>CM069544.1:3640000-4240000 GCA_035773235.1 Eospalax fontanierii
TGCTGTGTGATGCTGGGACAGTGAGGTACAAGGGAGAGCTCAGGACATGTGATAAGGCAGGACCATGGGACCTCCACCAAGGAGAGCTGCAGATACAGAACACAGCCAGCCCGGGATGGATCTGTGTGTTCTTGGGGCAGCTAATCTGGAAGGGTGGAACCCATGTTGATTACATTACGAGCCACAGATACCAGATGTGGAGTTTCAGGATCTGGTGTCCTCCTTGCTGGATCTTAATTTTGTTTCGGTGTGATTTTTTCCTTGATATGGAATAGGAATAGTTAGTGTGTGCCACTATGTTGTTAGAAGTGTGTCATTTGTGATATGTTTTTATGGGAGCTCACAGTCAAGAGACTTTGACCTTTTTTAAAATGTTGGAATTATTAAACACTGTGTGAACTTTTAAAGTTGGACTAAATGCATTTTACCTTATAACATGGTCATAAGCCTCTGAGAACAAAGAGTGGAAGGTTTTCGTTCAACCTAAAGTGTTTGGATGCCAGGTTGACAAGGGGTAGAGTTGTGAGGGTTAGCGTTAATTGTCATCTTGACAGAATCTAGAATCACCTGGGAGAGGAGCCTCGGGGCGTGCCTGTGGGGACCGATCTTCAAAGTTAATTGAGCAGAGAAGACCTGCCCACTGTGAGCTTACCCGTCCCTGGGCAGGGACTCTTGGGCTGTGTAAAACGGAGAAAATGAACTGAACTTGCGAGTGTAGAGACAACACGCAGCTCTCTCCGAACTCAAGTCTGACCAGGTGTTTCCAGCTCCTGCTGCTCTGACTTCCTGCCTGGTACTGTGCCCAGAACTGTGAGATAAAATTAACACTTTCTCTCTCAGGTTGCTTCTCTCGAGGAGCTTATCACAGCAACATGAAAAGAAACCAAGAGAGTATAGGCCACAAAGCAAGTCGTAGCAAATGCAAGAAAATAGAAATAATTTATTATATTCTATCATGGCAAAGGAATAAAATTAGAAATTAACACTAATAAAGATTACATAATGTACATGAATTCATAAATATTGAAGAACACACCATTGAATGATAAATTAGTCATCAAAGATATCCAGAGAAAGATTTTAAAATTCCCAGGAACTGGTGAAATTGAAAACACAACACAACAGAGCCTGTGAGGTACAACGATTCAAAGTGGCTTTAAGCGGAAAGTTCATAGCTACAAATGATACATTACAAAAGTCAGAGAACTCTCAAGTAAACAGCAACGGTGTACCACAAGGTTTCAGAAAAAGAACAGGCTAAACCCAAAATCAGTAGTAGGAAGAAATACTGAAGATCAGGGAAGAAGTTAGAAAATGGACATGAAAAGAACACAAAGAATGAATGAAACAAAGAATGATAAACAAGATTAATAAACTTTTACCCAAACTAACCAAACTAACAGAACCAGATCCAAAGTGATAAAGTTGGAGGTTGAAGGGTTATACCACAACAGACACTGGGCGCAGAGGGTTGTCCGGGTCGGCTCTAGAAGCCTGTGTTCTGACAAACAGGAAAAACCTAGAATAAATTAACAAGTTTGCAAACACATCTAACAAGCCAAAATTAAGCCTATAGGACATAAATGACTTAAACAGATCTCTGTCTTGTAGGCTACTGCCTGTGTTTCCTTCTAACAGTTTCAGAGTTTTGGTTTTCACATTGAGGTTTTTGATCCATTTGGAGTTGACTTTCATGCAGGGTGAAAGCTAAGGGTTTAATTTTATTTCTTCTACATGTGGAGATCCAGTTTTGCCAGCACCATTTTGTCCCAGCCAGTGGGACAGCAACAAGAGCTTGAGACCCCCCAGGAACCTAGAATGAAAGGGAGCAAAAGGTACAGAGAAATGACGGCAAGACAGTCTCTCTGATCAAACCGCAAGATTTTATTTTTTCTCCAAGTCTTATATACACCTTAGTAAAACAGGAAACAATAATCAATTAGGAATGTCAGGGGGGAAGTCGCTTGAGCCATAAAACATCCCTAAACAAAGGTCGGGTCACAGGCAACTCAAGGTTTTAACACCGGTAATGCAAGGTTTTAAGATAGTGATAAGTCTCAACATGGGGTCTGGTTGGCTCCTGGCACCATTTGTTGAAGATGTTGTCTTTCTTCCAGTGTGTGTTCTTGGCACCTTTGTCAATTTATCAGGTGATTAAAATTGCATGCATTCATGATGGGTCTTCTGTTTCATTGATCTACGTGTCTGTTTGGTATGCCAGTGCTATGCTGTTTTTATAACTACAGCTCTGTAATATAGTTTAATATCTGGTATGGCAATACTCTAGTATTTCTCTTTTCACTCAAACATATCTATAACAAGCAACAAAACTATTCAATGCTAAAAAAAAATAAAAGACCCAGGCCCAGTTGGAATCGCAGATGAATTCTACCAGGTCTTTAAAGAAGGAAAGAAAGGGACGGAATGGTGACACATTCATTTAACTGCCATAATTACACTTTCACCAAAGCTGGCACAACAACATAAAAGTGCAGGCCAAGAACACACACATGTGCATATAGATGTGGACACACAAACACACACATACTCATATACCCTACACACACACACGTTTCTGCCTCCGTCCTCTCTCTCCCCTCTAGGCTCAGAGCTGTGGTTCTTACTGCCTGTTTCCCTCCCTCAGGCACAGCTCAGCAGCTCTTCACGCTGTGCCCAATCTATTCTTCTTCCTTAGTTTCCTCTTGGGTGACAAGAGAAGCAATCCAATCATCTAGCCAGAAACCTAGGAACATTCTGTGACACGCCTTTCGTTCTCTCCCCCTGGTGGAAACCACCACCCTGTCCTATCAACTGCACTTCCCAAACGTCTCCCAAATCAGCTTCTTCTATTCCTCCACAGAGCGCCCCATCCAAACTAAGCGGCAGCGTCCTGCATTGCTTCATCAGAGCTCAGCGTGCTTTCAACCTCCTTTCAACCTCCTGCCAGCTCCCCACAGACAAAATGGTCTTTTCAAAGTATTTTACCTTCTTCCCTAGTTTAAAATGTGCCAGTGAGTCCAGCCTCCTTTATCACAGACAAGCATTCTTGCAGAGTGCGCATGCAAGCCCTGGCACAATCTGAATGGCTCTGCCTCCACTCTAGCGAAATTACCTTTCAATTTTTCATTACAGTAAGATTACCTTACTAGTATTATCAAGGGTGAAATGGGGAAAATGGAGGTACTTTAGTTGGGGAGGGAGGAGGGAGGGCTAGACAGGGAGTGGGGAGAGATAAACAATGCTTAGCTGGTGTGAAAAATTTCACATACACTGAAATCTCTACATGAGCCCATGTGCATAGCTGAAGGTTACATAACAGAAAACGGTGACAGACAGGAGAAACCTCCCTTTGTGTTATTGGCCAGGGTAGTCCAAGAAACTCCCAAGATTACACAAGCTATGGCCACAGCCATTGATTACCTCTCAGAACTTGAAGGCAAGATCCTATTGCTGAAGACAGAACATACTTTGAACACAGGACTTGGAGAAATGGAGCTGGAACTGACCTGGGAGCCACCTCCTTAAAGGCTAGTCCTCAGAGTTTTGGAGGACACTATACAGGCTACTATGGGAGAACATCAATCAATGGTTCAAGCCCAGTTTTAAGGCCTAACAACCACAACAATGGCCGGCACAGCAAACTACACTGTGGAAGTAGTGACACTTTTATCTTGGGGATAATCAATAACTACCTAATTGGACTCAAAGACCACTGAATGGGAGGGAACTCATGTGTGGTACTATAAACACAGCCAAATACACATGGCTGAAGAAGTCATAGATCTTAGAGAAAACCCTGTTTGTCACATCCTTAGACAAAGATAATTTCTTACTAGGTGCAAAGTATGTATCCTTGTATTTACAGCCAAGTGTGATAGTCACCACTCATCAGAGAAGCTTCTTTTGCAACACACAAAAACTATTACAGAGTTCCACGACTGGTCACAGTGCCTGTGAAATTCTCAACCCTAAGTGACACATCTACAATGGAGCCTCTATACCTAAGGCCCATGAAACATAGTGGAACAAGGGGTAGAGAGAACACTAATGCATCTCTCAACTGTCATCAATCAAGCTCCCTCATGAAACAGAGGGCAACAAACACAAAAGGCCGCAAATATCCAAAGCATGGAGAATAAGAGTTTGCAGAGCGTGGGCCGTTGGACAGGACTCCTATAGTAAACTCTACCCACCCAGAGCTCAGGGACCGCTGTGGAAGAGGGGGTGGAAAGATTGTAAGAGTCATGGGAGGAGATGCATGACCATATGGAAATAGACTTGCAGGCTTCTGGGACCTTGCTCAGATGAGTCTACAGCAATGATGCCAGCATGCACAAGACCCAAGCAAATCCTAGCAGAAAACCCAGATAGAACTGTGGAAATGGGAAGCAGGCCAAAGAAGTATTGGCAGCTGCACTGTTGTGTGAAGGAGAGCTGATCTTTAAGGGAGTGACCCCAGGTAGGCTGATTAGACACTAGTGGATGAACTGCACTGAGGGAAGTCTGGAGACACTAACTTGACTTGGTAGGTCTTAACATAAATGACATAATGCCTAAAATCTGGTGGCGAACCACAGGAGGGTGCGGATGGGGGAGGGCCGTGAAGATGACTAAGATGCTTTGTGTGAAATACACAACAATGCAATTAAAAGATTAAAAGATAAATAAAAGCAAATTTATAAAACAGATTCCTTCATTGATGAAACTGGGAGGTTTGTTCCTTTTCTTCCTCTTCTTCCCCTACTTCTGCCTCTTCCTCCTCATCTACCAGGGATGACTTCGACCTGGCTGACAAAGTCATACACTCTCAGAGCACCGTGTTTCTCCTTATCCTTGTTATTATGCCATCATCTGCTTAATTATTTCAGGATTATCTGATTAATGATCACCTTTGTTCATGAAGATTAGCACCTTTTCCATGTATTTTGTCCCTCACATCCTCCTAATATTTAATATAGAGCATGAGTCAGTAAATACCAACAGAACATAAGCAAAGACTCAACAGGAGAGGGAACAGTATACACCTGAAAGGCTGGGAAGCGTTCTGTGGGGCTGTAGGGAGGAATGGTGGGAGGACAGGGCTGAGGTAGGCTCTGGAGAAGTGGAATTGAATCAGGCCTAGAAGCCAAAATAAATAAGTAAAGCGAAAAGATCTTTTCATCGTCCAAATACTACACGTATTGTTTATTTACTTGCATTTAGACTTTTCTCTTTATCTTTTTATATAAAATATTGTTTCTTTGTGTAATTTTCATATACTCTACTCATATCTCCCCATTAACCGCTCTTTATCACCCAGTCCCCCTCTAAACACCACATAGAGTAAATAGTTGCACTGGTTTTGACATTGGAGTAACACAATCAGATTCTCATCAGCAAGCTCCCATGCAGAGACTGCATGAGCAAAGGCAGCTCTAGACACAGAGACCTCAGCCGCCCAGTAACCTGGGAAACCGTCAATAGCGTGGCAGTAGAAATGGAGAAAATACAATTGATTTAAAAAGCAGAAAATGTGGAGAACTTAACAGACACACCGTGACTTCTCTTCCAGTGCATCCCACACTAACTACCAACTTCAAAACCTTGCTCTCGTGCATCCTAGCCCAGACATTTGAATTTACCGAGAGTAGTCAAGTTCTGTTTAGTCCTGTATTTGCTCGTCACTGTGTGGATCTTTGTAGTTCGTGCTCCCCCGCAGAGAACACAGAGCAATGTTATAGCAGTTCTGCAAGCTCTGTGCTATGTGATGATCTCATTCTGTCTGTCTCAGTCACTCAGGCACTGTAGTCAGCATGGCCTGTAAACATTCGATTTTTGGAGGGAGTCGGGGGAGCGGAGAGTCTTTCTGTAGCCCCAGCCTGGAGCTCATATATACACCAAGCTGGCCTAGATCTTACAGATCTACCTGCCTCTGCTTCCGAATGCTAAGATTAAAGGCATGCACCACCATGCCTAGCTCCTTTTAAGTTTTTAACTGTATATAACATTTTTCCAATGTCTTATCTCCATCTTAATGGCGTTCTTAAAGGTTCATGACATCACAGTCATACGTTTTATTGCACATATCAGATCAGCTCTTTTTAGTTCCCCCATTAGGTTCCACTCCATCTGCTCACCAATTTTTTTTCTCATGCTACAGCTCATCAACAAAGACCTTTCATGCAGCCTTCAACCACCAACTTAGGATCTGTGTTGTACTAGACATCTTCAGTCTTCAGCACGTTGGCCACAAAAAGACAAACAGTGTGTGGTTCCTAACCTCGGTCAATCAGTCTAGTGGAAATATACATATTGAAAAGATATATATTGAAAAAATATAATATTGAAATATTGCCCAATGTATGTACTACAAGCATTGAAACATTTATTGTCAAAGCCCCAATCTTCTAGAGGAGGTAGGGAGTACTTCATTTCAGAAGAGTTTTTCTTCTGAATATTAAGGGATAAAAAAGGTCTGATATGCAAAGAACATAGGCTAGGCATGATATAGAGACTAGTACATGTAACTGATTAACTGTTATAGTAATGTGATGACATCAGATCTGTTTCTAGGAAAGCAGCACACCGTGCATGTTGATCTCCTTAGTTACTTTACAGTTACATATGAACTTCTATTACAACATCTCTTGTTATTTATCTTCCCTTTAGGAAAGAACTAGCCAGAACAGATATAATTAGTTACCTCACACTGGTTTCATCAGACCAAGAATGGCAGTCTTTTCCTCTACCACTTGGTCTCTGAAGGCTCTAGGTTAAGTCAGTAAAGCTGGCTATGTTCATATGATAGGCTTCACTTCTGGAAAAGGCAGCTCTTTACTTACTAATCCCCAAAATCACTTCAAGAGACAGTTACAGAGACTCAAAGGGACTAAATATACTAACATAAATCAAACGTCTCTAAGTGGCACATACTATTAGAAGGAAAACTAGGGGCCAGCTAGTTGGTTCAGTGGGTAAAACCACTTGACATACAAGCCTGATGACTTGAGTTAGAACCCGTGGTAGAAGGAGAAACCTGAAAACTGATTTCCAAAAGTTCTCCTCTGACCTCCTGGCACACACACACACACACACACACACACACACACAAAATAATGATAATAAATTAAATTAAATCAAAAAGGAAGAAAAATATTTTGTTTTATCCCTATGTAATTGCAAGTTAAGTCCTGTGTGCTTTCTCTGGTCTCTTTATTCTAAAGCAAAAGGGAAAATCACTTTAGTCAACAATCCCAAGTCTAAAGGGTAAACATGCATACTGCCTTGCGTAGCTGGCCAGGTCTTCCCACTTAACCTAATTTAGTGGTCATGTCTTGTTCTAGCGTGGTCTCTATATGTGTCTGTCAACATTGCTCCTTCGGAGCCCACAAGTTTTGCTGGGCAGAGAAAAAAAAAAAACCACATCCAGCAGTATGTATCATGTGCTCCTTCTTTACCCTCTGGAGGCTCAGTTCTCTCAGTTCTAATAAACACATACCTGCCTCCCGCTATATCAGAAACCAGAAATTTCCTTCAGAACACGGTGCAAAAATACTCTTTAATGAGACCAACAGCTCATCAGCTAGCTACTGTCTCCAGGGAAACTCACAAATATGCATCTACCCAATAATCATTCTCATTAGCTATGAAGAGACAAACAGGGACTGAGAGCAGAGAAAGGGCGAGAGCTAAAAAAAAAAAAAAAAAAGACAGGTTTTCTTAAAGTTAAAACCAGTCCCCGTTGAAAGTGCTGTTCTCAGATCACAGCTGGCAAGAAGACCAGGAGCACCACAGATCTGACAGAAAATTGCCAAGTCTATTTCCACAGGTTCCAGGAACCCCGTGCTGCCTGTCAGCCCTGCCACGGAGCAGAGCAGCTGGACGGTCACAGTGCCACGCTGCTCAGAGCACCCTCTCCAGAGGCCCCGAATTATTGCCGTCTGCCCTTCGGCTGGCATCGAATTAACTTGTTCTGACTGGGTGACAGTTCTGACGACCACACAGTTTGCAGCGAGGAGCTGGGTCACACGCTGCTACATGCTTGGGCTGTCACTAACTGTGCCACTAAAACCAGACAAAACCTTGTCAGGGGAGATCAGTTCCTCTGGAGACAGGCAAGTGACTCAAATCCATGGCTTACTTGGGAGGGTTTTGTTCATTTCAAGGACAGAACCAGCTGACAAAGGGACTTTATGCCACAGGGAGACACAGTAGGTGCCAGCAAAAGAAGGAAGGCAGAGAGGCAGAAAGACAGAAACACTCTCACAAATTTGGGAGTGCTGAAGGACCACCTAACAAGAGTGGGCAAAGAAAAGAGTGGCCTCACTTTTGAAAATCTGTGATGTAAACTTTCAAACCATACCTATTTAATACTCATAAAACCTTTACCAAGAAGCTAAAGCCACCAACCTTAGTTTATGAGTACAGTATCTGCTCTGTATTCAACACTGTGCAAGGTAGTATAAAGCCATAAACGTGATGCATGTTAGTAACTTTACAATTCAGACATTAGAGAGGACTTGAGTTCATTAAAAACATGGAACTTGTAAAGAGCCACCCCTTTGCAGGCCTGAACTGCAACCTAAAAACCTCATAGAACCTCAGAGATGGACAAGAGCTCAAAGGTAAGGGGTGCCACTAAGGAGAGGTAGCTTGGGATTGTTCAACACTGTTAAGAAATGGCCCTGGGACTCAGAGACCATCACCAAAGGGAGCACTAAATGAGCCAGTGGTCAGGAAGACCAGAGCAAAACCAAGTCTTCTGAACATGACCAGATTGCCGCATTCATGAACTCACAGCAGCTGGGGCAGGATCAAGGCAGTCAGCATTCAGCAGGGATAAAGGGCCTCATAAGCCCCCACCCCAGCCGAGGCTCCACCAACAGTTGATGGCTACTGGGGAGGGAGAGTCAGTCTTTTCAAGGGTGAGGCCCCAAGTAGCTCAGCCTTCTCCATCCATAATTATATGGCAGAACAGATTGGACTGCAAGGGGGCTGTGAAAAAAACAGGGGACAGGAAGTTGGAAGGGTCGGAGAGCAGGAGGGGAACCTAGGAGTGGTTAGGGGAGGAGGAGGGGTAAAATGATCGAAATGTGTTACATGCACATAGAAATATATTACAGACACATAGAAATATATTACAGACACATAGAAATGTGTTATATACACATAGAAATATATTACATGCACATAGGAATATATTACAGACACATAGAAATATATTACAGACACATAGAAATGTGTTACATACACATAGAAATGTATTACATGCACATAGGAATATATTACAGACACATAGAAATATATTACAGACACATAGGAATATATTACAGACACATAGAAATATATTACAGACACATAGAAATATATTACAGACACATAGAAATATATTACAGACACACAGAAATTTTTCAAATAATTAGTACAAACATTATGTTTGTTTGAAAAGAAAAAAAGAACAAAAGAAATGTCCTTGGTGTTTTATCCTTGGACTGCCCCAGGAAACCAGAATACCAGCTATTATTTCCTCCATTTGCAGCAATGCCTGTGGAAGGACCCCCAAACGAAGGACAGCTTGGTACTTTTCACAGTGTGGCTACACTGCCCTAGCATCGGGCTGGTCCGCTTAACCTTCATTCTGGAAGCACTCACACCTACAGTTCTAACAACTCTGTCCAATTCCAAGTTTTTCTGTCCCTCTGCTCCTTATTCAACAAGAAGATTAGTTAGAGATAGAATAACAGAGCCTCTATCCCAAAGTTGCCTCTTCTAGAGATCATCTTAAGGTAAGCCGTATTAGCTACAGGTATTTGGCCAATTTATTTTCTCACTCTGTTTTCTTAAAAAAAAAAAAAAAAAAAGCTAGGGCTGGAGAGAGGACTCGGGGGTTAAGAGCTCTGGCTACTCTTGCAGAGAACCCAGGTTCAATTCCCAGCACCCACATGGTGGCTAACAGCTGTCTGTAACTCCAGTTCCAGTTCTAGTCCCTTCGTCTGACCTCTTTGGGCATTGCACAACAGTCTTACATACATACAGGCGATACATTCACTTACATGCATGCAGGCAATACACTTGTGCATACAAAATAAAAACAATAAATAAAATATTTTTAAGCCACAAGGATTAATGTAAAAAAGAAACAAATTGCATGAAACTTTCTAGCATACTGTCTGGCGTTTTGTGGAGGACTGAGAAATGTTTTCTTTCCATCTCTCATAGTGACACAGAACACATAATAATAAAGTATATGTTTGTCTGTATGTCTCTGCCTCATTAATTAATACAGTCCATCTTCACTTGCAGATTCCACATATTCCCACTTGTCACAATTTATGTCACTCTAAAACCAGTATTTGTGGAACACCCATAAGTACGTGCAGTTATGCAGAGCAACAAAATCTCTGAGCCCCCAATAAGCACATTTCTGAAGTTGAATAAGGAAATCCTCTTTCTTGTTCTAGCTAATAGAAAGCACGAGTGCTTTTCATTTTTGTGCTTTGTATTGTTGGTTTAAAATGGATGCTTGGGAGATAGCTTGTGTCTCTAAGGAGAAGGTTCTACTTTATCTTATGCACATAAGCTAAAAAGAATAACCACGCTTAACTGTGGAACGCTTACAAATCTAAATCCTTGATGCCTACATGGAAGACCCAGAATACAGCCCCTGTCTATCCCTGTTGAAGTTGCACTAACAAGAAATTTTAACCTGGAGTCAAATCCCATTTGTTTTAAATATATATTGAAAATAGCCGTTCATAATCATATTATTATATAGCTATTAACATTCTGGATGGTTCTTTTCCATTTCTGCCACAAGCAAAACTTTTTCATAGTCTGCATCATTGTATAATATAATTTTATATCAAGCTTTCATCTAAGAACCTTTGCAAACTATTGCATAGAATTACCCATTAGAGTTGTAGAGGCCCCTCAATGTTTTTTTTTTAAATTGTTATATTGCAGTTTAACAAATTATTTCCCCCGATTTTAATATTTAATATCTTTATGTTTTACAATTAGTATAAGACATTTTGTTAAACACTAAGAATAGTAAATTGTAAAAGTAAACCATAAATGCTTTTATTAAGTGAAAAAAAATAGACTCGAAAAAAACAAATTTGAATTCTTAAGATATATTCTAATAGATTTGGCACCTTCTTCACAATTAGACAAAAAGTTGAAGAAAAGTTGAAATAGAGTATGGGAGCAGAGACGATAAGAAAAAGAAGAAAGGAAGAGAGAGGGAGAAAACAGTAGACAGGGAAGGAGGGGAGAAGGACTTATAATTACAAGGATAAATTGAGGGTCTTACTTCTGTTCTGACATTTGCTTCATGTAAATGATGGAAATACCATGCCAGTTCATTTAAAGACATGTCAAATCTCTCTATGAATTATAATAAATGTCAGCATCATTCTAATATTTAAAAACAAAAGCTATCTATAAGTCAGACATGACCCTTTCCCTATCGCGTGCTTCCTTGTGTAAAATAGCCATTGCTTGGCCTTTAAGGGCTTATACACTCCAACCCAGGCAGCCAAACCAATTTTTCTTCACACAAAACCTTATGGCGAGTCAGCAGTACTTACTAGGAAACAAACACACAGAGGAGGAATAGTTAGATGAGTATAAAGTTCCCACGCTAAGCAATAGAGCCACCACATAAATGTTTTTAAATAAAAGCATTTGAAGACCTGAGAGAATAACTAAATTGGAGGCAAGTGGATCCTTGAACAATGAGAACTGGAGCTAAGATCACTTTCTAGCTTTTATTCTAAGAAAAGCTCCCAGCCTAAGAGCTGCAGTAAAGCTTGGATTCACACAGCTCCAGGCAGGCAGGCATGGGGGACAGGTGAGAACCTGGGACTTGGCTTGGTTTGTCTACGCACACCCTCTCTCCTAATAATGCACTTGGAAGCCTCATTCCTTTACCTGTAGGAACTATGCACACACACCCTTCTCCAAACTGCGCACCTGGCAACCTCAGACTCCCCCTGCATTGGGACTCCATTCTAAACAACGGAATAATTTTCCCCTTGACAATGATCAAACTTAGACATGTTCTGTTCCACTGTACTTACTCTCCTTTTCTCCTTAAGTGGGAGAGCAGAAAGACCAGTCCAGACGGAACTACTTTTGGGAACATTCACAGTAAGGCAACTGTGTCCTCAAGGTGGATGAGCAAGGATAATAATATATAATATATCTTATGCCTAAGCATAACTGGATGTAGAATTAATATCAAATGCGTCAGGGAAGGGACATGCACAGGAGGAAAACTATTTAACCTAATCAGAGAGAACAAACAATGCACCTTTGCCTCTTCATAACCAGCTCTTCTTACCTTTAAAGTTCATAAAAATAAGCCCAGCCAATAACCTGGAGGTTCTGAGTCTCTTCACTCATGTGGCCTTCTACTTTCTTGAAATATATTCTAAGCTATTCTATCACTTTACTTTCAATAAGGTTTTCTCAATACTTAGCAGTCTGTGTGAGCTATTATTCCATTCTTCACTAATAAGCCAAGAACCTGGAAACACCCAGCCCGGTCCCCAAACACCACCAACAGATCTATAAGCATTGTTGTTATTGTTTATTTGTTGTTGTTGTCATTGGTTATTGCTGTTGTCTTTATGAGAAAGGGTCTCATAGTCGAAGACAACCTGGAACTCACAATCTTCCTGCCTCTGCCTACTATACATACTACAATATTCTGCATAGAACTGCAGTCTTGATAGCCAGCTGCAAAGCTTAAGGGTCCCTTGGTGGTGGGGATTTAAAAAGGAAAACTGGGAGCAAGGCTCCATGACACAGCATCTGCTGAGCAAGACCCTGGATTCAGTTCCTAGCACTGAAAAACAGAGAAAAGAAATCTAAACAAGGAGAAGCCCAGGAAGAAGTCCCCAAATCTATATGTAAGCTCTCCACATAGCTTTTGTTGGTTTTTGTATTGCATTTGCAAAAGAAGACTCCAAAGATGCCAGAAGGAGGCCAATAAGCAAACAAGCAAACAAAGCCTGAGCAGAATACTGGGTGCTCCCACTGCAAAGAAGGAAGAGTATGAAGTTGGGAGGTAGGCGAGAGGACTTAGATAAATATTCTTAGGTTTTCACTGAAACACCAGAAAGGTACATTCCAGGATTGAAGGGTATCTCTGAATTAAGGAATTACCCTAGTCATACTAAGGACAAAACCAATAGACCCACCTTAAAAAAAACAAGCCTCCATGACTTCAAGCAGATCAGCCCATAACTGAACTGCCAGAAGAACAAATCTAATACTTTTCCCCAGAAGATAAAAAGATTTTTCAAAAGCTCATTCATAATGTATCATATGTAATAAATACATGCAAATAATAATAAATATGCAAAGAAAACAGAAAAATGTCACGTTAAGTTCAGTAAAAATGATTCCAAGGTGACTTGAAAATGGGGTTTAGAAAGACTTTGAAGCAGCTATTTTAAATATTTTCAAGGACTTAAAGGAAAGACTTTGAAGAATGACTATACAGATAAGGAATATCAAGAGAAATGGGAAATATAATGAAAGAACAGGAGAAACACCACACCTAAAAATGGGAAATAGCTTAAATTTTTAATTTACTAAAAATAACAATGGAATAGAGACTACAGAAAAGTCAGTGAACTTCAAAGTGTAAGGCTCATGAGAAGGAAAGAGAAAGGAACAAGCAACTCTTATGACGGCACAGATTTTTTTAATGTTTTATTTTTATTTTAAATGTTTATTTTTTTAATTTTATGTGTATGAGGATATTGCCTGCATGCACGTATGTGCAACCGTGTTGTACAATGCCCATGGGAGTGAGACTAGGGCGCTCGATTCCCCTGGAACTGGAGTTACGGATGGTTGTTAGCTGCCATGTGGGTACTGGAAATCAAACCCAGGTCTTCTGCAAGAGCAGCCAGTGCTCTTGACTGCTGAGCCATCTCTCCAGCCCCCACAGCACAGGCTTTATTAGAGGGAAGAACTACAGTTCAAGAACCCAGAGAGCTCACTGTCCACTTACTTATAGGACAAAAGAGAGGAAGGGGGTTAAAAAGTTTCCTTTTGGGACAGTGGTTGGCCATTGTTAGGAGTAACCAGGGAACAGTAAGTCAAACAATGTCAGGTGATCATAGTCATTTCTTATAATCAGCCATCACTAGGAGTGGCCACTGCAAAGAGCAAGAATATAGAGAAACAGGCTACTCCGGTTCTAGACCAAATTACTTTAGTTTGAGGAATTGTTCTGTTCAACCAAAATAGAGGATGTGAATGAAAATCCCTAGAAGGAAGCTATACCATCCAAGAGAGTCTTCTGCAAGACTGACTGATTAAAACTTCAGTGGATTATGGAGAGTTTGGAGTATTATAAGTCTGGAGTCAAATTATCTAGGGCCATTTTAGTCCCATTAAGAGCCATTTGTTGTTCTCCTTCGTATATAACCTAGTATTCTTTGTGACTATTAAGTAAACCATTTGAAATAAACAAACAGAACACTAGTTTTCTTTGGCATACATTAAATTACCAAATCATTCGTTTCCACCAACCCAAAAGTGTCGTCAGACAGCATCTGAAAAGCGTGCTCTCTGCTCTGCTGGAACCCACCTTTCCCTCAACCTATTTGAAAAGTGTCTTGATTTATGCCTTTCCTTGTTCTGTTACTATAGAAACTTCACAAAACTGCTACCACATTGTAACATGGAATTTATGGTGACCTGAGTCTGTGTTCCCAGGCCATAGTCACTCATATTTGGCTCTAGAATAAACTCTCTTATCCTCTTTAAGGTGAGAATTGGGGTGTTTCATGGATAGGACTTTATAAAATGATGTGACTCTGGCTAACAAAACATGTAATCAAAATATAAGTCACTATGAAGAGCAGAAAGAAAATAAAACACAAAGTAATTGTTCCTTAGTGACCTGAGAGAAAATATATATGCCTATACATGTAACTGGAGTCCTGAAGGGTTAGGAGAAAGTGAAAATATTTTTCAAAGAAAATAATTATTTGAAATTCCCTGGAGAGATGGTTCCGTGGTTAAGAGCACTGGCTGTTCTTACAGAGGGCTCAGTTCCCAGAACCCACATAACAGCTAACAACTATCCATTACTCCAGTTCCAGGGAATCTGACTCTCTTCTAGCTTCCACAGGCAATGCACACAAATGGCTCACTTAAAACATACAGGCACTCATACACACAAAATAAAAATAATTTGTTTAATTCCCAAAATATAAACCTTTAATCCTAGCAGTTAGGAAACAGAATTAGATCCCTATGAGATTGGGGCCAGCCTGGTCTACATAACTAATGCCAGGGCTATAGGGAAACTTTGTCTCAAAAAACAAGAACAAAACAAAACAAAACAAAAAAAATCCTAAATCTAGTAAAGATATGCAAGCATTAAGAGCACACTGACTCCCAAGCAAGACAAACAGACAGAAGAACATATCCAAAAAATAAACTGTTTTAAACTGAAGGTTAAAAAATACTTAAACGAGACATGACTAGAATCCCAGCACTTGGAAGCTAGAGTCAGGAAGATAAAAAATTCAAGGTCATCTTCGTCTACAAAATATTCAGGGCCAGCCTGGGTTTTGACCTGTCCAGGGAGATGGGACAGGGAGAGAAAAAGAAGGAGGTAGATGAGGAGAGAGGAGAGAGAGAGAGAGAGAGAGAGAGAGAGAGAGAGAGAGAGAGAATCTTAATACTGTTCAGAGGGAGAGAAAAAACACAGTGCAAATGACACATAAAGTCAAGCTATAAGGCATAAAGGTCCCCAGCCTCTGCACAGTGGGGCACTGACCTGCTGAACTTTCCTCTGGTCCACTTTGCTTCTTTGCTTAGAAGTGTTTCTTTTGTTTAATAAACTGTTCTTGTTCCTGCTTCTTGCAGCTATCCATGTATCTCTACCCAACTCCTTGTTCTGGGACACAGTCTCAAAACTTCTGAAGGTGCCTTGCCTACTGAACCCCAATATTCATTAATATCAGACATCACCATGTCTATTCTCATCGTGAGAAAAAAAATGAAAAAAGCCAACAACTCTTCCTAGATCCTTAGATTCCAGAACTAAGGTCACAGAGAAACCCACTGCCAGAATAACTAAGGACAGGGCTGAGTATGAAGAACCACAGAAGAGACCTGCAGCCAAGGCCATTAACTCTGGGGACACTAAACCATGGTGGCCAAGTCACTGGAGACTGAAGGCTGATACATTCGAGAACTAAAACTCTTCTGTAATGACTACTCTCAGTTACCAATTTGGTATCTGGAATCATCTAAAATTCAAGTGTCTGGGCACTCCGGGAAGGGATTTTCTTCATCAGATATTTCGATGCAGGAAGACCCCACCCTAAATGTGGGTGGGCATCCCAGATAAAAGGACAGAAGTGGGAACCTTGGTTCTTAACTTGCTTGTCTTCACTGTTGCTGACAAGCTCCTTCACTGATATCAGAACCAGTTTCTTCTGGCTTCCAAAATAGACTGAAGACCAGCAGTTCTCCAGGAATCCTCCAGGCCATCACTGTCCAGCTGGGACTGCTGAGACAGCCAGCCTTGTAGACTGAGCACTACCGGATCCTCAGCCTCTCCAGTGTGGGCCAGCCATAGTTGGACTACCACTACCACATAAGTCAATCTAATAAACTCCCACTTAACACATATGTATTCATTGTATCAGTTCTCTTCCTTTAAAGAACCCTGACTCATACACTCATATGAGTTTTATCCCAAGAGACCTATCAGGGTCTCACTGCATAGCTCTGAAGGAAATCCCCTGTGCCTCAGCTAAGGCAGGGAAAAAAACTATCATTCTGAAATGATACCCAGTGCTCCAGTTTTCCATAACAAGGCCTGCCCTAGAGGGAATCTACTTTGTCAGAGTCTAACTGACTGGGATGTTATCAAATCTTAAAACTGATCCAGGGGAAGGGAAATAATCATCTCCAGCTCCCTCTAGTCTTCAGTGGGTAAGAAAAGGAATATCTAAGTCAGACTCACTGGAAGGCTGGATTTAACTACAAGATCATAGGACACTTCCCCAGTGGGAGGGGTCTATGCTGAATATTTCCGGGTTTGTGACTTCTCATTCAAGGAATTAAAATAAGACTCACACAGATTTGCAAAAGTAACATGGAAATTTTATTTAAAGCAAAACAATAGAACAGGTCAGAATATACTACAAGAAAGCAGTGGTCCACAAGGTGAAGACACTCAAAAGTCCTGATTATTGTTCTTATGGCTTCCAAGAGAAGGAGGGGTTCAGTTACGAAGCAGCAGAGTGAGGGGTTCTCTGTTTTGATTGATAGATTAGGTCATATTAGGTCATATTAGGTCATAATCATTATTCTACTGCATGTATCCTTTCCCATAATGCATCTGATTTTAATCATATGCACATCCAATTATGTGTGACATATTTTCCCTAGAAATTTTCCCTACAAGTTCATTCAAGGACAAAATTTTGCCTTATTGCACACACACCCAAAACCAGTTCAGACCAGATTGGTTTTTGTAGTTTTGCAAGCTTCATATCCTATTAAGGAGCCTATGTGGGACTCTAGAAAGATGAGAAAGATGGCTTAGAAGGTTAAAAGTACAAATTGTTCTTATAGAAGACCCAAGTTTGGTTCTTAGTACCCATGTCAGATGGCTCATAGCTGTCTATAACTCCAGCTCCAGGGGATGCCATGCCCCAACCTGTGCTCCACAGATACCTACACTCATGTACACAGATCCACACATAGACATACACATATATATATAATTAAAAAATAAATCTTTAAAAAATCTATATGGATATCAAAAAACAACAGAAAAGGCACAAACTCGCCCCCTAGAAGAAAGTTTAGCTTCTGACACCAGAGATACAGCAAACAGTAAATGCCTTGATTCCTAACTAGAAAAAAAACATTTAAAGTCTGTCTTCCTCAGTTCTCACTACCCGGTACAGGAGGTCTAGTTTTCAGCAGAAAATTATAAAACACACTAAAAGACAGAACCCATCTTAGGAGGGCAAGGCAACATCAGAACTAGCTTTGGAGTTGATATAGGTTTTAGAACTGTCTGAGCAACAACTATGATTATATTCAAAGGCTCTAAAGGCAAAGTAAACAGCTGGCAAGAAGAGAAGGTGATGCAGGTAGAGGTGGAACCTCTCCAGGAGTGCAAAGGGAACTCTAGCAAAGTGAGTGTATAAAATGGTTAAATAGGCAAACAGCATCTTACCGGAATTTTTAGAAAACTAAGGTTCATGTATTAAAGAACCTAACATGTGGGCCAAGTGTGGGGTGCATGCCTTTAATCTCAGCACTCAGGAGGCAGAAGCAGATGGATCTTTGTAAGATTGAGGCCAGCCTGGTCTACATAGAGAGTTCCAGGCTAACTGGGGCTACAGGGAGATCCTGTCTCAAAAACAAAAACCATAAATGAAAGTCAGGATTGTAGTCCATACTTGTAATCCCAGTGGTGGGAGGAAGAGTCAGGCAGATCCCTGGAGCCCACAGGCAAGCCAGCCTACCTTAATCTATAAGCGCTACCCCAGTGAGAGATCGTGTCTCACAACACAAGGTGAACAGAGGATTCCAGGGACGGTCATCTGAGGTTGACCTCGGGCCTCCATGCTCACATGCACAGAACGCTCGAGTGACGCTAGAGGAAAGTTCAGACCAAATGAACCACATGGGCCCCGGTCCCCGCATAGGCGCATTCACTACAGAGCTAAGTCACAAGAAACAAGACATTTTCTCATTGTGCATATATGTGTGTGTCTGTCTCTGTGTCTGTGTCTGTCTGTGTGTGTCTCTGTGTCTGTGTCTGTCTGTGTGTGTCTCTGTGTCTGTGTCTGTGTGTCTCTGTGTCTGTGTCTGTGTGTGTGTCTGTGTCTCTGTGTCTGTGTGTGTCTCTGTATCTGTCTGTGTGTGTCTCTGTGTATGTGTCTGTCTATGTGTGTCTCTGTGTCTGTCTGTGTGTGTGTGTCTCTGTGTCTGTGTCTGTGTCTGTCTGTATGTGTCTCTATGTCTGTGTCTGCTCCTTATTTTTTACTTATTCTCAAGCCATTTTCCCACATGCTTGGGCCCAGCATCCCGTATGAATGCCTCATCATGTGAGTAATGAGCCCTACATACTCCCCGAGTGCACATGTGACACGTCAGTTTCAACACCTAAACTTAATGGCATGTGTAAGGTCCATCCCACATATGCTGAGTGACCATAAAAATCTCTGTTCTCCATCTATAAAAGATACCTTGTAAAAAGAATACTCAACAGGGGACGTAAAGAAAGAGGGATGTTTTACAACAATAAAAGGATCTATTCACCAGGAAGAAGCAGCAATCCCAAATGTGCCTGTACCTAATAGCAGAACCTAAAATAAGAGAAATCAAACTGGTAAGAGTCATGACGAGGAATGAAGCACTAAGCCACAGCACAGCTCTGATGGACCTCCCACACATGGCAGCAACTGACAGAAGCCAAGTCTGAAAGGTCACACAGTGCACAGTGTGTGGCTCCATTCCTGTCAGGTGCCCAGGATAGGCAAAATAGTGGAAACAGAAAGCAGACAGTGGCTGCCGGGAGCGGGAGGAGCAGCCAGGGGCGCTTCACGGCAGAGGTCTTCTTACGTGTTTGTGAAATAACTAGGAACTGCGTGTACATGATGTCAGTCACACTGAGTATTCTAAACGTCATTAAGTTGAATACTTTCTTCTCTATTTTTTCCTAAATGCTAGGATCATACTCACAGTCTTGACATGCTAAGCACACGCTCTACCATGGGCCTTTTGTTACATTTGTCTGTCTTGAGATAGGATCTCACTAGGTTACTCACACTGACCTTGAACTCAACTCCACCCATTCAGGCTTTAAACTTGAGACCCTCCTGCCTCGTTTTGCAGAGTAGCTGGGATTACCACACCCAGGCAAATTTTACCCTTCTACATTGTTGATTTGTGTTATATTTTATATTATATTTTGCCATATTAACTAACCAAAAGAATAAGAGGAGAAACAGATAAATTCCTAAACATACTTGGCAAACTAGCAACTTTCCCAATATTTAAAAGAATGTTTTTAAATAAGAAATCTAAAAGGCAAGCCCAGCATGGTCAGCTATAGCAATATCCCTTGTGCTTAGAAGGATAAAGTAGGAAGCGCTCTAGTTTGAGCCTCACTTAACTCAGAAAAACATGGGACTGCAGAGATGATTCAACAGTTAAGAGCATGTCCTGCTCTTATGAAGGATCTGAGTTCAGTCCCACCCTGGGCAGCCTGTAACTCTGGCTTCCCAGGCACCTGCATTCACATGCACATACACACACATGCACAAACACAAAATTAAAAATGAATCTAAATTTACAAAATGAGACATATAATACCCAATAAGCAAATAAATAGGCACTTATTATTGTGTTACCAATAAATACAACTTTAATTAGCATACTAAAATAGCTAATTAAAAATGATGATGCCACCGAACATCAGTCAAAATGTCAGCAAGGAGAACTCTCAAACTTGCTGCTTAGAATGTTAAATTGGGCAACCAAGCTTTGACAGTTTCACATCAGGTTGAATACACACCCCATCTATAACCCAGCAATTCCATATCTAGACACTTACCTAGAATTATTGAGAATGCATGTTCCTGAAATGCTTGCCACATGATCTTATTAATCATAAGTCATAAAGAGCTACAAACTAGAAGAAATCTTAAAGCTGTTAAAGAACACCGTTCAACAGTAGGGAGAGTGACAGAGAGGACACGGATGAGCCTGAGAAGCACGACTGAGCGAAACAAGGCAGATTCAGAGGAATTAGTATTATCCCATTCCTGCTTTAGGAAATAATACTGTAAGATCCCATTTATATTAACTTCCAGAAGAAAAACTGATCTATAGGAGCAAACCAAAAGACTAAGAGCTGAGGACTCCGAAACAGCTGAAAGTGGGGAGGAAGGAACTCATGAGAAGTAACTTTTCACCAAAACCCATTAGCTACACTCTAGAGACCTGAGCATTTCACTGTATGCACACTTACTGCACATATATTTTACCTCAATCAAAACATTAAAAGCACAGGGCTAGAGAGATGGCCCAGCGGTTAAGAACACTGGCTGCTCTGGCAGAGGACCTAGGTTCGATTCTCAGCACCCACGTGGAGGCTAACAACCATCTGTAACTCTGGTTCCAGAAGAATCCAATGCCCTCTTCTGACACCCATGGGCATTTCACGGCATGGGTGCACTTAATTTTTTAAAAAATTAAAACACATCCTCAGTGACTCTCACTGATATTCTCCACCTTCTAGAAACACTCTTCTATCTCTTTTGTGCCAGCCGAATCCACCCAAGTTCTCCAAAAGCCAAATCCACCCAAGTACTCCACAAAGCAGCTCTCCATCTGCCGGTTTCTACGTAATTAACTGCTCCCTGAATGCTCTAAGACACCTAAGAGCTCTGTGTCCCCAAAGAGAGGGCAGGTTTCCTGCAGGCAGAAATAGCATTTTCTTTCTTTATCTCCTTTCTTTTATATCCCCATGCAGGAAAGACTGCTAACAGCATGAGAAGGAACACACTCCGACTCAGTCACTCCACTACTGGTAGCAATGGACAAGGCATTGTGCTAGGTGCTGTGAGAAAGTCTCCGCTGCATGAGACGTCAGCTCTATCCTGGAGGCATATCTTCCGTGCTGAGATAGGCAGATCCTCAAGCATCCCAGGCAAGGAAAAGAGTGAAAACTGGATACTAAAGTACTTACTACAGCAAGTCATTTGATCCTGATAAAATCCTTATAGTATTGGCCCAATTATTTTCCAATATTACTAATGATGAACTTGGCTCTTAGAGGTCATGCATTCAGCAAGGTTATATCAATGGCTAAGTATCTAGTAAGTAGATTCAAACCCAGAGACACCTGACTTAAGCCTGAGCTCTTAGCCACTACACTATACTAATGAGAAAGGAGAATCAGAGCTCTTCAAACAGAAATTGTATGAAGCAGAAAGACACAGAAGAGGGTGCAAGCAGTGGTAGCATGAGATAATTTATTAGCAGACTGACTGGTACAGGAACATAGCACGAAGGACCTGAGGACTAAGACAAAACAATTGGGATTCCTCCTGAAGACCATAGAAACACTCTGATAGATAGCTTGTTTTCTGTGGGTTTTGTAAGTATTAAGTTCTAGGATTGCTTTCTAAGAAATGCTCAACAGCCCTATTTAGAATGTTGCAGCTATTACATTGCCTGTGAGAGGTCTTCACTATCCATTACACTGGCTTCTATGCAACTGTGGCCTTGTGAGAGACCTCTCTTCCGGAGGATTCATTTGGATCGGTCATTACATTTCATTTGTATCACACTATGTGTAGATAAATGAAAGTGTTTTAAGAATTCTGCCCTCTAGCATGTTATGGCTGATGCCATTTTGAAATCAGAGCAACTGGGATTACCCACAGGAGAACTGCTCAAGAACAGGCCCATTTACTCCCTCACAGGAGGAGAAGCAGGTCCATGAGGCACCCCAGATACACAAACTGTTAACCATTGCTGGAGGAAAAGAGGTAGACTCTTCTTGGCTAGTGTAGCTGCCTGTGTCACAATTAAACTCACCCTGGACTTGGGTGGAATGATTTGTGTGGGCGTGTGTATGCCATGGCCTCTCGCCTGGGATGAACAGAAATAGACTTCCAGGAAATGTGACACAACAGAAAGTCATTTGGAAAATAAGAGATTAATCTAAACTCAAATAGATAGCCTAATGTTCATTCTTTCTCATATTCTCTCTCTCTTGCTTGCTCTCTCGCTCTCTCACTCTCTCCTATAATCATAGTTGAAAATTAGTGTTCTTTTTCAATATTTAAAGGAATTATATTTTAAAAAGAATAAAATTTAAAAAGCAAGCCCAGTATAGTGGCCCATAGCTCTCGCTCTCTCTCCTCTCTCTCTCTCTCTCCCTTTCCTCATCCCAAATTCAATTCTATTACCAAGGGTTCAGGGGCAGCTTAGGCAAAAGGGACTCTCCACCATAAATAATACTGCAGTGGTCAAATATTTTGCCCCCAAGCTGACCTTGACCTACTGAGTTCATCTGAGAGACAGGGAGGGAGAGAAAGAAAAGAGGAGGGAGGGAAGGACGGAGAGAGAGAGAGAGAGAGAGATTTCTCTCAAGGTCACTCATTCAAGATATAATAATTGACCAACTAAATATCCAATAATAGATTATGTGCACATAGACAATGCTGAAGGGAAAGGTTATGCTTTGCCAAATGCTTTAAACTAATCTAATATTATCCCCCCTTCTCTATTTAGACACCAAATTGCAAAAATAATTACACTTTTTTCAAATTCAAAGCTTCAGGTACTATTGTTGACAGAAGCCCTTGAAATGTGCACTGATTACAGGGCCAATGCGGTGTACGTTAGCAGAGAGCTCAAGTATTATACAGTAACCTTAAATCAGAGAGAGTTATAAGAGGCTAATAATGAAGATGAAGCAATGCTGGAAGCGCAGCCTTTTATTCTGAACTCGAGAAATGCATTAGAAAATACGTTTTAAGAATAGGTCATAGAGAATGTAAATGCAAAGTAGAAGAAAGGGGAGAAACTCCAGCAGGCTAGGGGAGGAGAGAGTGAGTGGGAGAGAGGGAGGCTGAGCCTAAAAGGATATGCATAATTTAGAGAGTAGAGATTGAAGAGACTCCAGGACAAAAGTGGCGTCCATTTAGATACAGTGGCAGTGGCTCCCACAATGAGAGGTAGATCCTGCCTGCCGTCTGGGAAGCAGCATTTGAATTTGAGAGCACATTTATATGAAAATCTTCAAAATTGCATCCTCTATATGCTCTAAAAGGCCAGCCCACTCTTTCTAACAGTGTTTAATTTCCAACAGTCCATTTCAACTTACACAAAGCTTATGATTAAGCATTTTAAAATAAAAATACAATTATGAAAAATAAACAGATAACCAAAAGTATTAGAAAGAAAATAAGGATTAAAATGATGCATAGAAAATATTAATGTGTCTTAGGATCTCAGTTAAATGCTGAAAGTGGGCTCTAAATTGGGTGTGGAGTTCCCGGCCTCCAAAGCAGAGAGGAAACACATGGAAGTTATGTTCACATTCCAGGGCCTCAAAACCTAGTGATACTTTTAATGTTTACTGGAGGCCTCAAAGAGCTTTTGTTGGGAGGGGTTAGATTTGCCAATATCTATCTTGATAGCAGCTAAAACTGAAAAAGCATTGAAATGTTCAAGAACTTAACATAATAAAGCTCTTACATGTTAACATGAGCAACATCTTTTATAAGAACTAACTATACCCCTCTACCTCCAAAAGTAAAAGATTAGCATTGCTTTACATTTTGCAAGTCTTGTTAAAATTTGACTTAATAGAAGACAGCTGGATTCTCGTATCTGCTTCTACAAGTGTGTCATGATGCTACATCCTCCAGCTTCCAGAAAATTCCACTATGTCCTTGTGGGAGCACGAAAGTCAAGTGGCATTTTGGTACCATCAGGAACTCTACTGTGACCTCCAGGACTTCCTAATAAGTCTCCTCCAATGGCCACCTGAAAGATGCATTGAAAATCATAAAGGTTATGAGAACCGCAGATCCTAAATCAGAAAACCAACATGGTCTGTAGAACAAAATAGAGAAGTGCTTGTTTCCCTGAGTGCTACCAGAGCACCACACACTGGGAGTCCGTCCGCAACACTGTGACCACGATGAGTCCGTTGTGCTAGATACAATTAGCCATTCAGAAGCAAGGTGCACATGATCCCACTTCCCATGATTTACAGCTCTGGACAAGATGTGAGTTAATGAAATCAATACTTACTGTAATTGATGTCAAGTGCATTTTGTAATTATGTTTTGTGGTCTGTGACTTTTATGAGCTTGCTCCATAAAACAATTAACATCTCCATAAAAATAATGTTTTTATATTGTTATTTTTACTGAAAAGCTTCTGCTAGATCCACATTGGGAGAAAAGTAGCATCACTAAACTTCACAATTTTCAGTACTCAAGAAAGAAAGGATCCTGTCCCTGAGCTATCCTAACACACTTTCAAATTATAAATCCTTTATAGACAAAATTGTCCAGTGGTAAAGAGAATAAATTTGGAGTCAGGTGCACATGGGTTCTAAGCCCAGTTCTACCCCTTACTAGTTTTATGATTGTAATCACTTTACCTGACCTCCTTGAGACTCAATATCACCACATGCTAAAGGGAGCAATAATGACAAGAACCGCGACCTCGCTAGGAAACACAGAGCAGTGCAGGGAATTCAGACTTAAGATACATACATGAAACATTGTCATTATTCTTAGCATGTCAGAGGCCTGAAACATATTAACTATCATTGAGTACAGTATTACAGAGCCTCTCTCTGGCAGCCTGAAAAATATTAACTATCACTGAGTACTGTATTAACAGAGCCTCTCTGTGGCAGCCTTTCTTTCCCTCCCCAATCACTGCTTTGTTACAAAATCGAGGGCACACGATGGACCCAAAATGACGGTGGGAAGTAAGAGGGAATGAAGGCCAAGACAAGGAGCAACCCCAGAATAAGCAGAGGAAAATGCCAGGAACCTGCGGCTGGGCCAGTTAAAGAAGGGACTAGAATGGAGTCAAGTAGATCCGGAAGAGTCTGTGTCTTAACTCTTTCAGTCTGACCACAGGACAGGTAACGAATACCATGCGACACAGAGCTTCTGTGACGTACCTCTGTTTCTTTGAAGTCTCTTCAGTGAGTCACAGATTTGATTGATGAAAGGCTCACACCATGCATGACTATTAGGTTCAGCATAAAGCAAACTGGCTGACTTCCAGCCCTCCTGGTAACTGGTAAAACATCCTTTGATGATTAGTTTAAAAATTTGTGTCTGACCTAATTTTGGCTTAGGTTACCTGAAACAAATCCATCTTAGAGAAGAAAGGGTTTAAGAGATTGATTATTAAATATTTGCTGCTTTCTTGTCCTCACTATGAGTAGAGTCTTCCTCCCACTCCTGTGTTGGGCTTGGCTGTGTACCTTTCTTAGCTAATGGAGTGTTAACAGATGGAAAACCACAGGACTTGAATGTATTGCATGGAAAAGCTGGCTCTTGCTTTCTACGGATGTACCATCAGAAGAGATGCTCTCCGTAACTACTATCCTTCAACCTGTGACTCAAAATGAATACATAAGAGGCAATTAGAGCTCAGCCTGTAGCCATTGCCAACAGATCCTTCTCAGCCTACAATGGCCAAACTACAATCAACTCAGATCCTTAACAACAGAGTATACACTTTTTCAGTAAGGTACAAGGTTTGTGATATTTTGTCACTCTGCATTATTGTGGTAATAGAAGAATATTTGACTAGGCAGAGAATCTAGGAAAGGGTTTTCTGTCTCCTAAAAAGAGATACATGAGACAGGAACTGTGGGTGGGGGATGGGACCTCCTCTATGTGAAATGTGTGTGTGTGTGTGTGTGTGTGTGTGTGTGTGTGTCAGTGTCTGTGTGTGTGTTCCTTATTATGCTCCTGAAACCAGCTTTCTATTGACACCAGGAATATTGATGTTTTTGTTTCATTCTTTAAAAATGGGACTGGAAAGATGGCTCAGCAGTTAGGAGCACTGGTTGCTCTTACAAAAGATGCAGGTTCAAATCCCAGCACCCACATGGCTGTTAACAGCCATCCGTACCTACAGTTCCAGGAGATGCAACACCCTCTTCCGACCTCTGCAGGCATTACACAGCATGGAGACACCTACCTATATGTAGGTAATTTACTCGTGCACATAAAGTAGTAAATGATTTTTAAATGAGGGTCAGTAGGATGCTTCAGCAGGTAAAGGCACTTGCTACCAAGCCTGATGACCTAAGTTCAATCCCCGGGACTCGCAAGGTGGAAGGGGAGAACTGACTCCAGTAAGCTGTCCCCGAGTCTCTACATGTGTGCCATGGCATATGCTGCATATCACACACACACACACACACACACACACACACACTAAACGCTATTTTTAAAAAATAGTAACACGGGGACTGGAGAGATGGTTCAGCATTTCAGAGCATGGCTGTTCTTGCAGAGAATCGGATTCACTTCCCAGCACCCACATGGCAGCTTACACGTTCAGGGACTCAGACGCCCTCTTCTGACTACCATGGGCATTGCACTACACGGTGCACTTACACACATGCAGGGGATACACTCATACGCATAAAGTAAAATAAAAATAATCAATAAAAAGATACTAATGCCATGTCAAGACGGTGTAAATACACGCCATCTTCCCACCTGGTGAGACCCTAAGCCTCCACAAGGCTGGCTGCTGGGCGTTGTGCCCTTTCCAGGAGCCTGATTCCTGGCACGCTTCTCCTGTGGGGAAACTGTATTTTTAATACAAATAATAAGAATCTAAATTAGTCAAATTCATAGGATCAAAGAGGAGAATGGTGGTTGCCGAGGGCAGGATGGAAAAAGGAATGGGAAGTTGCCAGTCCACAAGGGGAAAGCCTTTGTCATGTGGGGTGACTCCTTGAGATCCACTGCACAGCGCAGTGCGAGGGAGGACAGTCTGAGATCCACTGCACAGCGCAGTGCGAGGGAGGTCAGTCTGAGAGCCACTGCACAGCGCAGTGTGAGGGAGGTCAGACTGAGATCCACTGCACAGCTCAGTGCGAGGGAGGTCAGACTGAGATCCACTGCACAGCGCAGTGCGAGGGAGGTCAGTCTGAGAGCCACTGCACAGCGCAGTGTGAGGGAGGTCAGACTGAGATCCACTGCACTGCGCAGTGTGACGGAGGACAGTCTGAGAGCCACTGCACAGCGCAGTGTGAGGGAGGTCAGACTGAGATCCACTGCACAGCGCAGTGCGAAGGAGGTCAGACTGAGATCCACTGCACAGCGCAGTGCGAGGGAGGTCAGACTGAGATCCACTGCACAGCGCAGTGCGAGGGAGGTCAGACTGAGAGCCACTGCACAGCGCAGTGTGACGGAGGTCCAGCCCTGCCTGTGTCAGTTCAGCCCATCAGAACGCACGCTGTTCCTTGCAGGTTTCTGGCTCCCTTCTTCATCCTCCTGTTTCCAGGTTCCCTGTGACCCTTCACACTCATCCCAGACTTCCATTGTGAATGTCAGATCCTTCCCTGGCCTATAAGGACAGTGGCCCTTTCCTGGCATCCCCCAGAATAGAAGTGGAAGCAGAGAGCACAGTGTCCCTCCTTCTCTATGCTGTCCTTTGCCCTCTCAGCCCAGTGACACACTGTCTGTACATGCTGGTTGAAGGCAGAAGACTACATGACAAATTTTAGAAGCCTCTACAAATTTATAAAAGCAATATCCAATTCTCCACCTAATAGTAATGTAGGCATTGTAGACATTCACCCAAGAGAACTTGGAAAATTAAATTATGAAACTACAAAGTTCTCTGTCACAGAGAAATACCTGCCATGTGGAGGAGAAATTGGTTTTGCCAGGAAGTTTGGCCTGCAGAAGAAAGAAATCACGAGATTGCTTCTCCCTGACAGTTCTTTCTCCTGCTAGAATGTCCCAGATGTTACAGTTCCACAACTCAGAGGCCCAAGCATCACGATGTCTCACCTCTCCACTCTACCATCCTAACTCCTTCTTAGTAGCTTCCTGGTATAGTACAGGAGAACATGATTAAGAGATCAAGGAGGCCTTGATCAACAATTAAGAGCACTGGCTGCTCTTGCAAAGGACCCAGGTTCAATTCATAGCTCCCAGATAGGGGCTCAAAACCACCTGTAACTCCAGTTCCAGGAGATTCGATGCCCTTTTCGGGCCTCTGTGGGCATTACACGACACAGGTGCCTTTACATATACGTATACAAAACCGTCATATACCTAAAATAAAAGTAAATAAATAAATTTTTATTTTATTGATTCACGAATTTCATACAATGCATGTAATCATATTCAAATCATTAAAAAGAGGAAATCAAGGTCATATCACCACACAAGTCCAGCAATAGGCTACAGTGAGATCAAAGAACCCTGGGTCTCTTCAGACAGCAATTACCACTGGGGGCTTCCCAAATCTAGGCACGCTCCCAGGTTCTTTCTACTGTGTCACTCCACAGACACTCAAATGTATGCATTTCCATGAGTCAGAAGGATTTATAATTATAGCCTAGGACCTAAGGCATTTGGAGAGTTTGCTGGCTCTTTACAAACCTTTGGGGCCTAGTTCTTATTCTTCATTGCCTTTCAGGACACTTTTGCCCTTGGTTAATAATCCTGACTTCACTCATCCAGAAAATATGTCCCAGACACCCACCATGCATGAGGCACCATGCTAATTGTTAAGTTCTGTGCTAGGCCTTGTAATTAGCAACTGCCATGTTTGCACAGTTGCCTTTCCAGCCTCACAGAGCCAAAAGCAGATGCTTAAATGCACAGAGTTCCTAACACTCCTGAAGTCCATTATTAGATGGCTGCAAGCACTATGCAGAAAATTAAACTGTGAAATTGCATTCCTCTCTCTCTCTCTCTCTCTCTCTCTCTCTCTCTCTCTGTGTGTGTGTGTGTGTGTGTGTGTGTGTGTGTGCCTGGTCGTTCACTTTCTAGACCCTTCTTTCTCTACCAAACATATTGCTAACAGCCAGGAAAAATATAAACAGTCTATGTTCTAAGCCAACCAGTTTTCTTCCTTAAACTCCAAAGTGACAGAAGATCCATGTGCCATCCAGAATTGAAAACTTTCAGTTTCCCATTATTACCTGTTGACAGTCTCCCATATGGCAACCACCATGGTCTCTGAAAACTGTGAATATGAATATGCCAATCTTCCTCTTTCTTATAAGGAAATCCATAGCAGTTACTTGGATTGTGGGGCCATCACCCTCTCCCAAACCACATTTCCCATTTAGCCCATTTCACACCCTGTCATAACAGCCAGCATTTGCCACCATCTAAAGTTCCTTGGTCAAGTGTTTTCATTGCCAGGCCCCTTCAGAGTGAGTGAGCTTGTGGAGGCCCCTGGGCAGCTGCCTCTCTATCGTTTGCTTAGTTCCTGGCAGAGCACCTGACTCCCAGTAGGCACGCAGCACATTTCACTTAACTCACTCATGGTGCCTTTGTGTTATATGTAAGTGTTCCTAGGAAGAGGAATTCTTATCTCAGTAATTTAGATCTTTCCAACAACTTTGTCAGTCACCCTCCTGGTACTGCTCAAGCTCCTGATTATAGCTTTCATAAATCAATGAGCACTTTGATTTCTGAATGCATCTGAAAACCTTGTAAACCACCACAGCATTGCAGTTAGGCCCCACACAAGTTAGGGTTGCTGCAATATTTTAGCTTACAGAGTGATTTTTTTCCTTCAGACACAAGATCCTCCACTTAAACACAGAGCCAAGCATTTGCTTCCTTCTCTCCATCAACCACAAAACCTGCTGCTGAACTTGTGGGAAAATTGTTAATGCTACATCTGAGGTCTTTCCCATTGTCACAGCTCAGTATGAAACTCTTTAAAGCATGGTATTAAATCTACGGATTTATTACGTATTAAACTGTCGCTATGGGGCTGAAGAGATAGCTCAGCAGTTAAGAGCACTGGCTGTTCTTGCAGAGGACCTGGGTTTGGTTTCCAGCACCCACATGGCGACTAACAACCACCCGTAACTCCAGTTCTAAGGGACCCAAGTCCTCTTCTGACCGCCTCAGGCATCGGTGCACTTACACACATGAGGGTAATACACTCATACACATAAAATAAAAATGATAAACAACCTATTTTTTAATTGAAGTTATGGTTTAATTATGTAAATCAAAGGAACTCAGTGTGGGCATAGTGGCACAAGCCTGTAATTCCAGCACTGGGAAGCAGGAAGAATAGAACTTCTAGATCATCCTCAGTTCCACGGAGGGTTCCAGACCAGCCTGAGCTACATGAGACCCAGTTTCTGAGGGGAAAAAAAAACCACACACACACACACAAAAAAAAAAAACTTATCTTTCTGAGGAAGAATTACATTATTGCACCCAGAAGGCTTGATTTGTCTTTCAAAAGTGACAGGACTGAGGGATGCGGCAGCCGTCACTGCAGGCCTTGGGCTGCTCTGCTGCCTGTGGGGCAGCTCAGCACTCTCTCCCTCCACAAACACAAGTGACAGAGCCGTAAAGATATGCGCTGAACAAATCCTTAGACCTCACTTGTCAGTACCTCCACCACGGACAAAAGAAATCCAGTCTCCTGAGGAGCTCTGGAAAAAAAGGTATTCCTCGGCACTGCAGTTACAGTGAAGCAAGCTTACCGGCCCCTGCGTGCAATCTACAGAGGTTCATCTGCCCTGAAAGATGGGTGTGAGCTGGTTCTTTTCATGGAAGCCATGATGAAGTCTCAAGCCAGTGAGGAAACAGAAATTGAAACCCAGCCTTTTCCTGGTGATGGGACAGGGGCACGTGAAGAACCCACAGAGCAGAGGAAAAGCTCACACACAAGGACACATCTGCTTCCTTCTGAGTAATACCCATTTGCTCAGTTCGTTAACACTGAAAAACAAAGGGCAGAGACAGCTGGTGGGAAACGCAGGGTACCCTGTGCTCTGGAGAAGGAGTGGGCGGGGAGGGGTCCATTTCTTTTCATAGATGTGGGTGAGATATTTGCAGAAGGCTGTGTTGCCTTTGTTCCTAAGAAGCTGTACATCATCAGAGCAGCAGGGAAGGCTGCGCTCCCATGGGATCTGGACCTCCTTTCTATGTGCTGCCTAAGCAGGCTCGTTTATTTCCATCTTCCTCATTTTCCTTCAGCTGCTACCAAGCACCCCAAAATGTTCAGCTCCAACGTTAATGCACATTTACAGCCTAGGAGTATTTTCCCCTCCCTGGATGGAGGAAGAGCAGAGGGAGGGGGAAAGGAAGCCATTTAGGATGCTCCATTGTTGGGAGTGGAGGGAGTAATTCTTGCTTCTATCAGCAGTTTGCTGAGTCCCAGCATCATTCCTACCCCTCCCCCCTTTATTTTATTTATCTCTTTACTGCCTATCTGATAATGCTATAACCATTTCCTGTTGTATGCTGGCTGAGGAAGTGTTCTCCAGGCCCAAGAGCAAATCAATAAAAGTAAGCCATAGCGATTCATAAAAATAAAATTGTCATCATTATTGTTCAATTATTGCTGTGTCTGTGGAAAGAATCTCAAGAACTGAAGGCTTCTTGGCTAATATTTATAATCTGCATTGAATGGTACTAATGAACGAGTGGGTGTGCATTAGGGTGAAATGCGCTGGTGTTTGATTTATACCAAGTCCAGGTCTGATTGCTAATGTTAAATCCATTAAAGTGTCTCTTAGATCTGCCTTAATGTACTCCCCTGCATATAATAGAGCCTAAACAGACCCGTTTACTTAGCTTTTCATTATTGGTTGAATATTTGTCTTTATTACATTATCCCCATGATAAATTTGACTTATGATAGTTTAAAAACCAGCACTTCGGGAAAGCTAGGCTTTTAAAAAGCTACAGAAGTAACTCCATATTTCCCAGTCTTCCTGCAGACCAGAGCAGAATACTCCCGCATAATTATTATTTCTAAAAGTTCAGGCTGCTAAATCTAAGCATGTCCCAGATCACAAAATCCAGACATTCGGAGGGAAAACTGCCTCCTCCTGGAAGAAGCATAACAAACAGAGGACTGAGAGCAACCTGCCTAAGCTTCGCCTTAGGTTGTCTCTGGGGTGGAAAGCTCTTTTTATTCCTTTAAAAATGCTTTTCCCAGAAGGAATCCATAAAGTCAAGTGCAAATAGGAACAACAAGTTGAAGAGACTCGGCCAACTCATCAAGACCCTCTAAGGGCAACCTTTTCACGGGGACTTTGGAAAGGACAGTGACTATGAAGCGTGGGTGGCCTACGGTCCCTCCTTTCACCAGTGAGAGCTTTCCATTCACAGCCCAGCCTGTCCCAGGCGACAGATGCCAAGTCAATTTGGGGGATATTTCTGACACTTCTCCTGTATGCTTCACTGGCTTTCCTTGAAAGCTTGACTTACTAAATCCGTGTTTGCTGATGTGTATCTGGATTAGGATGAAGAACAGATTTCCTGTTTACTTCTGACGATGCCACGGCAACCTCTGGCTTCTGTGGAGCCGATCCATCTCCTTATAGGAGAACCTAGATAGAAACAAGGCAGCTGGAAAACAAACTCTGAGAATCTAAATACAATGAAGCAAGACAGAGAAGAAGATCCCAGCAAAGCAGATGGTCATGAACAGTATATAACAGACACATTGTCATGAGCATAGATGGCATATAACAGACACACTGTCATGGTCTGGTCAACCAAAGGTTCATGGTTTATAAGCTCATTTCCAATTGCACTGAGGCTCAGAGGTAGGGAGAGTAAAACGTCACTAGATCATAGGCGGCACTGACCTCGGTAGGCCTGGGGTTAGCTCTCAAGAGAGTTGTTTTAAAGAACAAGATTGGGCCTTCCAAACACCCATGTTCTGACCAGCATGTCACAGAGTAGACTGTGCAGTTTGGACTTTTAGCCTCCAAAAGCCTAAGCTAAGTAAACTTCTTCATTATAAAGTACCTGGTCTCAAATATTTCATTATAGCAATGGAAAATGAGCTAACATGGAAGTGATTCTCTAATTTTTCTGTGATTTTTTGGTTCTTATCAAATGTATATGCCAAATTACTCCAGTCGACAGTTACTGAGTATCTTAATGCTGGATAGTGTGGGAACTGTAAACAACAGGTCATACAGATTTTTTTCTCAGAAAGTTTATAGATTTCTTTAGTTGAGGGAAATAATAAAAACATTCTCCAGTTGAGTAACTAGAAAAATATGAATACAAACCTCCATTATCATAATACACTGTAAGAATTCCGCATGTAAGCACTGTGTAGGCACGTGGGCTGTACACTGTGTATACAGAATAGGCTAGTCCTTATTGTTTAGGGAACAAGATAGTCTCTTTGTGGATTTGAAAAGGTAGCTTTGTGAGAGTGACACATGGTGAGTTACAGAAGCAGTACGACAGCTGAAGTGCATAAACATGAAAAAGTTGGACTGGAGAGACGGCTCAGCAGTTAAGAGCACTGACTGCTCTTGCAGAAGACCAGGGTTTGTTCCCAGCACCCGCATGGCGGCTAACAACTGTCTGTAACTCCAATCCAGGGGATCTGATGCCTTCTTGTAACCTCTACCAGCATCGTTCAACATACATGTACATACATGCAGGCAATACACTCATACACTAAAATAAAAATAAGTAAAATAATTTTTAAAACATGAAAAAGTTACCAAAATCTGAATATTTGTCATATATTTTTCATTGAACATATACATTTAATGCTACCTGACACTAATACTAAAATATTTATTTAAACAAATGTAATCCTAAGTTTTGATCTTCAATTAACTGTACTTTTGATATCTTCGGATATCATGATAAATTTTTTAAAGCTTGTTGTAAAACAAACACTAAAATTAAGCTTTATCAAATATGAGAATACTTTTAATAAAACTCGCTTTGCTCTAGGAAGTATTAGATAAGAATAGAAAAAGAGTAACTTAAGTTTGCAATGTGTGTTACCAAGGAGTTGCCACGTTATCTAGCAGCTGAACCAAAACAGAAACACATTCCTTAGCATAAAGTTAGTTGTAAAACAGAAAAAGACCCTTCTTATAATGATGTCTAGTTTTTTTAAAAATTTATGTTCTACACAGACATTGTCTGTGAATTGCAAAAGCCTAAGGAGCACATGCACAATGCAACCTCTACACTTAAGCCTCAGGAAACATAGAACAAGCAGTAAAGAGGATAATAATGAATCTCTCAACTCTCATCAATGAAGCTCCCTCATGCAACAGAGGGCCAGGAACACAAAAGGTCACGAATGGTCAAAGCATGGAGATTAGGAGTCTGCAGAGTGTGGGTCCCTGAACAAGACTCCTATATTAATCTTCACGCACTCAGGGGACAGGGAACATTTCAGAAGAGAGGGCAGAAAGACTGTAAGAGCCAGGGAGGAAGTGCACGACCATATGGAAATAGAATCCTATGAACTCTTGGGACCCTCATATGAACCTACAGCATCATGTCAGCACACTCAAGACCCATAAAAACTCAAGCAGACAAAAACCCAGCATAGAACTGTGGAAATAGGCAGCAGATCCCAACCTTTGCTGAAGACATATTGGCAACTGATTACTGCTGAGTGAGGAAGAGTTAATCTTCTTAAAGTGAGGGACTCTCGGTAGGCTGACCAGACCTCAGTGGATGAATTTGCACTGAGGGCCATCTGGGGATGCTAACTTGACTCAATAGGCCTTAACAGAGATGACAGAATATATGGATTCCAGTTGGGAAGCTATGTGGGGTTCCAGTGGGGAAGGGGTATAAAGATGATTAAGATTGATTGAGATGGTCTGTATGAAGTACACAAAGATTCAGTAAAGTAAAAAAATTATGTACTGTCATTTGAAATAATGCTACTAAACCTCTTTCAGTAGGAGATAAACATTGAGAGTTGGGTTATAACTCTGTGGTAAAGCAGGTGAAGGACATCCTAGGTTCAATCCCCAGCACAAGGACACGAAAGAAGAGGAGGAGGAGGAGGAGGAGGAAGAAGGAGAGGAGGAGAGGAAGAAGTGGAAGGGCAAGGGGAAGGGGAAAGGGAAAGAGGAGGAGGAGGAAGAGGAAGAGAAGGAGGGAGAGGAAGACGTGGTTGAAGGTTCTCCCCTATAAAAAGAATAAATTCTCTTTGATCTCTCCACTCTCTTTCACTTCATTTTTCTTGTGTCTAATGGTGGTGGATTTGGAGTTGACTGGCTTGGTTAATGATGCAATGAGTGTAGAAAGAAAGTATACACAAAATAAGTACACATCTTGAATTTTAAATGCATACAAGGAGAAAGTGAAACTTCAGATAGTGCTCTGGATTGCAGTCAAAATTTCACCACCAAGGGGCTGAGGAGATGGCTCCGTGGTTAAGAGCACTGATTGCTCTTGCAGAGGACCTGGGTTAGATTCCCAGCACCCACATGGCAGCTAACAACCAGTTGAAACTCAAGTTCTAGTTCTACAGAATCCGACACCCTCTTTGGAGCTCTGCACACATTGCACAACATGGCTGCACTTATACACATGCAGGCAATACATTAATACACATAAAAATAATAAGTATTAAAATAGATAAATTAAATGTAGGGACTATGACTTGTAAAAAAAACATCGAAATTTTTCTCTAAGCTGTAAAGTAATACCAAAACAAAGCTAAGTGACATTAACGATGTTTTGGTGGAAGATGGTGATGCACTCTCAGCACTCAGGAGGCAAAGGCAGGCAGATCTCTGTGAGTTCAAGGCCAGCCTGGTCTACATAGTGAGTTCCAGACCAACTGGAGATACAGGGAGACCTAGTCTCAAAAAGACTAATAATAATAATAATAATAATGTTTCAGTTGCATGTGATTCTATAAATATTTATAACCTGAAAATAACCTTTAGTTAAGGACTGACCTTTTCCAAGTCACTATTCACATGCAGCCTCAACAGATGATAGAGTTATACAAGATATTTCTCTTTTTAAAAGAATTTTTTAAGGTTTCTTTCATTCTATGTGTATATTTGTGTGCCTGTGTGACTTTATGTATACCATGTGCATGTAGTGCCCAAAGAACTAGAGTTACATGTGGTTGTGAACTGCCTGATGCAGGTTCTGGAAATCAAATCTAGGTCCTCTGCAAGTGCAGTAAGCACTCTTAACTGCTGAACCATCTCTCCAAGCTTAAAGGTTTATTTTTGTTAGTGTGTGTGTGTGTATATCTGTGTGAGTGTATGCAGGTGTCCAGAGGAGTCAAAAGAGGGTTTCAAATCTCCTGGAGCACAAGTGATAGGCAGTTATGAGTCACCCGTGTGAGCGCTGCTGGGAGCTGAACGCCGGACCTCTAGAGGATCAGTAAACGCTCTTAACTGTCGAGCCCTCCTCCCAGCTCCAAGATATTTCATTTATCATCTAATGACGTTAATCACCTAACTTTTCTGTAAATTACGTAGTGTCCTTGTGAAACTTGAAGTGATTTTCGACACTGGGGCATGATCTAAGAATGAGTATCGACCTGGACTGTAACCATTAAGAGCAAAGCTCAGTTTCCTCAGGAGAAACAAGCTCTAGGATATAAACACATTATAAAGAGGAAATGAGAAACTGGTAGACAATGATAAATCGTCATCAATTATGATAATCCTTGTGCTTTTCAGCAAAATCTGATAAGCAAGATATTCCTTTTAGGAACTGGTGGAGAGATAGCTCAGTGGTTAGGAACATGTACTGTCTTACAGACGACCCAAGTTCAGTTCCCAGGACTTGTACTGTATGGGTCACAGTCACCTGTAACTCCAGATCCAGGGGGTCCAATGTCTTCTTCTGGACTCCATGAGCACTGTGTTCATACCACGCACCACACACAGACATGCACATACACAAACAATCAAAAATATGCTCACACCACATACCACACACAGACACGCACATACACAGTCAAAAAGTAATAAAAATGAAATCTTTTAAATTAGATATTCTAGATTTGCACTGGGGATATAGCTCAGCTATAGAGGGCTTTACTATACAGAACCTTATTCAGTCCCCAGAACTACCAAAAATAAATAAATAAATACGAGCAAAAGCAGAGAACCAGGTGAGGGAACCGGAGCCGGGGTCGTGGCGATGCCCTAGCTGTGCACACAATTAGCTCACAACTTTTTGGCATTATCGTGATGCAAAAGTGATATTGCATGAGGAAGAAGCCATGCTTCTGAGTTTGAATCTGTGTCTTTCCCAGGATAGTGATGCTCTCTCCCGACCCTGGGCAGCAACAGAGAAGTCTGGCTCCAAGAGAAACTGACCCCCTACAGCAGGGAGTGTCACTATGCCAGGATGTTCACCAGCCAGGTGTGTAAGTGCTTTGTGGCTTATAGTAATTTCTAGCTGAGGATGGGTTTACGGGCCATAGCCCCATGGTGAGTCCAGGAACATATGTGTCAGCTTGGACAAGCTGCTTTTATCACTATATTTTTAATCTAGAAAATGCAACAATCAGCCCTTCCTCTTGATAGTTAGTGATCACCAAGAATAAAAAGAACACATATTTGCTTTTCTCCAAGGCTGATATTCAAAATACTTAACATCTAATGTGATGTGAGCACTGAGTATCACTCCTATTCTTCCTCTACCCCATTCGAGGAAGGACTTAAAGCAACTGACAAAAACACGCTGTTTATCCCACGTCCACTTTTCAGATAACCCTTGTGACTCACTGTGGTGTAAATGAATGATGATCTCCATTTTACAGATCACAGCGGAGGTTCTAAGAAGATCATTTTCACATCAATTCACAGCTGACACCTCGCATGTCTTTTTAGGTTCATCACTGCAAACCTGAATGAAGATGAATAAAATGAAACCAAAGCATTAAATGATTGAATGAAGAAATACGTCAGGGTTTTCCACAGTTGTGGTGTGAGAGGCCATCTTCACGGTGATAATATTAAAAAAACATTAAGAATGGTTGGACGTGGACATAAAAGGTTTATTTCTACTATAAAAATGATGTTATTGTCCCTAGAGAAATAATTTCATGTAAAAATTGTCAAGTATTTAAATTCATTTGAAATTCAGATTATACCTCCTACCACACAGCAGTTCCTTCATATGTTTATGGGATGGGTGCTATATATTAAGCAGCATGTGAGGTATTGGAAATACAAAGATAATAAAAAACAATCCCCACCCTGAATAAATCCATATCTTTTTAATAATATGTTTAGTTACTGCCAGAAATCTAGTATGCTAATTTTTATATTTTTAATTTGCTTTGGGGGCATGATTTGCAATTAAAAATAATCTTTTAATTACTATGAAACCAAAGAATCAGATATCTTAAAAAATGTGAATAATAGATTTTGGTGAAAATCCATTATGTTCCTAGTACTGAGTTAGACCTTATTGAGTTTATAAAACTATCTTAAACAATACAGATTACGAGCTTTCCGGCATGGCCCTTTCCAATGAGCTACCTACTGTATGTTAGTTAGCAAAACTAGACACCTTCACACCACCATTGAAGTGAACGGCATGACGGGGTAATATTTAATAATGCTGCTAACTCTAGCACACTCAGTCCCTGCTCTGAACAAAGACTCCAGGTTCCTCAGAGCTCCCTTCTTCCACTTCCCCTTCTTACACCTTGGCATCTCTTGTCTGTGAGCTGTCATCCAACTTGATTCAACACCTTCTCCTTTGTGACAGACAGAGGTATCACCATTCCGTCTTCTCCCAACTCCTTGCTTCTTTCTTGCTGGCCTCCCTTTAGCCCTGCTCTACCGAATGGCCTGAGGATCACAGCCCTGTATCAGCCTGTCCCTTGTCCTTCCCAAAGCCAAATTCAATACCGAGGATTTAGATACTTCCACACTTTGTAGGTGTCACACCTGGCCTTCATCTGCCTGCCTTCTCATTTCCATGATCCCTGACTCTGAGCTCACACATTTCCCTGACCACAATTATTAGTTCTGATGCAACTTGAGCCCCTGTCTCTTCCCCCAGTACTCCCCAGAACCCTAGACCTTCATCTGCTTGTGGTATACTGATAGATAATTGGCATGACCAAATTAAATTCAACACCTTTCCTCAACAACCTCTCAGCCCCACAAGTTCGGGCCCTGCCTCTGTCTCTTACAGCTCCAACATCCTCGGGGCCTCAGAACACTAACACCACTCCACCTACTTGGATTGTAATATTTTCAGGAACTAGAAATTTCCCCACCAGTGTCTTCCCTTCCTTTCCCGCTGCTGTCACTAGTGCTGCTGACACACTGACCTCCTTAACTTCTTTGTGTTCACAATTCCTAAGTCATTAGAAATGATCAATAAGTATCTTTTAAACTTAATTCCCAGAAAAGCTTTATCACTTGTCACCAGGAATAAAACCAAGCTTGGGGTTCTGGTGCTTTCCTCAGAGTAAGTTGTAGTTTGTGTTTTGTTTTGTCTTGTCTTAAATATACGAAATCAGATAAGACTCTAGAGGGTGCCTACATAAGTGAAGTGTTCTCGAGTTTAAGATTCACCAGCTCCACCGTACATGCCACGCACCGTACTTCAGAGCAATCGTATCATTGTTTTTCTACAGAGAGGACTGAATCAGGGTGCTGTGTGTGTTGGGCAAACATTCAAACACTGAGACCCTACAATGCATCTTCGAATTCAGGTCTGTTTATGGTAACTTGCGGCACTAAAATCTTCGATGAAGTGACACGTTGTGCCACGAATGCCGTTTCAGAATCAAGACTTCCATTATCTCCTGTAATGACCTTCTAAAGCTCCAAAGCCACCTGCATAAATTCTCAGACAACTTTCTGAATTGATGGCTTCTATCCTGAATAACCTTCCCAACTGACAGTTTCCTGTCTTTCTCCCTTCAAAATTTTTCTGTACCCCCCACCCAGTGTCTATGGGTCTGAGGACAAGCCTCATCACCTGAATCCAAAGCCCCTTATTAGAAATTGGAAGGATGACAATCTGAAATGGTAACTACATTTCCTGCCCTTTGTTATCAATTTTGTTTCCTCACCTCCATCCCTCTGGCAAGTCCAGTCACTGGTTATTGCCAATGTCTCCTCAGTCACCTCCTAAATACAAAAGCTTCCAGAAGAATGGAGAAGGCTTAGGGAGGATTCATAAGACAGGAAAGAAATTGAATTTGAAGACAGAACAGAACCCTTCCTCCAGCTTTGAGGAGAGGAGGAGATAAAAGATTCATGTCCACGACAGAAGTGCTCTGGTTCCAATTTTCTACATAAAATCTAGAGATCTCTAGAAAGTTTTGGAGGGGAAAAAGTAGAGAGGAACTGTATCATGAAGGAGGAGGAGGAGGAGAAGGAGGAGGAAGAGGAGGAGGGGGAGGAGGAGGAGAAGGAGGAGACCAGTAGAGTGAGCTAACCAGCCATGTGGTGGTGGGGACCTTGCTGAGATGCTCCTGCGTCATTTGTGGAGCCTCGAAGGTGTCAGGTGGATCACACACCTAAAACAACAGCCTGTGTGGACCAGCAACAGAGACTAAGACGGGCCCTGCTATGTGTCGCCGTCACTGAGCCCTGGGATTTAGCCATAGTTCTGGCTAAAGGAGGAGGAGAGAGATGCTTGGAATAGAGGCAAGATTTCATTATGCCCGAGTAATATAAATTAAGTTCAGAAAAATTAGGAAATGCTGCACAGAGAGTCATATCCGTTTGAAGCTTGTACAGCCCTGGGAACAGAGCGGAGCTCCTCTAATTTAAGGCATCAGTTCAAAAGGTCATTACAGAGGTGCTCAAGGAGAACACTCTAGGTCTTCTATGTCTGAGCATACAGTTGAGGAGTATTTTGAAGTATCTAGTGCTGAAAACATGATCTAGGCTAAACTCTCTTCTCTGAGAACACATCAATCAAAGCACCTTGCCAAGAGGGGGCCTTCTTTCCAAAGCTCGTGATTTTATGGGTCTTTTCCCCTAAAGCCACAGACCTAAAGATGAGAAAAAACTTATCAGCAAACAATTCTACTAAGAAAATACCAGCCCATTTTAGGTCAGATGTCAGTGATAGATATGCTTACTTTTGCTGAATAACCACCATAAATAATCTTTTTGGTAATACATGGAAATGGTTGCCTTATATAAATATCATCCTCCTAGACCGTACAGGACAAAAGGGAAGATTCATTAATAAGGGAAAATTGGACACAGAGGGCAGCCCTCTAAAGAAAGATAAATGAGACATGAGCACCAGTCAATCTGTGCATGAGTTACAAAGCAGAATCATCACTTGGTTTTGAGATTATTCTAATTTCCTTGCTTTTCTTTATATTCTGTAACATTCACCAAAGCCCACTTCAGCTGTCACCGTGTCACTGACAGAAGGAGGAGGAGCACAGAAGAGGGAGGCTCACACAGCTGGACTTCTCTTTCATGTTCACACCTTTCATCCCAGCATCTCTCCATCCTTAGATAACAACTGATTATATCTCACAACGTCTCTGCTGAAGGTATCTTCTGAGGGTCAAAGTAGAAGCAAAGAGAGGTAGAGAGGATCGTACCACCCAGATTTAGGACTCTGAATGAACCAGATTGAGATATAAGATCATTATTTCCCATTACCTAATTTGAATCACCAAAAATAGCCTAGGCCGGAGGCCTGGTAGCCAAGATACCTCTATTTTTGAAGCTAAGTATATTTTCCATTTAATTATTTTTAGAGTGCCCACCTCTGACAGCTTTTCTTCTCAAAACATGACTGGAGAATTGTCAGAAGACTCGCTGATGGTCTCAGAAGGGTCCCCTCCCAGGCTCTCTGCAGAGAGCCTGCAGGTAGCACAGATCAAGTGCAGTTCAGTAATTGGGGGGTCGCCACAGAAGTACTTTCATGCTGACTAATTAATCTCCAGTAATTAGCACTCAGATGTAACGAGTGTAGCATTTAAGGGCCATAGCAAGGGAAATAAAATCTGCTCTTCACAAACGTTCTCAGAGTTTGATTGCCTTTTTTCAGGTAAATAATGGCAACTATACACTCAGGCACAGAAGCTGGAGGTGGAAATTTATTTCATATACCTATGTTACATACTGCCAAAAATTCTATGACTTCAGAACACTTCATCTAATTCCTTTCAGATCTTAACCAAACTCAAAGAATTCTAACCTCACTAGACGTAGAAAGAACTTCGGAAATCATCTAGTCCATGGGGCTATAGAGATGGCTGAACAGGTAAGAGAGTCTTGTTGTACAAACAGGACTTGAGTTCAAATCTAGTACCTGTGAACCAGGCCACGCTGAACAGGTGTGCCTGTAATCTCAGCTCTGGGCGCAAGCAGAGACACAGAAAGATCTATGGCACTTCAGCCTAACTCCAGGTTCAGTGAGAGACCCTGTCTCAAGGGAGTAACACAGGAAGTAATAGAAGAAGACAGGTGATGTCCTCCTCTGGCCTCCACATGCACCCATAGGTATCTACACATCCACACCTACACCTACATATACATATACATATACTGCACACGAGAGAGAGAGAGAGAGAGAGAGAGAGAGAGAGAGAGAGAGAATCCAGTTCAACTTTTTCTTCCGACAGGTAGGAATGGAGGCCCAAGGGGTGACATCACTTGCCCGAGACCCCACAGCTAGTTGAGGAAAAGCTGGAAGTAGGCAGTTAGTCATCCAGCCTAGTGCTTTCTCCTGCCATGAACAGGGTTTGGATCCCTCCTAACATTTAGAAGCAGACTAGCTGAGAGACTGAGATACGGTAAGTCCACTTAGCACCTTCCCTTCATCCTAGACCCCCCGACATCCCTCCTCCAGCTCTATTCCTGTGTCCCACAGCTGCAGGATCCTCGTTCAGACCAAAGTGTGGCATAACCCTTACAGTCAGTCAGAAAGACACACCCAGGCAGGGGTACGGGTTCCTCAAAATCCTGAACCTATGCGATCTTTATCCATCAGGGGGACAAAGCTATGCTCGAGGGAGGGGAGGAGATACCCCTAAGACTCGTCTAGACGGAGACCCATCTCTCTACTAACCTCAGAACAAATAAGAGCAATCATGGCAAAATCACGGTGACTTGCACGCTTGACTATGTCTTTTGTCTGTGTCTCTGGCCCCAGTTCTGATTCACTTCCATATCTGAGCCAGGTTTGGTTGTGCACACCTGTAATCTCCACACTCAGAAGGCAAAGGTAGGAGTTCAAGGCCAGCCTGGGTACTTCTGAAAGGAAGACGGGAAGGCGGACGGGAAAGGGGGAAAAGGAGAATACCGATTTACCTTTCTGAGCGACATGAAAACGCCCCGGAAGGCCTTCTCTGGAAGCAGGGAAGCGTGGAGGCCAGAGCGTCTGCTTCTGTGGGAAACTTGCCCTGGCCTGGCACTGGGTGAGGAGATGAGGTGAGCCCAAGCAGCCTCAGGCCCGAGGCTCTGTCGTCACTTTACATCCCCTATGGAAACCCAACTCCTCCCAACCTGGAGGCGGGCAGGTGATCTGAGCTGCTCACCTTTCTTTGCTTAGAGCAGAAAATAGGAAGGAAATGAACTTTCCAGAGCTCTCCCTAGTCCTCTTCCCTTAGTGGTCAGTTCCTCGGGAGCCAGTCCTAACCTGTAAGACAGTGATGCTTCGCGTAAGGCCCTGGAGAAGGACAAAGGGAGGCGTGTCACTTGAACAGTTCCTGACAACTGTACACCCCAGGCTGTGTGCTAAGTAAGCATCTGGGACGAGATGCTCCTCGGGGTTTCCTTCTGCCCCAGAACTATAGTCCTACATTCTGTTGTTGTTTTTGTTCTGAGTTGAGGAGTGTGTGTGTGTGTGAGTGTGTGTGTGTGTGTGTGTGTGTGTGTGATCTATGTGTCTGTGTATGTGTGTAGATGCATGTGAACTTGTAGGCATGTGCGTCCATGCACATGCACTTGGAGGCCTGAGAGGAACACGTGGTGTTTTTCTTTATCACTGTCCATCTTATTCCTTTTGGACAAGGTCTCTCACTGGACTAGAAGCTTGCCATTTCAGCCAGGCCAGGCACCACACAGGGACTCTCAAGATCCACCTGTCTCTGCCCCACAGCACTTGGGTTGTAAGCACTCACAATCATGCATGGTTAGTCCTACATTTAAAAAGAATATGAGTGTATTGCCTGCATGTGTGTAAGTGCACCTGTGTCATGCAGTGCCTGCGGAGGTCAGAAGAAGGCATCAGATTCCCCTGGAATTGGACTTATGAATGGTTATTAGCCTTTGTGTGGGTACTGGGAATTGAACCTGGGTCCTCTGCAAGAGCAGCCAGTGCTTTTAACTGCTGAGCCATCTCCCAGTCCTACATTTTTAATAGGCATTTGTTCAGCACCTACTCATGTAAATCACTGTTCAAAAGCATAGGAAACAGTTCTCAACCTCGAGGAGCTCCTTTAAATAAAATGGCACATGATTTGAGAAGTATGATGGTAGAGTCTGAAATTCCGTAGGCAACAGCAGAGAGGGCAAGAATGGGGAGAAGTCATGGAAGATTCCATACAAGAGATGTAAAAGATGGGCTGGAGTTTCTGGATGAACAAGACCTGAGGAGACAGGAGCCGAATCTGTTTTCTGCCGTTTTAACAGAATGCCATACATGGAGTAATTTGCAACAATAGAAGTTCATTTTCTTCACTGTTCTAGAGACTGGGCAACCCAAGAGCACAGTGCTTGCATCTGCTGGATGTCTTCTTCCTATGTCACAGTGGAATGCACCCAATTGCACAAGACGTGCTCAGGCTGCTCTCCTGAAGCCACTCATCCCAAGGCAGGTATCCCACCTCATGATCTCACCTAAATGCGATGGCCTCCCTAAGGCCCCACCCCAAACACCATCAGCCCATGAACAGGGAAAGACCTGCAAGTTCAACAGAGGAACTGGGAGCCACGTTTAAACCCTGTCAAGTGTGTTCCAGATGCAGACCTGACAGGTGGCCTGACCCAAATATATTCTAGATTTAAGGAGTGTCCAATAGTGTAGTGAGAGACTACAGGTAGGAGCACAAGCTAAAGGCTGACAAGGAGGTTCTCATTCAGACTGAGGAGTACATAAGACACAGTCTGGTGTGGGCTCTGTTGGAGAAGAGGCAAATGGGAATGCCTGCGGATATTGTCAGAACTCCTGACGTCTTCTAACACTGTTTGCAATGCTTTATTTTTCCTTGAGAGACTCAGCCTATTGTTTTTAAACAAGTTCCAGCAAGATTTCTGAGATAATCTCCCAAAAGATGTGCGAGGTGTAGAAATAATGGGGAACCTGTGATGATTGCAGCTTCTCTGCTTAATGCCCTCTCTTCTGCTAACGATCCTGCCTTTTTGCCTTCTTGTTTCATTAGAGAAGAAAAAGTACATCTTTCATGGTCCTGAAAGTAGTGAGAGGCAGCCAGCCAGCCCTCCAGATCACCTGCCCCTTTGTCTCGGTCCATTTTCTGCTACTATAGCACAATATCAAAGACTGGGCAACATAAACAACATAAGTTCATTTGTCTGAGTTCTAGTCTGGAGATCCAAAATCAAGGGGCCAATCTAGTGAAAGCCTTCCTGCTACATAGCAACATGCTGAAAAGCAAAGAACAAACACGAGACCAAACCCACATTCTCATGCTCCTTCCCCTTTGGGAATGCTAAGATCAGACCCAGGACCTCATTCATATTAAGCAAGCACCTTACCACTGAGCTTCTGCCCCAGCCTTCAAATTCTTTTATGCCTGTCATTAATTATGAGGGTGGAGCCAGCACCTCCCAACACTCTCTGCCAAATAAGTTTCCAGCATAAATATTTGGAGAACACATTTTAAAAAGGCACCTTATCTAGCAATCTTCCCACAAACCCACCGAGCTTGGCTGTGGCTTATAATCGATCCCTTTTGGCCTGCCTCTTTGATCTTTAAATATGTCAGTATGGGAGTCCTGCATTGTTTAGACACATAAAAAAAAAAACTCACCTTCAGCTGAGGGCTGCAAACAATATAGATGTTATCTGAACATGAGTTCATAAAAAATAAGTCAATAAAAATTCCTGGGATTGGGCACTGTCTTTTGATATCCTAAAATCTATCTTCCCATTTCCACAGAAATCTAAGCAGGGTCCAGCCCAGAGAGGAACAGCATTTCTGGAAACTGGGAAGATTCTAAAAGCATCTACAAAAAAAACTCAAGTATTTAAAATGCAGTTGTTCAACTGTCTCCACAGTGTCTTTGCAGTTGTTTGTGGCGCACCCCCCCCCAAAGCATGTCTACTGTCCCCAAAAGCACTTTGGGGAATGTGCAGAGTTTGATCAATGAACTTCATTAATTTAAATTGCTAATATGGTTTCAGGGTGGGGAGGGGGTTCATTTCCAGTCAGGGTACGATGATAAAGATCTGGGGCTCTGTAGATCATATTATTCCACTATTGTGACTGGAATGCAGGACGACATGTTCACAAATCAATAAACCTGGGCGACTACAACAGACTACACCAGAATCAGGTCTGGGGCAGAGGGTCTGATGGGACGAGGGCACAAACCCTGTCCGCACTTGTATTTGAGGTTCCCATGCTTATGAAGACTCAGAGCAGTTACAGAACGCAAGACAGTAAGCAGTGCTGAAAATGCAGACACCGGAACTGCAGTGGGCTGGGGTTGCGGAAGATGCTTCACCCTCTTCCGGGTCACGTACTTCCAAGTCGTTTCAATCAAGGCCATTCACAAATGGCCTGGGAAACATTTGAGAGTGAGCAGTTTGTGAAACCTGTGAAACAGAGGAACTGTCGGCACCCCCACACACACACTGCTCTCCCCACACATACCACCACCCCTCGGTGAACATGCTAGAAAAAGCATGCACAAGCATGTCTTCAATGATTAATCTCACTGTTTCACTTTGAGATCTAAAAGGAAAAAAAAAAAAAAAATGGAAGCGTTCCTATTTCCCATTGAAAGTAATCCCAGCTTTATATCCTCAGTGTTTACATAAAGAGAGCTGTTTATTTAGAATCCTTGCTGGTAAGGACACCACACGTTCATAACTTATTATATATTCTCTTTCCATTTTGTCTTTTTTTCTTGTTTGGGGGAGGGAGAATTATGTATATTTTATGATAACCCAAAATGACTTATACATAAAAAATACAGACTTTAAAGATAAAAAGGATTAGTCGCAGGTAATGCATTTTCCATGAGTGGCTATAGGGCTCTCGGTTCCAAGAGGTACCGGCTGCATACAAATGAATTGATAAAAGTCTGACGCTGTGGATGGGTAGCAATGCTCATGCTTTGCTGGAGATGATTCTTAAAGTTACAATAAATCAGACAGACAGTGTCGGCCTTTGAGGATAAACCTGTGATGGCTTGTTGTGCCTCTCTGAATCGCCTCAGAGGCCCAGGGACTAAAAAGTGCCTAGATGTCACATTAAATCTACCGGGAGGATGGAGCACTTCAAAGAGGAACGCAATCAGATCTGATGGAAAATACATTTTCTGAAAGCTACTGACAAAAAGTAATCTTTGATGTGGATGTTGAATAACAATTGATATTGTCTTTCCTGACATTTTTCATTATTGCTGTCTTATACAGCCTACTTCATGTATTAAAGCAATATTAACTGTTTGACAGGGACAAATCCTCCAACTATCACATAAGCAATTGTTTCTGAATTGTCCTAGCCCACTGCCTGCAAAACCTGTCCCAATAACAGCTTTTAAATATGATGGTAGACTGTTTTCCCTGACTAGCTAGACAGTGTCTGAGCTCCAGTGTCGTTCAGTGGAGCCTGGGGAATATTAAAAATGGTTAGGTGGTTACAAGGCATCATTTGATTATAAGGAAGGAGCAGAAGTGGTTTCTGAAAGTGAGTTTTAATGAGAGAGGTCTATAAAAGTTAGTCCTTATTATGCTGCCTTCTTTGGTACACATTTATATCAAGTGTACGTGCACAAATCTCAGATCTGCCTCAGTCCCCTTGCAGCTCAAAGGGGGAAATAAAGGAATGTACAAAAGATCTTTGTTATTTATGCAACAAAATAAAGCAATCTCTGGCTGTGCAAGCGCCTATAAAATGCACTAGAATTAAGTCCTCCAGTATGCTTCTGGGAAAAAAACTCACGCAGCCCTGGAAGACACGCGTCACTTTCAAAACCCAGTCTGCCTCCTGAGGTTTGGTGTCTTAACCTTCCACTGTAAATACCTGTGGTCTCATTGTAGGTATTTGTAAAGCTTAAAATCTCTAATTTTCAGATGACCTTGAGCTTCTTGAGAAACCAGGAGGAAGTACTACAGAAGAAGAGTTGGGATTTTCTTTTCCCATGAAATGGGGCTAATTGTACCCCGGAGTAAATGACAGCAAACTAATACCCCACAATTCAAAATCACAAAACCATGACAACCCTGTGTTGTTGACTCTCAAAAGTTATCATTTGCACTGAAGATGCCTAGGGGATGTGATGTATATTCTTCACTTACATCATCATCATTCCCTGTATTCCCCGGAGCTCCCAGCTTTCTCTGGTCTTGACAATATTATAGCTCACCTTTATTTTTTATGGTGTGGATTTTTTACTCAATGTCTACTTCTCCACTGGGATCTAAAATGGGTTATATCTTTTTTTATATATTATATCTTAAGTGAGGCATATGCAAATAAGCAAAAAGAAAAGAAAACATCAAAAACTGAGAAGTGGGACAAAGCCACTGCTCCTTGAGACTTTCTGTGAGCACACACACACACACACACACACACACACACACCTCTGGTCTAGATTAAGGTGGGCAAATTTATTCTTAAACAATCAAACCGTGGGTCATGCTGCCCCTACTATAAATACTGAATTCTGCTCATGCAGTTCAAATGCAGTCGTAGACTATGTATTAATAAATAGCATGACTAAGTCAGAATAGAGCTTCATTCAGAAAGTGGATGGTGATCATAGTTTATTGGTTTAATCCCATTCTGTGGTACTATGACAGAGTACCTGGGGCTAAGAAAGGCACAGAGACATTTTTTACAGTTCTGGGGGCTAAGAAGGCAAAGGCTGAAGGTTCTGCATGTGATGAGAGCCTCTTTGAGGCATCATCCCATGACAGAAGGCAGAAAGGCATAAGAGCATGGGGTGGGAGAGAAGGATGCATTCTTTTATCCTCATTCTTTGCCTCAGTAAATGATCGTCTCTTAAAGATCCCGCCTCATAACACTTAGGTTCCTGGGACATGAATTTTAGGGAACATACTCAAACCAGAGAACATACCAATTGCTGCTTTGGGCCATTTCTCTGTAAAATGTATGAACTAACCTGGGATCTAGTTCTCTAACAGATTCAACTATTCACAAACAGCTCAGTGTTTTGTTTTGTTTGTTTCTTTGAGAGGGAAAAATTCATAGAAAAGGAAACTATGTTAAAACAATAGTTACTGTCCAGGAATTAACTTGATGGATATTAGCATCTCTTAATAAAACAAAACTAAGCCTTCAGGATCTGAGGCATTGGGGACAATTATGATCTCAACCATACTTGTACACATAAAAGTGGCTCTTGGGCTGGCCTTTTCTGGACTGGATTCTGAAATACAATTTATAGTAAAATTATAAGATCAACAAGTACATATGACTTAATAGTGTGCAGCAAGAGCTCAGGAATTCTTGCAGGGGAAGGGGGTGTATGATGTCATAGGACCACGTTGGCGAGGGCTGACAAAGCTACGCTGCATAGTAGGTAACCTGAATTTCTGATGGTCCAAAAGGTACACAAAGGTTGGTTTGTTCCATAATATTCTGACATCTTAGTCAGCAAAATAATTCTGTTTATCCCATGCATTCAGGGACCCCGCTCAGCTGAAATACAATCTTTGCACAGGCTTTTGAAATCCAGAATGCAAAAGGAGTCATGGAAAAGTATAGATTCCCAAAGTGGTACCCAACATTCCTCCACATACACCCAGTCAGCCAGAGCCAAAGTCGCCGCCAGCATAGGAAAAAAATAGAGCCATTCCTGTTGGTCACTGTATTTTCATCAGTGGACAAGTCTATACTATGGGGACCAAGTAGTTTCTTAATGGAAAGAACTCAGGCTATGGCTTTTGACATCTGACTTTATTGAAAACCAAACCGAGAAAGCACCTAATGGGAAAGCACAGAAAGGCCTTTAAAGAGAGACTCAGCCATGCAAGTCTACACTGGCCAGGAGTTTCCATCCCAGAGTTCAGAGCTTTATGAAAAAGGGTTCTTCTGATACAGTGCATGGGGGGAAGCTATTCTGACCCCAGCTCCCATGTGTGAGCACCAGCTGAACAAAGGTGTGATGCTGATGCTATAGAAACTTGCACAGGCCTTATGGACGAGGCGAAGTTAGATAGGAAGACCCAATTTCCAGGAGTCATATGTCATAGGAGGGACCAAGGCCCTGGGAATGCTAGACTTCATCAGATCCTCCGCTGAGGATGAGGATGCAGGACTGATGGAACTAAGTCCCTAGCATTCTTACACAGGCTAGAGAAAGCCTCAAACACATTAGATAAGGACAGCAAACACGTGGCTGCAAAGGCAGCTGCAGGGAAATGGTCTCTTGTCTGTAAGACTCAACAGTGTTCGGTGGCCCTAAGAAGTCCCTGGTTTCTGCTAATTTGGTGGTATCAGGCTTTTCCCCACCCCTAAGTGATACTTTAAAGAAGTATGTTACGTGCTGTAAGGAGAGGTGCGCTTCATTGTGGAAGCACAACATTAATAGAACAAAGGGGAAAGCGAGGGCTGAACTCCAATGCTCCCAAGCAACACTAAGATGTGATTCAATCACATCAGCTCAGACCTTTCTAGGCCTTCAAAGTCACCACTCACAGCCTTGGGCTCCACGTGCCAGTCACCTGCAGCTCACCCCAGCTCACTGCCTAGGTTCCAGGAGACTTGCTTAACAGCTTCTCTCCCTTTCTGATACCACATCTGCATTCCCGGGATGACTTTCAAGACCAGTCACAGGGCAGCTGGACCTCCCCACAGCAGATAACTGACAATGAGCAGCCTGGAGGGTGGGGATACAGTCTATATGAAAACTGTCTGGCCTCAGACAAATGGCTTATGCCTTATGGCCTCAGTTTTCACTTCTGTTAAAAAAAAGGGGGGCGGGGGGTAAATAATGTTTGCTTCATAAGGTACTGTGAAGGGTTCCTAAAGCATTTGGGGAAGTCTCTATGGAGTCAGTCTTCCTTACCCTTTGCATCTAAAAACACTTCTATGTCTACAGTACTTATTGTAGCCCATCACTCAAGCTTTCCTGAGACTAGTAAGCCAATGAAATTATTCTTTATTAGTAAGTGACATAAATTAATACATTAGTCTCCTATTTATTAACTTAATCTCTTTCAATCTCCCCAAGAGACCCTTAAAGTAGATATATTTGTGCCCATCTTACAGATAAAGAAATGAAGGCGTAGCTGAAAGTGTCTCCTCAGAGTGTCTCTCTCTCCCTTCCCCTCCTATAGCCAAGCAGAGCAGGATGGGTTGCATGAGAGAAAACTGGAATCTCCTTGACTGAGGATTCCTTCTCCCAATCACAAAGACCTGGAACAAGAGGAGAAGGGGGAGGGAACAGGAAAGGGCAGAAAGGGGAATGGGAGTCAGATCGTTTCTCTCAAACTTGTTGAAAGGTGGCTACTGCTTATCTCTTAATTCCCAAGAACCTAGGGGTCATAATTGCACAGTCAGAACAGGACAAGTGATCTCTTGTGAGTATATTTCTCAGCCCAGTCGGACAGCCCATGACCATGTTACGCCTGAGACCCACTACGCACACTCCCTCCCCTCTGGAGGCAGCCCCCACCTGGTGAAAGAGAGCAAGCAGAATGGCTGAGAGCCCTGGAGGGGCCGGAAGATGTGTGTGCTGCCGGGCTCAGCAGCGCCCCCAGCTGGGACCCTGGGTCTGTGGACAGGAGATTTCGGTTCTGGTCCTGCTGCACACTCGCAGTGCTGAAACTGCCCTAGAGGCTCAAGGAAGGCCCTGTTTGCTTTGCTCAGCAGGTACTTTCCTCCACATCTGACTACTTCCTTGTCTCACACCCACCTCTGAGCCCCAGAAAATTCCAAGGAAAGCAGAACACAACATTGCCACAAATTGTGTTCCTGCTACATCTTTCTTCAGTTCAGTTAAACTGGCCAACAGAGAACAGAAATGCCGCGTCCACAAATCAAACATTCCAGTAATTTAAAATGAGTAAATACCACTACAATGCTAGGAAGACAGCAACCAAGCTTCCAGAGCCTGCTGCCCATAGCAGGAAGCCATGCTCCTGTCCTGAAAGAACAGTAAGCAGAAACTGATGCAAAAGGAGAAGAGATCGCGGGTTTTCACACCTATTCTGTGAGGGAAAAGTAAGTACTCTGGTTTTCACCTCAAATTTCAACTTTGCAGAGGCCACAATGATCCCAACATCGCTCAACGAAGCAGGGGAGGTCTGAATTCAAGTCTCGGTCCCAACATGAGAGTATCTAACCTTGCCTCCAGTCACACGTCTTGAGGAGGAACTAAGGCTCATGTGCAATGAAACAATGAACAAATAACAGGGGTACTCTGGGCACCAGTTATCTGTGCCATCCATCCATTCGCCACTGCTACAATCCAGGACTGGCATTTTACTTCCTTGGCTCAAAGGATAGAAAACTGTAATTCTGTCTGACCATTGGCACCTGTCCTCTTCTGATCACCAAGCCAGCAAAGGAGCATCCACCTGTTCAAATGAGACAGGTCTGTTCTTTGTAGTGTTCAGTTACATTTCCAGCAGCTGTTGCCATACGGTAGGAAAGATGGCCACCAACAGCCATGGGTATGTAGCTATCACTTTAACAACTCGACCAATTTTTTATGTTTATTCAAGCGTTTCTTTCCCTATAGCTCCAGTGAAAGTACCTGTCTAATTCTAATATGACCAATTTGTTCAAATACTTTCTTAGGAACCCACAGCATTGCCATGTAAAATAAAAAGTGCTTCATTAAATTTAAATTCCACATAGAAAACACTTTTTAGTATAAGTATGCTCCCTGTAATATTAAAAAATGTTTATAATAAAAGTACATAATTGCTTATCTGAGATTCAAAATTAACTGTGTATATTTTTTCAGTTTGATGGCTAGTGTTTTGCTAATTCTGGCAAAACCTTAAAGGTTAATCATAAGGTCAGGAGATGTGGGATAAAGTAAGAATTTTCGCCACAGCTGGATAATATATCTACCCCACTGCAAGAGGATGAAGTATACCTCATTAAAACCACATGTCCCCAAAAGAGAACCAGGTATACTCCTGGAAGAGGAGGAATAGATTTCTAGCAGCCAAACACAGCAGCTGTGCCCAGAATCAAAGTGGGTGCTGCTATGGAAGGGAGGCAGATGGGGGGCAGCCAGGCAGGGAGGGAGCCTGGGCCGGCTCTTCCTCGGCCTTCCAAGCTTGCGTTTTTGCCCATATGCATTTGCCAGATTGCTTGAAAAAGGCAACAGCTGTGGACACTGACAGTTTACAGTTGTGATAAATCACATTAGTGAAGTATTTCAATTAAAGTGATATCTAACTAAAAAAACAAGAAGTCATCTCTGAACAAATAAATTAGCACTTCAACTCATGGAGCCTTCAAGTGGAAGATTTCCACAGCACCTACCTGCCCATGTTTAGCTCCTAATGCAGCACTCATTGTCCCAGACAGAGTAGGGGAGTTAGCAAAGACCAGTCTATAACTAGGCATTTATTTCATTCCCAACCAAAATCCAAACTTGCTCTCAGATTTGCCTGTAATTGCACTCATTGTGTGTGAGAGAGAGGGCCGTTGGAGAGCCTTCCTGTGGGGTCCTGGTTCAGCCCTTACCAGCAGGGTGGCGCGCAGGCTGTGTTCTCTTTCCCAAGCCAATTTATCTACATCTGTAATGTTTTTAAAGGAACTCAGAGACCTGTCTTCCAGACCATTCTTTTTTCCTTTGGTTTAGAAAGTCATTCACCTACACGAAATGAATGCCTGGAAAGCTGCCATGTCCCTTGTTCTCCCAGGGTCAGGGCCAGCCGGCACAGCCCCCAGACTGTAGGAGGCCAGGGCCCTACAATGGCCTTCAGGCAGCCTGGTCTTCTTTCCCTTCCCACCCCTCCTCCTCCTCTCAAAGAAATCACACCCCTTTCTCCAAATTTCCCACTCCAGCCTGATTCTCAGCAGATCCCCCGTTCTTCACCAGCTAGTCATTCTGGGCTAATGAGGTGATTGCTTTCATTTACGACAGCATTTGGGAGAGGGGATAAAATGGCATTGCCCCTATTCGTGTTGGAAAAATAAATCATGCCCATTGTTACTCAAGATCTTTTTTCTCCCAATCAAGCAAATTAGCAGCTTGGTTCATTTTCCCAGCATTCACTTCTGAGCAGCCAGCAGCTCCATGGAATGTGGCTTGAAGCTGTGTGGTCAGTACAATTGTTTGGAGCTGTTTGTGCCAACAATGAGAGGAGATACTTGTCTTCCAGAGGACTAGTGGCACTTGTCTTCCTTGGCCTACCTTAGCCTGCCAAGCGTGGCTTCTCAGGAAGGCGTACACCGCCATCTACTGGGCATAGAGACTTATCCCGCGTTCTTATCCCGCGTTTGCTTCTAACCACTAAAGAACAAGCTACAATTCTTCTAGTAAGTTCCTAAAAATGAGCTGCATTTTGCCTATCTCGGAGTGAGGCCCCTTTTTGCCTCTTAATGAAAGCAAAATACATGCTTAAATAAGGTCTCTAGGGTGAAGCGCTTTCCATGGTCCTGATTTTCAATCTAAGTCAGGACTGTTGACTCACATTGTCTGAGTGAGCTTGGGGCAGGGCATTCTCCATCTCAACTTAAGTATCCCTTAAATTCAGAGACTCAGCACTTCTGAACAACTGGTTTTTATTCTGACAACCTTCACCTCATCCTCTTGCCCACAGCAAGCCCATTTCCAAAGACACAAGATGGAGGCCCTTCAAAATGTGATTTGCTAAATCGGAACAGGGAGTTTGGAGGCGGGCATTGTGAAAGTGAGAATCACAAGCAAATGTTAAGACTCTGCTATCTGGGGGATGCAATGGAGACATCCATTTCCATTCCCCAACCCCTGAGAGCACATGCTTCAGCATCATTTTCTTTTCTGCTATTCTACATACATATTCTGCATAAAGAACGCATTCACTTGTCCCCCTGTTTAACATAAAAATCCTGCTTTTATTGGGGCTTGTGCACAGGAGGGAAGTCAGGGCGCAGCAAATCCACCTCAAACCCACCTGGAGGGTTTGATCTGTGGCTCTTTACCAGGTCAGTTGACAACATTATCCATCCCCAAGAGACTTTGGTACCATACTGAAATACTTTGAATTATCACAATTTGACAAGGTATTAAACATCCTACAGCATGCATGATAGACCTACCACCACCACATATACACAACTAAGAGTTACCCAGCCCAGAATAACCTACTGTCAATGGTGCAGATGCCACAGATGCAGTGGGAACCTGGTTTAGGGTAACAAAGATTGCCCTCCAGTAATGGGGTTATGATAACATTGATTGTCCTCAAATGAGCCACACCACAGTGAGGGAAGGATAATTCGCCCTTTCCCAAGTCAGTATTTACCACCTTTTTTCTTCTTTTAGACTCTTTCATTTTAAACATAATTTAGCTGTCTTTTTTCTGTGCTGCTAGGAAGAGAAAGGACTGGAGGGGGGAAGGGAAGGCGAAAGAAAAGGAGGATTAGAAGCATGACCTGTTTCTCGGGAAGAGCCGGCACATTCCTCTCTCAGATGTGCTTTGTGACCAGGCAGGGTACAATTAAAAGCACAATAATTTGCTTGTTATTCAAGTCAGGCATTAGTCCGGGTAATGGCGTGCTTGGTAGAGAGATGGATTTCCTTGTTAGGAGCTAAGCACAGGATTAGCTGAATTCTCCACGGAGAAATCTTGATTTGTTCAAGGTCTTTCATGTTTTCTACAGAGAAGGGATTATGTCTTCTTAAAGAGGGGCCTTGCTTAAAAAGCTACAAAGTATAAGAAAAGGATTTAGGGCAGAGGGGCCTGTGGTTAAGTAGCTGAGGGGTACAGGGAATTTTAAAGCAAGGGATTATTTAAAGCCATAAAGTTCAAAAAATAATTGGTTTAGCACTACTGGGTCAGTGCTGGCAAGCGCACTGTAAAGGCAGTTAAGCATGAGCTAATATTCATTTTAGTTTGGCTAATTATTGCATGAATCCGGGAGAAAGGAGGGAGAGAGAGCATGCCCCCTCCCTAGCAATGAGGAAGTGTGTTGTTTTGGTTTATGTGCCTTACAGGCGTGCTTTCTATGTTGGGATGCCCAAAACCCACGCTTCACAAGGACCTTACTCTCTAAAACATGGAGATGCTGTTCTTTCAGAATAGTCCTGCTATCCCAAACCAAAGTACTGAACAATAGCTTTGGGGTTTTATTTGGTTTTTACAGGGCTGGGGATAGAAGCCAGGGCCTGGCATATTCAAGCAAGGGCTCTACCACTGAGCTACATTCCCAACTCCAAACCATTCTGTTTACAGGAAATGAAAACCCAGACTTCACCAATTGCCCTGCTTAAGATTAGGCCAGTGATTCTCAGTCAGGAGCAACATCGCCACTCCACCTCTGTGCCCTGATTCCCATCAGGGGACAGCATCTGGAAATGTTTTTGTCGCAACTGGAAAGATGCCACTTTAGAGGCTAAATACAGCACAGTGCACGAAATAGTACGGTGCACAAAGGCACTCTACTCCAGAGTGACACCCTTGCTGAGGGAGAGAGGTGCTGGCCTAGATAAGACCATTTCTTTCCTTGGGTAAACCCAGGTTTTCAGCGCCTCCTCCATCCCCCAGAGCCATAGCTCACAAACAGCTATATAAGCATGTTCATACTTCGCTTTCCTATTTTAATACTGGGCATTTTTACAAATCAAGAAAGAAGGTGATATCAGGACATATTTGCCTCTGGTGTACTAGAGGTACATAGGCTGGGCTGTGACCAAACTCCTTCTATGATTGACGAACCCAAGAGAGGAGAGAGCTGGCTTCTGTGAATTCCCCAGGTACACAGTTCTGAGGACTCACATTCCTGTCTCTGAGATTATTCATTCCTCCCTGCATGAAGGATGTTCAGTCATCATTTGTCCTGCAGCTTTAACCGAGTTAAGAGCCCACAGCCGCAAGATATCCATTTTCTCCCTGGTGAATGATGATTCTCTTCTTGAGGAAAGTTAACATCCTAGACAGCAGCTTCCAGGAAGCTCGTTAAAGCCGGAGACTGTGAATCAGCATAGCCATCACCTCTCTGGGAGAGCCTCAAGGATACACTTAACCTCCACCTACGAGGATGGAGAAGAAGCTGAGGAAGGGAGTTAGACAATACCTGGAAATAAATGGTGAGCCCGCCAAACGAGAGCCCGCCACTCTGCAGCAGGCAGACGCAGCATGACTGTGGAGAAGGAAGAGTCAGCCTTCTTGCCAGCAGCCACCCCTCCCTGCACCCTTTGCAAGACTGGCTCACACCTTTGCCCTCACTGGATTCTCTCCACAATCCTGACAAATCCATCATCATGTCCTGAGCTCAGAGCTTTTCAATGGCTCCAGCTGGCTTCGAGGGAGGGTGAAGGCCTTCCCGTCCTCCCCTCCCGCTCCCCAAGCCTCCTCCACCTTGCCACCAGCTCTTCTTTCCGCATTGTCCCTCCACTCACACTCCAGCCCCTTCTGCCCACCTCCCACTCTGCCTCACCTTCCTGCAAGCCAGTCAGCCACATCCGGCCTCTGCAGCTCCTGCACACATTCTGCAGTCCTTCACACATTCCTCTCATAGCTGCCCTCTCTAGAACATTCTCCCTCCCGACACCTCTGGGTCTGCTCCCTCAGGGCTGTTCAAATGCCCTTTCTCATCAGTGCCTCTTCCTTTTAGGCTTTATTTTTCTATTGTCTTTATCCTCTTGGAACACACCAAAAATTTTGTTTTGAGTTCTTATGAAAGCAGGTTTGGGGGAGGTGGGTTCTTTTTCTCACTGATATCTTACAAACAAATACAGTTCCTGGCTCTCAGTAGGCACCCAAACATATACTGAAAACTGGGGAATTGGACCAAATCACGTATATTCACATCACCAAGTGCCTGTTCCCTGACAGATAACAGAATAACAGAACCTCGAAGAAGAGCTCTAGAGCAAGGCTGACACAGATAACTAATGCACCTCCAGGGGCATTTGCATAGATGTTTGTTTTATGATTGTGGTGAGATACACAAAATTAAAAATTTACTGTCTTAGCCATTTTAAGTGTAGTGTTCAGTAGTGTTGAAAATATTGTGAAATCTTTAGAACCTTTTCATCTTGCAAAACTGAAAAATCTGTATCTGCTAAGCAAGAGTTCTCCAACCCAAGCCACCATTCTACTTCACCAAAGAGTTTGTGGCCACAGCTGGAATAAAAGGAGGCACTTCAAGAATGCTCCCTTCCCGTCAAATGCAATGTCTACGACAAAGGAAGAAGGCGCTTTCTCTAACGCCTTCCACTCAGGAGCTCATGATCCTCAGAGAGACACTTGGCTAAATTGGAGAGAGGAGCAATATCAGCTTCCTCACTCAAGGGCCAGGCATGTAACTCAGTGGCAGAGTGCTTGCCCAGCATGTATCCGGCCCTGGTTTACATCCCAGCACTAGACAGGAAGGAAACAAGAAGCAGAGAAAGGAAAGGGAGAAATCCTAACTAAAGAAAAGCCCACGTTTGTTCCTGCCTGAGTCCAATCAGAGTTACGTAACAGAAAAGCCTATATTCATGGACTCACAAGCCTTGATTGCTGTTTTTAGATACAGGAAAGCTAGAACTTGAGCTCCATCTGTTATTTTTAAAAATCAATGATCCCTTTGAGTCTCAGTGTTGTTGTTAGGAAGATGAAGATGAATACACACAGCACATTTCCAACATTAGCCCTAAAATCTTCAGTGTTACTTTACATAAAAATGACACACGGAACATACAAAAGCCACCCGGCTATGACTGAAATGAGAAGAAGGAATCCTTGGACCCGCCAGTCTGAGGCGCCTTTCTTCCACCTTGACTCACCCACTCAGGCCAGTGCAGAGCCCAGAGCCGGAGGACTGGGGCCCCAGTGCAGCTAAGCAAGTCTTTGTTTGCATGATTGTCTTTCCCGCTCCAACTGCTTACGAGTTCTTGACAGTAGCCAGGCCCCAGTCTCCTTCTCACTGTGGGGCTGCCATGCCAAGAGGTCAGCAGAATGTATGTTTGTACTAAGAGATTAAATAGCATTATAATTCAGGGCATACTTCCCTAGATACAGGAACCCCAGAATTCTGTCACTAAACTGAAAACCTTGAACATTTAAGCTTCTCTTGACCTTCTCCTTCTCACTCCCATTCCTAAAGAATGGTATCTTCACTTCTACAAGCTGGGCAATAAGGTGGAAGAAGAGGAATGTATCCGTATTTTATATTGATATTTTTGTATCAAACAGAAAATTATAGTCTCTGACATAGTTCCAATTACAATTTATTCACCTTATAATTGTACAAAAGTGATTTTCATTCAGTGTAAACTGCTCAAACTTTGAATTCTGATCTTTTCCCAGGTTAGCAACAGGTGGTATGATATCCTTGCCGTGCAGAACAGTGGTAGGAAGCCACAGCCCCAGTTCATGACAGGAAGCTCCTATACTCTACAGGGCACTGCGTCACTAAGCTATAATGTTCAGCAAAGTAGGCATATAAATGCATTTTCAACTTACAATATTTTCAACTCATGATGCGTTTACAATGTTACGAGCCCATCAAAGTCAGGAAGCAACCACATGTAAGCAACTCATCAGGCACATGACTTCTTCAACAGCACTGCTATAGCAAGGCTGACATGAATGACTGTGAACGCCTACCTCACAACTTGGCAAGTCAATACTCACAGTACTAACCTGGGAAAAGAGGCTATGACTGCTTCAAACCTTCAGTAACTGTCGCTTCCACGAGTTTCCCAGAAATGTACCTGCCACGTGGCTTGCTAGTATGGGTTCTTATATACCAAACTTCCACAGCAAATCACAGTTCACCAAAGCATCACTTCTGAAGAAATGGGAATAAGAAAAAAAAATAGTTCCTATGATAAGTGATTGACTCTTGTGATTAGTGATTTAAGGTTTTTCCCACCCCTAACACTCTACAACACGTGATGTGAAAGCCACTGTAACCATCCCCCTGCAAGCCAGTCTCCTATACTTTGTGTGGGAGTTCTGAAATTTTGAAAAACAGACTTCCTAGTTCCAGAGGGAAAATTTGGAACAGGCTTTTTTTGCTCTAAGTGAATGGGCCTTTACATAAAGAACATAGATTTATACACATGGGTTTATAAACACACACGCGCGCACACACACACACACACATACACACAATTTTAGTCACTTTCTGTCTATGTTCTCAGGTTAGGCCTCACGGTCATAGCTTACTGCCTTATCCTGTGACCATGAGAAAGATTCTCACCTGGCACTCTGGATACCACAGTCTAGGTCATTACTCTGTTGAGTTTCTGCCAAGTACTGGCTATTCTGCACTGGCAATAACAAAAGGAGAAAGCTAGATCCAATGCTGGGGGAGGGGGGCATAGAGGCATAAGTAACCTTTCTCCCCATTTACAGAGCATCTCGTCAGGCGGGAGAAACAAGGTGGGCAGTGACACACCCAGAGACTGGAGCAAATCAGTTCTGGCTTATGCACAAGCAAACATCATGGCCTAGGGATCTAAAAAAGACACAAAACCTACTCAAAATCCGATGTTAAGTATAAATTCAGCAATAAAGCCAACTGTTAGGGAAACTCAGAGGTGGCTAGAACGATGAGAAGCTTTCAGGATGCAGCTAAAGCCCAGATGCAACTTGGACAGTCTACCAAGAAACAATATCCCAACTGGGCCAAGAAAGGCTTTGTTATGATATGTAAGGGCAGAGATGGGCCTGAGAGTGGTTTTAGAGCTCTGTTCTGAGCATTGATGTGTTCCGGAAGGATTTACTTCAGTATAAAACAAGATATAAATCCAGATTTAAGGAAGTTCTCAAACTAGAATTAATTGGAAACAAGAACACTAGTTAAGGACTATGGGGGGATGGGGAAGCACCCCAAGGTAAAATGGTGCCTCAGGCTACTCAAGTCATCAAAGCAATGCTAAAGACTGGACAGTTTAGCTAGCAAATTTTCTCACATTTGAACTCCGAAGCTGCAGGGTTGATGGCTTCTGAGGCATGGTTTCCAGACTTCTAGACTACAGACAGGCGCTTCCTCTCTGTGTCCTCAAGTGGCTTGTCCTCTGTGGTAGCATAGAAAGGGCTCGCTGGGGTATCTTCATATTTTTAAAAAGAGCAATCCTGTGGGATTACGGTCCCACCTTATGGACTCCATTAACTTTAATTGCTTCCTTTAAGGCCCTGTCTCTAAACACAATTACAGTGTAGGTTAAGGCTGCAACATTTTGATTTCAGGGTGAAAGACATAATTCAGTCCAAAATGAACAATACGTGATTGAACTAAAATAGTCAAGATGAAAATATAAGAGAAAGAACAGGCAAGAGAGACTTTGTAAGGACAAATAAAAAGTGTTATAGAGGTGAAGCATCAAAGTCAGTACACATGTTGCTCATGCAAAAGAACCTGGAGATAGAGAGGCTTCTAGAACACAACAGCCCCTTGCCGGGCTTCATATGTCACTGTCCTCCCACTGCCTGGCAACTTGCATAATCTAATGCAAGAGCAGATTTCATTATGAGAATTACTAGTACTAGGTAGAGAGAGTTTTCAGGGTTCTGCAAGGAACTGTTAACTAGGGATGAATTCAGTGAGAGAGATCTAGACTTGGGGAGGAGGCCTGATCTCCATTGGACAGGTGATGTTTCCCTAAGAAGAGCTGCCACATTCATCCTGTAACCCAAAGCACACTTCAAAATGCAGAATTACGTTCAGCCATCTACTGTCAGTGCTGATGTCCCCTCCTTTCTCATCTCATCATTGAAAGGCCTAAGATCTGACATCATCTGTCTCTGAAACATCAACTAGCTGCTCATTTAAAGTGAAAGCTTCTATTGAGTTCTCTAGAAGGAAACCCCAGAGCTGAAGACTCTCCTGCTGTCAGGCAGTTCTGGCAACTACAACAACCTATAGCACAGGACTCTAACATGTTGGGAGGCTTAAAAGCAGCAGAAATGTATTTCTAACAGTTCTACAAGTCCCAGATGAGAGACATGTCAACTCTCCAGGGCTGCAGACTATCACCTTTTTACTGTATCCTCACAAGCCAGAAAGAAGGGAAGAGAACTCTCTGGCCTCTTCTTACAAGGACACTAATCTTATCTCAATGGCTCCACCTTCATGACCTAATTACCTCCAGAAAACTCCAGCTGCAAGCCCCATCACACTTGGATTAGGGTTTCAACACGGAAATGGGGGTGCACTACAAACATTCCATCCCTGTCCTAGTTAGCTTTCTTTAATTGTCACCCTGACATAACCTACAGTTATTTGTGTTGACTGAGGAATTGCCTGGATCAGTCTGGGCTGCGAGTGTGTCTCTGAGGGATCGTCCTGATTACTAATGGATGTAAGAGGGCCCAGTCCACCGTGGGAGGTATCATCCCTAGACATGTGGTCTGGGTTGTAGAAGAAAACTGGCTGAACATGAGCCAATGAACAACACTGACTGTGAGCTAGGAAGCAGCTTTCCTCCACAGTTTCTACCTGAAGTTCCTGCTTTGAGTTCTAGCCCTGACTTCCCTCAGTAATAAATTGTGACCTGGAAGTATAAACCAAATAAACCCTTTCCTCACCAAGTTCCTGTGGTCTGTGTTTTATCACAGCAACAGAATGAAACTAAACAAGACCCTAACATGTCCTGTGTCTTATTAAACACATGTTCCCAAACCTGGCAAGTAAGAGAAGCAGCAGAACCAGGAAAGCCAAGCAAGAGTGCCGTACCAGACAAGCCACTGAAGTAAGCTTCGTCCTGACCCTTCAGGGACACTCTGAAGTGTGAGTTCTACCTCAGAATTAGGGTTCCGTCTCTTCCTCTTCCTGCTACGGCTAAGTGCTCAGTCACTGAAGCCTCCATCCCTGCTGCCTAGGACAATTTTTCCAAAAGGAGCCCCAGATACCTACTGTTGTCTGTAAGAGCACATCAAAGCCAGTGGAAAGTGTAGAGAAGAGTTCGAGGATACCTAGGAAGCACCATTCCAGGCTCTGAAGGCATCACTCTACAATTCTACTAACATATGTGCCAAAGGAAAAGCAAGACTTGACTATGGGCGACTTGTCGGCTGTGTCATTTAAAATGGTTGCCACACCTAGGGTGGACATGGTTTCAAGAGGCAGAAAATGCAGCTCAAATTGGATTTGGTTTTAGAAAGATGCTGCTGGTTCACACACTGAAAGGTTCAGGAATAGTTTTTCTCCCATAGTTTTATCTAGGGATAAAACTGCTTCATCAACCAGTTCTTTGACTATCCTGCTCTATGTTCCAATTTGGGCTTTTAACTTGGTCTCCAAATGACTTTTTAAAATATATGACTGCAATATAAATGAAACTTCCACAAAGAAATTCATTCATTTTAATGCTAATTTTATTTTTATGTCTATGTATCTATATACTACCTTTATCTCTGTCTTTCTTGCTGGCATATTATATATATATATATATATGTTTGTTTTATTTATTTATATTCAGCTATTATAAAAGGAGAGAGATTTTCTTTCCCTAACCTTAGAACACAAGAAGCAAGCTCATTCCAGCTAAACTCTTGACTCACTCCTGAACAAATTACGACACTGGTCCTAGTGCCACATCTGGAGAGGGGAAGAATAAGAAAGAAAATGCTCCTCAAAACAACATACTCGACAAGGAACAAGATAGAATACTAAATAGCCACCAACATATGACAAGGTGAAAGTAGCCTAAGTGTTCATAAACAGTGTGTTTGTTTTATAAGTTGAAGGATAATCACTCATGAGAATAAGTGTCTATTTGAAACATATAACAATAGGAAAAGGTGTTCTGAATCTACTTTATGTGAAAATAGAAACCTTAGAAGACTGCACACTAATTCATTAGCAGCAGCAATCTCTACATGGTGGTATAGTGTTTGACTTTCATGATGTTCATGTTAAACAGTTCTTGGTACTTATTCATATTTTCCAAAAAACATAATAAAAAATGTATTATAGGTTGAATATCTCTTACTCAAAATACTTACAACCAGATGTGTTTCCTTTCCCTTCCTTTAGGGATTTTGGAGCATTTGTATATATATTGTGCTAGTCAGTGTCACGTTGCTGTGACAGATTTCTTGCATGCTGTGAACAACTTAAGAAAGGAAGGAGTTATTTTGGTTCACAGAGTCAGAGTTTTTGAGTCCGTTGTGATGGGGAGAACATGGTAGGCAGTCCACATTATCAGTATGCAAACAGAGACAGAAAGGGGCAAGGACTAGCTCCCAACAACCCCTCCCCAGTGACCTATTTCCTCAAACTAAGCTTCACTTCTTAAAGTTTCCAGAACCTCCCAAAGTAACACCACCAGCCTGGGGCCAAGGCTCAGTACATGAGTCTCTTGGGGCCAGCTCCTTATATACAAGCCACAAACATAAGACATCTTGTGGTTGGGACTCAAGTCTAAACATGAATTCACTGATATCACACGTATGTATTCATACAGCCTGAGTGTAATCTTATATGACATCTAATTTCAACTATGCCCTGTCACATAAAGTGAGCTATGGGATTTCCTAATTATAGTATCCTATCAATGCAAAAACAGTTTCAAATTTTGGAGCATGTCAGATTTGGGGTTTTCATAACAGGAATGCTCAACCTGTACTTTGGAGGGAGGCAAAAACATCAGGTGTCTTCCTCAATCATTCTGTCTCACTGTTTTTTAATATTTTATTTATTATTTTTATTTTTGTGTATGAGTGTATTGCTTGCATGTATGTAAGTGCATTCATGTCGTGCAATGCCTGAAGAGGTCAGAAGGGGGCTTCAGACCCCTTCTGGCACTGGAATTATGGATGGTTGTTAGTCATGTGGGTGCTGGGAAATGAATCCCGGTTCTCTGCAACAGCAGTCAGTTCTCTTGTCTGCTGAGCTATCTCTCTAGCTGCAACTTTCCACCTCATTTTTTGAATCAATGTCTTTCAGTGTACCTGGAGCTCACCTACCCAGCTAGACTAGCTAGCCAGCAAACCTGTTGGGATTACAGTGTGCCCAGCTGTCTACATGGTACTAGAATCCAACATAGGTCCTCATTCTTGCAGAGCAAGCGCTTTGTCAACTGAGCCATCTCCTCCTATTTTTTTGGACAGGGTTTCATGTAGCCTAGACTGATCTCAAACTCACTAGCTCCAGCTCCTAAAGGATTATATACCCAGTTTACATGGTGCTGGGGTTAGAACCCAAGGCTCCTTTGTGGAGCTAGGAAGTCACTATCAACTGAGCTACTTCTCCAGCCCATCAATCTGTGTTTTTTGAAAGGAAAAATATTTCCACTCCCTTCATGTTTGTTTTAAGGCTCTGTACATTTCTCATATCCTTTGTTTTTCCTCTTAATCCTTCAAAATTGGTGGACTAATGTTTTCAATGAAAGGAACCAGTTCAACGAAATCAAGTAATATGTCTAAATTCTCCCAGTAAATTACTACAGTTATATTAAAATCAAGATATTTAGGCTTCCGTTGCAACTCGGTGGCAAGTCTCCATATTTCAGCCAACCTTCCCTCAGGAGATAAGGCATATTCACATCTTTATACTCTTCCTCCAGACAAAATTCTCACTGCTTTCTCCAGTGAGCACCAAAGAGGGTCACCATTCCAAAGATCTATAGTTCTATTCTTTTCACACCAGTGAAAATGACTGTCAGTGACCTTAATAAATTAAGTCACCAGGTAGACCCCAGAGTGACTCATGACTGACAACTTCTAGCAGCCCGGGTAGATCATCAAGTCTGATTCCGCCTACATGTGTTATGTTGTCATTCTCCTTTTTAATTATTAGTTCCTCTGTGACAGAAAACTGATTCAACCTCCAGAAAGCAGATGTTTATCACAGCTTACAGGCCCAAAGATGCTCAGGGTTACTCTTTCTACCTCTCACTGACAGAGAGGACAATTCTGGCCCTCAAAAAATAACCTAGGGAGCTTCAGGGGGAGATGGCAGCCTAGACACTGTCTCCATGAAACACAATGAAGAGAAGTGTCAGGATAAGAAAATATAAAGAGAGGAAAATCGACAAAAAGAGTGAGTGACAGGACAACTGAAAACTACAAGGGGAAAAACAAAAGGAAGAAAGTCAAGTGAATACGCTTCAGCCCCACCTCTCCCCCAGCGAGGGGAGGGGAAAGAGGCCTCATCCAGTACTCAGGCAGGCAGTCTGGTGAAGAGAGAGACCGGTAGTCCCACCACAGGACAAGCCCACAACTCTACAAACTCAGGAATCCTGTTGAGTCTTACTAAAACAATGACATCTCAGTCAGGACGCCAGCAGTGGACAGTTCTGCTGGCTCTTCAGACTGTGACCAGGAGCCATCCTGAGAGAGAATCTATTGCTTAAGACTAAACTAGGGAGACACTGAACAGTCAAAAGCCAAGGAGCCTGAATTCAACCGCTAAAGCCCCAGGATTAGAGAGGCCTGGGAGGCAGGTATGGAGAGCCAGGGGACACAGAGGTTGATAAGCTAAAACGTGCAGATGGTAGAAGGAACAGCACAGGCAATGAAACATAGTAAGAACCCTCAGTGCCTGTTCCAGACCTCGACAACAGACAGCAGTCTAGAGTTGGATTGCCCAGAGCCTATAGGCAAGCTGGTAGGTCAATCTCTGGACTAGGCTGTTTGCCGTGAGGCTCACTGCTGTATAGCAGCCCAGAACTCTGAGGCTTCAAGGGACCATCCACAGCCATATCCCTCCAGCAAGGTGGCTTTTGCTTAGTGGATTTTGAACATATCACAGTTCGTCTGTATAAATCTGATTGCTATGGTTGCTTGCCCCACTGCTGGTGTGGAGATAGGCCGTGGCTAGAACATTAACCACCCCAGGGGGTACAAGCTGGAGTCTCAGGAGGGTAGGAGAACTTGCCCAGACCATTGACAAAAGATAAGGCTCAAGGTACACCAAGAAAGGAAGCTATTAAACTGAAGGCAGCTCTGACAGACATCAGACACTTGTTCAATACAAGCTCAGCACCAGCATAAACCATCTGAAAGGCCAAAGTCCACAGGTTCCAGGATGGGGATGTGGCTCAGCTGGTGGAGAGCATGCAGGATGCCTTGGGTTTGATCCCCAGCACCGCTGTCAATTGAGTAAAGCGGTAAATGCCTGTAATCACAGCATTTAGGAGGTCTACCTGAATGAAAAAGGAGAATCAAACGTTCAGTGTTTGATAGAACAGTACCCCTTGTGAACCTAGATGCAAAAGTAGTAAATGCTTGAGAACAGAAAGGGCCAGACAAAGGAGGAGAGAGAGCAGAAACAGGCTAAAAGAAAGGAAGTCAGCCAGAGTCGCACACAACTGCAATCCCAACACTGGAGGGGTGGAGGCAGGGGGCATGCGGGTTCAAGACCAGCCTTGGCTACATAGTGAGCTACATACACATGAGACTCTGTCTCAAAGTGGAAAGTGGGAGCTGGAAAGCTGGCTCAGTGGTTATGAGCACTGGCTGCTCTTGCAGAGGTCTCAGGTTCAGTTCCCAGCACTCGCGTGGCAGCTAACAAGTGTCCATAACTCCAATTCCAGGGATTCAATCCTTTTCTGGCCTCCTCAGGCACGACATGTGTTCACTTACACGCATGCAGGCCAAACATTCATACACATAAAATAATAAAGAATAAAGTTTAAATTTTTCACAAAGAGATAAAAGAAAGAAAAGGGAAGTCCACACGTTCAGCTGTCCTCCCTCTCTACCGCCACCTGCACGTGAACCTGACAGTACCAACCTCAGAGAACAAGAAGGACGCAGCTCCAGAGGCGGGCTGCTCACCTCCCTTCTTCCTGTGCGTCTGTAGTGCTTTTACTTTACCTTATTTCTAATTCATGTTTGTATTTTTTATTCTCCATATTATTTTGGTTATGTATTTTTTCACTATTAGCCTCTCTCTCTCTCTCTCTCTCTCTCTTTCTCTCCCCCTCTCTTTGCCTTTCTTCCCATGTGTTTGCTCTTTTTTTCTTTCTGCTAAAAATAGTGACATTCTGACTTTGTCTTATTGAGTTTTTTTACATCTTTTACATTTTTTTTTCTCATTCCCTTTCTAATATTTATCTAAGCTTTGTTACAAATTTTCTAATTATTGAGCTATCTATTCGGGCCATTTCTTTTTGTTATATTTTTAATTTTTTTCTAATTTCTTTCTTTAGAACTATAAACAGTTCCACTTCATAACTTTCTTTACTCTTCCTTTTCATTTTTGTTTCTTTCTTTTAGAGGTTTAGGGGGAGTTGGTTGATTTGCTTTGGGGAAATAAATGGTCTAATGCAGCCCAGGCTAGCCTCAAACTCACTATGTAGCCAAGGCTGGTCTTGAACCCGTATGCCCCCTGCCTCCACCCCTCCAGTGTTGGGATTGCAGTTGTGTGCGACTATGGCTGACTTCCTTTCTTTTAGCCTGTTTCTGCTCTCTCTCCTCCTTTGTCTGGCCCCTTTCTGTACTCAAGCATTTACTACTTTTGCATCTAGGTTCACAAGGGGTACTGTTCTATCAGTGTATGAACATATCCATGCCCAGCCGTAGTATCAGAGAAACATTTGGCTTTGTACAATGTGTTTGGTAGTTTCTTTCCCTTTTTGTTTTGTGGAGTGGTTTGAAAAGTATTCGTGCTAGAGCTTCCTAAAAGTTCTTAGTAGACTTCAACAGTGAATTCATTTGATCCTGGACTTAACTTTGATGACAGTTTTATTATTTCAGTCTTGTTGCTTGTTACAGATCTGTTGTATGACACTGTTCCTGGGAAGACAAGGATAGATGTCTACTCATCCAGATAGGGAATCAACCACAAACCAAAGTAGGGATACCACCAAAGTCCAACTGCATGAATCTGTGATTTGTTGGGGTACCTACAGGAGCAGAAATGACGAAGACAGCCACATCACTGAAAACCCACTCCATATGGGTGATAGTTCACAATGCTGGAAACCAGGAGCTCACTGCATACCTTGCTGGCAGTTTGACAGGTTACAGAGTGTCTCTTCCAGGCAACTCAGCTAATCTGGCTTTTCCAGGCACCTCAGTGGGTCTAAGAGTATCTCTCATCAGTCCAATCTCTCATCAGTCCTTACTGTTTATGTAACCTTGTTGAGGGAGGGGACTACTGCGTCTTATCTGTTTCAGGGACTTCCTGGAGCTTTCGAGTTGTTTTTATGAGTGTTCTAGTCAGTATTAATCACCCTGCTGGGGGACTGCTAACGTATCCTATCAACTCCTGAAACTTCAGAGTCCTCGAACAACAAGGACTAAAACAACGAAGGAGAGTTGGCTCCAGAATTTGATCTCCCTGCTGGCCCCCAGCTCAGAGCTACCAGCCTGCAGGGCCAGTCTCAGTTGTTGGATCTGTTCCAGGTACCAAGGTTGAGGCTATCTCTCCTGCCTTTCCCAGCTTCAGCTGCCACCTGCAGCTGCACCCTCTGCTCAGTGGTGCCTGCCCACCTGCCCAGGGCCTGTGGCAGACCAAACTCACGTCCCTGATCTGAAGGTGTTCCCTAATCTCAAGCCTTAGGGCAGCTCCATTTTAACAATAGATTCTTTCTCAAGCTGGTGCCCAACTGCTGTTCTCTGAGTCATACGATATGACAAAATGGGATCTCTCTCCACCACTGACCCATTTGGCAAAAAGGTTCACTGTCTCACCAAAACTCAGAACTGGATTTGAGACTCTTAAAGCTGTGTGCTTGTCCTGGAGAGAGGACTGCCCGTCTGATTTTTCTGGCTTACCTTTTGGAAGAAGGTTTTGTTTTCCCCTACCCAATGCCAGGAACTGCGCAACTGAGGCCGTGTTCAGCTTGCGCTCTGCACCACATGTCTTTGTTTCGGTTCTTTTCTGGGATCTTTTTGCTTCCTCCATGGATTTTCAAGCTCTTTCTCTAGTTCCTCTCTTTGGAGTAAAATCTATTTTGTTCTTATTGTGACTCTCTCTTGTTCGCTGGCTCACACATTTACCGAAACTCCTCCAGGTTTAAAAGATCACATACACTGATAGATAAATTAGTAGTTCTCATTTGTGTAACTGGAGCAAGTCACAGCCATGAGTAGTAAAAGTTTTATCTACTTAAATGCTAAAAACAGCTGCCTATTTTCCTATCACATATGAAGTTGTCTTTTCCTTTTAAGTAAATATTTTATTTCCTGTAAACTATCCAGAAGCCAATCTTCATTGAAACCCTGAATACTTTCGGGAACTCTTCATTAATGACAAAATTGTTTAGAACATAATACAACATAGGTTTCACTGGATGGTAATTTTTCTTTTCTTTTTTGAGACAAGATCTTACTGTGTAGCCCTGACCGGCCTGGAACTCTATATGTAGTCCAGGCTGGTCTCAAACTCAAGAGATCTGCTCTGCCTCTGCCTCTGCCTCTGCCTCTGTTTCTACGCTGCCCCTTCTCCTGCCTGCCCGAGTGCTGGGATTAAAGGCATGCACGACCGCACCCAACCCTGATGGTAAATTTTAAAACTCACATCTATAACGCTGAACAAAGTAATCACGGTATACCTGAAGAAGCCAGCAGATACGTTACCACTTCGTGTGGATTTGGATTTGAGAGTTTTGTTATTCTTTTATGCTCTTGTGATTTGAGTTTTATGTAATATTATCACTGATGTGTGTGTACATGTATGATATATGTATGCATGTGTGGACACATGCATACCACAGCACACATGTGGAGGTCAGAGGACAACTTTTAGGAGTCAGTTCTCTCCTTACACGATGAGATATGGGGATAAACTTAGGCTGTCAGATTTAGGAAGCAAACGCTTTTATCTACAGAGCCATTTCAACAGCTGTGGCTTTGCTCTGAGACAGAGCCTCACTATGTAATTATTGTTAACCATGAATTCCCTGTGTAGCTTCGGCTGACGTCAAACCTGTGGTCCTCTCTCTGCCTCCCAAGGTGGGATCACAGGCTTGGGCTACTATACCAAGTTTGTATGAATTTTAAAAGATATTATTATACATACAATCCAGAAGTTAACAAAGAACATATATCTAAATCTAAGCTTTCAGTTGATAAACATGAAAGGTGATTCTTCAGGAAAGTAACGCTCACATTTTCTAATAATGTTAGAGAACTTCTATGTATATACACATTTATGTATGTACCATTTTATTGTGGTTTGGAAAATTAAAGTAAATATACTATGTCTTAGTATTTCCAATTTTTAACTCCTTTGGAATACTGACCATGAAAGGACTTATTTTCATTTGATCCAAAACTATGGCTTTGATTTAGAATTTTGGAAATGTGTTTTTATTTCTTTGCTCGATACAGTTTCAGAATCCACTCGCCTGCTCCCTCCTGTGTTTTTATTCCCAGTTTCAATTTTCCTTCTTTTCCAGCCTACAGGTTCCATGGTTTTTGTACCAGACTCCTAGCTGGCTTAACCTGAGGATGGAACCTTTCATTAGAAGAGTAGGCTGAGCTTCTAAGCACATCCATAAATGCTCCAAGGAGTGAGCGAGTCTGAAAGTGAATGTCACTCCTGTAGCAGCAACAGGGGAACAGCCTGTGCACACTCACTCCAGACGGGATGGCTTGTGCACACTCACTCCAGACGGGATGGCCTGTGCACACTCACTCCAGACGGGATGGCCTACGCACGCACTGCTACCTTGTTTAAAACCCAAAAAAACAACGTGAAGTTGCTGCTGAGGTGGCTCAGCAAGTGAAGGTACTTGCCACCGAACCTCACAACCTGAGTTTAATCCACAGAATTTACACGGTGGAAGGAGAGAACCAACTCCCACAAGTTGTCTTCTGACCTCCAAACAAGTTCTATGGCGCACACACACACACACACACACACACACACACACACACACGAATAAATTATTTTTAAAATGGAAAATGAAAAATCCAAGTATAAAGGGTGGGAGGAAGCCAGCAAGCAGCAGCTGGCTGTCTACTGCCCGGTCCACCTCCCTTCCCACACACCTGCGGTCACTCATTCTATTCCCCGCCCCTAACACACAGACCCACATATGCATTAGAGCCCAGTTCAACTAATACCACCCCATGAGACCCATAGAAACTCAACCCACTGGGATCTTTCTTGTGTCCATCTCATCTTTTATCACACACTTTACATGGGGCTGTTTTGTGAGCATTTGCAAGTGGTTGGTACTTTACCTAAAGAACACAGCCATCTCTCAGACATGATCTTTTCCCAATGTATGTAACATAATATTCATCACATAGCAGGGGCTCCACTGAAATGTACCATTTGGATAAGGATCATAGTAATGAAGTATTGAAAGCAGGAAAACAAAAGCAACTCAAAGATTAAAGTCTAGTACCCTGGACACAAGCAACGATCAATCTTAATTGTGGTAAACCCAGCCCCGATGACCTGATTAGTCATGTAGGAGCCCATAAATAAATAATTTTAAGCTATCCATCACTCCTGAAAGGGGACAAAAGGTTACAGCCCGGGGTTTTGAAAGTGACCTACTAACTGACTCTCAGGAGCAATGTGGACTGGGAAAAAGCATCTCAGAATCAGGCAGAGGCTGGATTTCTTTATAGGAAGACTTGTGTGGAAACATGGGCTCCGCTGCTGTAGTAATATTGATTTTTCTGGAACATTCGGTTTCAGTAGTACTAGCTTATGTCCATTAAGCAGCAACCACCGCTGAGCATGTCAGACAAAAATTCTGAGAACCTGATATTAACACACTTTCCTAGGAAATTTTCAAATCCAATTTAGTTGTGTTATTGGACAGGAATCAAACTAAAAAGCTGACTATCTGATCATAAAGGAGTAGGTAACCACACACAGCAGACACTGGCGACTCTTTCCTGCCCCTTCCCCTCTTCATAGCAAGCAGGCTGCTTGGGAAGAATTGCACACCCCCAATACAAGCCAATCTGTGTAATATTGTGTCCATCCCATTACCCTAGAAGCAATGGTTCTGTTCATCGTGGGGGTGAGGGGCCTAGAGCATTTGATGAAAACTACGGAGAAGGCCCCTGTCCAGAAAGTCAGTGCTATGAACTAAACTGTGTGTGCCCCCTCTTCTGAAAGATCACGTGATGTGGGTGCCCTTACCATCAACATGGCAGTGCTGTCTGGCATTGGTGATAGCTAGTTCTGAATGAGTTGATAAGAGTGTAGCCTAATGGTGAGATTAGCATCTTTATACAAAGGGACACCCCAGATGCTTGCTTAGCCTCCCTCCTAATATCTCCTTCCTCCTCCTCCTCCTCCTCCTCCTCCTCCTCCTGGTTCTTCTTTCCAATATCCAAAGACAAAAAGGAAAAATCATATGAAAACACAGGTTTGTAGCTCAAGAAAGCCTCCTGACAGACATCAGCACTGCATCAATCCTGATCTTGGACTTACAGTCTCCAAAGCTGTAAAAACTAAATCCCTGCTATTTAAGTCTCTCAGTCTACGACTGTGACACCTGCCCTAGAGAAGGTCAGTCTGAGGGTGCGGCCTCCGGGCGAGGCCGAGAGCACAAGGAGATGGAGACACCATCCCCCTGATGCCGTGCCCGCACCCTTGACATGCGAGCAAAACCTCCTAGCTTGTAGAAATCCTAGGCATACAGGGATAAAAATCTGAAAAGGAATAAGAATACGTGAATTTCGGGAATAAGAAGACTAGGTTTCTCCTCTACTTAAAACCAGATCAGCTCCATTGAGAACTTCCAGTGGAGACTACGCACACATGCTCTATCTCAGTTAGTCATAAGAGGAAACTGGAAGTATAGTTTTAATATTTGTTTCTGAAAAAAAAAAAAACTTCATCTGGGCCTGAAGAGATGGTTCAGCAGATAAGAGCACTGGCTGCTCGTGCAGAGGACCCAGGTTCAGTTCCTGGCACCCACATGGCAGCTCACAACCATCTGTAACTCAAGTTTCAGGAGTTCCAACACCTTCTTCTGGCTTTGTCAGGCCATACATGCACGTGGTGCACATACATACATGCAAGCAAACGGCCATACACATGAAATAAAATACTTTAAACGCTTCGTCAACAATAATTGAACTATTTCTTAATTTTATCTATTTATTTTTATTTCATGTGTATGAGTGTTTTGCCTATATGTATGTAATTGCACTACATGCATGCAATGCCCACAGAAGTTAGAAGAGTGTGCGACAGGTCCCTGGAACTGGAGTTTCGGATGGTTGTTAGCTGCCATGTGGGTACCAGGAACTGAACCCAGGTCCTCTGCAAAAGCAGCAACTGGTCTTAACCGCTGAGCCATCTCTCCAGCCAAGAACTGTTTTATAAAAGACTACGTGATCTGTTTCTAGAGCCATGCTCCTACAGAATGTAGTACTATAAAAGTTACTGACACAAAGAATCACTGCAAATAACATAAGAAGAAGAAATGGACACTTTAGTCCAAACAAGTTTACAAAAGAAAAGCACCCTCAGCTGAACTCAACATAAATATCATTTAAACTCACCTCTACTACAACTCAAAAAGGTGACCTCAGCACCAAGAACACAGTAAAGATTTAATAAATATTTGTTGAATTTTATGAACAGCTATGTAGTTAATCCTTTGAAATATATTTCATTTCTTTAATAACGTTTCTCCGAATGCTTCTGTTGAAAGTTCAGTTTGAACATTCTGGCATAGAAATACCCTCAGGTGCACAATGTAGCTCAAACATCTCCTGGCATAGCTGGAAGTCCTTCGTTTATGTGGCAGTTCTTGGGTTTTGTTTTTTTCTGGGGGGAGGGGTTGTTATTGTTTTGATTGGTGTGTGTGTGTGCGTGTGTGTGTGTGTGTGTGTGTGTGTGTGTTGGAAGGGTAGGGTTATGTTTGGTTGGTTAGTTGGGGTGAGGGTGGTTGTTTTTTAGATAGAGTCTTAATATGTATCCCAGGCAGACCTCAAATTCACAATCCTCCTCGCTCGGTCTTCCCAGTGCTGGCATGCCAGTTATATACCGCATATGCCCAGCCTGTCATTGGGTTTCCGAAACATCGTGGTTTCTGCTTGCACTCCCAACTCATTGCCCACACTCCCCACACCGTTGCGTGAATGAGCTACCCTGACAGGCTTCCATTTGACCTTGGACAATACACAGGCCAGGTAGTAGATAAAAGAAAAGAAAATGGAGTTCGGTACTGGTCACCTTGGGTTCTCTAGTGGAGAGGCTCCACAAGCTGGCTGTCAGTCATCCTCTTCTCTGTACAGCCTGCCCAGTCCCAGGTTCCAGGAGCCACTGTCTCCACCCGCCAGTTGTTGATTTTTGGTTGATGCAGAGACCTTGAAATTTCATTCTGCTAACAGTGACTCCTCACATAATTAGGGGACAATCTCTATGGCATCCACTTCAGTAACATCTGATTAATGAATACTAACCTTCTTAAGTCTTAAGAAAATTCCTAAGGAAAACTGAGTTACATTCTATCTCCAGGCAGCAAGATGGCTCAATGGGTAAAGACCTCCTGACAAGCCTGTCGACCAGAGTTTAATCGCCAGACTCACATGGTAGGAAAGAACTGACTTCCACGGGCTGTCCTCTGACCTCTGTAGATGCAACACGGCATGCATGTACACATAAATGTAAAAAAATAAATCATTCTTTCTCCACTTCAGAACAACGTCTAGAGAGTTTCAGATTCAGAGTCATTTCATGAAAACTCTTCAGAGTGGTGTATTTTGCATCTTACTATACTAATGCTAGGCTATATCTCTGACCACATTGTCTCTCCCACTTCACCCCAGTCCAAAGTCTATTAGGATACCTTAGGAAAATGCACCAGTCCCTCTGCTCAGCAACCCTGCTTCCGGAGAGCCAGCATATTTACCTGCCTTTAGAGCTTCAGTTCCATTGGGCTTCTTTCAAGAATAAATGGGAAGCTAGGCAAGGGGCCACTGCCAGTAAAGGACACTTGCTTTTTTAAAAACATATGTATATGTGTGTATATATATATATATATATATATACATATATATTTTTTTTTTATTTTTATTTTATGTATATGAGTGTTTTGCCTGCATGTAAGTACACCTGTGCCATGCAATGCCAGAAGAGGGCATTGGATCCCCTGGAACTGGAGTTAAGGACTGTTGTTAGTTGCCATGTGAGTACTGGGAACTGAACACAGGTCCTCTGCAAGAGCAACTGATACTCTTCACCACTGAGCCCGCTCTCCAGCCCACACTTGCTTCTTTGTACTACTACACTGAACAGAAGAACTCACAGCCCCAGTGAATCCCAGGTCAACTCCTCAAACCAATATTCCTCAGTCCTTTATTTTAACACTTCCGTCAGACTAAAGACTGTTGTTCCAAGGACAAGTCTAAGGCAAGATAGCAGTCTGGAATGGCTTGGCAGTAAGAAACAAATGAAATTGGAAGGCACTTTAGGAGGTCACCGACTCGGTTTCTTAAATATCATTGACTGCTGAAGCTGAGTGGTACCTGAAACCTCATCCAACCTCTATTTAAAAGTGAAGAAATGGAGCCCAGTAACTGGTTTGGCCTACGTATTCACCCTGTTGATCTCTGTACCCAGCTCTCAGCATCATTACTGGCGCATGAGAGTTGGGTGCAGAAAGGAAGTGTAAATAAACACATGGCAAAATCTGGACTGAAACTCAGGGCAAGACTTTTATAACTAGTGTTTTCCAACCCTACGGAATATCTTCAAAACATCCTCAGGAAGTTATCCCACTGCCTTGACACTCTGCCTGAGCATCCAATAGATTGAAATTTCTGAAACCAGGAGCAAAATAAACCATTCCTTGTTAAAGTTGTTCTCTTGGGCATTTTGGTCATAGCTACGCAGAGTAACATAGCACCTAACGTACCTGCAGCAGTCCGAATCCATTCCAAGGACAGCAATCCCTCTCTCCTACTTGTTTCACATTACTAATGGTTTTTACATCCTAGCAAGCACTATACCTCAGAGCTATAGCTCCAGCCCATCATCTCCTTTTAGGGTTAGAAAATAAATAGTCCCACAAATCACAACTGAAAATTTTCTAAACATAGTGTATAACCTAAAGCTGTCACGACTTTTATTCTGACTTGAATTCCATGATGTTGACTTTTAAAACAATAGAATTCCAGAGCATTGAAGTGACATGAGATCCATAATCAGTGTGTGTCGATTTGTGCTACTTCATGAGACACCTTGTTACTCAGACCACAAATGAGATACAATACGGTGTATGCAGAAGCACCCTGACAGATGTCACAGACAAAGATTCAGAAAACAATATAATTGAATTAGTTCTTCATGGATATGGCAGGTCAGGTATTATTTCTTATTCAGATGATAATAATTAAGCTCAGTCTGGTGGCATACTCTTGTAATCTCAGCATTTGGTGAGGCTGAGGCAGGAGAATTGCTGTGAGTTAGAAACCAGCTTGAGCTACGCAGTGAGCCCGTGTCAACAAACAATCAAATGTTAATAAACAAAAGTTATGCCAATAGCAAGTATGCATGGGCTTTGGGGTTTTTATCTTTTCCCTGTTAGGGGTCTTCATCTTGCATTCATAGTGGGTCTTTTCAGAGCAACCTGCAAGCAGAGACAGAAGCGAAGCACGTAACATAACAAACCACAGGGTAAAATGTTCACGAGTCGCCACTCTGGGGTCCCCAAAATAAATGGTCTATGTCCACGCGGCTTTCTGAGGTTCCACATCAGTGTGCTGCCATGCACTAGGACTGGACTAACTCCCTGAGTTTTTCACTTGCATTGTAATAAGAGCTTTGCGGCCCAATTCAGTCACACGTTTGTTTATGTAGGAACAGTAAACACTAGGCTCTTTCAGTTCTTTCCATCTATATTCCCATATTTCAATAAAAAAGAAGACGAGAGAAAACCCCCAACACTTCTTTTCATGCTTGCTTAAACCCCAATCTCCAGCCTTCTGTAATTAGCATATTGTAAAGATGAGTCTGCAAGCCGAGAGCTGATCCTGAGACAGCAGTAATGTTCCACATGCCATGTGCTCTAGTGGTCTCTGCCCACCAAAAGAACTCCACAAACCCGAACACAAGTTTAAATTACTCAGCCCCCTCAACTCCTGAAAGACAGAAAGAAACAGCAAGGAAAGAGACTACGGCAGTAAGAATAATGCTAAAGCAGAAACACAAGCCAATAAACGCAAGTGAGTTGCATGTTGGGGCCACTGCGGAGTCTTAAACCAGGCCTGTTGTGTTTTGATCTTACAGAAGCACATATGGCCTTCCATTAGCAGGTCTCAGAGCGGTGGGCCGCGTCACTGTGCCATATGTGCCGATCACTGCAACAGGCCTGATTTATGGTGGTGAGCACAGGCTTTTGCTCTGTTTCTTCTCCTTGTTATTTCAAGAGAAATGTAAGAGTAGATTTATTCTGCCATTCCAAAGTTGCTTCTTCCTTGTTTAAAGTTGATAGTTTCCAGTAGGGGGAAACAGATCTGTTACCAACAAAAATAAAAATTCAGTGAAAACTAGACACTTCTCCCTCTCTCCTAAAATGAAAACAGATTGACCCTCAATCCCACCTCCACTCCTAGAACCCTGGGGAATAGTGCAGGCAGGATATTTTAGGGGGCAGGGAGTCCCTCTGTGGTCTCTGCTCCTTTCCTGACCCCAGCAGTAATCAGCTAGAGTTGGGTGCTTCATGAAGGAAATCAAGAAAATCCAAACAATATCAAGCAACTCTATGATTTCACTTCTCTAGAAGGACTTAAGAACCTCAGCCACATGGTCCAGAGTTGAAAGGGGGTCATGTGTGAGGAAACGGTTCACCGATCCTGGTACGAAGATGAAGGCTAATAGAGCAACCAAGATGTCAGAGCTCCACCATGTACCCTGCAAGCCTCAGTCAGCCCTCCCCCTCTAAGCCTGGAAGACTCTTGGGTGTCTCTGGACCATATTCCTATATCCAGATCCTAGAACCATCTCTATTTGCATCATAATATAGTTAATCTGTCTTGCAGCTCTTAAAACAAAGTGGACATTTTAGCGAAGTGGCTTCATTTTGCTGAGCTTACTACTGGACACAAAATGAACGTTTCAGTCAGCTTTACCTTAAATCCACCTTCAGTTTTTAAAAAGCACCCCCCCCCAAAAAAAAAAATCCTAGCTGGGCTTGGTGGCATGCCTTTAATCCCAGTCCTCTTGGGAGGCAGAGGCAGGTGAATCTCTGTGACTTCCAGGTGGGCTGGGACTAGGGAGATCATGTCTTTAACAAAGCATTCCCTTTCTCAATTCTTACACAGGTCTCTTCTGAAGGAACTTGGTTAGTTGTTAAATTGGGTTGTCTGTATTAAGCAAGAAAATTTCCTGCTGATCATTGGGAAATAAAAATCTCCTCTATCCTCTAATCCTCTAATCACTCAATGTGTGGAAAGATGGGCTGAGTCAGAAATGTGAGTGGCTGAGGGTCACCACAGAGCTAGTTTCCACCTCACTCAGCTGCCAGAGTGCATTTCTAATTGGAACAGGATGGCAAACAACCAGACCACAGGAAGGACTCTTTTCAGGCATTATAGGAAAATAACTTTAGACCTAGACTAGTCCAGTACCTACTTTGCCAATTTTCACCTCTGTGGCTTTTAGGGTAGCTACTAATGCTCTGAATTTCTGTTTTCTTGATGGAAAGTTGAGGCTATTAATACCTAAGTCATGAAGCACTGTGAGGACTCAGCCATAGACTATAACCACCAGGCTGTGAATGCTCAGCCTAACTTGGTTATCAGGGACAGAAGTGGTGGCTGGTAACAGCCACTCCACCACAAGGAACCGAGAGGTGCTCTGTGGCTTCCTTGGCACTCTTATCACAGTACCAGCAGAGCAGATAAAACACTAAACACTTTATGAATTAGTCACTCGCCAAGGACCTGTCAGGTAACTGTGATGTTTCCAGGAATAGCTTAACCTCAGGGGATAAAGCTCGATGAAAAGAAATGTCTATCTTCACAGAGTACATATTTCAGCAATTAGAGGTAGAAAATCAACCAATGGAATGCAGGCAGTCATTTGAAGTACGGAGTAAATCAATAAAGAATCATGGCTCAAATCATCTCTGAAGCATGATGCTAAGACCTCAAAACTGGATAAGAAAAGGGGGTGACCTTGAGTAGATCAAAGGGCAAGAACTCTGAGCAAGGTATATGAAAACCCAAAGTGAGATACAAGCTCTTGGTATCCACAGTCAGGAAACCCAGGCTGTGTGATGCAATGACTAGGTAGGAGGTAGGATTGATGGGAGAGGGAGCCTACAGGAAAGGCTGGGTCATAAAGTTAAATTTGATTCCTCTGTGGTACAGAGGCCCTCAGAACACCCACTGCTGGTGCTTTCAGAGCCACAGCCATGCGTAGCCTAAGCCTAAAGTTGCTGAGGTCACCATGATTGGTCGCAGAGTTGAGGTCCAGGTTGCTTTTTTGATGAGCTGGCAGGACCACAAGAAGGCATCAGAAGGCTTAATCAGCTTCTCAAAAGAGGTGGCTGCATGTTTGTGACTATGGGATGGGCTGGATGAGGCTCCCCCAGCACCTGCATAATTATTTTGTGCTAATCTAGCACTCAGGACTGTGAAAGCAACCAGGTATTTGGCACCAAAGTTGTATACAAGGAATGCACGTTCTCTATTATAAAGAGGAGAAATCACATGACTTCCTTTGAAACTTAGAGAACAAAAATTAGATGAAACCTATCAATTCATTCAATGGAAGAAGGCTGTAAAGATTTAAGGGGTAAGATGAGAATCTCATTTTGAATCCCAAATGCCTTCTAAATGAGAAGTTATCAAATCTCACCTCTGTAAGTGACAGCTTTCCTCTTCCTTACATTAAAATTCAAATGCCATATTTACTCAAGTTCACACCCTAATCTCCAGGAAAGTAAAATTTTATGAGAAATCATCTGGGCCTCAATAACCCATAAAAAAATGCAAGATTCCTGGGAAAAATGTATACACATTACCACTACCTGATCCAGGTCTCACCGGGAACCAACAACCACACTGTGGACTTTGAACAGAGGGAATTTCATGCAGAGAAGAGAACTCTGGAATGAAGAGGATCAAATGTACTTAGCCAGGGCCTAGCCATTGCAAGAAGCTGTGCCCAAGCCCTGACTGCTAGAGCAGAAAGCAAACTGTTAGTTCAGTCTCTGCACTCCTGAGGTCATGGTGAGTCTAGAGCCTTAAGTTGCCAAAGTCATTACCATTGTTTCCAGAGCTGAGGCCCACGGGTGCTTTACTGATAAGGCTGCTGAAGTCTGGGCTTACCTTCCCCCTATTGCTGCTGTGCTTCCAGAAGCATAGAAAACATTTTCTTCTGTGTTTCTGTCTCCTAATATTCTGCCAGTTCCTCCCATTTGCAGAGCATACGTGAAGCCATCTGGCAGGTGGAGTTTTAAAATGCTGTCTGTAGACTTCTAGTCCTCTTCCCAAGAATACACCGAAGAGCCCAGGAGGGCAGCAATGGAGCCAGCAGACAAATAAACCTCCTCCCCCCAAATTTCTACTCAGAAACCTTAAGACACTAAGCTGGGCATGGGGGTGCACACCTGTGATTCCAGCCCTTAGGAGGTGGAAGCAGGCGGATTAAGCATTCAAGGCATCTTAGAAAACCAAGATAAATTAAAGCTGTCTTGAGGTGTTCTGAAAAGCACTTCAGTCTAACAGCGGGGAAAGGAGAGGGACTGGAGAGGTGCCTCAGCAGTAAGAACATCGGCCGCCCTTGTTAAGGACCCAGGTCTTGTTCCCAGCACCTACATGGCAGCTAACAACTGTCGGGAGACCCAGCATCCTCTGGACCTGTGCGGGCATTGCATACATGTGAGGGCCAGCTCACGGGACAGGCAACTTCAGCACCTCCTCGGCTTCCAGTCACTTCACAAAAAAATCCCAAAAGACCACCCAACCTCACTCTCTTCTAAAGTATGGATATCTGACAGTAGCTTCATGAACAGCCAGTATAGTAGGCAAGAGAAACTTAAGCTGTCAAATAGATAATCCCTACATGCTCTACATGCCAGCACAGAAAATCCCTCCTCTAGTTCACACAATCCAAGCAAATTCAAGGTCAAAATAAAATAAATAAAATGCCATCTAGAAGATATTGAAGGAAATACAAAAAAATAGTACCATGAAAACTAACGGAAAGCAGTTTCTGCAGCTCAGCACCTGGCACTTGAGCTGTACGCAGAGGACTATCCTAAGCACTCAGGGATGTAGTGTTCTTAACAATATTCCTGGCCAGTAGCTCTCCAACTTGGACACCCAAAACTTTCTCCAGACATTGTCACACGCCTCCCCAGAAGCTAGCTTTAACTTGAGCTGAGAGTTAACATGTACAAAAGCACTGCCTAACTGAAGCAGAGGAAGAGAGTAATCTCAGGTAGATAAATCATGTGCAAGGACATGAAGGTGCAGAACAGCAGAGACATGTGACCGAAGGGACGGAGGGGTGTGAGGTGAGGCAGCAAATAGTGCCCCGCAGGCCGGGCCGAAGGTTTGCGCCTGATTCTAAGCGGTGGAAAGCCACTGCAGGGTGCGAATGGGACGGTGGCCTATCTAGAGTTGCATTTTGGAAGCATTTCTTTGGTGACTAAGCATATAAACAGGACAAATGCAGAGGAGGTTGGAAGAAAGGAAAACAGTTTTCTGTTTAGCTGCCATGTTCTGACCAGATAACAAGGAACATAAAAGCAAGACCAGACACTGAAGACAAGGATATGACAGAGCAGAGTGTTTGCATGAACTCGGAAGACAGCACAAGAGCTGCGGGCTCGGAACTGGGGCAGATGGAAAAGCTGAGAACTGGGCTCTTCTTAGACATACAAATTGTAGGTTGTGCATGTCTACTGGGCAATCTTAAGTGTATATGCTGCATGTGTATGTATGTGTTCTGTGTGTCTGTGTGTGTATGCTACATGTGTCTATGTATGTGTGCTATGTGTGACTGTGTGCTGTGTATATACTATGTATGTGTGTTCTGTGCATATGTACCTCTGTTCTGTATGCTGTGTGCACCTGTGTGCTGTGTGCTATATGCTGTGTATGTGTTGGTGTGTGTGTGCATGTGCACATGTGTACTTGTTACTCAAGAATGATTTATGCTGAATGTCTGAGAGGCTTCACAGTAGGCAGTAACTGACAAGGAAGGAGAAGAGGAAAGACTTCAGGAGAGATTTCAGGGACTCGTTAATTTTGGGGAAGAGGAAGGTCAAAGAAGAAGAAACATCTTGAAGTGATTCTGGGAAGAGTAAGAAGAAATAAGACATCATGGTCTGAATGATCGTGTCCCTCCTGAACTCACAGGCTGACGGCCCTTCTAGAAGGAAAGAGGGAGCTGATTCGCCCTCTGCTGCTCACGGACAAAGTGAGAAGATGCTGTCTATGAACCAGGAGATAGGCCCCAAACCAGACAGGTAACGTCTTGATCTTGTACTGCCCAGTCTCTAGACTGAGAAAATTAAGTTCTGTTACTAGTCACCTGGTTTGTGCTACTTTTTGTACATAAATGGACTTTTGGTCCTAAGAGATGGATGAATGACAGCAGATAGAGAGGACGATTGAAAGGAAGGACCAGTCGGTGGTACAAAGAAGGAAAGTGAGGCAAGGAACGGAAACTAGGTCCGGGGGCAGCAAGCAGGAGCCCACACAATAACAGTAGAGCCAGGAATCTGACCACAATGGCAGGGAGCAGACAGAAAGGGAGACCGCGGATCCCTCGAGTGCAGACAACTATTCAAACTCCGTAGCACTGTGGTTACCTCAGGCTAAGACTCAAAGAATGACCCAGGAAGAAATGATGGATGGCGATGCCAGCCTAAGGAAGAGTGGAAACGAAAGACGCCGTCGGTGAGAAGGAATGTGTGGAAGAAAAAGCCTCTCTGTGCGGTGGGGTTTGAATAAGTGTGTGCAGGTGACAGGACGTGTGAGAAAGAAAGCCACCTGCAAGGAGGTCAAATGAAGTCCTGTGAAGGGAAGACCAGGCAATGGTCAATGACCTGGGCAAGGCATTTCAGGAGGCAGAAAATATTAAGTACACAGGAAATCAGAGGAAAATGGAAGCACAGCTTCGAAGATGGCTGAGAGATGAACCCTCTGTTTCTAGTGGAGCCACGATGCAGGGACGTGAGATTTTTCTGGGCTACATTCGGCAGCTGTTGCTCCAGGTTGTGGATTTGCAGTTCTGGTGGAAGACACAGAAAGGTGAGAACACAGACTGCTGGTGAGACGCCAGTCAGGTTAGGAAGGTATGAGAAGTCCAAAGTCCAAAGGAGTATGACAGGCCCAAGGATGGAAACCTGGTGAGATTCACAGATTCAAAGTGGCTGCAGACTAATGTCATCTATTAGGAATCTGTCTCCTCTTTTTCTAACCTTGTGTGTGTGTGTGTGTGTGTGTGTCTGTGCGTGTGTGTGTCTGTGTCTGTGTATCTGTGTGGGGCATATGCACATGTGTGTCAGTACTTGCTGTGGCCACAGTTGGATCCCCTGAAGCTGGTGTTGCAGATACTTCATGAGACATCTATCATGGATGCTGGGAACCGAACTCTGCAAGAACAGTCCACTCTTAACCACTCAGCCATCTCTCCAGCCCCACCTCTCAGCTTCCCACCACCATTCTTGAGTCTGGGTGGACTTTGTGACCACACTGTCTAGTAGAATAGGATGGAAACACAATGCCTTGCAGGCTTCTAGGGTGTCTTCAGACATGGGTAGCTTCTACTTCTGGCCTTCCCAATACCCACTTAGAGTCCTGAGCCTCCATGTAAGTTAACTCATGCTGCTGGTGAGGCCGCACTGAGAGAGAGTGGCTCGGCACTCCGGCCAGCTTGTAAAGGTGCCAGGCATTTGAGAAGAACCACCTTGGATCTTTAAGGGTAACAAAGCAGCACAGCAGCCTAGTCCATGTAACATAGGATTACTGAGCCGCCCAAATTCCAGATACGATGGTGAGGAGAACCATTGGCAGTTGTCTCCTATCAGCTGGAAATTTCAGAAATGTGGCTGTCCCAGCTTTGGTGAGGATCGGGGCCAGGCCCTGGGAATGGACCGCTAAGACTGGGTAGTGGAGAGCCCAGAGGCACTGGCAACGTGTGGGAGAAAAGTGACTAGTTTTCTGCTAGGGTGTCAGAACTATGCAGAGTGAAATGGTTGCTAATCACTCAGTGATCTAATGCTAGAAAAAAATAATTCGGGGGAGGGGGGCAAATTATTCACTAGTGAGTCACCTCAGCTGCCACAGTGATGCCTGGCGACACATAATTAGAAAACAAATGACAGATTAGTTTAATAATATTCATTAGCAACTAATGAAACTGACAGTGTTTCCTATTGAAAGCAGGTTGGGCTGTTAGTTGATTTTAAGCAAATTATGCTCCTCCCTGTCCATGTTCCCTGCCCACCCCCTCCTCTCTCGCCCATCTGCCTTTCAGCTAAATGAGAGGCTGGAAGCAAAGAGAGCGGAGGGTTGTGAGTGGGTCATAACGCAGGGCATAAAGGATGAGTCAGTGGAGGGAACAAAACACGAGAAGCAGCAGAACCGAAAGGGGGGGGGGGGGACTGGCAGGCCAGACAGCAGGCAGGGCGGAAGGAGGGGACACCCACCCTCGGCCTCCAGACATCCAGCTTCTGTCGAAAATAAGTTTCCATTTGCCACAGGGAGGAAATAGTTAACAGAAAAATTAGTGCTCCCCTTCAGGCATTGTTGTTCTTTTCTTTTCCCTTAAAAAAATTCTCCCAAGTAAGAATTTTAACGATATGCAGAAATCATAGCTGTCTTGCTGAATCGGTGTAGGACTGACCCCCCCTTGACAGTTCTTAAATTATTCAGCTATCAAGGGCCTGCTAAACATTAAATTAAGCATCCTCTCTCCCCTGTCCTAAACCATTAAGTTATGCAAATGCACAGATAATGGGGCATATGACAGCTGGAGGCATTAATCATGCAGCTCTGTCTCTGGGCCGTTGTTATGTGGAAACTGCATCTGCCAACAGACCGAACAGCCACAATTAGATCTCTTAATGGAACGCAGATCTGCTGCCTGGCCCTCCACGCCGCCTTGGGTTGTAGACCTGGGAGTAAATAAGGCGCTTGGGAGATCTTGCTGCTCTCATCTTCTCTCCACCCCCTATACCTGCTCCTCAATTGAAAAGAAAAATTACCTGTAATTGTTATCATTTGCAAACAAAACCTGTCAGAAGACGAACCTGCTGTTTACAATGGATGTTTTTGTTGTTCCCTGGGAAGATTCTTTGGGGAATTTCCTTCATTTGTTTCTTTAACTTAGTCTCTATCTTTGAAGACTCAACAATTTTAGGCTTGGGCATGGAAGACAGAAAACCTCTTTCCTATCAAACCTCCAAACTGCCTCCAAGGTGCTCCCCTTAAAGTGGAGACAGACTACCCCGAAGGCTGCTTGGGAGACCCCCCACACCTGGCACTCCTCAAAGAAAGCCCTGCCAGGCTCCCCAGGAGGAAGTCAGAAGATAATGGAGACAACTCATTTTGAAGAACTTTCACCTCCTTTGATTTATGATTTAACACACGTAATTTGCAGCTGATGTGGGGGTGGTAAGTTCAAGTTGTTAAGCATTTATAATGTAACCAGTTGTTCTGCCTTTTTTCTTCTGTGTCTTACTCTATTATGAGATTTCTGCATCAGCTGACAGTTGGTAGGGCTTAAGCCAGCCAACATCACTTTCCCACTGGCTTTCTGGCAACAGGATTCTGTGAGTCCTCACAATACTTAAGGTGGGGGCCGAAGCTGAAGGCGGCTCATACCTCAACAGCATTTTGAACAGCTTCATATTCTGACATTTTATGTTAAGAAAAGTTATTTTTAATATTTTACTTATTTTTATTTTATGTTTTGCCTGTGTATATGTGCATGGACTGCATGCATGCTGTACCCAGAAGGGGACATCAATGTCCTGGTACTGGAGTTACAGACAGACGCTATACCTGGGTTCTAGGAATCGAACCCAGGTCCTCAGCAAGAGCAGGCAGTGCTCTTAACAGCTGAGGCATCTCTCCAGCTGTGACACATTATGCTTTTTTGAACCCCAGTTCTGGATACCACTGTTCTCAGATGAAGTCAAGGACATATTTCCACTTGGGGTCCGGCCAGACTTACTCCACTTTACATCTTCCCGCCCTGTTTCCCTAAAAACAGAAGGGTTTGAAGAGCTGACAATCAATTGCACAGTTTTCTCCTTCCATTGAAAGTTCTCCAACCCTTTTAGAAAGTCTACATATATTTATGAGCAAGAAACCAAGACTAGAAAGAAGACTGAAATGGTAGGCCAATAACTAAAACTATCCAGTACTCCTGCCCCATCACGTCCACGAACTACCACTTTAGGCAAATTTTCTCTGAGCTGGGTCAGCACTCCCGAAGCTCAGGCCTTACCCCTGACCTGGAAAATGCCTGGATGGTACAAAAAAAGAGCATGGAAGCCAGCCCTCAGGAGTCCCTAATTACTACGAAGAGAAAACTGATCCCAAGGCTTATTTGTAAAGGTTTAGTGTTGTCAACTGCAGCATCTATGGGATACAATATGTGTCTGATAAACCTTCACACCTGTCATATTTTCTCTTCCCAACTCTTCAAGTAGTTCTTCCTTCTAAGAACTATTTGGAACCTAGAAAACTCCAATCATGAGGTAATATAATTAAGTTTCGGATTCTTGTTCCAAGTGGAACGTGGTCCCAATAGCCACAAGACTGAGCCCAGGTTCTGTTTCACTATTCTCTATCTAATCCATTTCACCACAAAATTCAGGGACCCAGCATTTCTGCACTTAGTAATTGTAGCAGGATAACAAGCCCCACAGGTTTGTAGCACAGATGGACCCTGCTATCAGAAGTTTAACCTGACAAGAACAAACAGAAGGTCCCTGGCATGTAGATTTCAGATATACACAGGAGACACTCTGAGAACCAGCAGTTCACAGAGAAGGAGCTTTGAATGGCAGCTTATGTATCATCTTCAAAAAGAATGGTAAAAATTTTAAATAGACAAGACAAAGGAGAAAAGATTTCAAGTCTCTCTGGACAGCAACTTGGAAAGAGGCAAGCACTGGATAAATGTTAGTAAATTTCCTAATAAAAATTCCTCTGGCATCGTCTCCAGGCCAGTGAGGGTCTAAAGCTGTCTTCAGTGCTTAACCTGCATTTTCCCTGGTAGAGCAGAGAGGACACCTTCTGTCTTTCTAAATCCTCCTTGTAAAGAAATGCAGAGAGGAGAGCACGTGCTTGCACTGCTTCGTAACTGCCTTCCACTCCAGTCTTTCCTTCTAAGGGAGGCATGGTCTGGTTTCTACATCTTGCCCAACAAATTAAGACTTAGCTGCAGGGGGGTCTTTGGCTACCCAACAAATTATGACTTAGCTGCAGGGGGTCTTTGGCTACCCAACAAATTATGACTTAGCTGCAGGGGATCTTTGGCTATTGTTTTCCTTTTTTCTGTTTGTTCATTTATAAAGGGTCTTATGTAGCCCAGGCTGATCAACTTAATTTGTGACTGAGGCTTACTGTCATGTCATTTGCCATTGTGTCTCACCGCTCGGGGCCAGCCCAAGTGGACTTTTCGGGGACCAGCCCAAGGGGTTGGGGGTGAATAGACACAGAGTCAAGCTGCAGACTCCAGGATTTGGATGGGAAGCAGGCCAAGCTCATGGCAATGCCAACTTGCATTGCACTGCATACTCGTGTGGCCCTGCACAAGCTCTTACAGGTCTGGAGAGCGAATGACCTTACGGGGTGGAGTCCCAAATACAGCCAATAGTAAGTGTGTCCCCAGGTAGGCAGGTGCTTTCGAGATGCTGGTCTCACAGCTAGCCAGAGCAGAACCCACACCCACAGGAGCCATTCCTCTATTCCTCCTAGCAGGTGGCCTGGCTAGGCCCACCTTGCATTATGCCCAACAAAGGCTGGCTCCTCCTTTCACTTCCTGGGTGCTGGGACTACAGGCTTGGCCTATGTAGTACTTTGAATGATAAATGTCTCCCAAGGGCACAGGTATCTGAGCTCTTGGTCCCCAGTTCGTGGCGCTGTTTGAGGAGGGTTAGAAGGCCTTGACCTTGCTGGGGGAAATACGTCACTGGGAGTGGGCTTTGAGAGTTCATAGCCTTGCTCCACTTCCTGTTTATTTGCTGTATGTTTTCTGTGAAGATGTGATCTCTTGGCTTCCTGCTCCTGGTGCCATGTCTGCTGCTTACGGTCATGATGAGCTATATATCCAGTTTTTAGTGATCTCGTTTTAAAACCACAATAATTCAACACATATGGGATGGGGCCTGAGCATCTGTATTTCCCACAATGCGGTGCCAGAGCTGGGGCCAGTGAACCTCACTTCAAGGGCCAGGATGTGAACAACTTTGTAGTTGTTTCGGATTTTTGTTTGTTTCATTTTTTTAATTTATTCCTTTTTATTTTATGTGTTTGAGTGTTTCGCTTGCACGTATGTAGGTTGCCCATGCTGTGCAATGCTCACAGAGACCAGAAGAAGGTGTTGAATCCCCTAGAACTGGATTTACCGATGGTTGTTAGTCACCATGTGAGTGCTAAAAACTGAACCCTGGTCCTCTACAACCTCTTAACCAGGAAGCACCTCCCCAGCACCTCGTCCCTTCACTTCCCGAGTGCTAGGGTCACAAGCACACAGGACCCCCGACTTCTGAGCAATTTTTGAACACAGTCTGCCCACTACATCCTCAGTACATAATCCGCAGTAGGGGATTTAAATGATGTCTTCCCCTGCTCCCACTCCATTGTTAAATGACCAGCCACTAAGTCCACATCATAATTCCCATGCCACATAGAGCGTCTTGTTATGGAAAACTGCAGGTGTGCGCATGGAAAGGCGTCACCGGGACCCCCACCCTCGGGTCTAGTGTTGCCCTTCTCCTGTGCACAGTACGCTCTGGAGCACTCAGTCCTCACCTGAAGTTATTCTGTCCATGTGTGACATTCCTTCCTTGTTCGTTTGCCTTTCCATGGGAAGCTGAAATCTATAATGTGCGCATCCCAGAGCTCATTGCCTTGCCAGCACAGAGATAGAGCCTTATACGAGAGGAAACCGGTCCCTGCAACTTTCTTGCCTTGTGCAGAGGCCACCCAAGCATCCTTGCTCCTCTTCCTGTCATAACATTAAATAACTTCAAGAACCAAAATGTTGGAAAAACACCATGTTTCGATCCTGCAGAAGCAGCCAAGCCGGTCAGGCGAGCACTACCACTCCTATGACATCTGTTGGCTTCTAACATGTTGGAATCTTCTGGAAGTGCTAATCTTCATGGAAACAAACAAATATTCTTTTGTAAAAATCTTTGTTTTTAAGAGTCCTGTACCTGCTTGGTTGTTAGTATGTGCTTAAAGTCTGAGCTTAGCTTCCCGCTCTTGTTTCCAGTGTTTCAAACTTCTAGCAAAGCTGTTTAAGAAAATGGCACAGCAGAAAGAAGAGGATTTCACTGAGGCATGGACTTTAAAACAATACTTAACGGTGCAGCAGATGTGATTTACACTTCCTGGTGGGAAAAGCTTCACCTAGATTAAGAGACTAAAGGAGATCACACTGAATGAACTGAAGAAAACTGAGGAACAGGGAGGGGTAGCCGAGCCTGTGGCTCACCACTCTACATTTCTAGGACTGTTTTGTTTAAAAGGAGCTTAGAAGTAACTGACCAAAACATAATTTATTCATCTTAAGTGGTAATGATAGGAACTGATTGATTGCCTAACTGAAAAGTTCAGAAATGGCTGGCATCAGGCATAGAGAGATACAGGTTCTCTATGGAGGTCAGGTGTTCCTGACCTGATTTTCCAATGCTTTATTATAGATAGCATTACACAGAGGCCCATATTGACAGATTTGATCTGACACAATTTCATGTCCTTCATCTGTTATTCCACATCTTTAATATCCATTCCTGCACCTTCTGCTTGTATAAACTAGAAGACTCAAGCTATTTCTTCTGGGGTGTGGTATGGTCTGCTGGGACTTAAGTTTATTTGAAGGTCTAGAAGCAGGGAGGAGGGGTTGGGGAGGAAAATCAGGATTGTACTGAAGGCCAACTGCCTCAGGGAGGCTCTTGGCATTTCCAGGTAATGTAGCTTAATGCCTTTGGCCACTGGTGAAGAAAACTCTGTCCCCAGTTTCTGAAGTGGCTTCCCAAATGCCCCACCCCAACTTACAGGATCGAATCCTTCCCAAACAGTAAGCATGCTTTCAATGCCATTTTGATGAGGTTGTCTAGGGTTACAGAAACATATTCTTTTTCTCTACTGATTTAAAGAATAGAAAGGCAGGAGAAACAAGGCCTCAGCACTCAGCCAAGTTTTATTGAAAGCAGAAACGGGCGCGCGCACACACACACACACACACACGCACACACACACCAGCAAAACATACAAAGAGACAGACTCACCCAGTGGGAAGGGGATTTGGACCTGGAATACGAGTTTTCTGGAAAATCAGAACTTTCATACATTGGGGGTAGGATGAGTTTTCTTTTTCCCTCAGAACTGGCATATCCAGACAAAGAAAAGGAAGTTGATTGGTTCCCATCCTGAGACCCGTGGGAGATTTAAAAGTTATTCCAAACATTTCCCTCTGGGGGAAAAAAAGCCCACCAAGTCTTTGTCCTGGAGAGGGCAAGAATCAGGAAGTCCCCATCTTAAATGTTTAAGTGTAAAGTACTTTACACTGTCTGTCTGCCTGCTGGGAATCTGTCTGACTCCTAATCGCTCACTGCATTAGTTACTTTCTGTTGCTGTGATAAAACACCATGACCAAGGCAACTTATAGAAGGAAAAGTTTCTTTGGCTTGTGGTTCAGAGGGCTAGAGGTCATAATGGCATGGAACCGCGGCAGCAGAAGAGGCCGGAGCAGAAAGCCAAGCAATCACATCTTCAACCAGGCATAGAAAGCAGAGAGCAACTGGAAATCCAGCAAAGCTTAAAAACTCTCAAAGACAACCCCCCAGTGGTGTGTCCCTTGAGCATGGCCACACCTCCTAAATGTTCCATGACCTTCCCTAACAGCGCCACCAACTGGGGACCAAATGTCCAAATACTTGGAGCCTATGAGGGACATTCTCATTCAAACCACCACACTCACTTTAACAGAACGTACCCTACAAGTCTGGGAATTCAACTTCTGTTGTGAGTCACTTACAGAATCAAATCTTGTGTTGGATTTTCAGCACTTTCAGCCCTACAGCTAGGGAAAATGAGGTCCCCTTAAACAAAGAGATGCAAAAACGTCACCTACAGAATTACTTAGAAACTTGCTCTGTGTAACCAGTTGATTGGAAGTAGCCAGTGCATATATTTTATGTGTCTATATACAGTCCTTGCCGTAGCTACCAGTGCTCTAACTGGCTATAATTACCACTGAAAAAAACACCTACAGATCTTATAGGATCAGACCATCTTAAGCAGAACTGCAAAGACGTCTATAATTTCTTTAAGCCAGGCCTCTTCTCAGATAGCTTCTCTGAAAGTAACTGCCCAAGAACCTGAGTCAGAAAGCAGGCCCCTTCCTCTGAGAAACCCAACAGTGCCCAAGTTTTGCTCACATGCCTGAATTACAGCCTCTCCTTTGAAGGGCTAGACCAGGCCTACCTGCCCTTACTTGAAGATCAAGTTACCCATAAAATGTCATTTGGTATCCAAGCAAGGCAAAGAACATGAAAACACAGCAGCTGTCTGTGTCACACTCTTCCCTTCTAATGCCACTGTGCTTTCCAAAACCCTAAGTGACATACCATGCAGTAGAGCTTTGCTAAACTATAAAGCAAAGTACTAGATGATACAACACAGATAAACCTTGAATGTGTTATGCTTAAGGAAGAACACAGAGTAGACAAGTCCAGAAAAGAAATGTAGATTTGTGGTCAACCAGCGTGCTGGATAAAGGGAACTAGACGGACTGCTGGTAAGAGTCAGGTTTCTCTGTGAGTGATGGAAATGCTCTAGAATTCATGTGAATGTACTGAAGATCTCTAGCATGTACTTCAAAGGGATGAATTTTATAGTCTGTGAATTAGAAATCAGAGTGAACTTTTTTTCAAGGCAGCAAATGTGACTTTCCAAATGGAAGCGAGTCTCCAAGGAGTTCAGCTGCCAACAGGACCCGAGGAAGCTCCAGCTGTAAATGAAATGATCCTTTATTCAGTGGAAGGTTATCCATGACTCTTAAAACTTTGTTCTTTAGCTAGTATTCTGTTGCTCACCAATCCTCAGGGAACTGGGACACTATAGCAGGATTAAGCAACAGCAGAAAACTTTTCTTCTGCAGAATTTCAGGAGCTCTCATGTTAAAAGGATATGAATCACTAAGAGGAAAAAAAGATAACTTTTTATTTGTATTTGTCTGTATTTTGTATTTGTCTGCAGTTACCCCAAAGTATCTGAAGGTTCAACCAACTGAAGATCAAAATCATTGCACTTGTATTAAATACGCACATCCTCCTGTTGTTAGCCCCTAAATAACACATTATAACAATTATTTACATGATGTTTGTGGTGGTTTGAATGAGAATGTCCCACATAGGCTCCAAGTATTTGGACATTTTGTCCCCATTTGTCCCCAGCTGTCTTGGGATGTTTTAAGAGCTGCAGCCTTCCTGGAGGAAGCATATCTCTGGGGGCCAGGCTTTGAGAGTTTTTGAGCCTTGCTAGATTTCCAGTCACCTCTCTGTTTCCTGTGCCTGCTTGAAGATGTGACTACTTGACTTTCTGCTCCAGCCACCTCCAGCCGCCACGTCTCTCTCACCAGTATGGACCCTTACTCCTGGAACTGTGGGCCAAATAAACTCTCCCTTCTATAAATGATCCTAGTGGTGTTGTATCACAGCAACAGAAAAGTAACTAATACAGAAGTTGATACCAGACATGAGGTGTGGCTGTGGAGAACCTGACCATGTGAGTCTGGGGAAGAATGTGGAAGATTTGGGAAGTTTGGATTAGAAAAGCAGTTTAGTGCTGTAAGCAGAGTTTAACAGACCATTCTAGTAGGCACCTGGAAGAAAGTAGTCCTGAAAGCAAAGTAGTTTCAAAGGGAAATGAGGACTTAAACAGCAACTGGGATGTTTTGGCAAAGCGCCTACTGCCATCTGTGTACAGACTAAGAGGTTTCCAGGGGCTAAATTGAAAAGCAATGGACTCATTTCTTTGATGGAGGAAATTTCAAGACAGCCTGATATTGAAACAGTGCCATTATTGATGATGAATATTATAGAGATTTACAATGAAAAAGAGCAAGTGGGCAGAAAGAAATACAGAATGTACAGTTTGGATTGAAGAAGAGCACTAGGAAGATTAATGTTGGAGTGAAGTCATGTGCTGAAGGAGAGGCTCTCTTTGATAAGGAGATTAGGGCCATTAAGGAAAGACCTACAGATTTGCACTTAAACACTGGAAAGAGCACATCTTCAGGGAAAGACCACACTCAGCTAAGCTTCCAATTTCCAAAAGAAAATTGCCAGAGAAGTTTCTGTTCAGAGAAAACCACAGCATAGAAAAGCTGCTAATGTGGATGAAGCAGGCCTGGGTCCATTCCAAGCCAGCAGCCAGACTTGGCAGTGTTATTCATGTGGTACTGGCTTTAGAAGCATGAAAGATGCAAGAGTGAAGGGGGTGTTGGTTCTTCCTCCAGAGTTTCAGAGAGTTGCTGAGGCCAGGCAGTGTCAGTAGGGGCATCTCTGTACAAAGGAGGCCCTCACTAGCTAAGGAGCCCTGATAGGTACTGTATGAAGGTGAAGCCTGATTAGCAGTGAAGACCCCAGAAAGACACTGAAGACAGTAGAGCTGTGAGACATCTGTCAAGGAGAGCTGCAGTTAAGTAGTAACAGCTCAAGAGAGAGATGTATGCTGCATGTAGCAAGGCTGGAAGGGTTGAGCCATCTGAGCCCTTTGGGAGCAAAGTATCAGAAGTCAGACATGGAGCTACTGAGTTTGGTGTGTGCCCTGCTGGTTTTTTGTCTCATTTTGATCTAGTATTTCCTCAGGGTTTACAGTTCAGTGCTTGCTTTGAGCCTCCAGAAGAGACTTTGGACTCTGGATTTCTGAAGAATCTGAGACTTGTAAAGACTATGGCGATTTTTGACCGGTGAACTAAATGTATTTTGCATTTTATATGGTAATAAGCCTGCGGGAGCCCAGGGAGTGGAATGTGCTGGTTTGAATGAGAGTGTCTCCCATGAGCTCCATGTATTTGGACATTTTGTCCCCAGCTGGTTTGGAGAATTTTAAGAGGTACAGCCCTGCTGAAAGAAGCACATCACTGGGGTTGGAGGGAGTCGGGGGGTGGGTTGTGGAAGCTCTTAGGCCTGTCACTCTGTTTCGTGTGCCTGCTTGAGGATGCGATTGCTCAGCTTTCTTCTCCAGTCACCTCCTACTCGCATGCCTCCCCCACATTTAGGGACCCTTACCCCCGGAACCACAACCATATAAAGAAGGCTATGAGTGACCTTGGTCATCATGTTTTATCACAGCAACAGAAAAGTAACTAATGAAATTTCTGTATTGTATCTGATATTATAACTACTCTGTAGATGATTTGAATTATATAGAAGGACATACATAGCATTTTTGTATCCGCTAAGGATTCTGGAACCAGTCTCTCTACAGAAATGGAAGGACAACTAAATAGAACTATGTATTTAGCCTCCCAGCCCTTCACGGGATGTCTTCTAGAACTAATATTCCATAGAAAGTGGTTTGATAATCATTGGCTTTGTGTTTTTGAATTCTGTGCAATCCATCACAATAAACAATTCTCATTAAGCTTGCCTTTTCCTTTCTTTAGTAAACTCCTGGGTTTGATAGCTAACATTGCCTTTTTTTAGCTGTGAGATCCTAAGGAAGTTCCTCAAGTACCTCTGAGATTCAGTGCCCACCCATAAGGTACAGGCAACAATAACTTCTCCAAGTATCAGAAGACTAGAAGGACAGTTGATATGAAATGCCCAGCACAGTGCTTAGTACACAGCTGGTGCTGTACATTCTCTCTTTACCAGATATAACATAAACCTCTCACAACGAGGTAGGCATACAACTCTCTGACTACCACAATGCTGGTACAGTACTACAGCAATCACTGTTTTTAAATGTTTGAAAAAGCATGACTGAATCAATGACCCACTGGACTCCTGCTCCAGTCATGCAAATTCAGGGTTGAGCACTGATGACAACATGATGATCAGAAATGATCCCTACCCAGAGGCTTTCCACCAAATCTCTGTAAACTCTCCATCTGTGTGGCTATACTCTGCCTTGCTTTTTATTTTCCTTTTTTGAGACAGGGTCTCATATAACCCAAGTTGGCTTCAAACTTACTGTATAGCCAAGGACGACCTTGAACTTAGAATCCTCTTGCCTCTACCTCCTAGGTGCTAGGATTATGGGAATGCACCATCAGACCCAATGTATTTGGCATAAGAAATCAAACCTAAGATGTGGTGAGTGCAAGACAAACACACCACCAACTGCTCTACATCCCCAGTCTCTGCCTCGCTTTTAAAGTACTGAATGTTCCAAATCTTTGCTTTGGGACACTGATGACAAGATGTTTTTTTAATGCAGGCAGATGGATGATCATAACACAGAAAGCATTAAAGCAGAGAGAACAATCAGGCCAGAGGCCAGAAAACAGCCTGGAGGAAAGAATGATAATTCTTACAAGGCGTACTTGTTAGGCACTTGAACTGTGGAAGCAGATGCCTTAGGTTTGAATCAGTCTCATCCAAGTGTGATCTTGAGCAGACATTTAATCTCCTCAGGCCTCAATTTCCAGCCTGAGAACTTAACTTATAATGTGGTGGTAAGGGTTTGAGTGAACAGATGAGAAACATTCCAAGCAATGCTTAGGTTACGGGTACTGTCTTTATAATAATTAACGTTATTAATTCTTCATAAGCTTTTTCAGCACCGTTTTAACCTTTCATCTAATAGTCCTCTAACCTTCTGGGTGAAATGAGAGAGGAGGGGAAAGTTATTAAAGAAACTCAAGCAATACAAGAAGGAATTGCTGAAGAAACTTTATTCATAGAACAAGTATGAAATTTTCTTTTTATTGGTACTAAAAGGGAATTTTAAGGCTATAAGACCAGTTCTTTATTCCCCAAAGGAAGCAGTTACTGTAATGATGTACTCTGAGCCATGTGACTACTTAGCACCTTCCTTCTCCAGTGGAGCCATGAAATCTATTATACTCCCTTAGGAGGGCAGTTTTCAATGAGAAATTGCTACATTTGTATGGAACATATTGACAATGTGCTGGGAAGATTTTCTCCACATATACATGATGATGACAAAATTGGTCATGACTAAAAGGTTTGGGCAGCACAGTTCTCAGCAACAAAATCTAGAAACAGGTGTCATGATACCCTTAAAAATGCTGATGTATGGCAGGATACCAGTCTAAGTCCTTGATTCACATTCCTGGGTAGGTGGCCCTAAAGGTGCTTCTGTTCAATACTTTAGGTGTGTTAATAGAAAGACCCTTTTTGCAAATCTTACCTGGAACTCAAATACCTAAAGGAAAACAATTGCTGGGTCATGCTGGGTTTACAGAAACAAAGGGTGGCGATTCCTTTCCCTTGCAGTGGCCCCAAAGCTCTGCAAAGAAATCTTTGAGGTCCTATGAGGCTCCAAGAGCCTCCCCTAGTGCTTAGGCATTAACTTAAAGACCAGGAACAGTGGGGCACTGCAAGGCAGTCCATGCAATTATTACTCAAAAGATGGATTGCTCTCAAACGGGGACTTTTTATGACTATTAGCACATACTAAGTTCTAAACTAAACTAAATAAATACTGTTCACTTTTTTTTATAATAATCAGTAAGTGGGGCCTCTGATGGAATATCAGGTTAGCTCCAGGAAAATTAAAGAGTCTGTACTTTCTCTCTACTTAGCAGTTGACAATTAAGTAAATCTGCAGCCTTACATGCTTCCAGTGTCCTTCTCCTTCTGATCATATTTTGGTCGGGAGGAAAGCTGTTCTGTGGGCTCTAAGGCGTAGAGCAGCAAGCACCTTTGGCTTCTACAATAGCGCAGGGGCAATAACCCCGAATCTTACCAACTTACATTGCCAAATGGCCTTTGGTGATCAAAATAATCACCAGTTCAGAGCCATGTTCTAGATTGACCCCTACCAGACAACTTCCTATAATGACAGGAGAAACCTAAGATACACCTTAACCAAAGTTCTCCTAGGCTTCAACTGCTCCACTCACTCGTCCGGCATGTGGTAAGAATTTGTAAGTAAGCAACTTCTATATGTGAGAACTTCCACACCAACTTCACGAGGTTTGGCGTGGTGCTTCATTGGGTGCTGGCGATTGTTCACCTCAGTGAGTGTTCTAGCTGCCCGTGTTCTCCCACCACGCCAGACGTCGAGTAATACCTGAGGCTTTGTTCATATTGTTAGGACTTTGTCCTTATTTATCCCTTTTTTCAACCCATCTAACCCATCTTCTTACTTTGGAGATGTTTTGTTCTCTCATTGTGTGTGTGTGTCTGTGTGTGTGTGTGTCTCTGTGTGTGTGTCTGTGTGTGTGTGTCTGTGTGTGTGTCTGTGTGTGTGTGTGTCTGTGTGTAGTGTTTGGCTACATGAGGAACCTTTTACTATCCACTTGACAAAGCTCCACACTTGTGCTAGCTGCAGTGATCAGATTGTGTTAACAGGCTTTCTGTTGCTTTGTTGTTTGAACTCATGACAGCATAGAACATCATGGTAAAATGTGTGACTGAGGAAAACTGATCACCTCTTAGCAGCCAGGATACAGAGAGAAAAAGACCAGCACCCTGATCGCCTAACTTCTCTCTAAGTCATACATCCCAACGATTCCCCACCTCCCAAAGCATCACAGGCTGGAAACCAAGTCCTCAGTACATGCTCCTTTGGGAGACACCTTGAGTGAAAACTGTAGCACAATTAATAAGCAAGATAATGCTTGCCTTGTCAAAGCATTGACAAGGTGCTATTGGACACCATCCTCTCTCTACCTAGGCTACCCTGCTACAGTGTGGGTTTATTCAACTGCCTCTCCCAAAATATTGAAATTCCTTTTGTGCCACCATGTCTGTTAAATAATAAATTTAGTAGGCTGATATTTTCCTACACTTATTCAAATTCAAAATGCTGAGCATTAATGATAGCATTAAACACTACTAGGGAGATAATGGCAGAGAACTGTAAGCCACAAAAAATTCAACAGAGAAAACACTAAAATGTATCTCGTAATACTTTGTAAAGGCAGAAAAATGACAATAGGTATTAGGCTTTAGAAATGAGAAATCAGCTAATTTCAGTTCTTCTGGCTTTAGGATAGCTGGAAAAATATAACCCAGGTTGAAGCTCATTTTGAGCCTTCTCTTCAAAACTTAGTGCCAGCCAAAAGCTACATATTAGGCTAAGTCTCTGCTGGCTTCTCTAAATTTGTGTCCAGACAAATTACAAACATCACACCATCCAGTGGTCACTGTGAGTCTACTTTGAACAGGCTGATTGATTTTTATAATGTTCCAGGCAATTTCAAGTTGTCAGGAAGAACTAATTCTGTCTCGTTACTGCCTTCACTCTTGGCAGTTCCATGACCACTTATTGGTTTTTGTCTTTGTGTTCATTTTCTTTTGCTAATTCTAAAGGTTTTCTCCCTCTCCAGCCCCATTCAAAGGTCTGAAGCTATAATCACAGCCCCCTCCCAGCACAATTACAGGTGAAAATATCAGCTCTTTTCATGGTCTCCAAAGTTGAACCCTAAAGCCCCATACCCTGTGAAACCTTCTGCCCAACCAAGACTCATTGGGACCCATGATGCCATATTACTTAATCAATCCAGCAGCTCCATAGTTGAAATCCTCTCTGGTTGATATTAAACCAACTTTTCAATCTGTAATTGCTGAGTGCCACACTCCACCCCTCATACCGTACAGCTGGGGAGTGCAAGCTGGCACTGACTCGACCTCTCCAGCTGTAGCTCCACACAATTTGAAACAGGAAGTTCATGAACTGCTTTGCTCAGAAGCCACGGGGCAGGTGAGGCACAGTCATATGAGACCTCAACATGGCGACAGAACTAAGCATATTTTCTCGTAGGACTTACATGCTCAGAATTCAATCCTAGGCATTAGGCAGACATAGAAAATCACCCATTTGCATCACACACACACTTCTCAGGCAGTAGGCACTGCTGAAAGCCATGCACTCTGTAAATGGACACTAATGAAAAGCTTGCTAAATAGTATAAATACCACACTCTGTGTCTCTTCACTCATTAGTGAGATCTATGCTTTAGGAGGCAGGGATGACAGATTATATATGCAGCTCCATACCCTTCATGGTCACAGAGAATCAAGCATTATTCTTCAGGTGGAACCACCAAGATGAGTAAGATGTGCTTTTGCCCTTGAGGAACTCAAAAATCAACTGAGGTCCTAAAATCTGAGACAGTGTCATAAAAGAAGTTTAGACTCAAGGAGACCACAGCAGAGGCCATCAGTGATTCTCCTGCAGCCGGCTGTCAGAATAAGTCCCACAAAGGAGATTCAGAGCAGCAAGAGAAGTGTGCCCAGGTGAGGAAAAGGCCTGGAGAGTAAACTGGAAGAGTGAACCACTGGGAATGTCAGGCTGCAGGATCCTTGCAGGAGAGTCACAGCACAATCAAAATTAGGCCGGAGGGAAAGGCAGGTAGAGAAAGGGGCTGATTATTATGTAGATACCAGAATTTTCAAGTAAGAAACCAATTGTGTTAGTTTTTTATCTCTGGAAAGAAGTTAAGGATTAATTTGGGCTCACAGTTTGAAGGGATACAGGTTATTACAGCGGGAATACATGGTGGCAGGTGACTCCATGTGGTGGGAGTGCATGGCAGTTTGCTCACATCTAGACAGACTTGCAAACAGTAAAACTAGACTGGAACCAGGGCGGGCTCATTCCCAACAACAACAGCAATCAACTTTCTGAAGCAGGCCCCACCTCCTAACGGTTCTACAACCTTCCCAAAAGAGTGCAACCATCTGGGGACCAAATGTTCAAGTACATGAGTGTATAGGAGACATTTCACATTCAAACCTTCAGAATTAGTCAAGAAGGCCTTAGCACTGTGTCCACCTTGACTCAACTCTGAACAGGCTCCTTCTTACCCTCGGCTCTTGACTTACCTTTTCTGAAAAGATTTTCTTTAGATAACTTGTAATTATACATTCTTTCCCTGCCCCATTGAAGGGTACTTAAACCTCCTTCAAAGCCTCTTATTGGTTCTCACAATCTAGGAATGTATTTCTCCGGAACTAGGGAACCATCTCTTGAAATGCAATCAAAGGCCACAGTGCCCTCATCCCCCAGTACCTATGGGAGAGCAGGAACCTAACTTCAGGGCACCTTGCTCCAAGTTACAAAATCACCTCCTGCCATAAAGATTAATAGTTAGCTTGTCCTTCTATTAATCCAATTAGCAAACACAGATGGCCTATGATCTCTCTCACTTGATCCTCTAAAAGCCCTCCTTCCCCCTGTACTTGACTCTGACTTCATCCTGACCTCTCTTCTACATTGCTACTGCTTTGAGAAAAATCTTCTTTGTGTAACTAGTTACTTTTCTCATTGCTGTGAAAAAAAATACCTGGGAAAAGCAAATTAAGGAAGGATTTATTTGGCTCACACTTTAGTGGGGAAGTCATGGTGGCAGGAGCATCGTAGTCAGGAGGCAGAGCAAGATGGCCGCTCAGCTCACTCTCTCCATGTTATTCGGTCTGTGAGCTCAGTCCATGGAATAGTGCCACCTACATTTAGGATGAGTTTTTCTTCCTCCGTTAAACCAATTCAGCAACTTCCACAGACATGGCCAGAAGTTAGTCTCCTACATGATTTTACCTCCTGTCCAGTTGACAGTATTAACCATCACACTTGTACAATGCTTTGATTTGACAAAAATATTCTTCCTTATTAGACTCTGCATTCCTGTTCAGTTGTCTCATTGCTGGCTCTCTCCACAGTAGGATTCCTTCCAAGACTAGTTCATTATCATTGTTCTTATTCCTTGTTCCAGTCCAACTACCCCAAACTGCCCCAAACTTCAAAAATGATCACCCCACGGCAAACTCAAGGGTCAGGTCTTTTCCATCGTTCTCATGCAGTCTGCAACGTGTGTCACAGTGGAGGGTTCCATCTCTTTGGGAACACCTTCGGTGTGCAACACTTCGAATTATTTCCCTAACCTCTGGCTACTCACTCCCGGGCTTTCCTCTCTCCTGACCTGTAGATTTTCGGGCAACCTAACCCTTCTCATCTCCCCGCAAGTCTTAGCTCATCTCCCTGTGCTAACTTGTTATATCTGCTGACTACCACTTGATCTCTACTTATGCCTGAAGTTCAAGCCTGCATTGACACAGAATCATGTACGTTTGACTAGTAGACACTCTACTTGCGTAACTGACAGGTGTTTCAAACACACCTTGTGCAAGTCCAAACTCCTTATGTTTCCTACCACAAATTCTGCCTCTCCCACATTCTACCTCATCACAGGACATACAACTTAGTTAAAAATACAAAACAGAAATCTAGTGTTATATTTGATTCTACTCTCACCTAGGCTGTACTTTCAAACTACTTCTGGCATCCAATCAGTTCTTACCCCTCCTTCCCAAGCTCCTTGTCCAAGTAAGGCCCTCTTGCCTGAAGCCTGGACACCACCTGTTGACAGCGTTCCCTTCTCGTCCTGCTTCACCTCACAGTCTGTTCTTGCCATGGGAAGTAGATCCCTTTAAAATGTGTATCTGTTCTATCATGCTCCCATTCTAAACACCTCTTGGGGTTTACATCTCACTTAAGGCATGGCCTTATCCCCGAAGTGTTCTACGAAGCATCACATGGCTGACGCTCACTCGGCTGACCACAGGCCCTAGGACTCTACCCACATTCACCTCCTTGCTTTTCCTCAAACATATCAGAACCTCTCCTAACTCAAAACCTTTTGATGTGGTTTTTTTTCCTCTCCCCCAAAATCCCATTCCTCAGGCACTCTCATCTTCCTTCAGACCTCTACCTAAATGTCACCTTCTCAGCAAAGTGCTACCTGAACTCTATTCAGAAACGATACCTCATAGGCTAGTGAGATGGTTCAGCAGGTAAAGGGACTTGTCACAGACGCTGATGCCTAAGAGGCATCCCCACAGGAGGAGGGAGAAGGACCAACTCTTACAAGTATTCCCTCTGACCGCCACTTGCATACTATGTGGCATGCACATACATGTGCACACATGCAAATCAACATAAAATGCAACTTAAAATGCAAAATAATTTTTAAGAGAAATGACCCCTTCTGCTCCTGGCCTCTTTCTCTGAAATGCTCTCCCGGTGGACAGTGTGCGCCTCTTCGTATTCCTCTACTACAGAGCTCCTTCTACTAGCACATAAGCTCTTGCAGGCAGGACTCTACTTTTTGTCTGCTGTTGGAGCCCCAGAACCCAGAACACTATACAGCACTTAGCGTGTGCTTAGCTGTGATGAATGGAGGAGACATGAAAGATGAATCAAAGTGGACAGGAAATAATGAGATACACGGTTCCCATAGGTAAGACTTTCACATGGGTTCAAACAAATAAGAAAGAGCTCTGAGCACAGGCAGTGCCAGACAGAACAGGAAACAGACCGTTCCTCTCTGATAGGATGATAAAGAAAGAAGTCTCAGACTCAGTTCACTCCAGAACCCATTTGAGTGGAAATGCCTTACAGCTCTAATTCAACAAAATCCACTTTGGGAAACCCAAGATTAGGTATTACCTGACATCCTCCCCTGATGTTAATTTTTGATGAGCCCACATCATAAGCATAGTGATTCGGGACACTTAGGCCACACTCTCTCCTGGCTACCTAACAGTCATGATGATGGAATTTCACTACAATGTGAGCATCCAACCCCAAGAACAAAGACTGAAACTGCTGCATCAGTCAGAATCCTTCCCGTCTCCAGTAGCAGCAAGCCAAGTCAACATGATGGAAGTGTCTACTTAGAACAAACCAGAAGTCTTGGAGTAGCTGCCTCAGTTTGGGTGCAATTGGCTCTCCCACCTTTTCTCCTTTCCACTGTGGACTACTGTAGCACCCTATCATCTCAACACTGGACAGAAGAGATGGCAGGAAAACTGTCTGGGAATTTTTTTTAGATCTTTTCTAAAAAGTGCTAGGCCACAAAGAACTTCAAGGGAGGCTGGAAAGGGCCACAGCTTTTGAGTTAAGAGCACTTGCTGCTCTTGCAGAGAGCCTTGGGTTCAGATCCTAGCACTCACGTGGTAGCTAACAACCATCTGTAATTCCAGTTCCAGGGGACCCATTGTCTTCTTCTGGCCTCTGGCAGCAGTGCACACATGGGATGCACAAACATATATACAAGCAAAATACTCATACACATAAAATAAAAATAAATAAATAAATCTTTTGTAAAAGAAAGGAAAAGACAGCAGGATTGTTATAACTAGCCCTGGCCTTCATGATCCATCCCCTAGGACTACAGCCCTTGATTCTGTAAGATCAGGTGCTTTCTACCTCTGCCTGAAGAAAATAAAAGTCTCCATGAAAAGCAGCAGGGACAAATGGGGGGCATAATCAGCAACATCCATCGGCTGCAGCTCCTTAATGGCTTTAAAGTTCACCAAAGTTCCAGATAGCAAATGAATATATATCATCCCCAAGTGCTGGGCCAGGGAATGTCTGTGATTGAAAAGACTATAGGAGCCAATACTTTATATCTGGCACAGAGAAAGCACAAACAGTACAAGTGCCAGTCTCATGGAATCTCTTTTTTTCCTACCTTGACAGTCCTTGTAACAGTTAATCATTATTGTCAGCTTGATTGGGTTAGAAACATCTAGATAGAGAGTTAGTAAAAACACATCTCCGGTGTGTCAATGAGGGCATCTCCTGAGAGGACCAACTAAGGAGGAGATACCCGCCCTGCCATGGGGGTGGCACCATCCAGTGAGCTGGAGCCCTAGTGGAACGGAAACGCAGTGTAAGCGTTTTCCTCTCCCCTCCCTGGACACACGCAGTGAGCTGCTCTACTCCGCTCCCCCTTCGCACAGTCATGGCCAGAAGCTATGAGCCAAAACCTTCCCTCCCCTGTTTTGCCTGGATATTTTGTCAGGAAGGTTAAAAAACTAATTCCAAGACAGAGGATGATGGCACCAGCCTTTAATCCCAGCACGCAGGAGGAAGGGGCAGGTACAGTTCTATGAGTCTGAGGTCAGCTTGGTCTACATCGAACATTCTAGGCCATCCAGGGCTATAGAATGAGACCCTGTCTCAAAGACAAAGCAAAAACAGAACAAAACAAAAAAACTAACCCCAACCTATCTATGACAGGTTAGCTTCCGTGTATCTTAATCTAATGGCACATCCTGTTTTATTGCCCAGCAATGCTGGTCCCCACACCTTACATCTGCCTTCTATGTATCTGAATGTCACCTGCTCATACCGAACAGGAAACCATGAGACTCAAAAGAGTGAAGGCAGGTGAATTCCCACATTCTTCCTGTCACCTGATTGAAACGCAAGTAAGCCTTACAGTGTCCTCACCAAGTTCTAAATATATGTAGTAGATGCATGACCCTCCAGTAAGAACTTGAGATAAATTGGTTCTGAAACTTTGTATCTGAAAAGTTATTTCAACCTGAGAATACCAATATTTCTACGCCATTTTTAGCATCCATTTTTGCAAGCCATTTTTCAAAAACACTACCAGTGATAAGTCTAGAGTGCTTCCTTTCCAAACCTGAGCACTTTTATGCAAACTTTTCATCATCCTGGGCTGTATGAGTCCAATAAAAGCATTTTGTTTATTAAAAGATCTGCATGCAAAGGTTTGACCTGCTACGACGCAGGCTCCATGGCAGCAGGCACTCTGGCTTGGTTGTCATTCACTGTCCCCAGTGCCTCCTCATAAAAGAGTGCAGTCTTTGATGAATTAGTGTCACAGGCATCTGTCCTTCTCGTGCTACATTATATGCACTGTATTTGTTTCCCCTGAGCATTAAAGTCTTGATGAAGCATCGTTCCAGAGCAATGGCATGCCCCAGTGAGGAAGAGGACCATGCAGGAGGGAGGCAGGCTGTGTCAAAGTCATCTATTTTGTCTTATGTGAGAAACTCTGAAGAGCAGCAGCAAGCTAGCTGGGAGCACATAGAACAACTTTCTTTTAAGGAGCTGGGTCATACTAAGAAGTCATTTAACAATAACGACAGCCAACAGTCATGTAAGTGCCTGGTCTTGTTCCAAGCCCTTTATTTATACGGCCTCACTAAGTTCTTACAGAGCTACAAAGCAGAAACTGTTGCTGCCATATCCCTCTAACAGACAAGAAAACTGAGGCACGGAGTTACTAGGTGCCTCACACAGCTGGTTGCTAACACTGCACAGCAGAAGCTGGCAACCTGGCTTAAGTCTGTGCATGACTTCCCAGCACCTCAGCCTCCTCACTGTCACGGCAGAGAGGGAAGGTGAAGGGATGGGTTAGTGGTTTTCCAAACCATCTCAGTTGTAGGGCTATTTTTCTCCCCAAAATAAATCTCTGGGTAGCCAAATTCAGAGAAAATGGGCATTAGAAAGACGGCTACTGGGAGCGAGCGGGGCAGAGTTGATCATATGGGAAGTCGGTATGCAAAGGACATAGGGTTTGTGCTCTACAAGATGAAAAAGTTCTGGAGAGCTGTTTCTCCCACATTATGTGAATATGCTTTGCTAAACTACGCAATTAAAATGGTTAAAATGACAAATTTTGTACTGTATGATTTTTTAAAAAAATATGAACTCATAGCTCTTGGATCCATAGGTAATTCAAACCAGAGTTGCTTGCTTTGCAGGAGCAAGGCCAAGAATCCTGACCTTCGTGTATTCCACCCCACTCCCCCAGAGCAACCACCAAGGCTGTCATTCTAAAACTCCAGACGCCCCCCAGAGCTTCAGGACAAGCCTCAATCTCAGAAGTGCCTATGGTCCCTCCATGGGTCAAGCTATATGTCTGGCCACAGTCCATGAGACCTTCCATGATATGATCCTGCAGCCCCTGCACTCTCTACCTCAGTCAGCTTGACCGTGGCTGCAGTCAGGCCGTGGCACCCAACATGTCATGATGTCCCTGCTGCCCCCTCTCCATGACAAATCCCACTTCATGGCCGCTCCTCTTCCTGATGTTCAGAATGAATGGGAGGGTGCTGAGCCTCTCCATACTGCCTGATTCCACTTTGTGATGGGATGAGGGTGGTGAGCTCTGCAGTGTTCCCAGACAAGGCTGTTTATACCTCCACCCTAAGAATGCATGCGGCTCTGCCTTCACAGTCATTGCTCTCCAGGCTTCCCAAGTCCTTCACCGTGTCTGTTCTGATGGGGTCATGAGTAACAGGGCTCTCCAATGGAAGACTTAGAAGAGACTCTGGAGCAGAGGAGCATGCATATTTCCCTCTGTGGTTCCATCCTAAAGAAGAGTGAGACACTAGATGGTGCCGAAGGTGGCCTCTGTGTAGCCAGCTAGCAGCCGAGCTGGAGAGAGCTGCAGAAAGAACATAAATAGGGACATCTTCAGCTTTCATTAACAATCCTGCTGTAGGACAGAACAATGAATGTCTTTGCCTGTGAGGATGCTCACACCGCCCCTGAGCCTCAAGTGACCCACTTCCATCACACAGACGCCCCACCTGCACCCACGTTGCCCATCACTGTCTTCGGCGCCCCTGACCCAGTTCACATGGAGTTGGTAGAAAGGAGGTGGAATAGGAAAATAAGGCATTTGAAAGGGAAAGCCATGCTTCCAAGCTTAGATCTGCGTACTCCTCTGCCCACAACAGGAAATTATTTGGCTACCCAAACAGAGAAACCCAGTTCTCTTTGTTGGAAACACAGTGATTATACACATGAGAGGAAGTAAATAAGATAAAGGACGTAACGCTCACTAGATTTTTCACTGGGTGAGCAGAATGAAAATCATTTGAACGTATCCCTGTGGAAAAAATAATCAATTTTTCATAGACTTGTTATAGGTTTCATAAAATATATTGCACACATATTTTTAAAGTAAGAAAATGGCTTTTTAATGATACTTAAAATATATGGCATGGCAAAAATTGTTTAAAATGTGTTTCTGAGGCCTGAAGTTTGGTACTGCCTACTAAAATATAGATGATTTGGACAAGCCTGTCTTCTTGGGATAAATGTGAAACCCAGCTCATCTTATTATAAAGCTAATATGAAGGAACTTGGTATTCAGGCAGTTAAGTAATTGGTATAAATCCTCCCAAGATATTAAATCCCCTAAACTTCTACCATTTGCCAGTTGCCCAGTGGCCTGTGTACATTAAATTACTGCTCTTAACCCAGAGGCCAGGAAGAGAAAAAGAAAACTGTTCCCATAGAAAAGCCAACCCAATGCAGAACAAGAACAGGATTCACTAAGGGAAGCAGTCATGTACACTTTTTGGGCTGGGCACCAGACAGGAAAACCAGCAGTGGGCCTGGGCCTCAACTCCTGCTGCAGACACACTGACTCAACTGGTGAGCAACCGGCTTGATGTCCATGTTGGTTGGCAAGTTTCTCACAGGAACACTGTCTGTTCCCAGTGATGCACTGCCCCAAATTCTTGTCTTCCTTCTGTAAACACTGATTTAATGGTGGCCACAGGATACCGCAAGAACAGAGAAGGTGAACCCTGGAAACAGGGGACAAACACAACTGCAGAATCAGCCTCTTCAAAGCCATTGTCTGCAGGGTGTGGCCTCCAGAAAACTAAAGTTTTCTCAGTTCTACCAAATAGGAGCATAACTGCCATGTAACCAGCACTATGTAGATGGCTATTCCTCAGTACCCATAGGGACTGACTGGTTCCAGGACTCATGAGGAGTACCAAAATCTGAGGTGTTTACATCCCTTATTTAAGAACTGTAGTGTTTGCATATAACCCACATGCACCCTCCCATCTACCTTAACTTTCTGGATGACTTACCGCACCCAACCCAATACAAATGGTATACAAATAGCTGCAGCAATGCATTGCACGTAGAATAATGGAAAGAAAAGGTGTACACATTCAATATGAATGTTTTTCAAATGAAACAATGACCTGTGGATGGAGAGCCCACAGGTCTGGAGAGCTAAAGATATAGGAATGACTGAGTTGATAGATAAGCAAGAATAGAGACTTGTGAATCACCTCCAGCATATCTAGTCTATGAAATTTACCCCTTGCATAATTAAGCTTTCCTTTTTATCTATTATGCAGCCAGTTAAGTGTTGTTATACTGTAGTATGTCCAGCACGCTGCCTTCAAGAGCTCTGAGCTAACCAATGTCAGAAAATGTACATTCTAACAGAGAAGACAGTGAGAAGCCCAGAACGGAGAACAAAACAACTGCATAACCTCAGAGGGCAAAGCATCAGGAGTCCTCAGCAGAAACAGTCGCCTCTGGGCCCCAGTGGGCTGAGAGGACCCTGGGAGCTTGAGGAAGGGCATTGAAATGGGGCAGAGGCTATATGTCAGAGAGGTAGAAAAACAGACTAAGATTTAGAAGCAGAAATAAGCATAGTGTTTGCTGCTAGGGAGGACAAGGACTGCAGGAAACAGGGCTCATTACAGGGTGGGACTTCCTAGGGAAGAGAGGGTAATAAGCTGCTGAGAAGGCGATCCATTACACAGGGCAGTCATCCTGGGCTTGTGAGTGGGAATGGCAGGAGTGCCTTCAGTACCGTGAGACTTCACCCTGGGATCCCTTTAAAGAGCATGCTCCCCCTGACATTGAGTTAATGATTTCATTTGCACTCAGCTTTTCAATATCCCATCTCAGTGGTTCCCAACTTACGGACCACAGAGTTGTAGCAAAGGTCCCCGAAGTCATATAAGCACTGCCTAGAGAACAGCGAATGACTTGCTCTCAGGATATTGTCACTGTTTTTTTCTAATATGTGTAGATACACTGAGAGACATAAAATGCAAATTCATTCAAAAATAACAGTAACCCAAGTTGCCCCAGGCATCAGCCTATGGCGACACATGGAGTCACTTTAACATTAACCCAAATGTCACTGGCTCCAGTCTCCCCTGCTGTTCACACAAGACTTCCATATCTAGTAAAATGTCCCCTCCAGCATTCCTAGGAATTTTGCACCTTCTTGGAAACAAATTCATCCTTCCCAGAGAGCCACTGGGTGGTGCTGTATCTACACAGCTCCAGCATTCCCCTACCTCAGATTCCAGCAGAGCAAAGATGCAGGACAGCTCCATAGAACAGGGACAATCACCACATTATTCTGCTGAGCTGGTATTCCCCTCACAGCAATGCTTGTACTGTGATATTTTACTGAGGATTTTTTTCTAAATAACACTTCCAGTTTTTACTTACAGCTCTGAAACTTAAAGTGAAAAGCGTAGGATTCATAAAGGAAAGTTCGTCAAGAAGAAAAATATTGGGGGCACATCCCCTACTATACAGTATCCACAATCACTGTTCTATCAAAACGCAATCCTCTATGACCCAACAATCAAACCTTCAAGAACACAAGGAAATGGAAAGTATGGGAGAACTTTTCTCAGTTCATCACACCACTTATTGTAGACTATAGGCAGCCATTAAAAGCAGTGAGGTTTGTAGTCAATATTGCTGCAGGAGACCCCTGCAGCACATCGGTAAGTTAAATTAGTCAATCAACACACACTGGATACATTGTGCTCCCATATTAGAGATGGAAGACAGGGGAGATGTCCATATTGGTATGTATATTTGCAAAACAAGACCCACTGAGATGTTGACACTCTTTCTCCCTTGTCCCCATTGAAGACTGCTTTCTTATCACTCAGATCCTTCATGGAACTAACTGGAGGTAAGTGTTTGGTTGTGCTTTGCCCCTTGGTGCTGGGGATGAAACCCAGCATGCTAAACAGGCACTCTATTACTAAGTTACATCCTAGCCCTGAATTGAGATATATAGTAACAGACCGGTTTATAGTATCTTCAACTGGCCAAAGTGTTGTATATGAAAAACAAGAAGTCGTATATAAAGAGAGGCAGCCAGCCAGGAATGAAAAGGAAGCATACCTATAGCTTTTTAGAAAGAGAATAGAGAATCTGCAGCAAATGCCTCCAGGCTTGGACCACGGCAGAGAGCTGGCAGGGCAGGCAGAGTCAAAGTGTATTTGACTTTCATGTGCTATTCCATCCATTCAGTCTGCAGTTAAGCGCAATAGGCAGTCCAGGTAACCTCCAGTGAAGATCTAGAGTAGCCAGTGTGGCTTAGGTATCAGATCTGTGTTTGATCAGCACGCTTCTGTGCTACCCTTTAAGTGAAGACAAGAAGCCTAGTTTAAGGTGGCAAATGAATGAGAAAAATACAAGGAAGGAAGTGCAAGAAGTTGTCTCTCCATGGTTACCTCTCCACAATTAAGTCAGAGAATCATAAACTGTGTTACAATCACCATGCATTGCATTTGAAATTTTAGTAGGCATAAGCTTTTCTCACATTCAGGACCAGGACTGAGGTCAATGAGATAAGCAGAGCACAAGACAAAATTTAAGGAGGCTCTGGCTTTCAGGGTCCTGCTCACTCAGAGATGACTCAAAATGCCCCTGCAAGGGAGCATTTCTCCTTAAATTTTAAGCCGCCCTGCTTGCTCTGCTCCAGTCCCTGCCTTGGCTCTTCCTCACCCAGACACATCTCATTTAAATTCAGACACTGTCTACCACACACATGCCTTAGAGTCTTGCCCAGTTCAAACACACATTTCAGTGGGTCTTCCTAACAGTCTCTGGGGAAGACTACAAAGACAGGAAAAGCTGGGAGTCCTGTCCAAGGTAGCACTGCTGGCAGGTAGTAGGCCAGTTCCATCCGGTTTGGTCACCCCATGGCTCCCCATCATTTCCGTGGCACTACACACAAAAACCAATGGTATTGTCTTCAGTCGCTGAATGAATCACCATCTGGAGTACAACTAACCCAAATGCTCGTGTCATCTCCCATCCAGAGGCCCTGTGCCTTCCTTTATCCTCCTCAAATCCACAGGAAGCAGAAGCCCACAGATTTTAAGAGAGTCTAGCAAAGAGGCTGCCCCTTTGGGAAAAATTCCTCTAAATTGTCCACTCCACACAGCCTTCCACAAGGACCACAAGCAGTTAGTTCTCTGTTTTCAGCTGCCACTGGGCATCACAGAAATTCTGTGAGACTGGGTGGGCACGTACCCAGGAGGCCTTAGGATCAGGCATAGCTGGGACTTGTGTAGCCTCTAATGGTCAGGACCTTTGGCTTTCCCCACAAGATGGAGGGAAAACGTACATCAGACAAGGGGCCATTACCAGGAACTCAGCCAAGGGGCCTGGAAATTTGCTTAGGGGGTTGATTCAGTCAGACTCTGAAGCAACCTGACCATCCAGCCATGTTAAAACTGTCAAAATCACAACACTGAATTTCACCAAAGTGAATATTCGTCTTCATCATCTACAGATGTCTTTTTCTTGGTTCTCAACTGGTACTTTTTGGAGAAACGAAACTAAAACAAACTGAACCAGAAAAACATACTCATTTTCAAATTGTGCTTGTGTGTGTGTGTGTGTGTGTGTGTGTGTGTCTGTCTGTGTGTCTGTGTCTGTGTCTGTGTGTGTCTGTCTGTGTATCTGTGTGTGTGTCTGTCTGTCTGTCTGTCTGTCTGTGCGTGAGTATGGGAGGTGGGGTGGGTGGATATAAATCTGTATGATACTTGGCAGAATGCATCTGGTTCTCATTTGCATCCCTTTCTTCCAGCCTGAGGCTTAGGTACACTATTTAGATGAGGCTTTGCTTCCCTCTGCTGTTTGAGAAGAAGAATAGCTTGTAGCAAACAAAATCTGAATCTGAGAGAACATTCCAGGGAAATTCTATCCAGGGATGTTTATACAAGCTGTGTAAAGTGGTTCTAAAGAGAGTCTGGTATTATAGTATTGTCCATATAACACTTGAATTAATACTACCCAGAAAAAAAGTAAACTTTAAATCAGATAAGATCAGATCAGGATAAATTGCATACCCACCTGAGTAGCAGAACAAAATCAATGGAGTGAATCTCTGGTCACTGGACTAAGAGATTCAAGATTGATTTTTTTCCCTTTTAGTGAAATATGAAACTCCCTGGTAACTTTAAGTATTACTGGAGTCTTGTATCTTATAAGGATTTATGTGGCAAAGACATAGCAATTTGTCTAAAAACTTTTTTTCGACAACTATACAGATGGCTGAATTTACATGATCTTATCAAGCAATAATTTTTAAAAAGCATTAACCTCAGAAATAAGGAGGTGAAAATTTCCTGCAAGTACTAGGGTTCTCAATCATTAAATTAAGTATTCCTTTGCAAACTTAGTTGTATCCTAATCAATTATGACCTCTTGCAATATTCAGTGATCTGCAGGGAATTTTGAATTTCTAAAGAGCTTTATGTTGTCCTAAATGTGCTATGTAATGAAAAACTGGTTTACAGGAAGTTTTTCCTTCTGAGGAAAATGTCTGCACACCACAGAATATTGCTTCAAAGCCCTGCCAGGCCTATCTTATTTATAGGCTGAGTCCCCAGTGTAATCGATGGCATCTCTTAATGAGTGTTGCCATTATTGAGCACTTGGTTGTACCAAGTAAGCTCTTCCTTCAGGTATCTGGCCAGGCAACAAAGAAGAAAACAGGGTGAAAGGTAACTCACCTGAGCTAGCGAGGCTTCCAGCGGCAGCCTGGGAGCACAGTCAGTGCTGGCCTGCGCAGAGGCACAGTTAGAGGCTCCACTTTCAGCCTGCAGGAGGTCACATGGGAGAGCTGTCTTTCTATGGCAATGAAAGCTGCCTAGACAGCCTCGCTACACCAGAGCCAATGCCGCTCCCTGGGGACTCCAACTCATTGAGCCTGAATCAAGCCAGAAGTTTTCTCTTTTTCAAAATTTTTTGTTTATATTAATTTTATGTGTATGAATATTTTGCTTGCATGTATGTAAGTGCACCCGTGTCATGCAATGCCCGTGAAGACCAAAAGAGGGTGTCAGATTCCCTAGAACTGGAGTTATGAATGGTTGGTAGCCACCATATAAGCGTTGGGAACTAAACCCTGGTCCTCTGCAAGAGCAGCCAGTGCTCTTAATCACTCAGTCATCTCTCCAGCCACCAGAGGTTGTTTTTTTAACAAATGATTCTTTTTTTTTCAGGACTTGGTATTGACCATAGAGCCACGTGCCTCTGAGGAAAGCTAGTTTTACAATTGAGCTTTAACTCTAGCCCTCCAAGTGACTCTTATCAACTGGAAAGAGAAAGGTATTAGCCCAGGGTCAGAAGGGTGAAGGGTAAGATATTGCTTTTGTTTGGGGGTCCATAAGGTCACCATCCTAAGACTCAAATGCAGCTACATGAGAGAGACTGTGGTTCAATGCTTTATTTATAAAAGCAGTTTTGGGGCCATCATTTATCTCAGACCATTTAAAATACCATCTGAAAAAAAGACATTAATGCTTGCTGTCACCTTGGTGGGGTCATGTATGAGAATTTTCCAAACAGCATGAAACATCACTTGTACCAAGGGACAGAGTCAAGGTTAAACCTTCCCTCCTATTCAGGGACCAGCGCTTCCAAAGACAGATCCAGGTTTGCAGCCTCCCCTGCCTACAGGGCTGCTTGATGGAGGAGGAGGACACTGCAGTCAAACACAGACAGAAGCAAGGTTTTCAAGGCATCACAGTGATGTGTGGTAGCAGAATTCAAGGGCGGCTCGAAAACTGTCCTTACTAGTGTTAGACATGTTCTTGCAATTGTCCAATCACACGGGTCTGATTGAATCATCTGGGCTCTTTGAACTTGGGTCTAGAGTACAGAGAGCGGCCAAAGATAATCAAAGTGTAAGATGGGGGTGAAACCATGCTGGCAGGAATGAAGAATTGTAAAGATATATGTGAGCCCCTCCATGCACCTATCAGACTGTTGAAACAATGGTCACCAAAAACTTGGAAGATCTCAAGGATTCTCATGCTGGGAAAAGAAAACATCTGAAATCCAGTGTGAGTCAAGGGGAGTTGATCTCCCCGGAAGGCATTTAACACAGTTCTGGCAATTTATCAAACTACCTTGCAAGAGAAACTAGAACTGAGACAATTATGGGTCAATGACAAGCATGACCTCATTTTGGTCAGACTGCTTATTACGCATCCCTCTTTCCTTTTTAAGCCTAAGCCTGGGGTCGGAACCCTGAAGACAGAGTTGAGGAGATTACCAGACCCCTTTGTTCCTCTTCCAGTGTGGCCATATTGAATAAATTCCTTCTCTGCATGTGTCACTGTTATTTGTCTGTTTACTTGTCCAGCTGAGGACGGATGGCCAAGTCTGGCTTGTTAGAGCTTCCAGAGGCCCAGCATCTGACCTTAGCAACTCCAGTAACAAGGAGAGTTCCAAGTTTGTTTTGAAGTGAAGGTAGCCAAGAGACAAGGAATGTGGAATGGCTCCAGTAGCTGAATGCCCCAACTGACAGCATCAAGGGGCCTTTCTTCTGTGTCCGTAAGGAATGAGTTCTGCCAACAGTAAGCCAATTAGGAAAAGGATAGAGTTCCAGATGCAAGCGACAGCCTTGGCTGGCACCACTCACACACAGCAGAGAACAAACCGTACTATGACTACTTTGTATCTACAGAAACTTAGGGGTAATCGATTAATACTTAGTTAACTGCTAAGTGTGCGGCAATATGGTACACAGCAATAGGGAACTATGAGAGAAGCCTCGGGCTTTGGTGTCAGGCTCTCTGCGGGGATGGTGGAGTTCGTTATGTCTCGTCTTAAGTGAAGAATGATGAGGCTATTGGAGGCATGGTCACTCAGTCCACTTGGATTCTCTCAGAACTCCAGTCAGCATAGCAATGCCACCTGCCGTGAGGCTGATCCAAGACCAACCTACAGGTACATTCCAACTTGCCTCTCACATGGAGCCTCCACAGGAGATGGATGAGTGAAAAGATAAAGAGTTGACATCATGAGAGATCAACGTTTGGAAACCAAATGTTGAGCAAATACAACTGAAACGTAAAAAATCCTGTACCAGGGCTCAGAAAACAAGGCAACCAATTCTGAACAAATTGGTGTTCACATGAAAGAACACAGTATAAGCCGGGAGCTAGAAGCACACATGTTAAAGAGCAAGACAGAAGTGTTGTTGGGGAGTCTAGAGGCCTTTGAACTAGTCTCTACTCTACGAACCTGCCATTGCGGCCCCAGAACTCCCCGCGCCCGAGGGATTCAGAGCTCACACACCAAGCCATGATTTGTAGGAGCTGTGCCCATGATTTGGGCCTCCCTTGAAGATGCACTGCTCACTTGAATCCAGAGCAGTGTGTGAGCTGTCTGCCACCCCGAGGGAAGGCTCCTGCCGACTACACGCAGGCACCCACCATCGACTATCATTCAGGATGCCCAGAGTCCCTGAAAACCCTCCTCAGAATGAGGTCTGAAGGTGGGGGAAGGGGAGGGAGCCCCAGAGTCCGGGTTTAACACAGTGGAATGTCTATTGGCCCTGCTCTCAAGCAGCCTTTTAACAAAGTTGTCTAATTGATCTTTATTGAGCAGAACCTTCCCTTCTGCTTATAAATGAAATGATCGTTCATCCCCCTGGTTCTGTCTGGAGAAGTTAATAGCCTCAGTTTTCTCTTACAGCAGAGCAACTTAATGACTGGGAGACTATCATAAATAGAGTTTATTGTCCAAAATACAAGCCACAGTCTTATAGGCCTTCTCCACTGAGAATGCCTTATTTGCAGATGTTGATTTTTCAAATCTTTTCCCAGCCGACACGTGCACTGCTCTTTCTGCTGAGGCTCTGCTGGCTGACTAACAAATGCAAAGCGATATACAGGCTTTTGACAGAGCAGTCCCCTTCCCCCGCCCCTCAGGATGCTGTGCTACGCAGCAGCGTGGTCCTCTCAGCAACTCTCAATGAGGCCAGAAAACGGCCCACAGTTACACATCAATGTTTCAGGTATAGAGGGGATAGGATGGTTTTGAACTTCTAGAATTCAGGCATGCCAGGATCCCTACTACCAGCCGTTGCCTGCTAGACCTGAAGAGTGGCTGAGTAGAAAAGCAGTCCCCTCCAACTTCCCTTAGCACGTGTGCAGAAAACTTATTTGATATTGACATTACTGTCTGCAGTAATCTTTAAACACAACCAGCGGGCATGAGTATTTCCAGGTACTGCTGGGAAATCTGGGGCTCTGGACGTGACACAGGGTAGATGGGGGCTAGCAGGTGGCAGGAGGCGGAGCCAGAAGCCAGAGGGAGCCAGCCCTATCTCCTACTTCATTTTGCCATTTTAAGCATGGAGGACACCGGACACCATAGCGATCATTAATATAAACCAATTATTAAACCTGTTAACTAAGATAAGGATTGTCCAGAAAAACCTCAGATACATTTGTCAGTCCAAGCATGGATCTAACACATTCCCCAAAGGACTATGAGAGGGTGACCCCGCGTTTGCTGTAGAATGCAATCAGGGCAGGTACAGGGGTGGGCCTGAGGTATGAGGCTGTGGCTTTCCTTCCCCTCCTTATCACAGTTAAACCCTTGGGACTGCATTGGCATTGTTGGTAGGTCCTTGTCCAGTGTATGGGATGAATTGTGGCTCCTAAAATAATCCTTGTGGAGTCACAGTCCTCTGCACCTCAGAATGGGGCTGAATTTGGAAACAGGGTTTTAAAAGAGGTGGTTGTAAAACAGGCCATTAGGATGGCTCCTCAGCCAATGTGCATGGAATCCTTAGAAGAAGAGACATCAGGGCTATGTGATCACAGTGAACAGATTAAATGCAGAATCCAAGAGAGGACACCATGTGCAAATCAAGGACAGAGGCCTCAGAAGAAGTAACCCACTCACCTGCATCCCAGCTTCCAGCCTCCAGAGCTCCAGAAAGCTTGAGAAAGTCGAGGTCACTGTGCACTGGGAGGAGACAGGACAGCATTTGCAAGATGGCAAAGGGCACCTCTCAAAGGCCCTATGGTGTCATCCCCTGACCCGGAAGTACTATGCCCACCTGGAAGTTTCCATGGACATGAACCCCTTTTCCAGAGGAGTGTCTGAGGCCCCATGCTCACAAAGCTGATGGTACATAAGGTCTTCTGTTAGCCTGCATGCAAACCTTAGGCCTGGTGCCCGCTAGCCTCTTTCCAACTGCCATATCACTAGCCTTTGAAGACCACCTTACATTAGGCCCCTGACCCTGAGCCAGGCTCTGTACTAAAGCATTTACAGAAGATACTGTTTTCCTAACTTTAAGAGTGCAAGATGGATCTGGCACTGTGGCACATGCATTTAATCCCTGCTCTTGGAAGGCAGAGGCAGATGGACCTCTGTGAGTTAGAGGCTAGCCTGGTCTAGATAGAGAGTTTCAAGCTAGGCAGGCCTACATAGTGAGACACTGTCTCAAAATAAAAGGTCTAAGATGATGGAGAGGTGGGCACGGAGCAGGTGCTGGGACACAGTCTCCAGGTTTGAGATGGGAATCCATGGCTCTCTGACTCACATGAGGTGCTGTTGTCACGTGGGGTCCACCCTTCCACTTTCCAGCAGTGATTCTCAGACCCCAGCAAGCATCCAAATGGCAGCCTACATGGCTTCTTACAACAGAATTGCAACTCAGTCCCTGGCCAGAAGTGGCTCTCCACCTAGCAGGTATGGGATGCGGCAGTGACATGGCCGATTAGTCTGGCCTATATTCGGACCCAGGAACACAGAAGTGCCTCTTGTTCTTCCAGCTCAGGCTGTGTCAGGTTTCCTGGCTTTGCGCTTGGAGCTGCAGTGTGATCACTGGTCTCAAAGCCATTCTCTGTCGAATGTGTCATTCCTACGATACCATGGCTACATTGAGAGATGGGTCCTTAAAGAAGCAAACAGGTGACAGACTGATGGCTTCTGAAAGGAAATCTGAACACACAAAGAGGTACCAAACAGGTATGCCCAGGACCGTGTCCTCACACATTGGTGGTCACCTATAAGCCACAGAGAGAGCCCTCACGAGAAACCAACCTGGCAGCATCCTGATTTTGGACCTCTGCTCTCCAAAACTGTGAGAAAATAAATTTCTGTCTGGAAACCCCCCAGCCTGGCATGTTGCCATGGCAACTCCACTGATGAGCATGGCACCCAAGTAATGAATGTGGGACAAGTCCTTGAATAGCTAACACACTCGAGTTGCTGCTGCCTTCCAAAAGTCACTCTGAGCACATTGCGTGTGTTAAGCCAGCCCTCAACATCACTCAGAGGAGCCACGCTGTGGCTATCATGCACATCGCAGGCAAGGAAACTGAGGCATAGAGGCTCTGTGATTTACCCAAGACTGTCTGCCCTTCTGCCATATGGAAAAGCTGGGCCTAGAGCCAGGCCCCAGCCTGAGTTCTCTGCTCTGAGAACTGCTGCCGTGTGCCCCAGGGTCGTCCAGCATGGCCTTCCAGGTGTATGGAAGACCCGCTCCAGAGAGTCACAGTGGAGCTCCAGCATGAGGCCCACAGGGGCAGAGACACCAGGCTGGCTGAGCTGATGGCCCAGAGGCTGTGGGCATAAGCTAGCATCATGCTCCCTGCTGCCCAGCCCAGCCAGTACACAGGTCTGCTGGCAGGCAGCCTGGGTTGCTCTGGGCAGGCCAGCCCTATGGCCACCCAGGTGCAACTGACCTGGAATCCGCAGTCATTTATCAAAGACATGCAGAGAAAAGCTGACACTGAGGCGCAGGGAGGCTCCCTTCCACCCCTGGTGGACTTTCCCAGCATCACTCAGAGCTAGATTTCTCTTCACAGGGGATGGCTGAAGGTACACACTAGGTGCAAGCCACACACTGCCTACTTGTGACAGCAAAAATGTCTCCAGACCTTGCCATATACTCCTAGGGGAAACAACTACTTCTGCACTCTCTAACAGCAACAGAAAGATCATCCAAGACACTGATTTCCACCTCTTAAAAGGTTATATCTGCGGATATTCCACATCTAAGATATGCAGTAGAAGAACATCCCTTTGTGCAGTGTACCATCTGTCTAACTGCGCTGACAGCCCTCCTCCGCTTGACAAGAGACTGCTGCTAATCTGCCCTATCTGTGATCCTGTTCGGCACATGTCTAAGATACTGAAGGGAGGCCAAGAGCACCGCCAACCATCAAAATGTAAGCCTCCCTCGCTTTTAGAAGGCCCTCATATAACTCCTGGTGCTCTAATTACTATCTGAAGTTCTATCCGTTTTTTTTGTACATATGATTTACATTTGGTGAAATGTGATTTATATTCCCAAATGAGAGATGTTAGTGAAGTTACATTCTTACTAAAATGAATTAAGTATTTTCATTCTATTAAATTTTTCTGGACTAGAATCTCTAATTTCTGATAATAAAATTGTTATACTCATGTTTTTAAAAATCAAGCTTCCCAACTTAAATTTAGAGTTGGGTTTGGGACTGATTAAGTTCCACCATGAGGAAAAATTGGAGAAAATAAAAGCCCTTACTGATCCCTCTGATTTTCTAGTTTATTCATTAAAGTGTGACAGACACACACTACTAAAAACATTTTTCACCCTTATTGCTGAATCAACAGGTAAAACAACTTATAGCTCTCTTCCCCGATCCCTAAAGACTGCCTTAGTTCAAGGTACCTGCTCACGGCCTGCAACCACAAGCCAAGATTTCCACACCAGCAAATAGTCAGGGTCAATCTCAGTTGGCTCCTTCCTGCTTGAAAGAAGACTACTTCAGTTAAAGACTCGGGTCTGCCTCGGTGCTTGCTCCTCTCTTCTTGCTATAAAAGGACTTTCCCACAGAGGATAAGGGATACTAGAGGGAGGTCCTGGAGGGACAGTGGTGGCCTGGAAGCCACCTTAAGCCACCAGCTGGAGACTCCAAGTGTGGGTGGTTCTCTCCACTGTTTTCCTGCCTGTCTAAGCTACAGGCAGAAGAAAACTGACATTTCTGTGAAGCTTGTCTTAGACTCTGTGTGGTCTTGTTGTTATGTGCCTTATCTTCCAACAATACCTGCCCCTTACAAAAATAATACTACCATATGAGCACACCCTCTGATGCTGCTGTGGACATGTAACTATTATCTCATTTAATCCCCATAACAAACTCCTGAGCACAGGACTATTACTATCTGCATTCTGCTCCGGGAGAAGCAGGCACAGAGAGATTAATTAAATTGTTCAAAATTATGCAGTCAGAGGATGGGAAAGCCAGTTTTTAAACCCAGAATGTCTGCCCATAATTCCAGACACCTGGAACTGGACCCAAAACCTGTTACAGGTCTCTTAGACTCACATGACTCGGTGGCACAGGCCTCACTCACAAATAGGTTAGAGTCTACACACTTGCAATCATGTCCTCTTGCTGGAGGCACCAAGAAAGCCAGGAGCTAAAAGTATTATTCCCAGCCCAGCAGTGTCCACAGCACCTGGAAGAACTGGAGCAGGGTTGCCACTTACATCTTACGAAGTTTATACTGTAACTGACACGCATAGAAAACATTGAGAAGCACTAAGCTGGCATCAAAACTCCAATGATAGGGTCACACTCTTCTTGACAACTATGGACAGAAAGCACAGTTTCGTGGGGCACTGGCCCTGCCTCACATGGCTCATTTAATCCTCCAGAACCAACAAACAGTGGCTCAGTGCAGCCTGAGCACTGACTTTCCAAAGCAGAGCACAAGCAGGCTTCGTTCCAACCCCAAGTCTCTCCCAGGAGTGCTGTGAGCACACACTATGCAGTCCAGACTACAGCTCAGGAGCCTGGACAAAGGTCTCCAGAGTTCACACTCTCCGCCAGCACACACAGGAGCTGCCTAGCTGAAAGGGTCCCCATGATCAGGAGCAAGGCTGGGCCTCCCATTCTCTCCACTTCTGTTTAACACAACACTAGGCGTCCTGACCAGTGCAGTTGGACAGGAGAAAAGCTTTAAAGCAACCACCCTGGAAATGAAGAAGTAAAATAATCTCGACTCTCAGATGACATGATCTTTAAAAGTGGAAAACCTGGGAATTGAGAGATGGCTCAGAGTTCAAAAGCACTGACTGCTCTTCCAGAGGACCCCAGTTCTGTTCCCAGCACAGACACAGCTGCTAAGACCCATCCTTAACTCCAGTTCCAGAGGATCTGATGGCCTGTGAGACAAGAAATATGCACATGGTGTGCCTGCAGTACATGCAGGCAAAACAGTTGTGCACATAAAATAAATAAAATCTTTTTTAAGTGATAAATGTAAATATTTCCCCAAAATAAATTTTATTAAAACTAATAAACAAATTTAGCAAAGTTTCAGGATATAAAATCAACACACAAACACAGAAGGAGTTGAGTGTTGTAGCACACACCTGTAATCCAGCCCTGGGAAGGCTGCTCATTCAAGGCCAGCCTGGGCTATATAAAGAAACTGTCTCAAAAATAAATCAAATTAGGTGTATATTTATAACAAAGAAATTGATATTCTGAAGAGGGAGAGATGGCTCAATAGTTAAGAGCACGTACAACTCTTACAGAGTTGCAGTTCGTCTCCCAGCATTCAGGTCAGACAGTTCACAACCACCTGTAACTACAGCTCCAGGGGATCTAATGCTGTCCTCTGGCTTCAAGCACCTGAACTCATGTGTACACACTATGCAGCCTGGACTGTGGCTCAGGAGCCTGGACAAAGGTCTCCAGAGTTCACACTCTCCACCAGCACACACACACACATAATTTGAAGTGAAATAAGGGGCTGAAGAAATGACTCAGTGGTTAGGAGCACTCTCTGCTCTTTCAGAAGACTTGAGTTCCGCTCCTAGCACCCACGTCAGGTGGCTCACGACCACCCTAATTCCAGATCCAGGGAATTCAACACCCTTTCCCGGCATCCAGGGCACCTGCATACATGTACATGTACCCACACACAGATATACACATGTACACCTAGTCAAAAATAAAATCTTTCAAATATAAAAAAACAAATCTTTAAAAAAGAACACTCTGAAGTGAGAAATCAAGAAAAAACACAGTTACATCAAAAAAATACCAAAATGCTTATAAATTTATATACACTTTTATAGAAAGAAAATCCTAAAACTTGTAAGCTCAGAGAACAACAAATAACCCACATAATTTTTTTTGTTTCTTTTTTTCTTTATTTTGGTTTTCTGAGACAGGGTCTTATCAAGTAGCCCAGACTGGCCTAGAGCTCACTGTGTTACCCAGGCTGGCCTCAAAGACCTTAAATTCATGATCCTCCTACATCTACTTCCTGAGTGCTAGGGATGGCAGGCATGTTTCTACAATGAATTGGAGGCTAGCCTGGGCTATATAGAGGGCTATATCTGCCCCCCTCTGCTCCCCAAATAAAAATAATGACAACAGAGGTAGACAAATGTGCTAGCAGGATCCTCCTACAGGCCCAGCTCTTCGGGAAGCTGAGCTGGGAGGATCACTTGGTCCCAGGAATCCAAGACCAACTGTGCAACATAATAAGAACTCATCAAAAAAAAGAAAGACAGACAACTTAGACACTTTCCAAAGAAGACACACAAATAACCAATCAGTATATCAAATAACCAACCAGGAAATGCAAAGATGCTCAGTATCTCAGTGACCAGAGAAATGCGAATCAATGCAATAAGAAAGTGCTTTCCATTAGACTTCCTGGTGCCAAAACGGAAAAGGAAAACATTAGAGAACGGGAGATGGAAACATCTTTCTATTGAATTTTTGTGCATTTCATATAATACATATTGATAAGATTTAGACCCTCATCCCTATCTGCACCTCCACAGGCCCCACACAGATTTCATGCATTCTGTCATACATGTTTAAACCTATCACATCAAGTTTCTGTCCCCAGTTGTCCCTTTGTGTCATTCATCCACTGGAGCCTGCTCACTCCCTTAAAGAAGTCTAACTCTCCCTTATCTAGCAGTGATCAGTTGCCAACAGTTCCTCAGCTAAATAGATTTCTTATCCATTTTCCCACGTCTATGCTGGGTTTTTGTCTGCTTTGAGTTCGCATGGGTCTTGTACATGCTGACGCCATTGCTGTAAGTTCGTATAAGCAAGTTCCCAGCCACCTGGAAAACTGTTCCCTGTGGTCACCCCACCACCCCTGACTCTCATAGTCTTTCTGCCCCCTTTTCCTTAATGGTCCCTGAGCCTTCGGTGACAGAGGCTTGATATAGATAGGAGTCCTACTCCAGGACACACACTCTGCAGTCTCTTATGCTCTACATTTTGACCAGCTGTGGCTTTCTATGTTAATCACCATCTGTTGCATGAGGAAGCTTCACTGGCAAGAATTAATATTCTCTCTGCCCCTGTTCCACTATGTTTCCTGAGCCTTAGATGTAGAGGTCGCATTATAGATGTGTCATTTAGGGCTGATGTCCTTGTTTGCTTCTCCATTGCTGTGACAATGGAGAGTAAGTACTCTGACCCATACCAACTTGAGGAGGAAAGGGTTTATTTCATTTACATTTCCTGGGCCACACAGTTCATCAGGGAGTCCAAGGGAGGAACTCAAGTCAGGAACCTGAAGGTAGGAGCTAGAACACAGGCCATGGAGGAACACTGCTTACTGGCTTGTTCCCCTGGCCCATGCTCAGCCTGCTTTCTTATACAATAGACAACAGCCTTGCCCAGGGATTGTACCACCCACAGCACACAATAATCAAGAAAATATCCCACAGACGTGGCCACAGACTGATCCAATGGAGGCAATTCCCCAACTGAAGCTCCCTTAATCCAGGTGTGTCAAGTTGACACTAAACTGTCCAGTGCAGTTGAGCATCTCATGCACACTTATTCTCTACATTTGACCAGGTGTGGAACTCTGTAATCGTCTTCATCTGTGGCAAAAAGAAGCCTCTTTGAAGAGTGATGAGAGGTATGCTTTTCTGTAAATCTAAGGATTCACATTTAGTATAAAGTAAGAAATTATGTTTATCTATGGATGTGGCAGACACAGGGTTTTCTCTAGCATCTATTATCTCTCTAGTCATGTATATGTGGCTGTGTTTACAGTACTACACATGAGTTCCTTCCCATTGAGCAGGCCTTCAGTTCATTTAGATAACTATTGATTAGTCCCAAGATGATAGTGTCACTACTGCACTGACAGTGATAGTTTGCTGTGCTGGCCGATGCTGTGGTCGTTAGGCTTTACAGCTAAGTTAGACCACTGATTGGTTTTCTCCCTTCGTAGCTTCTGTAGTGTCCTCTAATACCATGAGAGCTAGTCTTTAGGGAAGAGACTTCCAAGTCAGTTCCAGCTAGATTGTTCCAAGACATGTGTCTGAAGTATGTCCTGTCTTCAACAACGGGGTCTTACTTTCAAGTTCTGGGAGACAATCAAGGGCTGTGGCAATAGCCTGTGTTATTTGGAGAGTCTCTTGGACTACCCTGACCAACAACTTAAAAGGAGGTCTCTCCTGTCTGGCATTGTGTTTTTGTTTGTTTGTTTGTTTGTTAGATAGCCTTCAGCTATACACATGCACTCATATATATTGTCTAAATTCCTATTTTCAGTAGGAAATGGGAACTCTTGCACAGCAATAACAAAATGTTAAATAATGTAGTCACTATGAAAACAGTGTGGTGGTCTCAAGAGAGTAGAATGAGAATTACCCTATGATGCACTAATCCCATACCAGAAGGATTGAAATCAGAGTCTTGAAGAGACAGTAGGCAAGAGATGAATGGGTCCAGGCATCTACAGCTGAGGGAGTGGGTAAAAAAGGAATGTGGTTCTGGTGTGGGGGCACTAGTCTTTGATCTCAACACTTGAAGGTAGAGTCAAGCAGATCTCTGTGAGCTTGAGGCCTGGTCTACATAGTGAGACCCTAGCTCAAAAGAGAAAAAAAAAGAACATGAACCGCATGCACAGTGGAATACTATTTGCTCTTTAAGAAGAAGGAAATCTGTCACGTGCTGCAACATGAATGAACCTTGGGGACATCGGGGTAGATGAAATAAGCCAGTCACACAATAATCAAGCCTGTGTGACTGTACTTGCACTGGACATCTGAAGCAGCTAAACTCAGAGCAAATAGAGCAGTGGTTGACAGGGGCAGAGGGCTGGAGGAGATGGGATGGGAGTGAGAGAGTGGGGGTTGTTACATTGGAGTAGAACTGCAGGTTAACATCATGGGAAGTTCATGGAGTTCTCTGTGCAGCAATGTGCACAGCCCTCTGTCCTCTGTACTTCTAAACAGCTAAATCAAGTCAGGCGTGGTGCTGTGCACCTTTGACCCCAGCACTTGGGAGGCAGGGATAGGTGGATCTCTGTGAGATCGAGGTCAACCTAGTCTACATAGCGAGTTCCAAGCCAACTGGGGCTACAGGGAGACCCTGTCTCAAAAACGAAAGATATAGAAAAGAGAAGAAAAGAAATAAATGATAAAATAATAATAATGACATTAAAAAAGAGTTTAGGCAGATGTGAGGAGTTAATTCATGCTGGGGAGTCTCTGAATTTAGAGATTTAAGGGGAAAAGTCCATTTTTTCTGGGCTGGTTAAAACAGCACTCCCAGAAGGAGAAGGGAGCAGAGAGGGCGTCTCAAGGTCTCTTCCGGACTCAGGATTTAATGCCTATTTATTGAGACGCTCTCAGTGCATTCTCAGTACTACAGTAGGATGGAGTTTCCTGTGTGCCCTAAAAGCTCATGAGCTAAGGAGGCTGGAGGACCAGGCAGGACATAAAAACCTGTCAGAACAATGCAACAGCCTTAATCAGACTTCGCCTCGCTGTGCTTCTAAGTCGCTGGCTTTAAATTTAATATAGTGTCATGTCTTTATTTTTCTTAAAGTTTTCTTAAAAGATCATATAAAGATTTTCTTCCATGATAAGACTTTTATATTATATTTTTCTTAAAATGGAGTATGGTACATTTACCCTCCATCAGGCAAGTGCTTATAACTCACCTTGCTTTATTAAGAATGCTGCTCCAGGCTTCTATGCCCCTAGCAATAAAAATGTGTTTTCAGACCCATCAAACCAATGAAAGCTGAGACTTCAGAGCACAAGATAATGAAAATCTCCAGGCTGGTGTCTTTTACTACTTTTAATCTGTTAACAGACCCAGAGTGTCTCGATGAAAGGCACTTTGCCATGAATTGCTGTCCTTAATAGCATTTGGTCCAGGTAAATCTTGATTATTCCAATTTCTCACAAATTTGGACATGTTTACTGCCTGTAACATCTCTAGGGGTGAGAAAGGAAAGAGACCCATGCAATTTATTTCTCTAAAACTTCACAGAAGTATAAGCGCATGGGCAGGCAAGCAACCCTATGAACACTGGACGTGGAACCAGTTGAGTTGTACCAAAAGCCCTCATCAAAAGGACTGAGGGTTATTAGGATCACTGAACTAAAGATGGAAATATACGGAATTCTGACATGTCTGAATAGAGAAGGTTTGGGTTTGCGTTTGTGTGTGTGTGTGTGTGTGTGTGTGTGTGTGTGTGTGTGTTGTTGTTGTTGTTGTTATTGTTGTTATTTAAGACAGGTTCTCATCTGGAGTGGTGACACATGACTTTAATGCCAGCACTTGAGAGGCATAGGCAGGCAGATCTCTGAGATATCAAGGCTAGGCTGATCTGCATTGCAAGTTCCAGGCCAGGGCAGCTGGGGCTATAGGAAGACCTTGGAGAGAGAGGGAAAGAGAGAGAGAGAGAGAGAGAGAGAGAGAGAGAGAGAGAGAGAGAGAGAGAGAGAGGAGACAGAGGCTTTCACTAGCCTTGGCTGGGCTAGAACTCGCTATGTAGACAAGGCTGACCTCCAACTCACAGAGATCTGCCTGGCTCTGACTTTATAGCCTCTTCCTATTGAGAGAAAAAGGATGCCTTATTAGCATACAGGTTTCCTTTTCTTATGGCCCGACATGTCCCCCTTTTTTATTTATTTTAAATGGAGCACAAGTATGTCTGTCTTAGGTCATCAAGCACTTATTCTACCTTACCTGTCATCGGAATATTCAAACCTTATTGCTGAATACCCTGTCTTAGGTCGGTTAGGATAATTCCCAAAGTTGCCCATCATTGATCATACTTGCCATATTACTTTGAGGCCCAAATGACATTAACCCTTTGGGGAACTAAACCTCCAGTTTGGAAGTAGGTGCTCTCCCTCAGAGTACATCATTCTTCGTCCTCAGCTCCTGGGTCTTTGATCCAAGGCTCAAATACGGAGTCATATTTCAATCTCAGGGCCATTTTCTGCATATCTTGTATCTGTGCCTTTACTATATTAATGAGGCACCGAAAAATGCATGGTCCTATAGTTAGAGCTGTTAAAATTAATAATACCGGTCCTAATATGGTGGTCATCAAGGTGGTCAGCCATGGGGAACTTTCAAACCATTGTTGAAACCTTATTCCAATTTTTTTCTCTCTGATTTAAATCTTTTCTCACAATATCTAAATTTTGCAGCACCTTTCCAGAATGATCTACATAAAAGCAACATTCTTCCCTCAAGGCTTTACATAGTCCTCCCTCCTTCAAAAATAGTAAATCTAGGCCTCTTCTATTTTGCTAAGGATGATAGGGATTGCTGCATTAGCCTTATGGATGCCTCTAATTTGTCCACCTATGAGTCCATTGTAGCTTGGAGAGCTTGTAATCCAATTTGTGAGGTTGCCAAAGAGCTAGCTCCCAGTCTGGTACCTGCTAATCCCAATATTAACATTGCTCCCACCGTTGTAGTCCCTACATTTCTTTTAGTTCTAGTCATAGTTGCTGCTTGCATTTCCTATTCTGAAACATAGTTTAACTTTGGCAGGACTATTACTAACACACAGGAATCATTCTCTCCCTGTAAAAGTTTTGCATTAATACATGGTGTTAAGCCTGTTTCTGCACATTGCTTTAGCCTCTTGGGGGTTTAGGCATTCTCCCCGCAACCCCACATCTGTCCAGTCACCAATGTCCCAATTCCCTCTGGCCAAGTCACAAAGATCCACATATAGGTCAGACCACCAAGTGTCCAGCATTGTGAAGGCGGTTGTCTGGTTGGCTATCTGTGAGGTGGTGTCGGACTTGATTCTCCATTGGACCATAGCCTGTTGGTGGGGGTTGGTCCTGTCCAATTCCAAGTTGAACTCCACATCATTATCCATAGTAGGTCTTTGTGAAAGAAGACATAGGCCTCAGGGGGTTTTACCTCCTGGGCTAAGGGGTTAAGTTTTCTCTTTCCTTTTCCTAGTACTTTTTGGTCTCTGGTCTCAACGTATTTTAAATTTCTGGCTAGGATCCAAAAAGGCTGTGGCTTATCCATAGAGAACACACAGCCAAATCCCCTTCCCAGGGTAAGTAAGGGGTCTGGACCCCTCCATTGCCCTGTTAGAGGATCCTTCCAGCATACCTGTATCTAAGGTCGCTGCTCTTGTTTGCTCCAATGTCTCACAAACTTAGGCTCCATTTTGGATTTTTGAAAGTTTAAAATATTGATGGTAAACAATGCTATTTGGAGCTGAACATGGGGTCCCAGGCTCTCTATTCCCCCTTTTTGTTTTTGTAACTGTGTTTTGATGTTTTGGTTATTGCACTTCACAATGGCTTGTCCCTGTGGGTTGTGAGGAATACCAGTGGTATGTTGAATTCCCCAGAGGGAAAAGAAGTCTTGTAGGCTTTTACTAATAAAACATGGTCCATTATCAGTTTTTACCTTTTGGGGCAGGCCTAAGGTAGCGAAACGTTGAAGAAAGTGGGATTGAGTATGTCTGGCCTTTTCTCCTGAGTGGGCAGTAGCCCAACAGGCATTAGAAAATGTGTCAACAGACACAAAAATATATTTCAATTTACCAAAAGATACATAATGCATAACATCTGTTTGCCACAAAACATTGGGTTTCAAGCCCCAGGGATTTTCCCCTGATTGTTGTAACGGTGGGACTTGTAAAAAAGGCTGACAAGATTTGCAAGTGTGTACAATTTTCTTTAAGTCTTTAATAGGGATCTGGGGAAATTTTTTGTGAAGTCCTCTCCAATTAATATGAGTAAGATCATGTAGACTTTGGGCATTCTCTAGTCCAGTTACTAGAACTTGGGTGGAGGCCATTTTATCAGCCTCAGCATTCCCTTGGGATAAAAATCCAAGTAGGCTTTGATGCCCCCTGAGATGCTCCAAAAAAATGTTTTTTTTTCCTTTCCAATAAAAGAGTCCTCACCTGGATCATTAAGGGTGTAATAGGATTTGCATCCAAGCGAATATGAGAGTCTGGGAGCCCTGGAAGGAGATTTACTACATACAGGCTATCAGAGAAAAGATTCATAGGTTGATTTACTTTGGTTAGAGCCAAAATGACAGCCATGAGCTCTTTGAATTGAGCTGAGCCCTCACAGGTATGTACAAATCTCCTCGGTTCCTCTGTTTCCTGGGTGTATACTATTACAGCGGAGCCATACTTTCCTCCATCAGTGAAGACGTAGGTGCTGATGGCAAGGGGTCCCTGACAAATATTTTTGGGGTCTTCCATGACAAGGTTTGGAAAAGAGTAACCCACTTGTGGGGGCCAAAATGGCAATCCAAGTCCCCCATAAATCCCTCTAATGCTAGTGCCACACGGCCGTTATGTTTCTGAACCCATTCCAGGTCTTTGAGTCTGTAAGGAATTACAATCCTATCAGGGTCTTTCCCATAGTGTCTGACTGCTAGATCCTTTCCCTTTTAGATTAAGTCTGCTAGTTGGTCAATAGGTGAATAAACCCTGGAGAAGGTTGGATCCTAGAGAAGCATGGATCCCTTGTACTGGCTGGCCCGCCTGCACTAGAGCAGTTGCCATCAAAGTCTCTCGAGGGAGTGTCCATAACTCTAAGGGTACCTGGGGGTTATGTCTAGCTAATTTGGCCTGGTTTAATGCCTCCTGAACCTGTTGAAGCACTTGGAGGTGCTGGGGGTCAAGCTTAATTAAGTCTGTTGGCTGTCTCCCTATCAATATTTGGAACAAGGGCTCGAGTTTTTCTGTGGAGATTGGTATCCAGGCTCTTAACCAATTTATTTCTCCCAGTAATTTCTGGAGATCTACAAGCTTTAGAGGATTATGAAAGTTTAATTGAGGCTTTGGCAGGCTCACACCATCCAAAGTTAACAGGGTGCCCAATATCTTTATGGGGGGCACCAACTGAATCTTGTTTGGGGCTACTTTAAATCCCTTGTTTCTCAACTGTTGTAGTATATTTTTCACCAATTTTTCTAATTCAGGGGGCATGGGCATCCCCATAATAATATCATCCCTATAAACATATACCATGGCATCAAATTTGGCAACAATAGGCTGTAACGGGGCCTTTAAATAGGTTTGACAAATAGCTGGACTATTTGCCATGCCTTGGGGGCAACACCATCCATTCATATCTATCATCTGGACTCTGAAAGTTGTAAGAAGGTACAGAAAAGGCAAATTTCTCACAATCTGCTTCTTGTAATGGTATTGAGAAAAAACAATCTTTTAAATCAATAGTTGCTAAGTATACATTGGAAGGAATGGCAGGTATCCAAGGCATTCCCCTAAGGGGGGTGCCTAGTAAAATCATCCTCTCGTTAACTTTTCTCAAATCTTGTATCAGTCTCCAATTTCCTGATGCCTTTTTTACTACAAACACAGGAGTGCTCCAAGGACTGGTGGAGGGTCAAATATGCCCCTGCTTAAGCTGTTCTGCCACGAAGTGTCGCAATGCCTGGAGTTTTTCCAGAGGGAGAGGCCACTGCTCCACCCATATCAGTGGGCCAGGCACCCATTTGATAATGGGGACTTGGGGGGCAGTGGCCTTTTGGGGTGTACCTGGGGTGCTCTCTGGGGTTCCCCATGATAATTGTGGAGGTTAAAGAACTGATTTTCCTTTGCCCCTCCTTGGGTCTCGGGGAGTCAGCTGGACTCCTCCTCATCTAGAATATCATCATAAAAAGCCTTATTGTTTGTGGTTAATACAGCTTGCATATGCCCTAGTACCTCCTGACCAAGCAAGTTGGAGGCCAGCCCAGGAACTATTAGGGGGCAAACTTCCCCTCCGGCTCCATCTACATCTTTCTATTCTAGCCAGCCCAGAACTTCCTCTGACGGGGTTTTTCCCCCAACCCCTAAGCACCAGGCACCAGCACCAGGCACCAGCTAGGGGGTACTTCCTCTTTTCTTAGCACTGTTCGGTTGGCCCCGGTGTCTAAAAGGCACCGGAACCTCTTTCCCTGAATGAAGATATCCATTTTTGGCCTAAGTCCCTCGTGCAGAGGGACTGTCCGTTTGACCTGGGGTGTTTTTAGATCGGTCTCAGTGCTATTAGCCCTAGTGTCAGGACCAGTTTTGTGATTTCCTTCTTGTTTATATGGGGCTGAGGGCTGCCCCCCATCTAGTTTAAAGGCTTCCCCTCATTGCCAAACTTGGATCTGCAATCCTTTTTCCAGTGGTATCCCCTTTTGCATCTGGGGCATAGCGTTTTAGGTTTTATGACAGCTTGGTGCCCCTCCTTTTGAGGGCAATTTCTTTTAAAATGTCCTGCCTGGCCATATTTAAAGAAGATTTTTATTCCCCTGTCTTTTTTTCCCATTTGGGCCACTGTCATCATTGTTTGGGTTATGGCTTCTGCAATGGGCGCTGTTTGTGTGGCAGACTGGGCAGCCATAGCTTGTGACATGACATTGGCCTGTTCACTTAAAGTTCCAACATCCCAGGTGGCCACTATCCACTGGCTCGTAGACTTGTCTCATAGCCCAGTGCAAGCCATTTTATAATCCTTGTTCCTATCTTCCCATACTAATAATCTTATAAACTCTGATCTCATTTTGCCTGAAGGTAACTTCTTTTACATGATGGACTGGACCTAATCAACGAACTCAGGCAGGGATTCTCCTGGTTTCTGATGGAAGCCTGCCAGGGGTGCCCCAGTGGGCCCCTCATCTAATTTATACCAGGCATCCGGTCCAGCTTGCCTGACCTGATCTCTATAGGGGGCTGCTGGGAGTGCGGCCTACTGGACCCCGGTGGCATAGTCTCCGGACCCTACCATCATAGCAAAGGTAATGGGTATGGACGGATCGGCCATCCTGTTATTTTCTGCCCTTATCTTGCATTCTTCCCGACAGTAAGCCCCCCATTTTACATAGGTGGGCCATGGGAGAACTGCTCTGGCTAAGTCCAGCCAGTCTTTGGGGATGCAGAGGTGGTGGGCCACCTCCTAGATGAGAGCCAGGGCCCAAGGGGGAATTGGGCCCATCCTCCTTGACTGCCTTTTTAAGGTCCACCAGGTTTTTAGCCTGCCATGGATACCAAGCAGCTGGGTGGTTGGGTGTCGGAACCAAATTCACAGGGTAGGCTTCTACGTCACTCGAAGAGCCATCGAGAGGAGCAGAAGGCCTTCGGGAAACTCGATTAGGCTCCGCGTGGGGGAAATCCTCCCTCTCTTCTCCTTCGTTCCTCTCGAGGCTCTTGAGGAGTGGTGTATATAAGGAACAGGGGGTCATTTGACTCCCCCTGTAGGTGGGGGGGCCTCAGTGTCCCTACCTTGGTGTTGAGGTCTACCTCCTGTCTCTTACTTTCCTTTCTCTCACCATGGCCGAGTGCTGTTTGGGTTTTTACATGGACTTTGGCCATAGTCTGAGTGTTTCCTTTGGTCACCTGACCTTTCTCCCCTTTTCTTTCAGCTGGGAGATGGGATGATGTTATGCTGGGGTAAAACATGGTCTTAGAGCACTCATGGTGGGGTAAAACCTAAAAGGGGACTCCCAGCCCATGAGTGTTTCTCGGGCTCAGGCTAGTCTCTCCACCCATTCCCAGGTGTCTGCACTAAACAGATTTGCTGCTATAATCCAGGGGGTCAGAGTGTTAACATCCCCTCTGGACCTCCACTGTGGCTGTATCTGAAATTTTAAGGCCTCTGCTCTTTAGCATTAGCCTTAGGGCTTTTAGGGCCGGCTCCTCCTTTGAAGAGTTTGAGTTACCCATGATAGGGCCTCACCTGATCAGAAGGTCTCGGGGTGCCTACCTTCTTCCAAGTTGCTCTCGGCAGAGAGGGTCCTGGGGAGTGTCACGTCGGGGTCACCAAATCTGTTGCGTCCCCTCGTGGCTGTCACGATGGGTGCAGCAGACACTGGTCGGTACTCCTCTTCCTCCTTGTGATTACCCCTGTCCCCAGCCTGTGAGGAGGGGAGCTTGGGAGAGATCGGGTGCGTGGCTTGCCCCAACCCAGATCCCAGCACAAGGCAGAGATCCTAAAGGCAAAACCGGGAGCCCCATCGGGCCAAGAAGAGTCTACAGCTGGCTTCTTCTGGTGTCACAGATCTTTATTGTGTTACAGCTCTTCTTCGGCTCAGCAGGGAAATCGCTTTACAGTGCTCAAGCGTGCTCTTATATACAGTTCTCTCTCTAATCAGGCGCACTTCCTCATTTCTTAACAGCCTATCACATTGTGTTATTTTCAAGCCTTGTATTAGCATAAATGGGCAGTTACATGGGCAAGCAAACCTACCAATCACTACAGAGGAAAAGGGATGCCTTATTAGCAGACAGGTTTCCTTTTCTTATGGCCCGACACCCACCACGGTGGACTGTATCCCCCGTGCGTCCCCACCATGGTGGATGGTGTCTCTTCTTAAACTGTGAGCCAAAATAGACTGTCGTTCCTTAAGCTGTTTCTTGCAAGGGATTGGTCACATCAATGAAAAAGTAGCTACTAGAGCTACTGCTGGCTTCCCCAGGGACTAAGACAGTAAAATGGGGTGGAACTAAGCCAGAAAACCAAGAAAGGGAAGGCTGGCTTTTGAAGAATTCAAGGATTCAGTCTGTGGACTCAAAACTGCCAGGGGCCTAGAGATATGGCTGAGTGTTAAAATATTTGTTTAGCATGTGCAAGGCCTGGGTTCAATCCCCTGCACTTCAAAAACTAAAAGTAAAGAACATCTGGCCATCACAGACCAGCTCTTCCTTCTGTTCTCTAATGCCTGTCTAAGAGTTGGCTCACGTGGGTGCTCTTATCATTTCTGCCTGCCTAGTCATTTGGTAGAAGTGACCACCATCTCCAAGGACAACCAGGACAGAGGAAGGGAGGCAGGCAGGCTGATGACTGTGACTGAGTTGAATAGAGGAGGACTCCAGTCAAGCCCCAGAACACAGACATTCAATCTATATGCTTCATATGAACTCAACTGATATAAATTCAAGTTTGTTCTGGGGGGAAAAGTAGAAGAAAAGCTTGTCTATACTGTGCCAGTGATTCTACCTGCCGCTCCTCTCTGCAAGTTCAGAGCCCAGTCACAGGGGAAGAGGTGCGAGTCTGCTACTGTCTCAGGAAGCGGCAGGTTTCGGTGCCTATTACTGCAGATGTATCTGGCGTTTTGCCTTTTGCCAGTGAAGGCTGACAGTATGCACTCCAAAATATGACATTCCAGTATAAGAATTATTTTTAGCTGAAGATAATTTTTTTTAAAGAAACAGATGCAAGCAGGGCATTCGAAGGCTGATAGTGCAGCTTGGTCACATGCTTCCCTGGCACATACAAGCTGTGGGGTTCCATCCCTAGCTCTGAAAAAAACAATAAGTAGATAAATTAATGAATAAATAAATAATACTCTAATATCACTCTTCTTTCTGAAAGTAGAAGGCTAAAACTGCATGTGAAAGTTGCTTCCCTGGAGCAGAGAAGAGAAACATTCGTCCATGGGGGCCGCAGTCAAGAAAATTCTCTACAAACAGATCCTGAACTAAGACCTTCCTTTAACTTAGTTAACCTTTCTACCTTTCTCTGTTGAACCTAACCTAAAAGCTTTTGATAGCCAGGTATGATGGCACACACCTTTAGTCCCGGCACTCAGGAGGCAGAGGCAGGCAGATCTCTGTGAGATCAAGGCTAGTCTGGTCTCCATAATGAGTTCTATGTCAGCTGGGCTACAGGAAACTCCGTCTCCAAAAGTCAAAAAAAAAAAAAAACCTTTTAGGCCTTGCCCCCCCAGTTCATTTCCTGTGAGCCATCCCCGTACTGCATCAGCCTAGGAGCTCTGCTCTTGTTAACCTGGTGTGTGTCCACTGGATCCTCAGGATCAGTCAGAGCCCTAGCACAGCAGGAGCAAAGTTTTGCTTCCCCTACACAAAGTAACATTATTCCTGAAGGCAAGTCAATACCTCAAAAGAAACAGCAATCTCTCCCACTATTGGAGAAAAAAAGTTACTTTTTATGATATGGATATGAAATATCTCCCACAGACCATGTGTTGAACTTATTCCCCAGCTGGTGCCACTATCTTGGGAGGTTGTGGAAACTTTCTGCAACAGACCCTAGCGGGAAGTAGAAGACCGCTGGGCATATGTCAGTCACTTTCTCATCTCTCTGATGAAAGCAACTCGCTTACTTTCGCTCACAATTTGAGGGGTCAGTTCATCATGGCAGGGAGGTCTGGCTGGAAGAATCGTGAGGTAGGTGGTCACATTGCATCCACAGTCAGGAAACTTGCTTTCTCCCTTCTATTCAGCCCAGAACTCTAGCCCATAGGCTGGTGCTGCCCACACTCAGCGTGAGTCTTCCATCCTCAGTGAAATTTTTCTGGAAACACACTCCTAGGCACACCCAAAGATATGTGTTTCATGGTGGTTCTAAAGGCAGTCAAGCTGATGATGAGTATTAATCATTACAGGGGGCATGTCCTTAAAGGTTCTACCTGGCCCTGGGCCCGGGCTCTCTTCTCTGCTTCCCTTCCGCCATGAGGTGGACAGTCTCCTCTATCACATGTTCCTGCCCCCACCCCTGAAGTTCTGCTCAAGCACACAGGACCAAGCAACCCATGAACTCAAACAAACCATCCTTCCCTTAAACTGTTCTCTCAGGTATTTTGACAACAGTGACAAGAAAGTCACACTGACTTTGGGAAGGAACATAGGTTTCCAAAATGGTATTGGACAAGAAAATTGTATAAGAAAATCAGTCATGAATTGGTTTTTGTAGCCTGACGTACTGACTCAAGAACCTTCACAACTTATGACTCAGATGCACTGAGATGTGAGGAAGAAAGGCAAATGGGTCAAGGGATCCCATCTCAAGGAGTCAAAGGGCCACCTCCCAGAAGTCTCCGTGTGAAGCTAGAGATGAGAACAGCTAGCTCGTAGGGTGCTAGAGGATATATGTGCCCATGATGCCACATTTTCTCCCTACGTCTGCACAGTGCCTTCTACCAGTTTCTTCCACTACATTTACATAACTGAAGGCTCTCCCCAAGGGTTAGGGTTCGAATGTGCAATGTCCCCATAGGCCAATTTCACATGGTGGTAGAAAACCTAGAAGGCAACTGGATGGTGAGACAGCCAGGAAGTCACAACAGCCATTTACTGGCTGGAGGAGGAAACAAGGTGACCATAGCGGCAGCCCGGAGGGGCCATCGCCTGGTGAAAACAAAGTCCACGGGCGGAGCAACCCAGCCGTCCCCCAACAGCATGAGCCACGAGGAACGATACCCCAGCTTCTCCTTTCTCCTGACCGGAGGCATTCCCATGGTGCTTCCAATTGGCTGACCTCACACGCAGACCAGCTGGCCAGGAGCTCCCGGCATTGGGTGTGGTACTGCAGGGGCAGAGGGGCCACGGGGCAGTCACTGTGGCCAGGTCTCCACTCTGCACTGTGTCCCTTCAGGGTTGCCTGGCCCACAGCACCATGCCTCCAAGTCCTAAAAGCAAAGTTCTCACAAATTCAGTGGTCAGAGAGTGTGCCACGGCTGCAGACTAATTTAGGAGCCGCCTTTCTCAGAGTGGAGTTGGAAGTTGGCTGTCCTGGTTTGTTCTAGTGGAAGGGATGGCCCAGCTTTATCGTTCCACACCATGGGACTCTGAGGATCACAAGAGTATGAGCAAATTGTTAATATCACACCAGAAGAATAGCATGAGTCTTGAGTAAAGGTCACACGTGGTCAGGCAATAAAGGAGGAGGCCAATAATCCATTCACCCTGAAAGGCCCTGCCTAGCTGGGGACCAGCCTTGACCTTAAGAGATAGCTGCCATAGGCCTTGGTAGCTAGTTTAATATCACACTTCAGCTCCAACTGTGCATTCAGAAAATACCTGTGTTCTGTAGGTTCAGAAAGACCTTAACACTTCCGGTTGTCACAAGCCTGCCTTTCTTTCCTGCCCATCCAATAAACTGCTGCATTCCACTGTGACAGACTTTCAAACAAAAGTACCTGGAGCCACAGTATAGAGTAATGTATGTTCGGGGACACTCAGCAAATGGAGCGTCCCCAAGCACAGACAGGTAAGAAATGTGTTTTGTGTTGGGCCTTCTGACTGTAAATTTGAAGCATCATAATCTCGATTAAGAACATTTGCTTGGGGACTGGAGAGACGGCTCAGCAGTTAAGGGCACTAGCAGCTCTTGCAGGAGACCCAGGTTTGGTCCAGCATGTACATGGCAGCTACCAACCTTCCCTAACTCCAGGTCCAGGGGGAACCAATGCCCTCTTCTGGCCACTGTGGGCACTGCATACATGGGTGCACTTGACTACACGGAAACAAAAGGCTCATAACACATAAGAATAGATAAATAGGAGATGAAACTGGAAAGGAGGCTTGGAGGTGGAAGGGAACCTGCCAAGGGGGCAAGGATGGGAAGAAGGGAAAAAGACAACAGAAACAAACTTTGAGAATGCCATATGAATCATAATACTGTGTGTCCTAACTAAAAAAAAATCTGAAAATTTGTTCAGTCTGCTGAATATCGTTAATGTTTTGTTACCATAAAACTGTAACAGTGGTCTGTTTTATATATAAGCACTATTATGAAATACAAAGACTGCTTTCAGGTGCAGAATCTGAATCTAAGCCAAGAAGAACACTAGATGTGACTATGATGAGGGTCTGTGGTCCTAGATCGACAAATGTTTGGTGAGAAAGCAGAGCAAACTAGAGATAGGCCATCGGCCATGGATTCTGCCTACCAGAACTTGAAAGCATTTTTTTTTAACTTTAGCATTATTACATTTATTGATTTGCTGCGTGTGAGAGCATACGTACGTGAAGTCGGGGGACAGCGTGTGGGAACTGGCGTTCTCCTTCCACCCAGTAGGCCCTGAGGAGACTCAGGTCATCATGCTTGGCAACAAGCACCTTTACCTGCCGAGCCAGTCTCACTGGCCCTCCAAAAATAGTTCGACATCAAATGTTAAAATACTCTGGAGTCTGTGTTGAACTCATTCACACAAAGGGCTCGCTGACACTGAGCTGTGACAGGGAAAAGGTTCCCCTGGAGCAGGAGCACCAGTGTTTGCTTTAGCAAATAGCACAGCAGGGCCTGGGCCGTGCCAGGTCCACACTCTGCTACCTGAGAAGAGCCACTTCACCGCACTGGTTCTCATGCCCATTAGCCACTCCACCCGCGAGCTGAATTCCGTCTGGGGTTGGCCCTGGCACTCAGCTCCAACAGTAGCTAAACCTTGATTTATTGTAACCAATTGGTTTAACCTTTGTTCATTGCATCAGAAAACCTTGGGCTAAAACAGTGTACCTCAGGAGGGCTGGACACACAGACATGTTCTCACCTGGTCAGCCTATGTGCAATGTGTCAGATCTGCTGCTGCCATTGGAGGTTCATGAAGCAGACTGTGAAAGCAAGTCAAGGCCCAGGTTGGGAAGCGGGGGCTCTGGAGAGGCGGATGGTCCCGCCTCCACTTTCTTGCTCTGGCAGCCAATAAATCCATTCCTCCCTTTTTCTCTGTTCTCCTTTTGCAACATGTTTTAGCCATTTGTATCAAATTTTCTGTTTATTGTAACCAACAAAATCCTGGCCAATTCACAATCTTGACTGCTTTGTTAATGGCAGTATCCGCAAGAATCTTGTTCATAGAAGACACTAACTGTTCACAGCAGCTGTCAGTTTGTTAGCAGCTGGGGACACTGGGGTAACTGAAGAGGTAACAGCTAGAGCTTTAATTTGCACCTACTTTCTTAGAAAATTTGCTCTAAGTTTAAATGCATTCAACATGCAAAGATTCTCCCCCAGCACTGTTTTGTTTGTTTTGAGACAGGTTCTTACTGAGTAGCCCTGGCTGGCCTGGAATGCACTATGTAGACCAGGCTGGCTTCAAATTCACAGAGTCACCTACTTCTGTCTCCTAACTTCTGAGATTAAAGGCATACACCACTTAATCCAGTCTCCTCCAGGACATTTTATAGCAGGTTTGTTGCCAAAAATTATTGTCAACTACTCCTCCCTTAGGTCACTTGTCACTTCCCAATAACTCCTGAAGATTTCTGCTTCAATCAAGGACTTTCACTCAGAAACTATGGTTTTAACTAGGGGAGGAGGGAGCAGAAAAGACTGATTACTCTTCCGGCTTACATTCCTAGGCAAGATAATCCCCAGCCCAGCAATAACCTTTAAGACAGTATTTCACAAAGCCCAGGCTGGCTTCAAACCCACTATGTAATCGAGGATGACCCTAAACTTTGGGTTCTCCTGTCTACACCCCTGGAGTGCTGGGATTACAGCCCTACCATACTATCTATGTGGTGACAAGGATCAAACCCAGGGCCTTATGCATAGTAGGCAAGCACTGTACCAACTGAGCTAAATCCCCAGCCTGACCTTTACATTTCTTATACTTCAACTAAGTTTTATTTTTCAGACATTTAAGATACTGTCAGTTTTTTTACCTGGCTCCATGCAGGCCAAGGTTTTATTCTTCCCTTGGGAACAGTTCTGCTGAATGAGAGTTATTAGCAGCAACTTTGGCTATCAGTTGTTATATGACACCTTTCAAACCATAACTAGGCTGTGTGGCTCATGATTTGGCTATTAGATAAGTTACCATATGATAAGGTACATATCGTCAAAGGGCTGTGCTCCTAAAACTAGTGAGACATAAATAAACCTGACTAGACAGAGAAGGAATGTTGAATCCTGTCCTGAGCAGAGAATTCTTATCCTGGGTCAACAAAAGCATACTTGCCAAGGGTTGATTCTGTCACTGTTGTGACAAAATATCTTAGAGGAAGGATTTATTTGGCCCTTGGTTTCAGAGGTTCAGTCTGTAGTCACTTGGCTCTGTTGTTTCTATGCCTGTGTTGAGGCAGAGCATCATTATGGGGAGTAAAACTACGTCTGACCTCATGTGGCCAGTAAACAGAATGAGGCTGAAAGAGACAATGACCTGCCTCCTCCTGCCAGTCCATGAAGTAATCCACTGGTAGATCCATCTGATGGGACTACAGTCCTCAGAACCCAATCCCCTCCCAAAAGCCCCCACCTTGGACCACTGCCGCACGGAGAACAGGAGGAGGGACATGCTTCAAATGTAAACTGGAACACCCAGACTTTCACATGTCCAAATTTATTTTCAAGGCTTCTGCAGTAAACACACTATTGGTTTGAGACTGTGAGTGTGTGTGCAAATTCTACATATATTCTTGATTGTTGAGAGCAGTGTTATAAGCTAAAATAATACTTCACCTTCTCCTTAAATTCTACTTTCTTTTCATGGAACTTGTGATTTATTTAATAAAGAAAATTTAGTCCTAAAATATTTCCCCATAAATTACTATTTATCACCAGGAGCCAAGTAGTAAGATGAGACAGGGAAGCCTCACCAACATGCTAGCCAAGCCTCCAAAGTAGTATAACCAAAGACACCAACATCAGGCGCTACTGTCAGGATGCACAGGACACTGTGTCAGTCATGTGATGTCCCTGACAAAATTTAAGACCTGAAGAAGTCACAAGAACAAATGTGGACAGACTGAATTCTACTCCACAATGGCCTTCAGAGACTCTTCCTAGCCCACGCTAACATGAATAGAAGCTGAAGAATGGGTTTATATTTGATGAACAGACATTAAGTTCATACTGGACTAGAAAAATAGCGATAAAGAATGTTCCTGGGGTAAATGGCAAAAACTGAGTATGAACTGTCAATCAAGCTCATGTGTCAAATGTCTGAATTAATTGTGCTGTAAAAACAGAGAGAACTGACTCCTGCAAATTGTCCTCTGACCTCCATACCATACTCACTGATACTTACAAAAACCAAATATAAAATAATTATGCTCTGAATGTCCTTGTTCTTAGGAACAAACTCCATATAGAATGAAAGAGTACAATGCCTCCAACCTACTCCTAATAGTTCATAAAACCACATGTCTGTACATACCAAAAAAGCACACCCTAAGTTCCCAGAGCTGTCATCGCTATTCTGGCTGAAACACAGCCCATTCTTCACAAAATCTAGACAATTTTCTATAAGCTTGAAACTGTATCTATATTTTTTGGCACTATAAATCCTACAAGGTAACAAATTAATTTATAAAATGAGAACATGTGTTTCAAAATAAACATAGACCTCAAGTTATCAATCTAAAATCCAGCTACCTCTTCCTTAGGTCTTCTTAGGGAAGTCTTAGAAACAAATAGGACACCAACAAAGATAGGGCCAGAGGGTTCATTAGACGGACTATATTTCTAGTAACTTATTTTTCCGTCTGAATAAAACATTTTCGGCTTCCTTAAACTCAGTTATTAATTTATTAAGGGGGAGTGGGAGGTCAGGGTCTCCTTCCGTGTGGGTTCCAGGTATTGAATGTGGTTGTCAGTCTTGGCAGCAAGTGCCTTTCCCCACTGAGCCATTTCACCAGCCCATAAATTTTATCTTGTTCCCCAAGTGAGGTTCAAGGCTAGCTACAAAACAGGGCTAATTTCTGTTACCATAGAGAACATTCTACATGTATTTAGGTTTTGCCTACATGTATTTAAGTATGCCATGTGCATCTGGTGCCTATAGAGACCAAAAGCAAGTGTAGGACCCCTGGACTGGAGTTAGAGACCACGGTCAGAGCCATGAGAGCGCTGGGAACCAAGCCCAGGTCCTCTGCAAGAGCAGTAACTGCTCTTAAGTACTGAGCCATCTCTCCAGCCCTAGGAACTTTCTTATATATAAACTTTTCTAATATGCTTAGTTTCCTATTTTCTTAGGAAATCCAATTTACATCTGTAAGATCTCAGATCACAAGCTCCTGTTTTTGTCACATCAAACGAATCTATCCTTTAGCTTCTTAAAATTTTTTCAGTAACTCTGCTCACTGCTGGCTTCTCTTTCTTCAACATGTCTTTGATCACAATTTTCTATCCACTCTGGAATAATCCAAGGGTAATTAGAACTTCTTACCTGCTCTGCTGAAAAGAAGCCAATTTATCACAAACTGTCAGGGATTCCAATTTTAAATTACCAAGAGCCTAGTAAGAGAGGTAAAGAAATCTTTCCAATTAAAGTGATTGATTTCTTAGCAACTCGGTAGCATCACACTTTTTAATTACGTTCATTCCGATCAACTGTGAGAATTCTACCTCATTCTATTTTCCTTACAAGGAACATGCTAGAACAAACATTAATCCCAGTGATGAGGCCTGACCCTGTAATGCCCACGGCAGAACTGGTTATCTAATCCATCAATGGGTCTTGTCTGTTTTTATGCTATAGTGGCTGTTCGGCTCTAAGAGGAAGAAAAATGGGTGCTTCACACAGCTCAACCAGGAGCATCAAACCTTCGAGCTCAGTTGTTACCTGCCGATGACAAGACACTGGACACTGATTCCAGTAATCGGGAGTCTAGCAGAATGAAGGTTGTGGCTAGAACCCAAATTTATTTCTTATGCAAAGAACAGATCTGCAGCATTAGAGACAAAGCATTGTGTGGATTGCGCATTTGGAACATGCTTTTTTTCCTCGCTGGGATGATATGGCATGTGCCATAAAGAAGTCTAAAGGAGAAAAATAAATTTCAGAATCAGTTTGGGGAAAAAGCCATTTAGAGGATCCCAAAGAATATGAGGCAGATTCACATTCTGACAAGGCCCTCTTGGCTTGCCCGCCTGTCCTGCTCCCAACCTTTAGTGACAAGCAAGCAGGTTCCTGCCCTGCAACCCGACTGGCTGCTGCACCAACACCCCTCCCAGCATCTCCACGTGGCCAGCAGACTAGCATCTGCTGCTCTTCTAACAAAGGTCACATTTTATGCTCTTGATTATTTTCTAAGAACTTGTATTCCAGAGTCTACTATGGCCAAACAGCTACCTCCAAAAGTTTTCAAACTGGTAAAGACAATCCTAGGAACTTGTTGAGATTTGAAATTTCCCCCACAGTCATATTGGACCCTTTAATAGAACATTAAATCATACTGTATACTAAGCTTTTGACATTTTATAAAATCCATGTGTTAAGATTATATTCTGCCTTTACTACTCTAAGTGTTCACAGTTCTCAGAAACCACGCCTCCTAAGTGCAAGACAGACAGAGTCACCTCAGCACCACAAAGAAGGGAGGTGTTGTGCTGAGATCAAGGGTCACAGTGGTGACAATGGGGGAGAGGGGAGGAAGCAAACATTAGCAGACACATAAAGTGGCGGCTGGCAAATGTCTTGAAGGAAAAGTGGTCTTAGCGAGTGAGACGGGAACTCTAAGCTTAGCACGGTATAGGCAAATATTAGGTAAATATATGCTGTTCCAAGAACCATTAGCACAAGAGGCAGACAGAACCAATGGTGGACACTAGGAAGCTCTCTGACTGCCAGATTCCAAGAGCCTGGGGTCATTCACCTAACAGCAAAGAGCACAAAGAAAGTCAGAGCAAATGGCTGGGGGGGCGGGGGGGGGGGGGCGGCAGAGATGAGGCTGCCAAAATAACCCAAGAGCCGTCATGACAAGGAGAGTAAGAGTGGAGGTCTGAGGAACCGGGCTAGTAAAAACAGAGGGTGTGCATGAAGAGGAGGCCGCTCAGCGGGCACTGCATGTGGACCCGTAGCTGGATTCCACGGGGATTATCTGATGACTCTACACACCCTGTGTCGAGACAAGACCTTGCTTGAAACACAAACATGCAGCAATGTGCAAGGGAGCTGTTCCAATCCTTTCAGAAAAGGAGGCTTAAGAGGCTGAAGTCCAGCAGGAGACGCAACTAACCAGTGTACGGAGATCAGTGAAAGAAATCAACATGTCTTTGTTGTGTGACCAAATGAATCAGGATCTGGAGCTCAAAATTGTTCTGCTGACCTTTTCTGGGGTGATGGGGACAGAGTTCACAAAACTCTAAACGGTGAGCTAAGCTGGCAGGAGCTCTGCTGTGTTCTAAAAGTAAATGGCGAGCGACCACACCGGGCGAAATGTGTAGAAAACTGCTGCACAAGAGCCAAGTCTTACACCTCCACTTGGACAAAATTACTCTTATCATGGGCTACTTTTAAGACACTTATCTTCCCATCAGAACATTTAAAAAGAAACATTTATCTAAAAAGCAAACAGAAGAATTCATCGGCAAGGGTTTAGATGTTTTAGGACTTTAATGTTCTTCACATATTCAACAGGAAATACTAACTGATGAACAGGGGAAACACTAGCAAAGATGTGGAACATTCAGTACTGCTCTGGTCAAACTCTGTAACAGCAATCACATGAGCACAGTTCAACGAATTCAATACACTTTATGTGCATAAAAACATAACTGAAAAACAAAGAACCAGCCAACCGTTTCTTCTACCCATGGAAAGGAGGGGACCGAGGACTGTGGGACCTCTACTTCCTTTCCACGAACCATCTTAAAAGGGAAGCTTGGAGAGGAAGCACAGCTGCTGTTAGCAGACTGCTGTCGTGCACAGTGTTACAGACTTAACAACTCAAATGCCTTTACAGAAATGTTTCATTAGAAATATAAATGCACAGATAAAAACCATGTGGTGTTAAAAATAGACCTGCCATATAAACATTATGTAGTAGGTCACTTTCACCTGTTTATGAGAATAACAGCGTAAAGATCTACAGTTTGCCTTTTTGTCTGACCTTCAGAATGCTCACATGGGGCACTGCTGCCTTTAACCAACAGCTATAGAACCAGGAGACTCGCTGCTGCCTAGGTTCAGAAACTAGGGCCTCCCAACTGCCATGTGCTAGGTCCCCATGACTCCAGAAATAACTAATTGGAACGGGCAGAACAGGGTCTGAGGCAGCACTGAGGTGCGCCTAGAAAAACAGCAGCAAAGACAAAACAGGCTGAATTCATTAGAAAAGCAAAGGAATGATTTTGTAAACACTTCCAGTTCAAGTCCAAGTTAAAGTGGTCATTAGCTGGCAGTCTCATCAGCTCTGCAGAGTTCTGCATGCTTAGCTGTTACTCTTTGAGAAAATAAGAATCTATAAAGGTATGCATTTAGAAAAACACCGTGTCTGTTAAGTTTCTGTCACCAGTCTCAAGTTACTGCACTCTGCATGGTGTCCGAGGGCAGAGTGCAGCTTCTTAAGACATGTTCACAGCTGATGCATCTCTAAAAAGTTTTTCATGAAGGTGGCCAACTTCTCAACATCTTCAATTGTGACAGCATTATAGAGAGAAGCACGGATGCCTCCCACTGACCTAGAACAACAAAAACCCAACCATTAAGTCCAAGAAAGCCAGGCGGGGGAGGTAGATCAGTGTTAAAGCACTTGCTTTTCATATATGAGGCAATGGGTCTGATCCTCAGCACCACAGAAAGATAAAATCTAAAATGCACCTAATTTAACACAACTTTCATTAACCACCTCTCCTAAGAGTTGCAGCACCTGAAACCAGGGTGCCCAGCTTCCCACCTGAAAACCAGCCCAAAAGATGGCACAAAGCTTCCATGTCTATCATTAGGAAGGCCTCCCTTGTGCAGGGAGGGTCCGTCATGCTCACACTGGATCACCTGACACTAGTCATATCTTTATCGTAATCGCTAACATATTCATTATACAAACTGATGGGTTTCATTGTGACATGCATGCATTGGACTTTGATCGTATCCACACTATTCACCTTCTATAAAGAAAAACCAAATGCGGGGAGAAAAGGCAGATGAAGGCGCTTCTGGCCATCAGAAAAGCCATGCAACAGTACAGTGCCTACAAGACAGGTGGAACCTCTGGTGCTCAGCCTAATGATGTTCTAATGCAAGGGCAGAGTGGCCAGCCCATTAGAGGTTTGGTGCCATTAGAGCAGGTTTTCAGAGCTAACAAAACTCCACGGAAGATGTACTGTGACCAACCCAGGAACTGCTTGGTTCAACACCCCAGCAGTTCCAGACCGAGCTGTTCCAAGCTCCAAGCTTTGCTCCATCCTTCCTTTGACAGACCTGGAAACTGGAGGTATGTTTACCTGTGCCCTTTCAAGGAGATCATGTTGAGTTCCACTGCCTTATCCAGAAACCGCTTTTCTAAAGCTTCGTCGCCTTTGGCATTGCCAATGCGGAATGGAATATTCATCTTGCTTCGATTGTGGTGCTCCACTGGACACCTGAAAAACATATTTATTATTCTAGCTACATTTCTAAAAGGCATAATTCATCATTAGCACATCTATAGGTTGTTAAACATTATCTAGGGCTAAGGCTGGTGCTCAGTTTGTAGAGTGTTTACTTAACATACACAAAGCCTTGGGCTCGACGCAAAGCACTACATAAAGCCAGGCATGGTACTGCTTGTTTATAATCCCAGAACTCAGGACTTGGAGGCAGCAGAACCAGGGCTCAAGGTCATCTGCGGCTACTATCAGTTATGAGACTAGAGGCTGGGCTAAATGAGACCCCATCTCGAAAATAAGCAAATAAACGGTAGATAAATAAATAAATAAATATCTAGATGCAAGCAAGAAACAAAGCAATTTCCCAAGGACATTACAATTTACCCAGAGAACAGTGCATGTGGAGCAATGGGTTAGCAGTCTATGACTTGTATTTATTATCTCTAAGACTCAGTCCTGCCACCTGAATATTATGAATAGCAATTCTATTTCTATTTCACACTATCCTGACAGATCAGCAGGACAATATGCACAGTTTCCAACACACAACAGCCACAGAACACAGGCAGAGAGCTCTTCCCCTGCAAAGCTGAGCACTAATAGTAATTTGAGATCACAGGCAGATGAAGACTTGAACACAAGGAGCTCAGCTCTGATAGGGTGGATCACCTTATATTCGTTCCAAGCTTATGACTTTGAGCAAGTTACTGAACTTCTCCACAGCACCTCACCTTCTTCACTACACTAATGGAATTAACTTGGAAAGTGGCTGGCTGAGTCAGGCAAGGTGGCCCACTGTTGTGAGTTGGAGACCAGCCTGGACTACAGAGCATCGAGCCAGCCAAAGATAAGTAGTAAGGCTCTCTCTCAAAAAGAGCAGATAAGGAGGAGAGAAGAGAGCAAAAGGAGAGGGGAAGGGAAGGAGGGGGGAGAGAAAGAAGGGGAAGGGAGGGAAAATGAAGAATCAAACATCTTTACTTACAGTTTATCCCCCCCAAATTCACCTACCCTGTCATGAAAGCAGAAGACACCACAAAACAATCTGTCATAAAAGCTAGAGATTAGGGGCTGGAGAGATGGCTCAGCAGTTATGTGCACTTCCTGCTCTTGCAAAGGACCCAGTTTCGGTCCCCAACACCCATAAGGCAACTCACAACCATCTATAATTCCAGCTCCAGGGGAGCCAACACCTTCTTCTGGCACCAGAGACATATGTAATACATATGTGGTACATATACATACAAGCTGCCAAAACACTCATACACATAAAATAGATCTTTTTTTGAAAAACAAAAAATTAGGACCTAGAGAGATGGCTCAGCAGTTAAGAGCACTGGTTGCTCTTACAGAGGACCCAGGTTCAGTTCCCAGCACCAACATAGTGGCTAACAATTGTCTATAACTCCAGCTCCAAGGGATCTGACACCCGCTTCTGCCCTCCACTGGCACTGCAGAATATGAGTGGACTTCCATACAGGCAGGAATATATTCATACACATAAAATAAAAATAATTTTCTTTTGAAAATTGGAATTGTGGGCTGGAGAGATGACTCAGCAGTTAAGAACAGTGGCTGCTTTTGCAGAGGATCGGGTTCAGTTCCCAGTACTCTCATGGCAGCTAATAACCATGCATAACCCCAGTTACAGGGGATCTGATGCCTTCTTCTGACTTCTGTGGGCACTGCACAGCACAAGTGTGCATACATACATGCAGGCAATACATACATATAAAGTAAAACAAGCTAAAAATGAAGATTAAATCATCACTCAAAATATATATTACACATCATCCATGATCAACCAAATGTTCCTTGTACAGAAGTGAGAAAAAAAATGAAAGGAATCAGTGGTTCCCACCGAGGGAATATTACAAGGAAATTATAGTCCCAAGTGAGGAAGGTGGTTAGCTGAGGAGAGTCCAAAAACATGATCCTGTGAGAGGTGTGGAAAAGAGGAAACATGGCAGTCGGGAGTCAGGAGAGGAGGAGGAAGAGGAGGAAGAGGACTGCACACATGGAGGAGGCTGTCAAGTCCTGGCTCAGCATATTGGGCTCCTGGGAGGCACACAGGGCCTCACCCGTGGAGAGCCTACAGACAGGCTCTGCAGGAACTACACTGGAGCCTTATAAATTAGGGGCAGTGAGTTTACACAATAGTAGATTTATGTTTTAATAAAATAACTGGGGGGGGGCAAGGGTGGCTAAAAGGTTAAGAGCATGTAGTGCTCTTCCTGGATCTAAGCTGACTTCCCAGCACCCATGTCAGTGGCTCACAACACCTGTAACTCCAGCTTCAGAGGACCTGACATCCTCTTCTGGCCTCTGCAGGCACCGCACTTATATGTACAGCGGCCTCCCACACACATTTACACATAACTAAAAATTAACATTAAAATTTGTAATAGCCCAGTCTTGACAGCACTCAAGAGGCAGAGGCAGGCAGATTTCTGTGAGTTTGAGGCCAGCCTGGTCTACATAGTGAGCTCCTGTCTCTAAGGAGATCCTGTCTCAAGAAACAAAACAAAATTTGAATAATAAAAAAAACATACGGGGACTGGGGAGATGGCTCAGGTGGCCAAGGGCCTGCGGTGCAAGCATGACAATCTGAGGTCAGAACCCTAGACTTCAGGCATGGTCGTGGTATGCGTCGTGGCATGCCTCTGCAACCCCAGCTCATGACTGGAGGGCAGCTGCAGAGGAAAAGCACACAGCTCACGAGACCATCCACACTCACCAGCAGGCCGGTGCCCTAGGAAAAGGTGAGTTTCGAGGTATACAGTCTTCAACTCACAAGAGGCAATATGTGAGACAAAATCCATTGACTTACACATAGAATCCTTGAGACTTATCAATAATGTCATAAATCATCTGGGATTTGATGGAGCTAAGCTTCTCCATGGCTGCTGCCCCACCATTGTTCTTAATCCACTCCAGGACCATCTCCATGACGTAGATGCTAAAAGAGATAAACAACCACCAAAAAACCCCACTGAGCTCATCTTTACAAGAATAGAAAGACGCAGAAGCACTCTTGTTTAAGTTGTACTTACAGACATTTAGCATTATTAGAAACAAAAAAAAGATTACATGGAAGAGCAAACTGTGAAGCAAGAACTAGGACAGCTCAGTTCTAGCACACAAGGCATTCTAAAGAGGCTCCATAATCAACTCTACGATACCAGGACCACACGTCCCTCTTCCCACAAGGCTTCTCGGACTCTCCCCAACACCCCACCCCTAAAACCCCCCAGAGTCCACTGCTCATAGGACCCACACTGGCTTTTTACCGTTCACTCCTTTATTTTAAACTTCTGTGTGCCTGCACTTTGGACTCTAGTCCTAGAGGGTTAGCAGCTCAGACTGTTTGCCTTTTCTATCCCACAACCCTAGCTCAGTGCCTCCCACCTGGCAAAGGCAATGTGACACAGTGATTGACATCATGGGACCTATCACAGTCCCGATACACCACACCAGACCAGTAATCATGGGAGTATAAGCCTTGGCTTGACCACTGAGAATGAGGACATACTCCTACCTGTGGTAGGGCATTTGACCTGCCCTGATCTTCTCAATCCTACCTTTCCAACCAGCATATAGATCCAGCAGCAAGCCTTGTTCCCTTGGTCTCAAGCCTTGGGCCTGAGAGCAATCAACAACTCCCTTGGAATCTCCTCAACTGGGAGTTGGGAGAGGCAAACTGAGTTAGTGCACTCTAAGTAGGTCAGCCCTACAAAAGCTTCTTTTTAGGAAGCATCTGTCCAAGGCTCCATTAAGGAAGGAAAGCTAATATCCTTGCTAGAGAAGCAGGATCAGAAACAGAGAGTGAACTATCTGTAGCCTCGGCATCTAGAAGACTGAGACAGAAGGACTTCACGTTCAGCATAGGGTACAGAGCATGTTCCAGGCCAGCCTTGGCTGCATAGCAAGTCCCCGTCTCAAAAACAAACTAAAAGAAGAAATGAAGAAAAGAGGACCCAGGGTTTGTGTTTCCAGGAGGCCTGGCTATACCAGAAGATCGTCCCTTTCTAAGACAGGTAGTCCAAGTTCCCATCTACTCTAAAAACCCAGGCTCAGCAAGAAGCCTGGCAAGGGCGGCTCTCATAGATGGTGGCTATAGTAGGTACCCAAACTGAGCGGCAGTTACAAGAAATTTGGAGGCTGATGGGTGGTTTTACCCAGCAATCTTCTGACCTCCATCTTTAAGTGTATGTCTAGCTATGGGACAAAGGTGCTCTATGGGAACTATGCAAAAAACTGATGGGAGAAACTGCTCAGCAAAACCTTGGACAGGAATCCCTAACCAGGCCGCTTCATGCTCACTAACACTTTCAGTGCATCAAGAGTGGGTTAGCATACTCAAATCCCCAACTCTGCAGAGCTCTGACAGCCAGGGGACTGTCACAGGTGAGCCCCCACCACTGACTGGCCATTCATTGTCTTAGAGGAACCTTGCAAAGAACAGGCAGTACCCAAAAGCACATGATATCCTCTCCAGAAGCTTCCCTGGCTCAGTACCCCAGACTGCTGACTAAGGGGATAAAAAGGACAGGAGGAGGAGGAGGAGCGGGGGGAGGAAGGGAGAGAGAGAGAGGGATGGAGGGAGGGAGAGGGGGTAGGAGGGAGGGAGGGAAGGAAGGAGGGAGGGAGGGAGGGAGGAAGGGAGGAACAGAAGACAGCCTTGAGAAGCCAAAGAAGACAGGGACAAAGGTAAGTGAAGTAGAGAAGGGAATGGGGAATGTGTCTAGAATATCTCAGTCTGTTACTGACCACAGCATTCTGAGGTCACTGGACCTACTCTCCCACTTTACAAACAGGAAGACAGACTCAGAGATCTTCACTTACCTAAAGTCATCTCAAATAACAAATGAAAGCCAAGATTCCAACATAAAGTGCCTCACTTCAAAGTCAAACCCAGGGTGTCTGTTTTGACAGAGACTACAGGTCTCAATCACCAGCTTACCTGCTACAGGGAAAGTGTGACTGCCACCAAACATCAGACACAGCTGCCAAGTCCAGCCACATTGGGAGCCACAGTGGGAACACATGCCACACATACATCTGTGTTCCGGAACAGTTCCAGAAAACCTGCCACCCCTAGGTAGCTTGAAGATGCTCTAGAATTCCATATAACCCAAACTGCTCCTCGTTGCCATCTGCAGCCTACTCATCTCCATGGACCACAGAAACACCATCAGGCGATGGGAGCCAAGCAGAGCCGTGACTGGTACATTCAGGAGACCATGCTTCACTGCTGCTCTGTTATTCCAGGACTTCAAAGCTGCAATAAGCCACTGTCCCAGCCAAACCTCAACACTGGAATCCATGCCTGGCTCCTTCATGGTATCTGACTAGACCAAGCAGTGGAAAGCCCACTGCCTTTTACCATAGACTGCCTGCAGCCAGCCCTCCTAAGCCTGGGTCTACAACAACTCAACAAAAATCAGCTGGATCTGATGGGGCAGGATGCCAAGGAAATGGGAAGACAGAGAGGTGGGGAAGAGGGGGAAACCGAGGCGAGTGCTGGCCCAGAAAGAAGCACCCCTGCACCAGAGGACCCTGTTGCTTCTAGAAACGTGTGCTGTTTGTCTGAGGTACAGGCCATAGCAGTCTATCTACAGAGAGTTTGTGGGTTAATGCTCAACTGTCCATGCCTGGATTACCAAGATCAAGAAAAAAAAAAAAAAAAAAGGCTGTCATCTATCTCTGCAAAAAGGGTAACCTCTGACCAAACAGCGGTCAGGAGCTGGGCGGAGAATGCTGACAGGTGTTTGAGATTTCTCGGATCAACAGCTAATGCAGTACACTCTAACTCCACTCCGATAGAAGAGGGCAGCACCCCAGAGTTACCTGAAACATGGAGGCGTGTTGTACAAAGAGTTGTTTCCAGCCTGCACTTTGTACTCTAGAACTGAAGGACACTCTCTGAGGGCAAACCCCAGCAGGTCATCACGTACAATCACCACTGTAACCCCAGCAGAGCCAACATTCTTCTGAGCACCAGCAAAAATCACACCAAACTTTAAAAAAAGAAAAAGGCTGTTTTAGAGCATTTGTGGTCATTCCTAAGCAATGCGTGTGCTTGCTTCCCAATTTCTTTCCTAAGCACAGTTTTGTTTTGTTTTGTTTTAGAGCAAATGACCCATTTCTGATTAGGTGCATGCTTTCCTATAGGACTCTCTACTCAAAACAGTATATCAGCACTTGGAGGACTGAGACTGAAGGTCTAGCCCTCATCAGGAAAAGGCAGCCCATGCTCAGCACTGGGGACCAATTCACGTTATTGGCAATCTTCACTCTACTTCCAAACCAGTCTTTAATGCTGCCCTGAGCCAGGAATGGTGATGCACACATGTAATCCCAGAATGTGGGAGATGACAGCAAGAGCATCGGGAATTTAAGGTCTGCCTTGGCTTCAGAGTGAGTTCACGGCTAGCCTGAGCTATAAGACGGCAGACAACACAGGCCCTCTGGGCTACGTGTGCAGCTCAGCAGGACAGCACATGTTACAACATACAAAGTCTGAGCTTTATGTCAGCACTGCAGCATTTAAATAAATGAAAGAAAATGTGGCCTCCAAATCTTTTGGCAATCAAAATGAAAACATTTTTAAATTTAAAGACACATTTTTATTTTATGTGTATAAGTGTTTTGCCTTCATGTATGTACAGAGCCCACAGAAGTCAGAAGATGGCATCAGAAACCCCCAAACTAGTTAGGACAGCTGTAACCTGCCATGACATATGGGTGCTAGGAACTAAGCCTGGGTCCTCTGCAAGGGCAGCAGGTGTTCTTAACCACTAAACCATTTCTTCAGCCTCAAAACAGTGCTTTAATCTAGAAAATTTAGACAATTTTTAATGTTGACATAACTTTAAATTATATAATTTTAATTACATATTTTGATTAAATATTTTAAATTATTAAAATGTAAACTTTGAAATTTTTAAATCAAAGTCTGGGTGTGGTGGCATACGCCTTTAATCCCATCACACAGGAGACAAGGCAGGCAAATCTCAGAGAGACTCAGGTCAGCCGGCCTGGTCCACATCATGAGCTTCAGTCTAGTTGGAGCTGTAGGGAGACCCTATCTCATAAAACACACACACACACACACACACACAGAGACACAGACACACATACACAGAAATGTATTTATACAAACTCCTATTCAGAGACAGTCAGAAGATACTATGAAGAGGCTGCAGCACACAATCAAGGAGCTGGATAGGATGACTGAGACAGAATTCTGCAATACAACAGACATTTAAAGATACTTGAGGAAATGTTGTTGTGCAAGATACAGACTCCCTTCCTATGTAACCCCATGAAACCCTCAGGAAGTCAAGCTGAGGGTATATGATCTACAATTGACATGGTTTAGATGTCATGTCAGTGTATGATAACAGTAAAAATGAGAAACCAGTTTTTCAAAAACAGGATTAAAGGGGCTGGAGAGATGGTTCAAGGTTAAGAGCACTGTCTGCTCTGTAGAGGACCTTGGTTCAATTCCCAGCATCCACAAGGCAGCTAAAGGTCCATAACTCCAGTTCCAGGCTAAATCCTCTTCTGACCTCCATGGGTGTTGCATGACATGGGTACACTTACATACATGCAGACAATACCCTCAGACACTTAAAATTAAAAAAAAAAAAGGTGGGGGAAAGGAAAAGAAGGAAAGAAAGCAAGGCCGAACACGACGACTCAGCAGGTATAAACGCTTCCTGCTCAAGCACGGCAAACCTGATTTCCAGCCCCAAAACCCATGTGAAGGCGGACAGAGAAAACTGACTCAACACATTCACCTGACACGTGTGTGCCCACACATCATACATACCACTCTCCCACATGCACACACACACACAATAAAAGGCAAACTATCATTTGGCTGGTTTGAATGTTGTTCTTAAATTCTTTGCAGACCCTTCTTACTGCATACTGCATGTACCCCTTAACCACCCAGCCTTGGTGGGTACTCAAAGTCTGTATGTTTTATAGACTTTTCGAACTTTTGGAGTTGAGGCAGGTGAAAGGCATGGAGTTGGAGGTAGAGGAGAGGAGTCTTTCACATAAGTTTCCAGGGCTTGGTAGTCTGCATCTGACCTTGGATTCAGCTCACTTGCTGGGTATTAGCCAAAAAGTTTCACAGAGCCACTCTCAAAAGTGGGAAAGTTCCCCAAGGCTGGCATGTAGCCCATGGAACGAAGATCACCACAGACTTAGTAATAAGTAGCTAGCTGTCAGCAAGTTCACTGATGTCTATCCTCGCTTCAGAGGCTCTGCCAGTCCCAGACTCCCCGTGGTCTTTCCGTAAGCATATGTACAAAATACCACGACATATACCAAAGCATATGTATAAAATTCCCCAACCCAGCCTCTTTCATACACTACCTTAGAAACATCCACTGGCCTGGATAAGAAGTTTGAGGACATGTCGCAAACCAGCACTGCTCCCTTAACGTCCGGTACGAAATCAAACTCCACCCCATGCACGGTCTCATTTGCACAGAAGTATACATACGAGGCTTCTGGATTGAGGTTCCAGGTACTTGGGTCTGGAATTTCTATCACAGAAGACAAGTTTGAGGCCATGCACACTTCTCCTTTTCTTATGTAGATGAGTATCACCCAGGAAAGTGGCTACGGTTTTCCCTTAAAGATATTCCAAAACCCTTCACAAATGGTGTAAGCACCTACCTGATCTTCCCTTACCATCACCACTAACAACCAAGGATGACCTATCACACCCTTTCAGTTACTGATTACACATACCTTCAAATGCTGGGTCAGGGACACCTATAATCCCAGTGCATGGAAAACTAAGGCAAGAGGTTTGCTCTGAGCTCGAGGCTAGCCTGTGCTACATCAAAGAGTATCAAGCCAGCTACGGTTATATATGAAAAAAAGGCATGGAGGTTATTCCAAGTTTTTCTTGTCATCAAGTACCATCTACCCTATACCTGTTAAGGGTCTAGCAGCATCTTTTTAGGACCCAGGGCTCACCCACTCTGGGCCCCTGTGGTCGCAATGAAGCCAATTAAATCCACATCCCCAGAGGTAAAAAGTGACTGAAGCAGAACCACTGACTGATTCACAGTAGGGAATGTGAGCCACGACAGTATTACTGGGATGCTCCATAAAGAACACTGAAACTTGGGAGAATACAAGGTCAGGAGCAACTGCAGTCATCTTCCTAGAAGGGGGACAATTTTCCTGACTACAGTTCATTCTGACAGAGGCAAGAAGGATACTAGGATGTGGCAGCACCACTGGGCCCTGATCTAACTATACCAAACACCAAACCGGCCTGGCCCCTGGGCCTTTTCATTAAGCAAGACTATCACTCTGCACAAGTATAGAGTTAGGAGCCTTTCACTCTGCACAAGTATAGAGTTAGGAGCCTTTTACCACCATAGCCACCCAATCTAAATGGTATCATCAACCATTGATCTGAGGGAAGAATAGTAAAAGAGCTGACGACTGCCCCGGGGTAATGGTCAGCTAGCTCTTTGTATCCAGCTCCCAGAACTTACTTGTATAACTTGCAAGTTTAGGGTGGACAACATTCACAGTCCCAAATTTCTTGGCTTCTTCTGCAGCCTTAGCTGACCAGGCTCCAGTCACCACATAGTCAGCACACCTTCCAGCTTTCAGGCCAATCAGATTTAACGGGACAGCACTGAACTGGCCAGAGCCACCTCCTTGTACAAAGATCACCTTGTAGTTGTCAGGAACAGCTCTGGGCAGAAGTTCAAGTGGCAGAAAATAACAAATTTACATGTCAAATGAGAACTGCTCCAGCAAGTGCATACCTCTGGGCGCCCGTACTCTAAGAAACACAGCAAAGTCACTACCACTTTGTACTTTGTCTTGCCCAATTTATTCAATCTATGCATTTCTTTGACAAGAAAGTATTTACTAGGGATTCTGGTTGAAGCCTATGGTCACTTCCTTCTTAGTAATAATCTTTCTTTCAAGGAATCATCTCCTTTGCTGTTTAGCCCACAGAATTCAACTGGTGCCAACCCCAACTCCAGGAGATAAGCATATGACCAGAGCTGGTCAGGTTCTGAGATCTTTGCACCTATATACATACAGGCAAAACACTCATACATAAAATAAAATAATTTAAAAAAATGTTTAAGCCAGGCACAGTGGTATATACTTTTAGTCCCAGCACTTGGGAGGCAGAGGCAGGAGGATCTCTGTGAGATTAAGGCCAGCCTGGTCTACATACTGAGTTCCAGACCAGCTCTGCCTACTGGGAGACTTTGTTTCAAAAAGACAAGTACATATATATATATGTATTTTTTTTTTTTTAAGGCAAAGTTCAGTGGCTAAAGCATGTAGCTCAGTGTTTCAGTGCTTTCCCTCCATGTGCTCAGGGTGTAGTCCCCATCTATCAAAAATAAGACAAAGTTGGGCTGGGGATGCAGCTCAGTGGTACAGCACTTGCCTAGATTATGGATGGCACTGGGTTTGACCTATGGAACCATAAAATAAATAAATAAAAGACAAAAGTTAGGAAAAATAATAAAGACAATTTCAATTTAATGAAATGATATAAAGACAAACCCAAACACTAAATAATTATCTTGACCAGTAGGGTTGAAGTGAATTCCAGGTTGATTTGCAAATTGCAGCTTATTTCTGAACTTCTAATATGAATGTATAAACAGAAAAAAAAGTGATTTATTCTCACAGTAGTATGTTCACATGCCTATATTCATACTACATGCAGCCTCTCCTTTAAAGAGCCATCTGTTTGAGCACAAGATGCTCCCAGGTTGGAAAGACAGGGCAGCTAACCTGAGCTTTACTGCGGCAGCAGGGCCTGGTGTTCTGAATTGCTGTATTTAATGCTTAAAATTTTTATCTTAGAAGTGTAAACACACTATGTGTGCAATGCCTGCTATGTCCAGAAAAGGGGATGGGATTCCCGGGAACCGGAGCCACAGATGTCCGTTAGCTGCCATGTAGATGCTAGGAACTGAACCCAGGTCCTCTGCAAGAGCAGTCGGGGTGTTCTTAATTACCGAGCCATCTCTCCAGCCCCTTAATATTAGCGTGTGTGTTTGTGTATAAAATATGAGTATATGAATGTGGACCTGGGTGTGTCATAATGTACATGTGGAAGTCAGAAGCAATTTCTGATGGGATCTCTAGACCATAGGATTCAGGAACTGAAGTCAAAGTATCAGGTTTGTGTAACAAGTACTTTTACTTGCTGAGTCATCTCACTGGCCCTAGAATTCTAAAACTCCTGGAATAGTCTTAAAAATACAGTTGTTGAGGTAGGTGGCTCTAGAGAGAGATGGCTCAGTGATTAAGAGCACTTATTAATCTTCCAGAGGACTGAGTTTGGTTGCCAGGATTCACATGACAGCTAAGACTGTCCTTAATTCCCATGCCAGGGAGTCTGACACCCCCCTCTGGTCTCTGAGGGCACCAGGCACACACATGGTACACTTATGCAAGCAAAACTCTCAAAATTTTAAAAAATAAATCATTTTTCCAGACATTCTGATTCAGTAAACCTGAGGGGCCTTGAATTTTAATACTCACCCCCATCAGGTGACTCTTAGAAAACAGCAGGATTTAAGGACTATACTAACATAAGTGACCACTGCTTTGTCATTGAAATCTCTTTTAAGCCCTTTAATCTGCCCTGCCCAAAAAAACCTTTCCTAGATACAATTATTTCGCCTCTTTAGAAATGTCACAGAAAATTAAAAATAATCATATGACTGCAGGCAGGGGAACATGTAAAAAACATTCTGTGTTAATAATGAATTTGAGAGAAGCTTGAAGATTTTTATGGATTGTTTTGAACAAAGAACATAGTATAGAAAATAATCTAACAGATACTATATCAAATAGCACTAACACAATTTAGTCTTTTTCAAAACTTACAGCAATTCCCTCACAAGATTCTCTGTGTTGTTAATAATCTTGGCAAAATCTGATGACCTGTGACTCATTTCTGTGGAAGCAAAGAAACAGAAACAGAAAAGTTCTAGGGCAATACCAAAGAATAGACATACCTATGAAACTTACTAGAAAATAATAAAAGAAAATGAAGTTACTTTGAGTTCAAATTGTAGGCACATGTTACTTAATGTAGAGACAGTTTACAGATTTTGAAACTGTGACCATTTCAGTCTTAGTCATAGAACAATGATTTTTTCAAGTGTCACATTCAATCAACAAGACATTTATTGATCATTAGGTTCACACTAAACGCTCAACTATCTGTTTCTCCCAAACAAGAGATACACAGGAATCTAAGTTGGAACTGTGACATACACTTACTTGTAATCCCCAAATCCTAGCATTTAGGAGGCTGAGGCAGGATCCTAATTTGAAGGCCCGCCCACCTAACAACTTAGTCTCAAAAAAAAAAAAAAGAGCAGCTTCTTCGTCTGAAAACCACCAAACGGCGGTCATGCAGTTCAGGAGGAGCAGAAGGGCCTGGTGCAGGAGCGCGGAGGACCCAGGGGTCCAGGTGCAGGACGCTGCAGAGGAGTCACAGCAGGCTTCAGGGCTGGGGTTGGGGCTTATGGAGGAAAGCTGGGCTACCTGGTCGAGGGCATGAAGAACAGGTCCCAGGAGATCTACCTGTTCTCCCTACTCATCAAGGAATCTGAGACTACTGACATTTCCCTGGGAGCATCCCTTAAGGATGAGATTTTAAAGATCATGCCAATGTAGGAGACTTAGGCTGGCCAGCCTGCTAGGTTCAAGGCTTCTGTCACCACTGGAGAGTAAAATGATCATGTTGGTCTAAGTTTTCATTTCTCCAGGGACGTAGCCATTGCCATCCATGGGGCCATCATCTTAGCCAAGCTTTCCATTGTCCATATGCAGAGGCTACTGGGGAAATAGGCCCCACAATGCTTGCAAGAGGCCACTGTGGTTCTGTGTTGGTGTGCCTCATGCCTGCCCAGAGACAGCAGCATCATCTCTGCTCCTGTGCCCTAGAAGCTGGTGCTGATAGTATTGATGACTGCTACACATCAGCCAGGGGCAACTTTACCAAGGTCACCTTTGATACTATCTCCAAATAATACAGAAAGAAATTTAATAATGAAACTATTAATGAACAAGATCTTCATAGAGGCTTATGAACTTCCAGACTTTAACAAGTTTGTATTTAAGTACCATAAGTTAAATGTGAAGTAATATTATAGATACTTGATGGCACTGTTAGACAAGTATACAGTACCTACTAATCTCATACCTTGTGATTGGCAAAAACCAATTATGAACTGGCTGGCGAGCTGAGATGTCTAAATTTCTCACCATCACTTACGTTGTGTGCAAACTTGACACCAGCAAACATGCAACCCAAGTTATCAAAGTTAAATGTGCATAGAGCTGCCTATAGGAAGACCATACAGAAGTCAAGTCTGGGCTTGAGGCATTTTTGCTCTCTTTGAAATGGGAAGAGTCACAGAACCCAAAAGTAAATCTTACCAAGAACACTAATGCCAAGTCCTTTGTAGTCTAGTAACTGTTTCTGAACCTCTAACAATACCTAGAAAAATAAAAGAAAGATATTTCAACATACTGCAACTTTCTCTCTGCAGACACATCTGGAAAGGGATGGAAGGTCAGCTGGCTAGGCACAGACTGGGAAGCTGCCCAGACTTCTGTTCCTATCGACAGCCAAGCGCCCCCTCCCACCCCTTCCCAGAGAACGTCACTAAAGTAACTTACACATAAGCTGAGCCTGGAATTGGGCAACATGCTTGATTGGTTCAAAGTACTTTTACAAAGGCATGAATTTACCAATTCCCTAGATGTCCCCTCTACAAATCTCATTTACCACTCTCTTAGGATAATGTATTAGATATATAAAGTTCTCAGTTCAGGGACTGAAGAGTAACAAAAACCAGTTATGCCCAAATCATAAAGACAAGTCAATTTTTCATTATTTTTTTGGTCTAAAGTGGTGAATTAGGGCAGATGGAGCAGGCAGGAAGGAAGAGCCTGTTATGAAGATAAATCCTAGGAGCTGGGGCTATATGATGCAAGACTCAATGATAGGACTTCACTTGCCTAATACAGAGGAAAGCCAGGGTTTATGTGCAGCGAAAAAGAAGGGAGGCAAAGGGAGAGGAGAGGACAGAAGAGGGAGGGCAGAACGGGGAAGGCAGAGTGACAGAGGAAAAGTCATCCCAGCCTGAAAGATTTCTCAGTTGTCCCGACATCTTGACTTACATACTACTATTACATTCTGATAAAGCAGCTTAGAAGGGCCACAGGGATTTACTGATGTGACACTAATTAGGAAATCCATGACTCATAAATTTCTCTTATTAAATCAAATACTCAATATCAATTCCCCTATAATGAAATGGAAAACAGAAAACAGGGATGTACCTCAGTTGTAGAATGTGTATTTAGCATGCTAGAGGACCTGGACTCAGTCTCCAGCACCAGAAGAAGGAAAAGGAAGGCACAGAAGGAGGAACCAAAGGAAAGAAAGAGAGAAGAAACAAAGTAGGGACAGAAAGGATGGAGAAACAGAAAATAACAGGGTATACATTTGCTTCTTATCTGAAACGGGAAATTAAACATCAGTAATAAAACTACGGAAAAAAGAGAAGAGTCAGGCATGGCACTGTAGCCCTTTAATCTCAACACACAGGAGTCAGAAGCAAGTGGATCTCTGTAAGATTATAGGCCAGCCTGAACTACGTAGTGAATTCTAGACCAGTTGGGGCTATAGGGAGACCCTGTCTCAAAATAAAATAAAACAAATCTTTTTTAAAAAAAAGAGACTGTCAAAATGTTCAGTGTTGTTAAGACCAAGAAATGGGTTTGTAAAGATAGTTAAGTGGTTTAGAGCACTGGCTGCACTTGCAGAGGACCTGGGTTCAATTACACCTGGGGTGTAATATATAAATACATATATTATATATATATTATACATACATATATATATATATATATCATTATATGGAGCAGGCAAGAAGGAAGAGCCTGTTATGAATGAAGATAATCCTAGGAGCTGGAGCTCTATTACAAAAGATTTAGTGATAGAACTTCAATTGATTAACACACCGGAAAACCAGGGTTTAATCTGTACCAGAAAAAAGAAGGACGGAAAGGGAGAGGAAGGGAGGCTGAATATATATATATTTTTTTTTAAATGATGTGTTTATATGTGTGTATGTACATGAATGCAGGCACCAGGGGAGACTAGAGGCACCAGACACCCCAGGGGCTGGAGTTACAGGCCGCTGTGAACGTGGCTACTGGGAACTAAAATGTCCCTTTAGAAGAGCAGTTAGTGCTCTTAACCACTCAGTCGTTTCTCTAGTCCTTCTTATAGCTTGCATTTTCATTATGCATGTACATTATTTTATAAAGTATATTTTGGGGGCTTGAGAAATTGTTCAGCGGTTAATAGCAAGTAGCTGTTCTTACAGGGGACCCAAATTCAATTCCCAGCAACCACATGGTGGCTCACAACTGCCAGTAACTCCAATCAGGGAATCTAACTCCATCTTCTGGCCTCCCAAGGCTCCTGCATGCATATGGTGCGCGCGTGCACACACACACACACACACACACACACGCATAAATTAAATAAATAAATCTTTAAAACATTTTTCTTTATAGGTGACAAAGTTTAAAAGCTTATCTAAACTTTCTAAACTAAATCAAGAAGATTTCTAAACTGAACTAAATGGCACACTCATGTTTGCAATCAACCCTCGGGAGGAGGTCCAACCTCGAGTGCAAAGTTTTGAGATGGCCTGGACTATGAGACAGGGCCTTTAAAAAATAAATAAATAAGCCAGGCATGGTTGTGCAAGCCTTTAATTTCAGCACTCAGGAGGCACAGGCAAGTGGATCTCTGTGAGTTCAAGGCCAGCCTGGTCTACATAGTGAGTTCCAGAACAGCTGAGGCTACAGGGAGACCCTGTCTCAAAAAGACTAAATAAATAAACAAATAAATAAGTAAATAAATAAGGCCGGGCACGGAGGCAAATGCCTTTTATGCCAGCACTTGGGAGGCAAAGACAGAATTTCTTTGAGTTGGAAGCCAATCTTTCAAAGCAGGTTTCAGGACAGCCAGAGTCCATGTTCCAAAACAATAATGAACAAACAAAAACATGCCTACTCCAAAACAGGACAAGGAAAAGGGGAGCCTCCAGGAAGTTCGTACGGTTCAAGCCCAGAACTGAAAATGAACAGTAACAAGCCAAGAATGCTCTGTTCTCAGCTTGCGCGCTCCTTTGGCGTCACACGTAGATTTTGTCCCTACAGCACAGAGGCGGCTGTGTCCTAGGGAGGCCACTGGGATTCAACAATAGATAATTGTACAATGCTTGGCTGTGGCCCCGCGCTGCCCCAACCCATTATCAGATAGCAGCAGGGACAGCTGATCAACGGGTTCCAGACCCAGCAGAGACATCGCATTCCGCACAGCTGCCGGGCGGGAGGAACCCAAGCCTGGCGCTGCCCAGGACACTCTGACAGTGGCCAGGGAAGACAGCGCTCCGGAACAGAGTACTAAGCAGATCAAGGCCTCTGGGTCTGAGCGCTCAGATGTCTTTGCGGCTAGAGCGGATTTACCTGAGAAGGGTTTTAGGGCTTAGTGGGGAAGGGAGGGGAGGGAGCCTCCCGGCGGCTTTCAATTTCAGCGGGGCTCGCAGGTGCGGGCGCTCGGTCTGCGCCTCCTTTAGCAGACGTGGTCCATTCCTTCCCACTCCCACGCGAGACCGTGCAGGCGCGTGCCCGCGCTGCCCGGACTGCGGCAATCGCCGAGACCCACCTCCCGGTTCCAGCGGCCCCGGAGGCCCAGCCCCAGGCTGCAGGTGCGCAGAGCCGGGTGCACGACCGGGATGCACGCGCGGGCGGCCGAGCTCGGTCTGCACCAGCCGGCATCGCGACGCCCGCGGAGCCCCCAGCACGCCGAGCCCCCAGCACGCCGAACCCCAGCACCCGCCGAGCCTCCGGCACACCGAGCCTCCAGCACGCCGAACCCCAGCACCCGCCGAGCCCCCGGCACACCGAGCCTCCAGCACGCCGAACCCCAGCACGCCGAGCCCCCAGCACGCCGAGCCCCCAGCACGCCGAACCCCAGCACGCCGAACCCAGCACGCCGAGCACCCAGCTCCCGCGTGCAGAGCGTCTGAACCCAGCAGCGCCTTACCGAGCGCGGCAGCTTAGCGGGCCCGGGTCCGAAGTTGACCACTTGCTTGACGAGGTCCATGGCGAGGGCGCTTGAGGGAGGAGGCGAGGCCGTCGGGCAGAGGCCGCGGGAACTGCCGCGTCCAGGCTGAGGCACCGCGAGCCGGGCGGGCTCCACCCCCACGCGAGCCGGTTCCCCATTGGCCCGCAGCCGCAGACCCGCGCTGATTGGCTCTCAGGAGGAACCTCGCACCCCCATTGGCCGCGCCCGCGATCTGAGAGTGGGAGGTTAGCATTTCAACCCTCCTTTTCGACCGGTGCAAGGAGCGCTGGAGATTGCGCCAGCCTGCGCGGAGGGCCGGGCCGCCGCTTGCCATTACCGCGCCTCCGCCAGGTGGAGGCAGTCGGCGCTGGGGTCCACCAGCCTCTGAGCCGGGATCCGATGCGCGGTCCAGAGCCAGCCCCCAGTAGCCATAAATTCAGCAGGCCTTTCCAAGCACCCTCCCAGACACCGATGTGAGACAGAACACCCAACTATGGATGTGCAGGGTGAGGAAAGGCTGGGTGGATGAGACCAGAAGTTTCTTCGTGCTTGGATGCAGGCCCGTCATCACAGCATCTGGAGGCTGAACCGGCAGGGCGGCTAGTTCAAGGCTAGCCAAGGTTATACAGCAAGACTGTCTTAAAAATAACATTAAAGGGGCTGGAGAGATGGCTCAGGGGTTAAAAGCCCTGGCTGTTCTTGCAGAAGACCCTGGTTCGAATCCCAGCACCCACATGGCAGCTAACAACCACTATAACTCTAATTGATGCCCTCCCCTGACCTCCGTGGGCACTGCAGGGCACTGGTGCACTTACACACATGCAGGCAATACACATAAAAATAAATTTCGGAAGCAAAGTAACATTCTTTCAAAAAAGAAACTTAAATCTTGGACTTGGGTCACAACTCACTACAGAATTAAAGAACCAAGGCGCCTTGGAAGGCTGGAAGCCAGCCTCTCTCTATCCCCATGAGGGGGTGGGGGCCTTAAACCTGCTGACTCCTCATTTTCTCTTGCAAGCGGAGGAGCAGGAATCTGGCACTGGGCTGTTGCACAGGCGCTGACAAGCACTGTGAGAAGATATTTACAGGAGTACAATACCCAAGACGAAGGCAGCCTACGCCAGAGGAAGGTGGCCCCGAGCCAAGCCGGGACCACGGCCAAATCTGTTCAAACTTTCCCACACACGTTCCATTCTCAAAAGCTCTCCGGTGGAGGCTCACAGGGGACTGAAACAAGGAGGCCCCTTTCCTGCAAGAAGAGTTCCTTTGCAGTCCAGAACATTTTAAAAGTGCATTTTGTTTTCTACTTCACAACTTAACCCAGATTCTTTCACTATGAAAACATTTTTCCTAAGTGCTTTCTTGCAATAGGTGCCAGGAATAAGCATACTACCTGTTGAACATTAACACCAATCACAGCATCTGTGATCCCAGTTCCAAAAGTCTTGTAATCAGCCTTTGGAGATTTGGGCTCTTATTTGTTTTCTGTAGTGTGTAGGGGGGGAGAGAAATGCTGCTTAGATTTTGGGTGTTGGTAAGCAAATTTTCTAGGAAAAACTGAAATGAACAACGTCACTGCCTTCCTTAGAACCTTAATTTAGGGATTGCAATACTGAATGGACAGTTTAAATCCCAGCCCTTGTGGATGAAAGTTCCCAGAAAAAAAGCCTGCAGCTTCAAAATGAACTTTTGCAAGGCTGCTTAAATTATTAGAACTTAAGTGACCGCGGAGTTTGGAATTTTGCGAGCATAACTATCTGGGACCCTCTTTAGCCAGATTAGTACTATTGCCCTGCTCCGTGCATGCACATGGCCAATTATTTGAAATGCATAAACAGAGCCCTAGTTTTCCTTTGGAATGTATTGACATAACGAAACCCTAGGTCCGATGGCATCTAAAGTGAGAGCTGAGACTTCTCCACCTCGGCAACTACCTACTTAATTTCCACCAATGCATTTGAAAAGTGCCTTGATTTATGACTTTCTTTGTTCTGTTACCATAAAAACTTCGTGAAACTTCTTCCACATTGGAACATGGAATTTGGAGTGACCTGAGTCTGTGTTCTCTGGTTATGGTCACTCGTATTTGGCTCCAGAGTAAACCATCTCCTAAACTGTTTGAGGTGAGAGTTGGGGGGTGGGGTGGCTTTTTGTTTTCTGTTTTGTTTTGTTTTATGCATATGAGCGCTATACCTGCATATGGATAAGTGCACCTATGTTGTGCAATGCCCATCGAATCCCTGGAACTGGAGTTATTGAGGGTTGTTAGCTGCCATGTGGGTGCTGGGATTCAAACCCAGGTCTTCTGCAAAAACAGCCAGTGCTCTTAACTGCTGAGCCATCTTTCCAGCCCTAGAGAAAGTTGTTTTTATGTCAACATCCTTGACCGCAGGATGTGAGACTTGTCACATACCCTTATTTTATATAATAAGGTATTATAATACCTTTTTGATGAATGATTGATGGATGATGGCAAACTACATTTGCCATTTTCATCTGCCGTCTAGTATTTCAAGACAACCAACTTAACCTTCTTTGTCTTGTGACTTTTCTTCTTGGGAGTGGCAAAAGGCTTATTCTTCTCTTAACACCACCATGAATGGGATGAATAGGATGATGGGGTGAACTCCTTTAGAATGTTGTAGTCAGACAACTGTGCCAACCTTCTAGCTACTTATCAGCAAAGATCAGGCTTGACTAATCCTTTATCCTGAATCTTGACCTTTACATTTTCTATAGTGTACAAGTGTTCAATCTCAAGCATACTGATCTTCCCCATAAAGGTCTATGAAAATCTGCATTTTGTCAGGGGTTCCACTGCAGGTGTCTGATTGGAAAGAAGAGTGACCATGAGCCCAAGGACACCATGACAGAAGGTAAAAGCATCTGATTTGAATCATATACACATTCAATTATGCATTTATGCACAGGCAAAAGAGGCTAGAGGACTCTCCCTAAAGTTCACTGAAAGAATATAATTTGTCTTACTGTGCATGCACCTAAAACCGGTTCATACCCTGATTCCTTGGGAGTATGCTAGAATAGAAACTGCCTAAGAAACGTATGCTATTTTTCAGAGAGTAGTGTAGCCACATGCAGGCAGGTGTCTATGAAGTTTTGAGTTTGCTAGATGCACTGTTTGGAGGGAGTATACATGCATAGCACATGAAAAGTACATGCCAGGCTGCCCGGTGCATTATTAAAAAAAGGTTGGGATATATAACAGAAACCAGGTAGAGTCCAGGTTACTAAACTTTTCCTACACTTGTCTGCCTCAACTACACTGGACTTGACACTGTGAGAACCAACTTCTGTGTGCCGTCTCTGAAATCCAAGGGATTCTTTGAGACAGTAGCTCCATCTAGTCTAATTAATTAATAATGCAGCATGCAAGAATGTGATTCATGTCAGCAGAATAAGAAGAATCAGGAGGACTAAGTGAGGGTGGAGGTTGTGGCTTAAGTAGGGTATTGTGAGGCCCCACTGAGTGGATGACATCTGCAAAACAGAAAAATTATTCTACATAAAAATGTCAAAAGCTGAAAGGGACCATATCTGCTATTTTCATTGTACTTGGTGATAATGTTTTCTTTGCTGAATAAGCAAATAAAAGTTAAATGAATAAATCTTAGTACTTTTATTACTATTCTGGCTTGGGGCTTGAGTAGAAATTGTAACTTCAAGGAAGTAGGCTTTTAAATTTGGTGTTGTTTTTTTTAAATTTTTTATTTTATTTATTATTATTGTGTGTATATGCTGTGTGTGTGAGAGTGTGCATGTGTGTGTGCAGAGGTCAGGGGACAGTCTTTAGGAGTTCACTATGAGTTCTAGGGGTCAAACTCAGGTTGTCAGGCTTGTGTGGCAAGAAACTTTACCCATTGAGCCATCTTGCTGGCCTAATTTTTTATTTTTTAGCAGGGGCAGCATTATTATTTTGTCTGTGTGTGAATAAAGATTAAATCTTTTAAAAATATTTTATTATTTATTTTTTACTCATTAGTGTTTTGCCTAAGTGCAGCATATACATGCAGCTCCTGAAGAGGACAGAAGAGGGCATCAGATCGTCTAGATCCCCATCTAGATCTCCTAGAACTAGAGTTAAGGAAGGTTGTTAGCCATCATGTGGTGCTGGCAACTGAACTGGGGTCCTCTGGAAGAGGACTAGTACTCTTAACCACTGAGCCATCTCTCTAGTCCCAGCATTGAATTCTTGCTGTTTTATTTTAAATTTTTTATTAATCCTTGCTGCCTTTCTGTATGAAACATAAGTCAAGAAATCTGATTGAAGAACAATCATCCTTTATTTTCCTGAGCAGTGCGTGCGGTCCTTTGTCCTTTGGAGAAGGGTTTACAAAACAGTAGGGGAGGCAGTGAGGTTTGCAGCTCCTGAAATGGATTTCTTACTCATTATTTGTAGATTTTGCTGTAGATATTTGCTATACCACTTCTTTTACCTAAATATTTTCCTGCCTCACAAAAAAAAAAAAAACAGAACAAACAACCAACAAATTGTTAACTCTATAAAAGCCATTCAGTAATGAGGGATGGAGGCCTGTCTGCAGTAGGCAGAATGAGGTTCGGAGGTGGGAAGATGTCTTCAGAATATCTTTCTGTGAGGTGCAAGTCTCTGCCCACCTCTCTAGGTCCTGAACAACAAAGGGATTGAAGTATGATTTCGCCAACTTGCAGTTTGGGAAACCAGAGTTTATTTGGGCTTACAGAGCAATTACTGGGGTGGGGGTGGGGGATTCTTCTGCTAAGGCTATGCAGTGAATCTTACATTTCCACCAAGACCATTGATCCACTGTTAGCCGCCAGAGATGGTGAACAGAGTTCCCCTTCCTCCCTTCCACCTTCCCAGCTTCTTCTGCTCACTCCTTAGTCCCTTCCCACACATACAACTCAAGTCACTGGTTGGTTGGGAGGCGTAGCTGACTCTGTTGGCTTCTTCCTTTGTCAGTCAAACTTGTTTATGTTGTGGTCAAGTACACGGTACATTCTGCCAGTCAGAGGAAAAATTTTATACAACACTCCACTCTTTTTTCCTCTGGCTCTTACACACTTTATGCCATCCTTGTCTGCAATAGTGCCTGAGCCTTAGAAAGGGGGGGACAGGTGTAAGATGATGTTCCTTCCATTATGGCATAGTTTATCATGTGGTTTCAGTGATCCTCCTCCTACTATAAAAGCACAACAACAACAATAACAAAAAAGTAGCATCCACACAAATACTAACTGCTATAATAACCTAAACTATGGGAGAAACACAAATGCTTCACATTCATCTTACAGACAATTACAGTGCCTTCCGCACTGGGGCCTATAACTCCTCCCACGACTGGGAGGTCAACCTTTCTCACAGTACCACATGTGTGTTCCTCCCTAAGGAGGAAATCACTGGTTGTATATATACTAGACGAGCCACTATTGCACCAAGAGGAACACTATGAAGGCCAGCCATTTGCCTGGAGTTTCCAGCTTGATCCTAACTGAATTTCTCCTTCCAATGCTCACATCATGCTACATCTTCAGCAACAGTCTTACTCTCTGCTTCTGGTGTGCAACTAATGTTAGCGGCAATAGCCTTTATTGTGAAAGGGGGCCTCAAAGGCTTCTCTGGCCAACAGCTCACAGGGGGACCACCCATGACTGGTACTGAAATTTTTTATTAACAAATATATAAAACATCTTTTTTCGCTTTGGCATTTACAAGGCCCAGGTTGTTGTAGACTTTTCTCTACCATTATGGTAGATATCATTTGTGCCTTACCCCACCATAAAGCTCCCAAGAATTTTACAGCTATACCTGGCCCTTGTAACCAGTGTGAATTTATATTCCAGCCTTGTTTCTTCAAGTGTAATTGATGTCTTTCAAATGGGTTTCACACCTGAGAAACACTCAGAAGTTAACATTATATACTAAATCAAACATAAGCAAGGTCTAACACAGCATGGAAAACCTTTATCCATTTGTATCAAATGTTTTCTCAGCAGATCCATGATGGGTAGAACGGCATGTAAAAGAGGCATTAATTTGGTTAGTTCTTTACTATCTTCAGTTATCTTCTGGAATCTATTTAGTGTCCTAGAGCCTCCGTGAATTTCTTTATCCTTGATAAACTCATTGGGGCTGACTCAAGCTACCTCACCCTGCACAGCACCAAAGAGGAATAAGGCCCCCCTCGCCCCTATTACACCTATTGCTTCCCAGGCTGGATAGGCCCTGGGTCTGATTCCCAGCTTTAGCCACACCTGTTGTTTCTCCGCTGACTGCACCTGGCTGCTGGGAGAGGCCCTGATTGGGCAAACTGTCCCCACCCCTCGAATAACCATTCACAGGAGAGAAATGCACCCTGTTCACTCTGTGGTGGGGGGTATCATTCACTCCTGGGAGAGTTTTTATCTTTTGTATACCTTTTGTGAACTGTTCCTCAGGTTTTAAAGCCATCCAGAAGCTCTTTAGCACAGAATTTGACTTTTGGTAAATATTTTCCTTAGGAACTTGGGCTTGCCTTTGAGTAACCCAAGCAGACCTTTTTCTCTGTTTTCTCTGCATTTTGGGGGGTGTTCTGCTCTTCTACCAACATGCTTTAAATGCTAATATAAGTCACTTAAATCTGTCAAAGCCTCTCCTTCCTTGTACAGATCCTGTCCCAATAAGGGACTTACCACAGACGCTAAACCTCCATACCAATGTTGAGGGCCTTGTTCAGTCACGGTCTTCACAGTGCCATCTGGTCCTGTAATGGGGCCACAATGGCTTTCCTCACACCTGTTCCCTCAGCAGTGCCTGTCCCTTTTATTGCCCTCCAGTTCCTGATATCCACGGGAACCTCCATTGGTGATAACCAAGTATGTCTAACAGCGATACAAACTAATCCATCAGAGACTGGTTCCCCGTACTGCCTCAGGTTACGCAGCCTACATCTCAAAGAGGGATGAGTGGTTATATTGCTCCGCTTTCCAGCTTCTGCAGCACTTAAACTAATAGCATCTGCTCCTGTGCCCCAGATTCTCAGGAGCCGGATGATGAGGGGCTCCTTGGCTGCTTGTTTGAATATCTTCCCTAATTCCAACAACTCCAGTGCTGAGTATCCTCTGATTGCTGAAGTCTTGTACTTGTTAAAGCTTCCATCAGCCTGCTGAAACATGAATTTCTCTTTTCTGCGTATTACAGGTCAAACCTGAGGGGCACTTTTAACTTTTCCTGGGTCACTCCTTTCTTCATCACTATCTGCCTTCTCTTGGGGGTTCCCAGTTGAGGAGCCCAGGACAGGCCTTGTACTGCAGATCTACTCTGGGCTTTCTTTCCTTTTTGCCCTCTTAGTCATAAAAAATGGCAAGTTAAAACCTCCATCTTTTTTTCCCATTAATTTGTCAGAAATGTCAGATGCTGTGACTTTCCAGCTCTAATTCTCTCTTACACCTCGGCCTCTCTCCGGACTACACCTCTGCTTGGGACATATTTCTTATTGCCCATCGTAGTGGCCAGGCAGCTTCTGCAGTGGCCTGCTGGAACTTCACCCTTGATGCACTACTAGCAGGGTCACAGAGTCTGCTCTAGAGCCTCCGCTGCTCTCAAAGCATCTCCGTAGTCACTTGCTGGGGCCCACCAGTCAAGCAGGCGTGCCACCCATAACAGTTACAAGTGGATTGCCATCCTGGGATTTGCCCTGCCGATCTCCTCTGCCTAGGTGGCTTCACCTCAGTTACATATTCCACTATACACTGCACTATCCGTGCGACTGCCATTACACACACCAGCCCTACGGGATAGATCACCATGTCACAATTCCCTCTGCCCGCCCTCTCCCCTCACCCCGCCTCCCTTCCTCTGCCCGCCCTCTCCCCTCACCCCGCCTCCCCTCTGTTGCTGGTCTCTTTCCCCATATCATCGGAAACGTAATTATTTTTCCCAAACTCATTCTCTGTTTTGTTGGTCCTTCTCAACTTCACCAGTTTGTCTTAAGAATCCCTTTGCTCAATACCTTTTATGATAGACCCAGTCCCCACAGGAGGGAAGACTGCAGGCTGCCTGGGGGCAGATGAGGGCCAGAAAAGAGAAGTAGGTCATGCCTATGGTTTAAGCTCTTTGCCCATTCCTCCCTAGCCTGAAGGAACCACTCCATCCTGGGAGAAAAAAGGATTCTGTAAAAACAGAGGGAAGGACAGCCCTCGCTCACTTCTGAGGAAGCAGACATTCATGCGCTGACTTGAGTGAGACAGAACAAGGGGAGAAATGTTTTCTTCAAAATGGGCTCTGCAGCTGTTCTCTCTGGAAAGGGTGTGAGGGCTTCTTGTTAGGTGGCTCCCCAACACCTGAGTCCTTCTGAAGTCAGGGACTAGATTCTAAGGGCTCTGAAGAGAGCATTAATTGAATTTACTAAAGGCTATAAATGCCCTAGTCTAAAAGTTCTCTACCCAAGCAGGTTTTCACCTTAAATTTTCTAAGAAATTCATTAAGCTCCCTCATTATGCAATTCATTATGCAATCACCTCAGACAAAGGCATAACACTCCTCCATTTGTTAAATGCCAGACTAGTAACATGCCCCTAAAGAGAAGTCCTGTAAAAACCCCAACTGTGATTTCTGTTCTACAAGCAAGTCCTTCTGCCAAAAGAGACCCGTAGCAGAACACTGCAGGCCTGAAGCCCTGTACCAATGCCTCCAGCCAACCTTGACTCTGTTTCCCCATACAAAGATGCTTAATCTCCCTAGACAAACGTACTTAATCTGCCCTGCTGCTTGACCTACCAGTCAGCTAACCACCCCTCACTGACTATAATAAAGGTCAATACAGATTGTTGAGGCTGGTTGCTTTCTTTTCTACCTGTGGCTCTTTTCCCTCTTAGTCCTAACAGTCCAGTTTGAGCAAATGAAATACTTCACATTATTAAGTTCTCAGGGAGTTATTAAAAACTGAAAAATGTTCTTTAGCTTGGAGGTTGAGGTCTAAAGAAAGTAAAGTCTAAAATGATTTTCTGGTCAATGCAGAGTCAGTCAAGAGGTCTCACTTGGCAATGTTGCTGGAGTTTGACTGCTATGGCACCATCCTAGCAGAACAGTCAATCCTTCTGGCTCTCTGGGAAGTCAGCATCTCGTTCAGCTGTCTGGAGTCAGTGCTTGGATACAGCTGGAGGCTGATTCAGTGCTGTGAATCAGTCACATGCATGTCTTGGGCTTGCTGTAGCCTGTCATGCTGCTGGCTGGCTCTCTTCCAAGCTACTACTCTCTCAAAACCATTCAAAATAAACCTCTGTGATAGGTATCTCTCTACCTTTTAGAGATAAGACTTTTTTTGTAAATTCTTTATTGAATTTTTGTGTATTTCACACAGAACATCCTTCTTTCCTTCTACATTTTGTGTATTTCACACAGAACATCCTTCTTTCCTTCTACATCTCTTTCCTTCTACCATGTGGACCTGGGTCTGTGACAGCAAGCATCTTCTCCACTGAGCCAACTCAACCAGTCCAAACTTGGACAGTTTCTATTCAAACATATTCCCAATACATCCTAGTCTGAGGGTAGGAGGGCCAGTCCAGCCTGGTCGGGTTTTAGGAACATGTATAGTAAGGCAAAACTCTGTCCCCAAGCAGACTTCTAAGGAGGATCTTCTATTTATTATCTTCTGTCTATGCATAAATGGGTGTATATGATTAAAATCAGATGCATTACAGAAGAGACATGTGCATTGAGCAAAGGCCCATGTAACCCAAGCCTGTCAATCAGAACAAGAGAATCATCCAAACTATGCCCCAAATAAGCAAACTCCTCCTTAGAACCCTAATATCTGGGCCCTTGAACATCTCCACTCACGTGGCCTGTTGCTCTCTTGCAGTGTATTCAGGTCTGCTCTATAGTCTTGTTTTGAATAATGTTTCCTTGCTATTTTGCAATCTGTGGATTTTTATTTCATTGTTGAATGAGACATCAAGAACCTGAGAACGCCCAGTCCAGTACTGACCCCAGGGGCTGTCCTATCTCACCACTAAAGGACATCCTTTCGCTGCTTCCAGGTGTCCATTCTGCTGCCAGTGGCTCATGCCAGCAGAACTAGAAAGCTTGGCTGGAGAGCCCTCTAAAGGCTTTTAGCTGTTCAACCTGAGTTGGTCAGACATTTTAACAACAGAAGAGGGAGCTGGAAAGGTGGTTCAGTGGTTAAGAGTACCGGCTGCTCTTCCAGAGGACCTGGGTTTGGTTCCCAGGACTCACGTGGTGGCTGACAACTGTCTGGAACTCCAGCCTTAGGGGATCTGATGCTCTCTTTCTGCCTCCATGGGTACTGCATGCATGTGACAACTTATATACACGCAGGCAAAACACTCATACACATAACATAAAAATAATAAAATTTAAGATAGCAGACACAGCCAAGCAAGGGTAGTGGAAGGAGTCCTCATTTAGGAGGAGCTTATTTACTGGCTGGATAAAAGTCTGGCATTCCTACCATTTTTTTGTGTTCCTTTCCTTTTTAATCACCAGCTTAAGAACTACTCAAGTGAAACCAGCACAAAAATAAATTCTGTTCTTAATGTCTGAGTTTCAGAAATAGGCGTTTTGTAATTTAGAAAAGTGACATTAAAGAGAAAGCAGGAGACGTGAACAAGACGAACAAACTCTAAGCTGCTGAGTCAGGGTCGACTTCAATTCCAGAACAGTAAGATCTGAGAGTATTATTTCAGATGCACGTAAAACAAAGGAGAGGAAAGTGGAGGAGAAGAGTAAAAGAAGAGAAAAGCTCAAGTGAGGCTAGGCATGCCTCTAATCTCAGCACTCTGGGAGTCAGAAACAGGTGGATCTCTGTAAGTTTCAAGTCAGTTTGATCTACACAGTGAGTTCCAGACCAGATGGGGCTACACAGTGAAAGCCAGCCTCAAAACAACAACTCCCAAGTGACTACAGAATTAGGTTCTCCTATCGCCTCTCCCCTCCCCTGGCCAAGAACAGTAGGTGCTCACAGGTCGAGGGCAGATGGAATACCAGGAATCCAGGCAGAGATGGTAATGAGGGGGAAGAAAAGGCAGACAACCAGTAACTGTCCCCAGCCAAGGGCAATGTAAGATCTCCCACAAACCTCAGTTTTTCCTTAAGGTTGTTTTTGCTCTTTAAAATGGAACTTAACTTAGGAGGTAGAGGCAGAAGGATTGCCATGAGCTCAAGTTCACCTTGGAAAAATGATTCTGTACAGTTAAAGGAAGCAGATAACGTACGTGTGAAGGGAGATAAAAGTGGAAGAATTTGAAGGTAAATAACCTCATACCCAAGATACTGTTTTCAGGAGGTATTTTTTAAAAGCATGCACACATATACAGATAATTTCTAAATTATTTCATGGCAGGTAAGGTTGTTCAGCAGGTAAAAGTATTTACTGTGTAATCCTAATGACCCGAGTTTGATCCCCGGGACTCTGTAAAAGTGGAAGGAGAGAACCAACTCCAGAAAATTGTTTCTGACCTCTACACAGTGGTACATGGGGACTATTGTACATACACCACACAATACATCAGAGATAGGAAACACTTAAATTACTGTTTTATAATTTAAAACTATTCCATTAAGAATTACAAACTGGGGGCTAGAGAGCTGGCTCGTGGTTACGAGCACGGGCCGGTCTGACAGGGACCCGCGTTAAGTCCCACACCGCATGGTGGCCGACACACACTAACTCTAGTTCCGGGTATCAGACGCTCTCTTCTGGCACTGCACACACAGGTGCACTTACACAATTCAGGCAAAGCATTCATATGCATTAAGAAAAAGAATTACAAATATGGAAAATAAGGCTGGATACGGGGCTCATGCCTGTAGTCACTCAAGAAGAGGAAGACTGCCACAAGTCCAAGGCCAGCTAGGGCTACACGGCAAGATAGTCTCAGGAAACAAACAAACCAAACCGCAGGTATACTGATATAAACCTATAATCCCAGCCTATGTGGTGGTGGCTGGGGGAGGGTTTGGGACACAGTTCTGTGATTAAGAGTGCTTCTCTAGTATACACAGGCCTTGGCTTCAATCTACAGCACCAAAACCAAAACACACAAACAAAATATCAGTATACCAAGCTTTGTGCTTCCATACTAAAAGTGAATTATCTAAAATGTAAACCTTAGCATGTAAGGTTCAATCTGAAGATCCCTAGAACCAAAAACTAAAACTAAAGCGGATGTAGTTTTGTTTTTCTTGTTTACCTTTTCAGAGCAGCTCCACGCAGCAGGGACTGGAGCGCCATCTGACCTTCCTGGCCACCCGCTTGAACATTACTCGCCACTGCCTATCAACTGTGTCTGTGGTGCGCAAACACACCACACACATACCCTGCTTGTCGTACCCTCTGCCCAGCTGCTTCTCCTGTCATCTCCTTCACCAGATTCTAACCCATCTGTGAAGGCAGTAAGATGACCACTGTTTAAATAAAGACACAACCTTTATTTCACTGTAGAAGGCCTCTTTAAGTCTAAAAACTCTTCTCTACACACTAAAATTCTCAGCATAAAACCATACAACACAATACAGTGTGAAGCATCTGCTTAGGTCTTTCATTCGTCTACTACGAAAAGGACAGAGATTACGTCTTGCACACTACTTTATTCCTCTAACACTCAACCAGGAGTAATGAACTCAAGAGCATCCTCACGGCCCTCTGACATCAATGAGGAAGGGTTATTTACAAGAAATACAACACACTCAGCTTTTCCCCCCATCTAACCTCCAGGTCATAGTTTGCTTGTGCTAAAAAATAATCTTTGTTTTTAGAAGAATCTTGTCTCATTATGTAGCCCCAGCAGGTCTGGAACTATGTAGACCAGGCTAACCAGGCTACCTTTGAACAGATCCACCTGCCTCTCCCTCCCAAGCGTACCACCACACCTAGTTTGCCTGTGTGTCTTTACCAGGCAGGGACACCTGGCCCAGATGTGTTTTCATGCTCTTACACACACTGCCTTTTAAAATTCCCCCACTGAAAGCTGCAACCTACAAGCATAGTTAGGACCTAGAAACATGTGCATTATGTTTTTATATTTAATCAGATGGTCAGCTGCAACCTACAAGCACAGTTAGGACCTAGAAGCCATGTGCATTTATTCTATATTTAATCAGATGGTGAGCCATTCAATGTATCCATCTCATCCCTTTCTAGTCCCCTTCCCCTTCACTGTTCCATGAGGTTTTGTGAAAGCTTTCGATTAGCTTTTGCTGGAAGTCAAAGCCAGAAAAATTCTGTATAAAGTATGTATAAATATTTGTTGAGTGACTCATAAAGTATAAAAAGAAAAAAATACGGTTTTAAAATAAATAGTGTAACAAATTGTCCTATAATGGTTTTCAATTCTGAATTTTAAGACACTATATAATAAAAACATAAGAAAATTTATTAAAATTTGAAGGCAAAAACATAATTTTGAAAGTTTAGACCTATGTCAGGTGTGATGATGAATGAATGCTTTCTTGAAATTCAAAATCAGACCCAAGAGTGTCACTTTTAGAATGTTCTAGAGGATTGTGCTTACTTTTATTTGTCTTAGATGAGATAGTCACTAACCTATTTTCTTTCTTTATAGAAATGGACTTTTTCAAAGACTCACTTTTACTTGGTTCACTGACCTCAGACCTAATTTCCCCGGTTCCTTTGCTTTTTGCATTCATAGCAGAGTCAGAGTCATACTGCAGGTCCTGCCCAGAGTGTTTCTTAGCACAGTGCTTTCTGGTGTGCTCCCCTGTTTTGGCCACTTTCTCTGAAGAAGATCTGCTATTTTTAGACAACGGTGCATCTTCTCTTTGATTTCCAGGTCCAGCAATCCTATCTGCTGCAGGAGAACACGTGCTACCAACGAACCCTTCAAAAGATTCCTTCCGTTGCTCAGGGGCTACAACTTCCAGGTTGTCTCTAGAAGTTGCTGACGCCTCTTGTACAGAGACTGGAACTTGGAAGGAGTCGAGAGGCAACGGAATTCGAGTATCACTTGTAATTTTCTGAAACTAGAAGGAAAAACAATGTCTTGGTGAACAAAGTAAGCCATTAAGAAGAGGAGTTCAAAACTTCAATGCAAACTGTGATCTTACCATTAGGTAGTCAGTTCATTATTCACATTTTATTATTGTTCATTTTCCTAACTATATATTGCCATGTGACTCTCAACTCAAAAATTGGTATACCCAGAACTAGATGTACCATATGTTTAGACTTTTCTATGTTTATTTTTCTGTTTCTCTGATTTTTCTTTAAAGCCTATTCCCTAAGAAAATTAATTTCTAGCCTCTATGCATAGGTGGGAAGAATCCAATGCTATATGACTGAGTTCACAAGCTGTCAGCTCTGAGATCAGTCTTAGACTGGCTGCTGGGAGATGGGGCTGTAGGTGAGGCAGAGGAACAAGCACCGGGAGGGCCCATTCCAGGGACTGGGTGACTGGGCACTGCCCGCTTGCTTTATCTGGATGATTTGCTTTGAAAACTTCCCTGCACCAGCACCTGTACCTTCATTAGCGTCCCTTCATTGTAAGCTGACTGCATACAGATAGACACCTAGATGAGATAGGAATAAAATATGCATTTATAAAATTTTACATTTAGATTGTTTTTTAATCTTTCATTTCTTTCTTCACTGTGCATTATTTGCATTAAGTATAAATTATCAAAAGAACATCCAGTTTTCTTATCTATGGTAATGCAGTATCATGAGATGGGCAAAAACTTACTATTCTCAGACTTGGACAGGACCCCCATGAAGCCTCTGGCCGTGAAGGTCAGGAAGCATTAGGACATTGCTGTAACTGGGTAAAGTCCTCACTACTGACTTCTGAGTCAAGTTCTTCTGTGTCCACTTACCTGGATATTTTGCATTTGTCCTATAGCACTCTGCTTTGGATCTAGGGCTTCTTCTCCAGGAGCTTTCTGCTCTTCTAAAGGTGGACTGCTAACAGTAGAATTCATCTGGGGACGACCTAGTAAATGGAAGTCTGACTGATCTATACCAGCCATCGTGGCAAGCTGCCCAAGCCTACAGAAAAGGAAGGAGGAAAAGGCAAGGGTTACACAATCACTTATTAATAACTAAATTCCCCACAGCTACCAGCATGAAATATGCATATAAATGAATACTTAGGGTTCTAAAATCATAGAAGCCAAAGGCCTACTCCAGACAACAACCCTGTCTTAACTTCTCAATTTCTCCACATTCATTCTGAGTCCACAAAGGATCAACTAGTCCTTTCAGCACTCCCTAGTCTCCCAAGTAGTATATTAAATATCACCTGGTTTTACTTGCACAGCATCCATCACTTTTGTTTTGTTTTGTAAGCAGGGTCTCTCTATGCAGCCCAAGCTGTAGCCATGAACTCACAGAGATCCACCTGACTCTGCTTCCTGAGTGCTATGATGAAGGTGTGTGCTGCCACACCCGGATAACTCCTTAATTTTAAACACTGTCCCTAACACAGACATAGACACACATACATAATGAAACATAAAAATAACTCAATTCAAACTTAAGCAAAATGAATAAAATGCAAAGAAATTATACATTCTGAAAAATTTTAACTAAAATGATCTTTCACTTAGTCTCCCTCTCTCTCTCTCAACACGTTAAGGGTTGTATTTATAACAGACAAAACTGGATCTATCTGGGGCTGCAGAGAGGGTACACTCACATACATATAAGCAAAACACTCATACACATAAAATATAAAAAAATCTAAAAATACTGGTTATATTTCATATGACCAACATTAATTTAGTCTTTACCAAGAATAGCAATTACTTTATATATTACGTTTTTATGATGGGTTTTCTACCAAGACAGGGTTACCAATTCAGCATTTCTTTTAAAATGAATTCTCCATTAAAACACAAAACAAAACATACTGTTGTTAATTACACAATAAATATGTCTTGTGGAAGCTAGAAAAGTTGTTCAAGTTCCTAAGCAAGTTACTATTATCAGTGAAGAATGGTCTACAAAGAAATAAACTAACCCTGCATCTTTAAGGAGATCCAAGAAGGCATGGAACTTCTGAAAAGAATTCTCAATGCTGCCCAAAACCCCTTCATCGTCCAGGATCATGTTTGTCAGCGACTGTGCATGAAGAGCTTCAGACAAGGAGAAATTTATATTTCTTAATTGGGCATTTTCCTGTTCCAGCTACAAAAGAAGGTTGAGAATATAAAACATGATTTATCTCACAGTCATCTAAAGAACACAACTTTTGAGTAAGTAAACCATTTAAAAATGTAAGTAATTCATAAATAATATCTCAATCAATAAAAACAGTAGCTGTATCATACAACAATCTTTATCTGGAGGCATGACAAAATTTCTTATGTAATGTGTAGGTAGTATGTAAATCACAGTTACTGTTCCATTAATAATTTTCCAAAAGATCACACTCCTAACCAGCTAAGTTCATATCAAATCACTGCATTTCAGAAAATTAGCCACCTGAGGTTCACCTTCACATAGCAATTTGATCTGAGCAAATCTATAATTCTGCTATAATTCATTCATTAATGACTGATTTTAGCAAGGCCCCTATTTGTTTGCTCATGTGCACATGCCACAACATGCATGTGGAGGTCAGAGGACAACTTGAGGGAGTGCTGAGCAGCCCCAACTTTACTCACTGAGCCATCTCACCAGCCCCCCAAGCCTAATATTTAATGGGCACACTTCAACATCTTCAGGAACACTCAGTCTGCTACCCAAAGCCCCCACTCTGACTTTTGTGTAGTACACTCTCCCACACGCTCCTTGCTCTCTTCATCTACTCATGTGACACTACATCAAACCCAGCCCTGTTGTTTCTCAGAAAGGCTAATTTTTCAAGAGATATATTTTTTGCCTTATGTAATCAGGTGCTCAATATTTACTGAATGAGCAAGTGTCCTTCAACATCATCCATACACTCTAAAGAGTCTTCTTAAGCTCACTTTGCAGTACAGAAATACTTATAAACCCTCTCACTCTATGCACATTAGCTCGGGGCTCACAATATATAGATTTTATCCTCTATGAATGGCATTCTTAGAAGCATTCCTTTATCTTACACTTCTTTTTATTTGTCTTAAGTTTTTAAAAAGAATAAGACACAGTATAGCCATGTAGCCAAGGCTGGCCATGAATTCACTATGTACTCTAGAATGGTCTTGAACTTTCAGTAATCACCCCTGCCTCAGCTTTCTGAGTGCCAGCATCACAGCCTCAAACCACCAAACTCCATTTCAGAGACATTTTCACATTAATTGCTTTTCTAATTCACTCTAAATACACAGTCTCCTCACCATCTGTTATTATATACAAAGTCTAATTTATTATATATTTTATCAACAGAAAATAAGTGGTAGTCAAAAGGGGTGGTAGATTATATTTAAAAATTTTTGCACTTAAGATTTTTATATATTTAAAAACATACTCTTCTGAACGACAATACAATACCAGAGTAAAATGGTACAACTCAATTTACAATAGATTGTATCGTATCACTCTGAAAATTTTAAAGTTTATGTGGACACGATATAAAACCAAAACAAACCCAAAAAACAACTCTCAAAATATGGGGAAAAGACCTACCTCACTGACGCGCTTGTCAACCGTGAGCCGCATTACTCTTTCCTCCTTCAACTGCTTCAGGCACTCCTCCAGTTTTTCCTAGGAAATGGGAGAACACGGTTACTAACCCACACTGTGACCCCCAGATCTCCTGCAGCTGCATACTCCACTAAGGACTTGGGCAAAGGCAGAAGGAAGCTCAGACAGTGGGATGACTTACCCACCATGCCATGTTAGTGAAGTTTTTTCTAAAACAGATCAAATCAGCACATTACAGATTTACATAAATCTCACTCTTTCTAACTTAGATTTGTAACACCACAAAAGGCATATGCATATTAACAGTTGGGAATCACAAACAAAATATTAAAAGCCATGAAAAGAAAATTCTATTCTTGTGGTTCTTCCTAATAGGAAATTTATAACATGCTTAACACACCTTAATTATGTAACTGCAAACTAAAATGCATATTGTAAAATTTAAACACTTCCAAAGCACTTGATATATATGAAGTTTTCTAGGTGTTTCCTAACCTAACCATCAAACCCTATAAAAAGAACATTAAGTAATAACTCTGCATCATTTTACAAACGAGACCACCATGGCAGGAGAAGCAGAGTTCCACACATATCATTAGTTGAGCCAGGCTTTGCATTGAGGAAATTGAACACCAGTCCTGGTCACAGCAGGGGTAGCCTTCTTCACCAAGATAAGAAAACAGTGTACATAGGTGAACTTACCACATTCAGGAACTGAGACTCCACAGTCTTTGGCAGTGTATGTGTGGTGGGGTGGGGGGCTGTTACTACCTGTGGTAGGTAAAAATCCTAAAACAGCCCCTTAAGATTCCCTACTGTTCAAGTGTCTCCATAACCCCATTACTTAATCAAGCGCTAATGTAGGAGATGCTGTGAAGGGATACTCGGAAGGTCTTCAGAGCAGGATTATGAGGATTGGGTGAATATGACCTCATTGAGCAATCCACTAAAAGTATCAGGTTCTTCCTGAAAAAGGAGTTAAGACCCCAGAGAAATTCTCCATTGGTGGCTTTGAAAAGGAGGTCTCTAGGATATGAAGTGGTCTCCTGACTGACAACTAGCAAGAAAATGGGTCCTCAGTCCCACTGAAAACTGAATTACGCCAACAATTGTATGCTTGGAAGAGGATTCTCGTCCAGGACAGCCAACATCCACTTTTAGTTTGATGGGACTCTGAACAGAGATCTCAGCTGAGTCTCATCTGCACAAGTGCTCTAGCACTGTGGGCTCCTAAACAGGTGCTGTTTAAAAGTAATCCAATATGCAGCCGCAGACAATCTATGCACTACTCAACTCCCGGGCTCATGAATAAATTAAATAACTTGTTATAAACCATTATTTCTGAGTGGCTGATCATATACCATAAACAAAACACGTATTAAAAACATGTATTAAAATAGCACAGTATATTCACATTTATCTCTTCTGAGACAGTCTCACTATGTAGCCCAGGATGGCCTCAAACTCATGAATTCTCCTATCAAGGCCTCACAAGTGCTGGAATTACAAGTATGTACCCCTATACCTCATTTTATATTTTATTTTTTCCCATGTTCATGTGTGTGCATACATGTTTGCACGTGAGTGTAGATGAGAGTTGTGTACATGTGGAGGCCAAAGGCTGATGTTGAGAATCACTCTCCAATGCTTCTACACCTTATTCACTGCTTTTGGAACCTACAGTTACAGGAGGTCACCGGAACTCAACTCCAGCTCTCGTGCTTGCACGGCCAGTGCTCTAACAACTGAGCCATCTCTCCAGCTCTGGATTTATGAAGACAAAGTCTCCTTGTAGCCCCAGATGGCCGGGAACCCACTATGTAGTTCAGACTAGCCTCGATCTCACAGAGATCCAGCTGCCTCTGCTTCCAGCGTGCTGGGATTAAAGGTGTTTGCCAGAATGCCTAGCTGGACTTATACTTTTAAAGGCTTTTGGATATTCAGTTAAATATAGCTTCAACTTAAAAGTTTAGTTTAGGACCAGTGGGATGGCTCAGTAGATAAAAAGCACTGGCCACTAGGCTTGATGACTTGAGTTTGATCCCTGGGACCCATAATGGTAGGAGGACAGAGTGGACTGCTGCAAAATGTCCTCTGACATGTGCATGATGATTATGCCATCAACAGTATGAATACACACACAAACTCCCACTAACTAAATGTAATAACAGAAAATAATAACAGGTTTTTAAGTTTAACTCTGGTTATAGATATTGAAGTGAGGTAATTACTGCCGTAAGAAGAGGAAGCTGGTACAACTTTCTGGAGTGATCTCTACATTGCATCATTAATTCTGTCGAGTTCTCCAAAAGGAATCCTCGCAGATATGAGCAGGGCTGTTATCTATCAAGATGCCATAAAACTGTCATAACCAACCGTAGGAGTAAAGCTTCCAAATTCTGACCAGTTTAAGTGCATCCATATGAAACAATGTTCTATGGAGTCACTGAAAAATAACAGGCAGGTGTGTCGGCATGCGATAGTGACCCGGCACTGGGGAAGCTAGGGCAGAGATATCAAGTATGAGAACAGCTGGCTACAGACTGTGTGTGAGGCCAGAGAGCACCATGTTATAAGATCCTGCCTCAAAACAAAAACAAATAATCATAATAATCATAACCATAATCATAACAGAGGTTCAAGAGTTAATAAAAGGACTTTAGTAGGAGTTGTATCTTCAAATTATTTCAGCGCTTTCTTCTTGCAAGATGATCTATAAACTTACTCAGATTCTCTAATGTAAAAGTATGCAATAATATAATAGAGATACAAAATATTCAAGTGTGTGGGCACATAGAGACTGTTTTCTTTTCAATAAACTTGATTGTTTAAAAACTTTCCTTAATGGATAGAGTACTTTTACACTCAGAATATGTATGTCTGAATATTAGCAAATGTTTTTAATAACATCAAATTCTTTCCTTAAAAACCAAAATTTTTAGAACTGTGTATCTGAATGTGAATATGTAAATGTCTCTGAATGTGCAAATGTGTGTGGGTTGTGCATGTGCATGCAGTGTCTGTGAAGAACAGAAGAGGATGTTGGAGTCCCCTGGAACTGGAATTAAACATGATGCTGGGAACTGAATATGGAGCCTCTGCAAGAGCAGTATGTGTTCTTAACCCCTGAGCTATCTCTCCGGCCCCAAGACTAATGCTTAAAAGGGTTTTCTAAACTTACTTTGTGTTTTGTGTGTGTGTGTGTGTGTGTGTGTGTGTGTGTGTGCATGTGTGTGTTCATTTGTGTATGTGCCTGTAGAGGCTGGAAGAAGGTGTTGGATCCACTGAAGTTGGAGTTACAGGTGGTTGTGGGCCACCTAGTGTGGATGCAGGAAGCCAAATTTGGGTCATTCAGCAAATACTCTTATTGCTGATCCATCTCTCTAGGCCCATAGGTGTATTTTAATTTTTAATTCTCGAGACATGTTTTTTCATGTTTAAGATATGTGCTCTTTGTAAAACAAAAAACAAAAGGAAAGAATTTGGTGATGTATAGAATTGGAAGAAGAAAACAAAAATCCCAAGTCATCCATTTTCTGACAAATTTCTGACAAAGCTATGACAACATTTCTGGGGCATTTCTTGTTGGTTTTCCCCAAGCGCACGCGCACACACACACACACACACACACACACACACACACACACACAAATCACAATCTTCCTAAAAGACAAGGTCTTCCAGAAGCTTATTACACATTATCAGCATCCAAAATAAAAGTCATAAACAACAGGTTTAAGATACCAAAATTTGCTATGAAAATAATTTTTTTTTTGCTTACACAAACAAAAAAAAATGAAATGACCTTAGATGTTGGGTTTTAAAGTAATATAATGAAGTTTCTTAATTTTTTTATGTTGTAAAAGGAAATTGTCAGTCAATCAAAGCTTTTTTTCAAAGCCAGACATGGTGGCTCACATGGGAGGCTGAGGCAGGATCAGGAACTCAAGGATAGCCTGAGGTAAGCAGTGAGTGCAAGGACAGCTTGAGTTACATGTGACTCTTGTCTCAGAGCCAAACATAACAAAAACCTTTTTGATCAACTGTACTTTCCTAGAAACAAAATTGTATTTTCCTCATTAGGACATCCAGCTAGTGATATCAAATTCCTGGCCATAAATAAAAACAGTGGGCTGGGGACACAGCTCAGTCAGTACAGCACAGGTCATGGAGGCACAAGGACCTAAGTTTTATCCTCAGATCTGGGCATAATTATGCACTTGTAATCCCAGCACTGAGGAGGCAAACAGGGAGATCCCCAGGGCTGCCCTAACTGATGAATTCCAGGCCAGTGAGAGACTTTTTCTCAAAAACAAAAAACAAACTGAAGTTCCTCCAAACTCCAGGTGGATGGCACCTGAGGATGCCAGCCGAGGCTGCCCTCCGGCCTCGACATGCATGTGCATAGAGGTGTACACAGACGCACACACTCCACCATATCGGGGCTAACTACATGACAATAACTCAATTCCCTTAAGTTTACAATCATTAACGTTTTCTTTATACCTACTATTCTGATTCTAGGAATAGAAAAAAGAATGGTGCCATGCAAACAGCCCACGCTGTTTCAGTCAAGCTTCCACCAAGCACTAATTACAGTTTGAAATAATTTTCTTCAAGGTGACAGCTTTGTACCTGTAATGCATCTTGTTTTAAACTGGTTTTCTGAGACACTTCATGAACACTTTCTGAAGAATCATCAATCTCTTCAATTTCTGAGGATGAAGGACTCTCTACTGTCACAGTCACAGGAAAACCTGATTGCTTAAATAAAAAGAGAGCAAGACTTATTAGTACCATAAATACTAAAGACCAGAGAACATCTAATCAAGCTGGCCTTTCTAAAATATCAAGGTATTATCTAGATGATTTCGCTTCTCCTTTTGAATGCCAGGAAATTCCACCTAGTCCTGCTACAGTACTGTACGGCAGTCTGTTCTACACAGCTATGACTACTGTTTGGAACTGCCCATAGCATATGACTAAACAAGCTTTTCTCAGGTTAATTTCATATTTTTATACTGCAGATGAGAAATTTATTCTTTAACATGAGACAAAAAGTGTGGAATTATACTTTTTAAAAGGAAAATCCATTACTAGGGGACAGATCAAGAATGAACAGAATAATTTAATGTCAAGAAGCTAAACTGTAACACTAGAATTTTTTTTTTTTTTAAGTAAACCACATACATACACCAAACTTAAAGTGATCCACCATAAACCTCATCTTCTCCTCACTCTTCAGCTAAAACTAGGTTAGTAAGTACTATTCTCCTGTCTAGTTTCATTAGCACTGAAATGTGTTCAACATGAGAGGTATCTCACTATTTGGAAGCTGACTTGGTCACAATCCTTCTAAAACATACAGATTGAAACAGAGTGCTGGGAAAAGTCATCATAAACAGCAAACCTGCAGTATATGAAAATCCACACTGGCAGAATGAGATGGTATCCTAATTCTTCAGTGCGTTGGGTCAGTATTGACACCCAGGGTGAGACATTTCACGTGTACTTCTCCCCATCTCAGAGAACCTGCCAAGTGTCTCTGAACCACTGGGAAAGAACACCCAGCACTCCAATAGAATAAGCTTGCTCTAAGATGTGAGGCAGTAGGACAGACAATGTTTGTGGTCCTCATGAGGAGGAAACATACTGAGAAAACACACACTGCGACACTTACTGCTTTGTCCTGGCCTTAAGGTTTGGAACACATATGTGTGTATGTATGTATGTATCCCAAAGCAACATTTCCTGAAAATTTGTACATTGTTGAGTAATCAGCTCCATGATAATAAGACATTGTGGCCAAATTTTTTTAGTATCAGCTTGTCTACTGACTAGAAAAACAGTATATCTAAGCTAAAACCTCCAGGCCTCCCCAGTGTGTGTCATACACACAATTGTATGATGGCATTGGGACAGCAGCCTGGAAAGCTTAAACAGATTTACTTCAGGGAGTAAAGGCTCCACTCAGTTTAAAAGGCCCAGAGAGTGACCCTCCACTTTTCCTACTATAATTCCTTACATGTTATAAACACAATAAATACATACCTGCCGGTGAGTAGATATATCACGGGTTTTAATTAATGGAAAACCCCTAAAAAGATATTAACAAATTAGGCTTTGTTTTGATGTAAAACATTTTGTAATCAAACTTACTTGTATCATCTACGGTATATATATAGAACCACATACAGTACTAAATGCCTCAAAACAAGCATCTGGAAGGCTCTGCTATGGAAGAAATCAAATAGACTAAACAGAATGGCTTTGTGACAGTTTAGACACATTTGGTCCTGTGTACTGGTAATTCACATTGCCAGCCTATTTAGGATAATGGAGATTTCCAGTCTTACTTCTTTAATAATCACACTAACCAATTTCTAACTTCTTAGGCCCAGAATAGACTACAGATTATCTGAATATGAAACTACAACGATATACAGCTAGAAGGCAAAACTGGAGATCAAGCATGGTGGCTCACATTTGCAATCCTAGCATTCAAGAGAACAAGGCAGAAGAACTGGGCAACATGAGGAGCTTCTGTCTTCTGCTTAAAAGAGGCGAAGTCAGGCTCAGCACTGGTTTTTGTAGTAATTCCCATTACTATTTATAGACACGTATAGTAGTTACCTAATGGAAACATCAGATTCATGTGAGCAACTGAACAGATATTTTACAAAGTATTTATTTCTAGTCCTATTTAAAATCAATTCTGTTTTTTAAGCAATTTTTAGTCTCAATTCTTTGCATTTATAGAAGCTAAGTCTACATACTGTAATTTTTAACAAACCTAAAAGCATAGTTCAACTTAAACCTTTTCTTTTTGTTAAAATTACTGTGGGTCTAAAGAGATGGCTCAGTGGTTAAGAGCAGTGGCTGCTTTTGCAGAGGACAGCAGTTCGGTTCCCAACACCCACATGGCAGCTAGGAACTGTCTTCAGTTTCAGGGGATCTGATGCCTTCTTCTGGCCTCTTGTGGGCACTGTACACACATGACATGTATCCACAGATGCAAGTACTCATATACACACAAATAAATACATTAAAAAATTATGGCTTGGTGTGGTAATAACACCTTTAATCCCAGCAGTTGGGAGGCAGAAGCAGGCAGATCTCTGTGTGAGATCAAGGCTAGCCAGTATGGTCTACATAGCAAGTTCCAGGCTAGCTGGGGCTACAAGGAGACCCTGTCTCAAAAAAAAAAAAGGAATTACTGTTAATAATTATACCATGAGTAAACCGGCTAAAATTAGTTAAATCTTATTTGATTCACTATATATGATTTGTTGACAGTAGTATTAGGCTGGCTGATTAGGGTCTTTTTTTTTTTTTACACATTTATTCATTGTGTTTATAAGCACACATGTGTGCATATGCCATATTGTGTGTGTGTGTGTAGTAGAAGTCAGAAGACAACTTGCAGGTGTTTATTCTCTCCTTCCACCATGTCAGTGCCAGGAAATCAAACAGGTCACCCAGACTTGGCAGCAAGTGTCTTTACCTGCTGAGCCATCTCACCAGTCCTAGACTGAGTCTTGATCATACTTTTCCTTTTTTGTCCTTCTGGATTTTCAAGGGAGGTCTCACTTCATAGGTTCAGGCTGACTCTCACGGTGTAGCCTACCACCCTCAAGGACTGCAAGCCTTGGCTTTAATCCTCTCCAGTGCTGGTTCTACCGATGTGCGCCACCATGCCTGGCTTTATCATACTGACCTATTGGTAACGAACTGTTCCATGCCCCACACCCACGCCCACATTTCCCCATTCCTCCTCCTGCCCAGCAGGACTTGGGTCAACTGCACATGCTTTTAGCACAACCTTTCCCCACCTGCACAGCTGAGGATAACTTCAGTCGTGTGCTGATTCCTACAAAATTGCATCATGGGGCACAATTTCAATTTTTTGTTGTCTTTTTCTTAGGGGACTCATTAGACAGAGGTTCTAAGGGAGTTACCTTTCCTCCCTTACCAAGAGGAAAACTCCATGTAATAGAAGCTCCCAATGATAATTGTGAATGACTAAAAGACAGGAAGCAAAGATCTTACCTGTTCCTTTTTGCACGTTCTGCAGTACGCCATGGCAAAAAGCCAGATACACCGGGTGGTAGAGGCTCGGGAGCATAAGATTCTTTACTGAGAGAGTGCTTTCTTCCATTACTTACAGGTTTCTTGGTAGCTAATCCTATGTTTGAGAAAGTGTTAAGAAGATACACTAAAGGTCTATAGACTAGAATATGCATACTGCTAATAGTACACAAATGAGCAACTGACCATGATGGACAAGGCCATTAAAATAGGATAGATTTATAAAATGTGTTGTATTTGGGGAGATTTCAGTGGGAGTCTTGTTATTTGTTCCCCTCTGCCCTCCATGGAGGTGAGGACAACACTCTACCAATGAGGTAAATTCCCAACCCCAAAATCTGTTTATTGGGTATTAAGCACCTCTATGCACTCAGCCATGTCAACCAGCCCAGAATAGCTATTTTATGTGGTGTAACTCATCAATGGTTTCCACATAGTTCTATGCCATTTTCTACACGGATTTAAGTAACCATTAAAATCACAGGAATTCTGTCCATCCTGTGCTATTTATTGCATTTTTTTGTTTGTTTTATTTGAAGCAGTCAATGTAGCCCAGGCTGGTTTCAAACTTGCTATGTGGCTGAAGACAATCCTAAACGTCTCATCCTCCTGCTTCTAACCCCCAAGTTCTCCGTTATTATTTTTGAAAAAGTTACTTTCACGGACTGAAGAGACGGTTCAGTGGTGAAGAGCACTGGTTGCTCTGGCAGAGGATCCAGATTCGCAGCTCAGCACCCACATGCCAGCTAACAACCACCCATTAAAGCCAGTTCCAGGGGATCCAATGCCATCTTCTGACCTCCATGGTCATTGCATGACTTTTAAGGAGTACTTTTACTCATAATATAAACTTTAGGTAATAGTGTGAGACCAAAAACCTCAATTTATATACTCTATTTGATTGACTGCTCAAGTATCATTGCTCTGAAATAAAAATTGGTAGATAAATCCCATGCTTCCTCTTAATACAGTAAATACTCAGCTACTATTTTAAAGATTTACTACAAATATGTTGCTTAGTAGTAAATGGTAACATGTAACTTTTAATCAAATTGCATTTATATAATTTATAATAAATATTAAATATAGAAATTTCACAGCAAGTTTTGTTTCTGCTCTATCAGAAAAAAGGAGGGAGAAATTGATGTTTAGTAAATGAGAGAAGAGAAAAATGTTCAGGAAAACAGTGGAGTTCCACGCTAGAGGCGTTCAGGAATGACGGCACCAGCCACTGCAGAGGAAGCGCCAAGAACCACTAAGCTCCCCCAGGTGTGAGGTGCAGGGAGATTTTTAAATATTTAATATTTAGTTTCTCCCCAATATTTCAATTTAAAATACTGATCCATCAACTCACTGAAACCTTGTAAATGTATTAAAAAGCATCGCTTTGAATATACACAACTGTATTATGAAGTGAAAGAAGAATGCCAAATACTGTTTAAGCTCTGTGAGCGTCTGTAGGCAGCAGCAGGTATAAACACTATTGAGCAGGATGATGGAGCTGGGGGTCTTTTCTAATTCTATTTAACCACTGAGCCGTTTCTCCAGTCCTAGTTCATTTACTCTGTGTCTGTGTTCATGCCACAAACATGAGTGGAGGACAAATGACAATTTGTAGGAGCTGGTTCTCTCCTTCTACCATGTGGGGGCCTGAGATGGAACTCAGGTTGTCAGGCTTGGCAGTAGGCACCTCTATCTACTGAGTCACCTCTCAAGCCCGATTGTTAATTTTACAAAAAACAACAAAAAAGAAATTTTCAATTTATTCTTGGTCACAAAAATTAATTTAAATTTTAGGTTAACTGTTATTTGGGTGATTAAATATACACTGCAACAAACATTCAGAAAATGTTTCTCTAGCTGCACACTTGTAATCCCAACTACTCAAGAGGCTGAAACAAGAGGATCACAAGTTCCAGGTCAACTTGGACAACACAACAAAAGCAAGTATCACAAAAAAAAAACATGTTTTCCTAAATGTTTCAGGTAGGTTACTAAACATGTCTTTGCCATTGTTTTGTAAGGAATATATATATATATATAAAGAGAGTATTTCACTGAGCAGTATTATCTGATTCAGTTACTTTGTTTTAAATTTTACTGTAAAAATTCATATCATGACAAATGATAAAGTAATAAAATTTTCTTTTGTTGATTCAGTGAGCCTATTTTTCTAAAAATGTATGTATTTATTTATTGTGTGCATGTGCTTGTCCACACGTGGAGCCTGAGGACAACTTCCCTAAGTCGGTTCTCTCTTCCACCTTGTGTTGCTTTTAAAAAACTATTTATTTTTATATTTTTATGCGTATGTGTGTGCTTACATGAATACATGTGTATGCAGGAGCCTCCCAAGTGCTATAGAGGTTTACGACTGGTGAGATTTTAATCTGAACACACTAGACACATGGTAGGTATAAACCTTAGTACCACTAAAGAGCCAAGACAGAAAGAGTTACCGATTCTAATAGTAGCTTTTCCCTTCCGACTGCTTCCTAGAATCACAGTCTTCCTTCTCTGTTTGGCAGTTCTGGATGGCTCCTTCACTGACGGGGATGTTATCCACTGGTACTGGAGAAGATAAACGGGATTTATGAGGAATGAGGAGCTTGAAATGGAATTATTAAGGCATTCTACATTAATAAAAGGTTTGTAATTTCGGTTTCCCAAATTAAAGAATCCTATGGGATTTTAAAACAGAAAAGCTACCTGACTTGGAAGGCAACCTGCTCACCGTTATGCCATCCATCAATGCGCTATGTGCTATTTGATTTGAATGAAAACTTAAGATGGCAGAAAGGTATCTTGATAGTTTTACTAAAAGCAAAAGAAAAATAGTAAGACAGAGAAATTCTTTCTAGAGAACAGAAATGTACCTCTGACTTGGCACTCCTTCCATTCTGCAGAACTTTCTTGATAACTGCTTTCATCACAGAATGATCTAAAGCAAAAAAAAAAACAAACTGCTGCAACTATTTCTCAATGACTGACTATTATTATTTAAAAACAGAAACCACCAACTGTCGCTTTTCCATAAAATAAAATGATGTCCTTATTTCTACTCTTGAATTTGCACACTGTCCTTTAGCAGCCACTGTTTGGGCACCAGCACTTAAAGTCTGAAGTGTCTATGGAACCCTCTGCATAGAAAAATGAAGAGGTTAGACACTGTCCCAACACTCATTACCTAAAAGCAACTACCATAGCCAAACCAAAGCTGTGATACAGCCTCAAAGATGTTTCTCTCTAAGCTTCCTGCTCTCAATAAATGGTGCCACCATCTTTCTATTTTAAAATGACTCTTTCCTTCATAACTAATGTCCAGTCTATCTACAAGCAAGTATTCTCAGTTCTATCTTGTTTTGACCTTTCATTCTTTAACCTTCCATTCTACACTAATTTATATCATTTCTGGCTTGGGTGGTGGGGGTGGAAGAGGAGGGGGAGAAGGGGGAGGGGAAGAGAAGGATGAGGTAGAGGAGGGGGAGGAAGAGGAGGGGAGGAGGTTTCTGTTTAACTGTCAATTTTCCATAGAACTTATATCCTTTCTTATCTTAATGTATTTCTGTACTTCCTACCATCTAAAATTACAGTTTATCTATCTACTCATTTATATCTGAACTCCCCCATTAGAAAGGAGAGCTGCCAGAGAGCAAGACTTGGTCTATCTAGTTTACTGTTACATGCTTAGAATTTGGAAGGGTGATTGAACAGATAAGTTTTCTAAAATCACTTCTCAAATTAGCAAATAATTCTTCCCAAGAATTCAAAGATTCCACACAAAAATGAGAGTATTTTTGAAGAAATCAGGCCTATTATCTGGGCTCACTTACACTCAGTAGCCACTAGACCAATTTAGAAATACAACTCATTTAAACAATTATCTACTAAAAACATAAATAATTACAAATTAGAAAAGCATAGAGCCCAGCATAGTGGTGCATGCCTTTATTCTCAGCACTCAAGAGGCAGAGGCAGGTGGATCTCTGTGAGATTCAAGCCAGCCTGGTCTACATAGTGAGTTCCAGGTCATCTGGGGTTACAGGGAACTCCTGTCTCAAGTAAAGCGTAGTAGGAAAATAAACATTAAATTACTAAGTTTTTAAAACTGTCAATATACAAATGCAGTTTGTTCTGCTATTTTTAAATATATTTTTAAAGGGATGACATACCAATAAGAGGATTTTTTCTTATATCCAGAATGACCAGAGTTCTGTTGGTTTCAAGGGCCTCTAGTAAAGCTTTGGCTCCTTCATTGGTGAGGCCACACTGTTGCAGGTCAAGTGCTTTTGATGAAAGACAACAGGTCACTGGCCGACTCTACACAGTTCAACATACAGACAATTCTCGTTCATGCTTGGGATGTTCTTGAACAAGACTATTTATGGCAGTTTTTAAATCTTGGATATTCAAAAAAATAAAAGCAGAAAAGTATTTGCAAACACACAACAAAAAACTCTTCTTGGATGTGCTACAGTTACCTTACCCAACATATCTTAAAACTAAAGAGTTGAAAAAGAACTTGCACAACATGAGAGAAAAGCCTCACAGAATGCATATCAGCGCAAAATTAGCAAGGATGCTAGTGAAGCACTGCAGTGAATTTTTGTATCATAGTACTGAATTCCAAGGGAATCTCAGAAAGCTATGCTTCAAACAAGAGAACAAGGAAGAAATATAAGAGCTGTTAATTTCAGAATACAAATACAAAGTCTTAAGGGACAGAAGCGACTAACTCAAAGAATGTATGAATAAAGACGATATTCTAAAAACCTAACAGAAAAGAATGGTGACAGCTACATCACTCCTGGGTATGTGTCTTAAGAAATCTAAATCAGTAACAATAGATACCTGCATGCTCTGTTTACTGAGACAATCCTGACAGCCCATTACAAGTCCAACCTAGTGCTCATCAACAGGTGAATGAGACTAGAGAGATGGCTCAGTGGTTAAGAGCACTAGCTCTTACAGAAGAGAGCTGCTCTCACAGAAGACCCAGGTTCAGTTCCCAACACTCACAGGTCAGGTAACAACCCGCCACAATTCCAGTTGCAGGGGATCCAACGCCCTCTTCTGACCTTTTTGGGCACTGTATAACATGGGTGCATGTACACACAAGCAGACAAAACACCCATATTCGTAAAATAAAAATTTAGACAAAAAAAAAAAACAAAAAAAAAAAACAGGTGAATAAATACACAAAGAAAATATAAGATCATCATGTTAAGCAAAATAGGTCAAATTCACAAAGACAAATATTACATTTTCTCTTATTTCCAGAATCTGGTTTCTTTCTTAAAGACTTGAAAGAAGATGGGGAAATATCTAAGAGGAAGAGAGACAAGACAGGATAATGGAATGTGTACAAATATGACCACAAAACATGACATGCATATATGAAAATGAACAAAACCAATTATTTTGAAATAAGAAACTGGTGATCAAAGTCTCTCTCACTAAAAGGTTAAAAAATGGAACATGCATACCAGGACTGAACAATCTGCTCTTTCAAATTCAAAGGAACCAGGTGTGGTAGCACAAACCTACACAACACTCAGGAGGTAGAGGCAGGAGGACCAGGAGTTCAAGGTCATCCTTGCCTCCATAGTGAGCTTGACGCCAACTTGGGTTACATTAGGTCTTGTCTCAAAAATAAAAAATAAAAAAATAAGCCCAAAGTGATCATAAAAAAAAAAAAGCACAAGTATAAGAAAAAGTATGAGAAGACAATATGAACACCTTTTTCAAAAGCATCATCATATTAAAATAAGTAATGTTGGGGCTGGCATGGTGGCACATGCCTTTAATCCCAACAGGAGATAGAAACAGGTGGATCACTGTGAGTTTGAGGCCAGCCTGGTCTACACAGAGTTCTGGGCCAGCTGGAGTACTTTTGTCTCAAAACAAAAGTAAACAAAAAAACAAATAAAAAAAAACAAAAATCATTCAAAATTCCATGTTATAGAATACACGGGTGTCTCCTCATAATTCACTTGAAACTCAAGACCTTAATGGCATGGTGGAGAAGTGAGGTCTTTGGAAGATAATCAGGTTTAAATTAGGTCTTGAGAATGGGAATGGCCATGATGGGATTCACATTCTTATAAACAGAAAAACAACAACAACAAAAACAAAAATCAAAAACCTAGTACTCATGCACACACTATCATTTGAGAAAAAAACAAGAAACCTTGTTACACTACCAAACAGCTAGGCAAAATGTGCCCACTGATGCAATTATTGGAGTAGACAACCACTCTGGACTTGAGGCCTGCTCTACAAGTAAGAACTCACACCTGATACCATAAATCTGGTCCGAAGACCATGGCTGTGGAAGTCACAGGCCTTAATGGAGAAGTTATCAGTATTGTTTTGAGAAATGGACATGGAGTCTGTCGTTGCTTTCTAAATAATTACATTTACCCCTAGATTATTGCTACTGTCAGCACTGGTCAGAAAACTTTTCTCAGTGAGCAGCAGAAACTGCAGACTTATAACTGGTCCAAGTGTTAAGGATAAGTGGCTACTGAATGTTCAGCAATTCATATATCACCTTTAAAACAGCTCTGAGATCATGGAAGAGAGGGCAGAAAGACTGTACATGAAGGGGTAGTCTTGTGGAGTGCTGCCAGAAATGACATGGCTGTGGTACTCTTGAACTCACAGTCTGATTATCTGCTTAAGAGTAGGGCTGTCAACATCCTTCGTGGAGGAGATGAAGGAGAGAGGGATTCGTAAGGCCCTAACTCTCCCTAAGCTTTTATAGGTAGTTAATGGTTGCTGGGGGAGGGAGAGATTTTTTTTTCAGTTGTATAGCCTGTGCTAAAGTGCCCATCCTATAAATAGCCTCTTATCCATGGTCTTGCAAGCAACTCTAATGGGATTCATTGGGTCACAAAATAAATAAACAATAACAAAAACAAAGATGGGGGAGTAGTCTGGAAGGTCAGGTGGAGTGGGAAGGGGAGAAGAAAGGATAACAAGTGAATATGATCAAAATACATTGTCTACAAGTGTGCCATAATGAAACCACTGATGCGTATAATTAACACATGCTAATAAAAACATCTTTAAAAAATATTTTATTATTTTTATTTTATGTATGAGTGCATTGCCTGCATGTTATGTAAGTACACCCATATTGTACAATGCCCAAGGAGGTCAGAAGAGGCACTGGATTCACCTAGAACAGGAGTTATGGATGGTTGTGGCATATGGAGACCCTGTCTCAAAAGAGACAAAAAACCCACTCCCAACCCAAAGAAAACAAAATAAAAAACGAAAATCCTTGCCTAGTGTGGTGGCAAACACCTTTAATCCCAGTACTCAGAGCCCAGACCAGCCTACGTGACGAGCTCCAGACCGGTGGGGCTGCAGGGACAGCCTGTCTCGGTCTTAACATCCCCTCCAGCCCCCAAGAGACTAGAGAGGCGGCTCAACAGTTACAAGTCCTCACTGCTCTTGAGGAAAACCTGGGTTCAGTTCCTAGCACTTATATTCAGTGGCTCACAACTGCCTGTAACTCCAGTTCCAAGGGACCCAACACCTTCTTCTGACCTCTATGGCACCTACACATACATGTGGTGCACACACTGGGCCCCAAACACATTAAAAATATTTTTCTTTTGCTAAGGATGGCACTAGGCAAGCCCTGTACAACTGAGCTCAATAAAATGAAATAATCTATCACACATTATTCAACAATAGTAGGGTTGGCCCTGATCTACACAGTAAGATCCTGTCTCATAAAAAAAAGTAGAATTATAAAACAGTTTACTATAAGTATGCTTGTAGTCTCTAAGTGTACAGATATATGTCTTTTTTAAAGGCTGAAAACATTATGCCATAATCAACAGCAGTTATCAACTAGATGTTTTGATTATAGATAATACTATTCTCTTGTTTTCTATGAAGAATATATATGGCCTTTATGAAAGATTAAAAGTACAATAAAAGTTATTAGAAAAAGAGAGGCATTTAAAAGTATTTTATGACAGACATTACAGTTCCCCAAACTAGACATATCTGATAGTCAACAATATTCCATTGTGAAAGGTCTTTTATTTTTTATTCTTTTATTTTACATGTATGACTGTACTGCCTACATGTATGTAAGTGCACTCGTGTCATGCAATGGCCATGGAGGTCAGAAGAGGGTGTTGGACTCCCTTGAAACTGGAGTTACAGTTGATTTTTAGCCACCATATAGGAGCTGGGGATCGAACCAAGGTCTTCTGCAAGAGCAGAAGACCCAGTGCTCTTAACCACTGAGCCAACTCTCCAGCCCTCATTTCTAAAGGTCTTTTAACTTACCTCTAAGCCACAAATCCTCATTAAGAGAATCTGCAAAAGCACATGCACCCAGGTCACCAATGAGCGTGTTGCAATTCAGTGTGATGCGCCTTAAACCAGCCATGCAGTCAAGATCGGGTCTCCTATAGCGAAGACTCTCAGCCCAGGTTTCTTCATGTCTTCTCATGGTTTGATACTTCAAAGATTTAACACATAAGATTTAGATGCTTCAGTAAGGAAACGGGAAGCCCAAAGGGAAACTATTGCCCACAGAGGTCAGAGGAAAGTGTTGGATACACTGGAACTGGTTGTTAGTTACCAAGGTACTGGGAATTGAACCTGGGTCCTCTGCAAGAGCAGCCAGTACTCTTGACCACTGAGCCACCTCTCCAGCCCCAAGAATTTCATACAATACATTTGATCATATTTAGGTCCCCTCCCATATTTGAACGACCCTTTCTAACCCGCCACAAGTTTCTGTGCTATAATATATATGCGCATGAAGGGCACCTGTGTCCCCAGATGCCCTTCGGTGTGGTTCACCCACTGAAGCCTGGTCAATTTACTAAGAGTCTCCTCCTTAAGTGAAACTGAATCTCTCCTTCCCAGCAGTCATCGGATGCCAATAGTTCCTCAAGTAGGGCTGGAATTTCTTATCTACTTCCCCTTGTCTATGCTAAAATTCTGAACAACTATTTTATGTATCCTACAAACCACACAGAAACAGCAGCATTTTTTTTCTGATGTGATATTTGGAGATTCAGAGGCTTGTACACACTAAGCAAAGTGCTCAACTGCTCAACAGTCCCAGGCCAACAGACATATCTTTCAGATGACACAAAGGTAAATAGAGAGGCTCTACTATTTTCTTTTAACCCCATAGATTTCACATACTTTATAGGACACATCTGCCACCTTTAGAGTCCTAGGATAAGGGTCAGTCTGGCATGCCAGTCCTATGGCATGTCATAGGAAAATGTCTGATTTTTGACTACAGGTCTAATCAGAAAGACTATAATCAGTTCTCTACATTTGTAAGGTGAATTTTGCCAATAGGAACACTGATTTTAAGACCAGAAACCTTCCCTGTTGAGCAATGAAATAACTCAAAGCACCTGTGACATAACACTGAAATGAAAAACGTTAACGTCGTTTTTCTATTAGAATAACTATAAAGGGCTGAAGAGATGGCACCACTGTTCAGAGCACTGGCTGCTCTTGCAGAGGACCTGCGTTCAGTTCCCAGCACCCACATGGGTGGCTATTGTCTGTAAGTCCAGTTCCAGGGGATTTGATGTACTCTTCTGGCCTTCACTGGCCTTTGCAAGCACTGCACACACATGGTGGGCAAAACGCTAATACACATAAAATAAAAATAGATTCTTTAAAAAAAAAAAGATAACTGTATAGAAATGGGGAGGTAAGATGGGGAAGGAGACAGACTGAACATGATCAAAATACATTGTACAAAATTCTCACATCAATAAAAATATTAAAAAATAAATTACTGTAGAAAAGCAACAAGAAGAAACAGCAGCAAACTCTTATACAGTGTTTATTATCTGCCAGGTACTATCTTAGGAAAGTTAGCAGACTGAGTCCACAGAATGAACAATGACTTTACAAGGACAAAGTGATCTGTTCAATCTCAAGATATTAATGGGTATGGATTTTAATTTAAGCCATGTGGGCTTAAATTAAATTACCAGGCCTAGCAACACAGGGCTATAATTCCAGGCAAGATTATATAATATATAATTAAGGCAAGATTTTGCCAACAGAAAAAAGGTTATCAGAAGATCAAGCTTTGTCTAGGCAACAGAATGAGATCAAGACCAGCACAGGGAACTTAACAAGACCTGTTTTAAAATAAAGTCAAAAGGGCCAATGATATAGCTCAGTAGTAGAGTGCTTGCCTAGCATGTGCAAGGCCTTAGTTTAATTCCCAGTACATAAACAACCCAATAAAATCAAACAACAAAAGAAAAACAAACCTCTACAGCAGAAAGCAGAATCCATGCTCTTGACCACGATTTACCACAGGGTTAGAGGGCTTACTCTGTCTGTAAAGGCCCAAAGTAAACCTTTTCACCTCTGTGAGTCAGGTTCTTCTGCCAAGTATTCAACCCTCCTGATGTAAGGCAAAAGTACTCACAGCTACCATAGGAACAAACATATTTATGTTCTCAAACACCTTTATTTATAAAAATAGGTAAAGGGCTAGATTTGGTCCATGAGTGTTGGTTTTATCCTTAATCTGCACCATCAAACTACCAAAAATAGAGTGGGTGAGGTGGCATACAGCCACCCAGCATTTGGGAGGCCGAGGGAAAAAGGACTGAAATAATTTCTAGGTCAGCATCAGCTATGCAGTAAATTCAAGTATAGCCTGGGCTACATTTGATCATATCTCAAACCCCATCCCCAAAAGCAAGGAAAAAAAGAACAACAAACCCTCAACAACAAAAACCCTACAGACAGCTTCATATCAAATTGTCAAGTAATTTTAGTCCTAATATAGTAGTTCTTAACAAATAGGAAGAATTTATAGTGATTATTGGTTTATAAATTATAGCAGTTAGTATTTGAGTGATGTAAGTGGAGGTTGTAATAGTAAAGTTTCTTTAAGTGTTGTAACATTTTCAACAACTAAAATGAGACAAAAGTATTCTTAAATATTATACTTCAAATCTCTTTTTTCTAAGATTAAGTGCCTATCTTTAAATGGCAGATTGAACTTCTAAAATAAGAGCAATTATGTCATGCAACAAACTAAAACTGCAATTACCATGCAAATTAAGACAAAAATAACTGCCATCTTGTAACAAAGTATTAGTGTGTTTCAATCACAATCTACGTTCAGAAATTCTGAACATAAAGTCACCTTTAAGATCTTGGCCATATGATTGGCTCCTTGCCAAGTCAGATTACATCCTGTGAAGTTGACTGTCTTAAGAGTGACAGAATTCTTTATACCTTGACAAATAACTAAAAAACAAAAAAAGAAACACAATAAGACCAAGGGCCTAGTCGATTTGGTCAATCCTGATTTATTCAGTTTATTGTGTCTATCAGTCTAAAGTTGTATTCCTAAAACCAGTCTCTTTATAATATTCCTAAGGAAGGGCTGGATAGGTTGCAAAATGTGCCTGTAACAAAGCATTACTCTAGATTACAGCAACGGTTTAATTCTATTAAGTTGCTAAAATTAAGTTCTTTGAATGTTGCAAATTTATTCCCAACTGCACAGTAAAATACTATAATATGTACCTATAATACATATGACATATAGGAAAAGAACAATCTAAAAGGCATGATTCTTATTTTCATTACTAATGACACATTTTTATTTGATTGATTACCAATCAACAATGTGCCAGCTATAAACCCAGAATTTTATTACGTATCATGAGTACCTAAAATATAAAGCAATAGAAGATAAAGGATGACAAACTTTGTTGTCTCAAATGGAAATGCAGACTTCCCTACCCCTCCAGATCATGATTCCCTGCAATGAACACAAACTCTTTAGGACCTCAATCAGCAGTTGCCTGTGATTACTTCCATGCCCTTCCCCAGGAAGTTTGTTCTGCATTCACAGTGTACTCTACACATAATTCCTATTTCAGTTGACGCCACAGTACATTAAAATAATGGCGACTTATTTTTTTCTCTTTACATCTTGCCCATCCCACAAATACTTTATTTTGAGGTAGGGTCTCTTGGTAGTCCCAGCTGGCCTGGAAGTCACTACAAGACCAGGCTGGTCTTGATCTCACAGAGATCTACCTGCCTTTCCCTCCTTGGTGATGGGATTAAAGGGGTGCAACACCACACCTGGCCCCACAAATACTTCTTAAAGGAAAACCATATAAAGTATGGGTAAACAGAAAACAAAAGGCCAAATCAAAACAAAACCCAGAATATCAAACACTATACTTGTTTTGTTGCTTAACACAATCTTAAGCTCAGAGAGTATTAATCAGGACAAGCTTTCCTAGTACAAATGAGGATGAATGCTTTCCTAGTAGAAATGCACAGGAAGCAGCTAAGACAGAAGCCACAGCCCCAAAAGGCAAACAGGGATTAACATTGCATGCAGGCAAACTCAAGACCAGTATGGGGAAAAAGAGTTAAATAATTTAAACTCACTTTCTAAACCTCCATCTCCAATTGGACAATTTGCAAGAGACAGGTGCACCAAAGAGGCCGATTTATTCAATCCCTTAATAGAGGGAAAAAGTTAAAAACAATATATACTGAGTATTTTCCCACCCAAATCAGCTATCAGATGTCTACAGGCCACACTGAAGACTTACCTTTGCTAAAATAGTCAAATCTCTCTCTCTCAGAATTAGTCCATTTAGCTCCAGATTTCTTAGCACACTTGATGCACTTAAACAGCCTTTAAGAGCTTTACATAACTGGAAGGTGACATCCTTGGATCGTATCGCAGGAACACGATTTCTACAAACTCTGTTTGTATCAGAACCTAAAACAAATTTATTATAAAATAGTGATTTTAACCATACAGTTTTATCATTAAGCTCCTTGGTGCTAAGGCATAGAAATGAACCGTATCCTGAAAGAGAGACACATGAGAAATCAGTCACATGAGATACAGAAACACAAATTCTATTTATAGGGTTTCTTTTACTGTATTTTTATATGTATGAGTGTTTTGCTTGCATATATGTAAGTACACCCATGTTGTGCGATGCCCACAAAGGCCAGAAGTGGGTGTCAGATTCCTGGAACTGGAATCGAAGCTGGGTGTTAGCCACCATGTGGGTGCAGGAAACAGAACCTGCATCTTCTAGAACAGCAAGTGCTCTGAAGCGCTGAGACATCTCACTATACAGGGCCTTTAATGGCAGCGGAGAAGTTGCACCTAAGGCATGGCTTCAAGAAAACCCTCAAGTTGCATATGGGAGAGTGGGTCAGGGTGGGAGTTCAAAGTGCAAAGAAATGCAAACATGACACTGCCGGACTGTGTGAATACTGTAGGTGTGATGGCTACACCTTTTCAGGGGTAGAAAAGAGACAGAAATTAAGAGGAGGCTGAAGCATGCCTGCAAGAGTTGGCCTTTAGACACAACGAGGACCAAGGCTACCAATGGCATGATAAACGGTTAGAAAAATGTGCCCCTCTGTTGGAGGACCAGTTAGATAAAGGGAATGACCAGAGACAGGCACAGCAAATCATCCTTCCCCGCTCAGGAGGCACAATTCTGAATCCAAGCACAGTTCAGACTCGGTGCCTTTGTGACGGAGGTACAGGCTGTACAGCCAACATGCACTGCTTCTGTGTAGTCACTGTGAGCATTAGCAAGCTCACTTGAGTGGAGAGAAACCACGTTTGCAGACAACACCACCAGCTAGGAACTTCAATACTACAGGCAAATAGTGTCTAGGTTAAAATCTGCAGCCTAAAGCCACTGGACTCAAGAGATGGAAAAGATGGAGCAAAGGTTATCTGAAGAGATATGGTCCACAGACATTTTTTTAACCACCAGCACAAACTATCAGGCAAGATCAAGTACACCTAGGCGCTTTGATTCTAAGGCACCGCTCATATTTTTTTGAATTTTCTGCCATTACTGCGGCAGTGGGGAGACTCATCAGAGGTAGACAATACATTCAACACCTAAATCAGATGCAGAGAAGCAGCAGGGAATGTGGTGAACCGTCTTTGCAGAAGAGAAATCACAGATGGTGCTTCTCTCACACCAGGAGAGGACCAGGCCTACGACTGGTGGTCAGACTTTCAAATAATCACTTCCTCCTCTAGATCACTACATCTCAGCTCGTTACTTTCAGACACTTTATACTTTAATCCTAAGAATCCACCTTTCACATAAGTGAGAACTGTAGTTTTAAAAAGTTACTTGCACAAGACTTCTGAAATTCAAACTCTAGGTTGCCTCCGACACCTGTGTGATTTCCTCACATGATACTACTTGCAAAAGGAAAGGTTAAGAAAATCAGAGCTGGGGAGATGGCTCAGTGGATAACATGCTTGTCGTGCAGTATGAGGAGAATGCAAATGCCTGTAGTCCTGGAGCTATGGAAGCAGCAACTGGTGATCCCTAGGGGCAAACTGGCTAGACTATGGAATCAGCAGGCTCCATGTCTGGAGAGGGACCCTGCCTGCCTCCGTTTTTTGTTTTTTTTTTTTAAAAAAAAAAGCAACTGAGAAAGACACCTGTGGTCCACCTATAGCCTCTGAATATGACAACACACATGCAAACGCTCATATGCACACAAGTGCATACATACAAAATTCTTAACAAAATCTAAAGAAGGTATGAGGAATCAGGTAGTTGCTGGAAAAATGACTCACCAGTTAGGGGCACCTACTGAGCAATAAGGACTGGAGCTTGGATCTGAGCATCTGCATAAACAGCTGGGCCTCGGGGCAGGACTTGTAACCCTGGCAGAGGTAGGGAAGCAGACAACTGATGGGCTTGTTGGCTTCTAGCCTAGCTGAGAACGCACAGCCCCAAGTTTATGAAAGACCTTGCCTCAAAGGAACAAGCTGGAGACACCTACCATTCTCTGCTGGCCTCTATGTGTGTGCATCTGCAGAGAAACAAACACACACACATGCATTTTGTTGTTGATTTGAGACAGGGTCTCCCTGTACGGTCAGCTGGCCTGGAACTCACTATGTAGACCAAGCTGGCCTCTATCTCACACAGCTCTACCTGCTTCTGCTTCCCAGGTGCTAAGATTTAAGGCATGCACCATCATGCTTGGCAAATATATCTTTTTAAAAAAATGCTATTAGTAAAGAACATACATATTGGATGATCAACTTTTTTGCTGCCCTGCAGAAATGTTCATGAATCATCATGGAAGCACCAAAAAAATGACTTAGCGTTAGAAACACACTTAAGAGGAATGTGCAAATACATAATCTTTGAATAATTAGAATCAATTATTTATAACAAGATATTAACAATGAAAGTCCCTGAAGGGCATTTTTTAATTTTGATATGCACTTTTTCTTTATTTTGAACTCCCCCCATTTTCTGTATTACCCTTGCAACGAAGGATGAGGAGAGAGTCTAAAGTCAATACTCAAAAAGAAAGAAGGCAGGGGCAAGAGCTTTAACAGATGAAATCATCCTGAACACACCCCACTGGGAACAGGGTTGGCGGGAACCTACTCCAAATCTTGACCACTTCCCCAGTCAACGGGGCCAAGGAGTCAAACTGCAAGCTAGTCTCCAAGGGAGACATCAACTATTCCTTTGGGAACAGTGTGGGCTGATTCACAGACCTATATTTTCCTCACCCATCTAATGAAACCTGTTTTGCTCATTAGACTGTTAAGAATGAGAAATGTCTTTCAGTCCAAAGATATCCCCATGATGTAGAAAATGTGATAAATGTTAAGAAGGAGCACCACTCGTCACGTTCTGACTTGCCAGTTTTTCAAATAGCCAGAGTCTGAATCCCTAATTACAGCATTTATAATTGATACCCTACAAATTCATAAAAATGTTTCACAAGAGAAGAAAAAGGTCGGGACATATTACTTCCTAATCGCTTACTTCTGTGTCAGGAACAAAAAAAAAAGGCATTCAGTGGAACAGGTAACAATGGGTCGGGGGTTAAGGGCGTCCTACTCTGGAGCGCCGGGTGTCCTGCAAGCACCGTTCTGCGGGACCCTTCCCGGCTCCGCCTCGCTCCGCCCGCAGCCCACGCCGCGGCCCGGGAACCACGGACCTGTCTCCACTAGCCACGGCTGGAAGGAGCTCCTGATGGCCACCAGCGGCAGGTCCCGGTTCACCTTGAGCGTGCTGAGCAGCGGCGCCCAGTCCACCACGCGCAGCCGGTCGGCGTTGAAGTCCAGCACGCCGTCCCGCAGGGAGGCGCGCACGGCGGGCAGCGGCACCGAGTCCTGCAGCGCGCACAGGTACTCGTAGTGCGAGAAGAAGTCGGCCGCGCTGTCGCGGCGCAGCTTCACCGAGTCGATCATCGCACGCACCGGGCCCGGGCCCCTGCCGGAGCGCTCCTCCGCCACCCAGTGCGGCCGCGGCCCGCCAGGCCCGCCCCGCCGCGCCCGCGCCCGCGCCGCTTCCCGCCGCGCCCGGGGCCGTTAGCGCCCGCCCCGGCCCGCGCCGCAGCCGCCGCCGTTCAAGCGCGGGCGGAAGCGGCGCGCGCACACTGCGTCGGGCGCTGGCCCCGCGTCAGCACCCTGGCCACGCCCTGCGGGGCGGGGCGGCTGGCCGCCCCCTGACCGTGGCTCCCGGCTGTGGTCTCTGCAGTGGCTGCCACACCCAATAAGGGCTGCCGCGCGGGTGACGTGGATAGGGCCGCTCATCTTAAAACATGGTCCAGTTTTTGGAAGAGTCTAAGGACATTTCCAGCTGCTAACGCATTCTCAATGAGGGAATTTAAAGAAGAAATATCCCAAGTCCATATGCAAATCAAAAGGCTTCGGTTTAGTTTTCTCTCTACTTTGGAGCAGATACAGCTGGAATTTAGCTGAGTTATTATTTTCAGTCGGTATTGTTTTTCACTGTTAGTTCTATAAATGTTCTTGAGGGTGACTCCTGTATCACAGAGAGCGGGTTATTTAATTGTGTTAGTAGAGTCTCTTTAAATAAGGTACAGCAAAATAACTATTGAAAATGAGCTTAGGGGCCAGGCGTGGTGGCACACCAGGCGGATCCTGGTCTACATAGCAAGTTCCAGCCGAACCAGAGCTACATAGTGAGACCCTGTCTCAAATAACCAAAAAGAAAGAAAATGAATTTAGAATTAGCTCAGGAATAGGAAAGTTCAGAGTTATATACCTAAGCTACATGTTTGTGCATTAAAATTCATTACTTTTGACAGAAACAAAGTGAACTAAGGGGATAAGTACAGCAGTCTGTTTCTGTTCTTTTAGAGATTCATCTTGTGTTTTCTGAAATTTATGTGTGTGTTTGTGTGTGTGCAGAAGAGGGTGTCTCTGGAGCTGGAAGTACTGACAGCTATAAGCTGTCCAAATGTGGGTGCTGAGACTTGCTTGAACTTGGGTCCTCTTACTAATCAGTGTGAGAAGATTTCTCTCAAAACTTGCTTGACTGTCTCTTCTCTCTCAGTTAAATTATGGCTTAAAAGCGATGTCAGTTCTCTCAGCCTCTGATGGGCTCATCTGTGTGATGGTTCCCTGTATTCTGTGAGTGAAAGATGCTTCTCCACAATGTCTTTGGAACCCTCAGATCAGCCAGGTTCACACCTGACCCAGGACAAAATGCTTTGGCTTCCCTGACAGTGCTCATGACTTAAAGAATGCTGGTGCTGGTCTAAGCTCTCTTTTCAGGCACTCTTGATGAATGAATGTCAACTAAAACACAGTTCAGTAGCATCATATTGCCTCTTAGTCATTTTACTCAGTGCCCAATAATCCTGACACCATTGTTTCTTAACTTCCTAGGCAACCTATCTTTCTGTCAAACCACAGTGTTAATGGTGCCTGCTTACCCCTGACATTGATCCTCTTGGAACCTGCATTGGGTTTTGTTAGAGGAGCAAGTTTCGTTGGATTCAGTCACAGAGGATGTCAGCCTGGCTAACAACATAAGCTCTTAAGAGAGCCTTATTTTAACTGACGTGGTCACATTTCTTTTTCTTGCCCTCTTCCTTGACTTCCTTGGCTATTCACAGTGATCATTCTAAACCTCCACTCCATGTTGCCACTAGGACTCCATTCTGTGTCTCTGCTTTCCTCCTCAAGAAGATGCTTCTTATTTTGACGGGACACAAACTCTCTTGTCTTCTTTTCTCTAGGTCTAGCTACTATGCAATCCTTGCTTCATAAAGCAACCACTGCCACCTCCTCTTTTAATCCTCAGTGACTTCCCATTGTTCCTACAATAATGACAGACAGGCTGCAGGTGAACCGTTTGCATCCTCATAAGGTAAGGAGCTGGCTTCAGAGTGTAAACCGTACCTGGTGCATACAGCCTGTTCAGTTCAGCAGACACTGTTTTTCAGAATAAGAGAAGCAGTGTGTTACAGTGAGGAAAGCTTCTCACCTCATTATGCACTGGCCCTGGTAGGAGCACCACTCTACCCGGTGCCACATCTTCTAGACAGAATGAGTGTGAACTTACAGCCTCAGCAGTCCACCCACAATGACACCCAGGGAGACTGCTTACTTACTGTGGACCATTGTCCAGGCTGTCTCCTCTCTGTGAAATGTGCTTCACATCATTCTGCACCTAATGAATATCTCCTCATTGTTCTGAACTCAGCTCTTGTGTTACTAATCAAGGAAGCAATTCTTTCCTCCATGACAATATCCGTTTAATGAATAAATTAGCATGCCCAATTAGTAACCAAGACCCAACAGTTATCCTAATGAAGGGCATCTCTCATGTGTCCTCCTTCTTGCATCACCCCATTACCTCAGTTGTGCCATTTATTATTTTACCCGGGATTGCAAGTCCTGCTTCAGATGGTAGTGTGTCTTCCTACCTCCAGGCACTCCTTGTCCTTTACCTCTCAGGGCTCGTGACCATCTCAGTTCTTGGCTCTATAACCTCTCTGACCTCATGGCCAATAGAACCCATCTTATGTATAGGCAGCACCATTCCATGGCCTGAGTCCTGTACCGAGTGAGAAGAGAAGTAGACAACACATTCATCAGTCTCTATTCCTGACTGTGGATGTGATGTGATCACTGTTTCAAACCATGCCACCATTCCCTGTCATGATGAACTCGACCATTGAGCTTCGAACCAAAATAACCTTTTTTTCCCTTAAGCTTCTTGGGTCAGGTATTTTGCCACAGCATTGAGAAAAGTAGCTGATACAATCTATGGTGCATATTGGCTATTGGAGTGTAAACAGACAGAATACCACGGAGGCTTTAATGACTTGACTGTTCACCCTTGTGCTCTGTAACCATCTCCACAAAGCAGCTCACTCCTTGTGTTTCGCAAACATGCCTTGCAGCTAGTACCTGCCCCATAGTTGTCCCCAGAGTGAGATGCATGAAACAGCCCTCAAACTGTCTCAAAGCACTGAGCTTCCTTCTCTAGATAATCCCTCCCAGGCATGCCCAGAAGCTGACCTAATCTAGATAATACCTCACAGGCATACACAGTCTTTTCTCTTAGATGATACTAGATTCTTTCGAGTTGACGATGTCAGCCATCACATTGATCTAAGTTAAATTTACAATAAGATACTTAATGTTGGGTGAACTCAGAGGAGATTGTAATACATCTTGTAAAAACCTTTTGGGAACCTTTTGAACTTGTAAAACAATCGCTACGGAAAGGAAAAGGGTAGACTTCACGACACAGCTGCTTTCCTGTTGGAAGAGGACCAGCTGATGACAAGGACTTTACGAATTAAAATTTTGAGGTTTTCCTTTTCTCCCTTAACAGCATCATTCTATGGGACATTCCTGAAGAACTGTGATAATAATGAAAAGGCAAAACTAACTCCATTTCATTCTAGCTGACTTTTGCTTTACCCTGGGTTTCTGCCAGTCATCCCCACTGCAGCCAGCTGGGCAGAATGTCTCATGAAGGCAGTTATAGGGAGTTTATTGCTTCTACAATATCCAGAAACTTACAAGTAACCAGGTAGCACATCCTGCCTCCCAGCCTAAACAAAACTTTTAGTTAACTAAATCCTTTGTTAACCCATCTGTCCCTTGTCTGGTGTAGCTATGGTGATCTGCTGTAACTATGGTTGTTTGCCTTGCCCCCAGCATGATGTAATTATGGTTTTAAGCCTTATAGACCCTACCCTGCTTCTCTGCAAGATTCAGTGTTCTTTTGGGCATTAGCCCTCTCTCCAATCACCAGCTATTGATAAAGGACTTCTAATTTGACAATCACTATGTGGCGTACCACTGCACATCTCACTCAGTATTACATTTGGAGCCCTCCTAGGATCACCACTCAGAGCCTCAGTCATACTCTGAATCACCCCAGCTTGGTGAATTCCTACAGGGAAGGCACCCCCGGAGATGTTCCAGGACCCTATGATTCTCATCAGCCAAGAGTCCCAGAATGACTGCTGTGTGACTCCAAAACCAAAACTGATTGAGTCCTTCTGGTCCTCCTAGGATAAGTTCTGTTATTTCTGGTTTGGATCTCCATTCTGGTGTGGTGTGGTGTGGTCTGGTTTGGTTTGATATTTAATTAATGGGAGTGCGATCTTGATGAAGAACTTCCCTTTGACCTTTCCCCACAGTCAAGACATTGGCTGAGGAGGTCATCTGGTAAACTGGTGCACCACTGGACACTGGGTGCTCTGCTCTCTGTTCATGCCTGTTTGGTGTGTATGAATGACTGTATGAGTGAATGAGTGGGTGGACAATGGGATGAAGTGAGTTCTGCCCTGGACAGCACCTGTCCGGAGAATCCTGTCTTTTGCTCGTCTATCACAGAATGAGAGTATGTCCTTGTTCGTTTCAACTGCCACCCTGTGACATCCCTCTTTCTCTTCCTTCCTGATTCTTGGTGAGGATGGGGGAGCCCGCCTGCCCAGCTCCCAGGTCTGGTAAACTCTGTGTCTCTGCCTCCTGCCTCTCTTTTACAACTCTGTTTTGCTGGGCTTGTGGCTGCTCTGCAGCTTTCCGCTCTCTCCTCTCGGAGCAGCCCCTCCCACACCAGCTGCACTCCCTTCCCGCAAGCCTGTCTCTGCCACATATCCTCTCTCTGGCGCTTTTGTCTGAGGTTCTTCGCTCTGCCAGATCCACACACAGGTCTTTTCTCTGTGGCTCCAGTGGCAGCCCTGTGTTCTGAAAGCAAAAGCCTACAGTTGCTTCTAGGAGTTTCTTCCCTGTCTCCCCAGGCCGTCTGCTATGGGAAAGGGGAAGAAGGGGACTGTAGCTCAGGACTTGCAGCAGGACGCTGCCCATTGAAGCCTGTCGTCTGCACCTTCTGTACTGATAAAATGAAGGGGAAAATGAAAGGGTTTCAGTCAGGCTGAACTTCCCTAGGCTGGGACTCATTTCTCTTCAGTGAAAGCAGCATTCCTGATGTTAGGGCAGGTGATGAACTCTCTACGACCTTCTTCCTTGTATTCTCTTCTACACCTTTCTGAGGACTTGGGTTGGCATTTATCTCTCGATGACTGTTTCTAAGGAAATATTATTCTACTCTGCCTTAATAATAGAGAAAAAAAGAGCCCACTCACTTTTTATAGCTCAGAATATCTATTGATCACATCTCAAATACGCTCCTCAGGAGCTCAAAGAAAGCAGAACTAGTAAGACTGATGTATTGGGACCCGCATGTAGAGGCATGGAATGTAGTGTGGGGAAGGCCTCAAGTTACAACGTTTTAGTGTTGTCTAGAAAGCAAAAAATAGTTTTGTCTAAAATTAAATACCTGATTGTACCAGAATCTGAAAGGAGACTGGAGAAGTCCAACTCAAGGATATATAGCAAATTGTAAAAGGCCAGAGAAAATGGAAACTTTATTTGCTTTGGTTTAATTTTGGTTGGATTTCCTCATAAGAAAAACAGGATAATGGTTCTTTGCTGAAAAATGCTTCTGTTTAAAACAGGATTATATGCTTTATAAGAGAAGGAGCACACATGCCCTGAGCAATCCCAGGTTTGTAATAGTGTCTAACTCAAGTCAGTGTTGGCTATTACATGAAATATCTGCCAGTGAAAATAAGCATTTTTAAAGGATGTAAGTAGATCTCCTTACTAGAAGGTGAGGCATGGAACGGTGCTGTTCCTGCCTTCCTACACCCTCATCTTCTGCTCTTGGGCTGGACGCTTCCATCTGTTGTCAGAGACTTCCTCACCTAGGAGACCTGAGATCAAAACTCACTGAGTAATTAAAAAGTCATAAAATGGAAAGACATGGCAGACCTCAGCCCACCCTTCCTGCCCTTCCCATCTGTTCCGGCAGCTTTCCCAGTCCTCCTCACACTTCCCGTAATGACATCCCGTCTGGGGGATGTCAAATGACAAAACAAGCCCTGAGTAATTACCAATGCTGATGGGATACAGTGACCAGGGGCCTCCCTCCTTTATGCTGTGTTCTTCAAAGCCTGCTGCTACTGCATCTCTGCCTACTGGAGGTGCTTGGCCCTTGGGTCCTGCCTGGGTTCTGACTTATGGTTACTGTAAGGCTCTGACTGCTCTACGGGCTCCTGTATGTACTGGCAGTGCCCTTAACTCCAAGACAGCCGACCATAACCTTTCTACATGTGGCCATATGTCCTGCTACCCCTGTCTACAGCAGGCAGATCAGTGCCCCCGAGTACCTCCAGCTGAGCTGTGAAAGAGGGTCCAGGGGTGTCTTCCTAAGTGCCAGTCATTAGTGCTGTGTTACCCAAGATGCTATGTGTATGGTGTCCCGCCGAACTCCAGCACTCCTCCCCATCTGCCTTGAACCCTGAACCCCAGTCCTGTCAGGTTCCCAAGAGAGGACATGCAGGACCTGGGACTGGGGTGGTCGCAGAAACTACTCTCACTGCCTCCAGGCACCTTGAGAAGATGCCTGTCACACACCTTTCCTTGAAATGAGGCTCCGCTATCTGTCTCTCACTGTATGCTGCACTGGGTTTCTTTCTTACTCTCTTCCATCCCAAGAGCTAAGGGCCTCACTGCCCGACTACCTTGGCACTCAGTGACCAGGGAATCCAGGATCTGGGATCCAGGGTTCTTGGTTGGACCTCAGGACAGGCATAGAACCAGGGGGGCCCTGCATCTGGTCACTCCCCTGTTTTCTGAAAAGCCTCAGGTCCTGACTGCTCCAAAGCACTGGACACTTTTCACTGGACTCTTCTAGTGGGAATTGGGGGACAGCCCAAAGCCCACAGATCTATCCAAAACCACTGATGTTCTTCAGGGGCCCAATTAGTCCTTTTGATCCTCTGATCCCAGAGAACACCAGAGCTCTAAATTTGGCCTTTGTTCAAAATTCCCCACGTTGTTTGGGGAAGCCCTTCAAAAGGACTTAACAAGCTTCAGAGCCTGTCATCTTGACTCAACAAGGTTCTGGTGCATGGATAACCTCCTGTTAACTACTGCTGACCCAGCTACCTGTCTTTGAGACCCCCCAAGACCTGCTCCAGGCCCTGAGGTACCATGTTTCCACGAAGAAAATTCAATTTTGCCATATAGAAGTTTCCAATTTGGGGTGCAAACTCTCTTAAGGTTAGGGGACCCTTACTGAGGCCTGGAAGGAAGCCAGCCTTCAGATCACCACACCCTAGACCTAAGAACAGGTACACAAATTCCTGGATCCCAGACTTGGCCAAAATAGTAAGGCCCCTCTACTCAGCTATGGTTGGGGACCAGGCTTTAAAATGGGCTTTCCAACAGGCTTGTCATAACCTAAGCCCAGTACTGGTCTTGCCTGATGTCCACCTTTTCATTCATGAAGCCCAGAGAATTGCAAAAGGTGTGCTTACTCAGACTTTGGGACCCTGACAAAAGGCCTGTATTTATGCAAGTGCTTAAAACCAGTAGTTTCAGGATGGCCCTCCTGTCCTACGTGTGATAGCAGTTACTGTCCTACTGGTGAAGGAAGCTGATAACCTTACCTTGGACCTTAGAGACTTAACTCTAAAGCCTCCACTGCCCCTATCCCCCATACATTGGAGATCCTCCTCCAGGGAGCAAATGGTCAATGGATGTCAAATACCCACATCACTCAGTTCCAGAGTCTTCTTCTTGATCAGCCCCATCTCACCTTCTCAGCCATTTAGAGCCTCAACCCAGCAACACCGATGCCTGGTGATAATGCAGAGGTGCCCCTACAGGACTGTGAAGATCTGCTGGCCAACTCCCAGGCCAGAAGCCTGGACCTCTGAGATATATCCTTACCTGGGGCAGATATCAATTTGTTCCTGGATGAAAGCAATTTTGTGACAGAGGAGACCTGGAAGGCTGGAGCCACTATGACCACCTAACAGGATATCATCTGGGCCCAAGCCTTGCCCAGGACATCTCCATCCAAAAACTCATCATTCTTATCCAGGCTCTATGTTGGGAAAAGGAAAGATGGGTGAACATCTTCACAGACAGCAGATGTGCCTGTGCTACCCTTTCCTGCCCACTCCGTGTCTACAGGGAAAGAAGACTGACACTCTCATGGCAGAAGGTCAGGTGGCCCAAAGGGCTGCCAGACTCCCTGCTGAGCCACTCATGCATCTAAGAAATAAAAAAGGTTCCCATGGGATGATGGACACTATCAGATTTCAGAATCATTCTTTTCACAGTCCTTGGATGCCTCCTTGTAGACCAGCTCCATCAGACAACCCACCTGGGTGCCACCAAACTGACTGAACTACTTTCTGGTATTTGTGGACATATTCTCTGGTTGAATGAAGGCTTTTCCCTCACAATGGTAAAAGACCTCCGAATGAGATAATTCCTAGGTCTGGGCTGCCTCCGTCAATTGACTCAGATAATGCTAAATTACACTTAGAGACCAGTGAAAACTGGCCTAACCTCCTGCCCCTGGTCCTCCTCTGGTTTAGATGTATTTGCTATAAGACTACACATTAAAATGTGTTCAGAAGGCCACCCGCCTCCTCTACTACCTAGACTAAGGGACCCTGTTCTGAATAATTACTCATCAGTCTCTCTGAAAGTATCTTCAGTCTCTCTAACAAGTCCTGGCTACAGCCCACTCTAACGTCTAGAACATCCTCCTGGTCTCTTTCTCTACACCCTGCCACCTGTTCCAAAGGGAGAGACACCCGCAGTTCCTGGTTCCATAGCTGGTTTGATTAGAGGCCATAGCTGACCACCTTGTTTCCAGGCCTGACAAAACCTCCCATCCTCCTCCTCGGTCCAGTGATTGGGCCTTGCCTAATTAACTGGTTGTTAAACTTTATCAAACAACAGATAGCCTTTGTCAAAATGATTTACCGGAGAGCCCAGTACAACCCCCTGTCACCTGAGGACATTGACGCTACCGGAAGACCGGGGACTGGGGGCGGAGGGAATGAAGTGGCAAAGCTAACTCCGTTTTGTCAGCTGGCTTTTGCTTTACCCTGTGTTTTTGCTGAGCCTTTCCCCCTGCAGTCAACCAGGCAGCATATCTCGTGCAGGCAGTTTCAGGCAGCACTTTGTTTCTACAATACTGGGACCCTTGTAAGTAGTCAGATAGCATGTCCTCCCTTCAAGCCTAATCAAACCTCTTTGTTAACTAAAAACCTTTGTTAACTGACCTGCCCCTGGTCTGGTGTAACTATGGTGATCTGATGTAATTACTGTTATTGACTTTGCCCCTTGGTGTGATATAATTGTGATTTTAAGTTTTATTAAATTAATAAAGCAATTTATTAATTGCTTCTCCTCAGAATCTAAAGTTCTTTGAGTATTAGCCTCCCTCTGACCCACAGCTATTAACAAAAGACTCCTAATTTGACCATCACTATGTGGTACTCCTCTGTGCAGCTCTCTCAGTGTTACCATAGTTTTATGTACCGTCTATCATAAAATATTATCATTTTCTAAAGCCAGTTAGGGAAAAATTTCTTAATGCAAACATCATATTATATATTTCCCGCCACTCAGCAACTTAGCCATTACTATTGTAGTAGAACAGATCAATGGAAACAGAGACTAAAGGAAGTCACTGCTAACAGACCTGCTTCATGAGAAATTCTGATGGCAGATAGTGACTCAAATCCACACAAAGGAAACAAAATGAACACTAAAGTAGGTAATTATAAAAGAATATTTTTTCTTCTAAATTTCCTTTCCTTCTCAACTGATTTGAAAATATACAATAACATATTTATATTGTTGGTATAACATCCATAAATGTGTCATATTTGAGAATGACATCAAAAAGGAGACATAAAAAACAAAGTAGAATTCCATTGGCATCAGAGTGGAAGCTGAATCCATAGGAAAGAATGAAGGGCAGTGGGAATGATAAGCACAGAGACTGACAAACTCTGTATTTATCCTTTCTCCCCTCGGCTTTTCTGAAAAGATATGAGTGCATGAAGAACAGATAACAATATACTCACGTGTGTGTAAAATATATAAATGTAACAAAAAAGAAGGTAAGTGGATCTATTTAAGAATATAGTTTCTTTATTTCACTTGAATGCAGTTAGTATAAATCTGAGGTCTATTCCCATTATACATACATAGAGTATATATGTATACATATATATATCAACTCTTAACTCTAAAAATATACTTAGAAATCATTAAAGGATTAAAGAGCCACTCAGCATAAAAGGAAATACTTAAGGAAGAATAAAAGAACAACAACAACCCAAAGAGACCTATAAAAAACACAGATCAAACTGATATACAAAGCCTATATTATTAACAATAATTACTTGTGAATGCATTAAGCAATTCAATCAAAAAACAGAGACTGGCAAGCTGGACTTAAAAAAAGATAAATATATATGTTGTCTATAGGGGATACATCTCGGATTCACAGAAACAAATATGTTCAAAGGAAAAGAGTGAAGAAGCTGGAGAAATGGCTCAGTAGTTAAGAGTGCTAGCTGTTCCTGCAGAAAACCTGAATTGGGTTCCCAGTACCTACATGGTAACTAATAACCGTCCATAACTACAGTTCCAGGGGCTCTGATGGCCTCTTCTGACTTCCATAGGCAATGCACGACATGGGTGCACTTAACATACATGCAGGCAATGCACTCATATACATAAAATAAAAATAATAAATAAAATATTTAAAAATAAAATGAGAATTTTTACAAACAAAAAATGTAAGAGTGAATGCTGAAATAGTATGCAGAAAAATAGACCTTAAAATACCAAGTGTTGTGCATATATAAAGAGGGGCTTTGGGGGCAAAAGTGCTTTCTCTGCAAACCTGGAGACCTGCGTTTGATCCCTGGAATCCATGTAAAGGTGGGAGGAGAGAACAGACTCCATCAAGTTGTCCTCTGACCTACACACTCCTCCACCATGCACAATAATGACAATTTTTTAAAAGAGGGACATTTTATGAAAAAGAGGGTCAATCCCTCAGTAAGTCATAAAAATGGCATGTGTACCTAGTAAGAAGCCATGTGATTATTTTCCAATTTCTACTCACCCCAGATCGAGAGGGCACTGACAGACCCAGAAAGGATTCCACCTGAAGTCCAGCATGGTGAAAGAATGAGTTCATTGGCATGAGTTAGAGGTGCCTGGGTGGAAGATTACTCACAGGAGCACAAGTGACTCCGGCAGCTGCGTCACCCAGAGGCCTCGCCCCAGCACAGGTAAAGACTTACAAAGCCATGCACTGGCGTCACGGGAGTTTTTTGGTGTCTTGGGGCTACTGTACTACCAACAGTCTTCCCTCAGCAAATGTTTGTATCCTCAGGGAGAGGAGGGCTGTCCTGAGCCGTCCTTCTCCCCTCTTGTGGGAACATTAATTAGTGAAAGGTTGTGGTCTCTTGAGAGACTCCTGCATGTGATCACAGCTGCTCTGCTTTCAAGACAACAACAGTCATGCCCGATCTGAAGGAAACAGTCATATAACATTAGAGAAATACAGGAAGAAAATACTAACAGAACTGAAGGGAAAGAAATATTTTATTTTTATTTATATTTTATTTATTTCTTAATAAAAAAAATATATATAAAATATTAGTTGGGGACTTCAATATCTCACCATCAATGATGGATAAAACTACGTCAGAAAATGAACAAGGACATAGAAGGCTTGAACAACACTATTAATTAGGAAGATCCCACTGTAACTCAACTGTAACAAAGTACACATACTTCTCAGATGCGTGCCACACTTAACTCCAGGATAAATCCTGTGCTAGGGCACAAGGCAAGGACTCGGAACTCTCATACACTGCTACTGGGCAAGATGGTGTGACCATTTTGCAAGCATTTTCAAGCTTCTCAACGTGTTAAACATAGAGTTACTGTATGATCTGGCAGTGCCACTATTAGATATGTACTCAAGAGAAATGAAAACTCATATCCACCAAAAAATTTGTGAAAAGATGTTTATAGAAATATATTCGTAATTCCAAACTCTTAAAGTAACCCAAATATGGATGGATGAATAAAAAAAAAATTTCTTCAATAGAATAAAGAAAAGCCATATCTGTGTTAAACATTCTATAAGGCTAATTAGTTCGAACTTCTATGACTTGTGGATAGCTGAAATGTTATAGGTCCAGAGTCAAAGTTATGATCTTGGAGTATCTTAGTTCCTAAATGGTATTTGTTGTCCATGTCTCTGTCTGACTTAACATCTTTGCTGACGATCAGGTAAGTCCTTTTGGAACGTACAAACAGAGCACTAGTTTTCCTTTGGAATGTATGAATTTAGCAGACCACTAGAGTCTACCAACCCCAAAGCTAAGAGTGTCCTCAGATAGCATATGAGGCCTGTTACCTCCCGCTCTTGTGTCTCCCCACAATGTATTTGAAAAGTGTCTTGATTTATGACTTTCTCTGTTCTGTTACTATAAAAATTTCATGAAACTTCTTCCACATTGGAACATAGAATTTGGGGTGACCTGAGTCTGTGTTCACTTGTATCTGGCTCTAGAATAAACGGTCTCTTATCCCTTCTGAGGTGACAGTTGTGTTTTGACAGTGAACAGGAGGATGGACAGTTGAGTAGGTCAAGTCAACAGTGAGACTGAGCTGATCTGAAGCCCCAAGGACGACTGGGAGTTGCTCATTGATATACACGCCAGGTGTCAGATGGCAGGTCGGTGCAGGCCGTTGCTATCACACAGTGTTAGGTGTTCACGTTTTTATGGGGTCCAGGTGACAGCATTGTAGTTTCTTCAGTCCAGTATGTCTGATAAGTTCTCGGGTCTGATTTCCATGATGCGATTTTAATATGCCCTGCGGTCTCAATTCACCCCAACAAATTCACAGGGTGGTACCCTTCTGCTCCCAGGAATAAGTCATTTATCAGGCTGCTGCAGGAATGGTTCCAGAGAGATGCTACCACATAGATATAGCCATCCTCTTTCAAATAGGGCCAAAAGCTGCTTATAAAATGGATCCTCTTGGGGCAAGGCACAGTCTGAAAAATCACTGTTTCACACAATATGGAGTAATTTAGAGCAGGGCACAGCCTGACTTCAACGATCATTCTGCCCATTTTAGAGAAGGAAGAACTTGGAGAATTTCAAGAATTTGGCTCAGATCACAGAGCTATACTTCTGTGTCTCTGGTTTGACTTTCAGAGGATGGAAGACATGGCACTAAGGACTCTCAGTACGTGGCCACATCTGTATTCAAGCCACACTGAAGCAGTTACACTTACGCATCTAGCCTATCTGCTTCCTACAAGGTCCAGAGAGGAGGCAGGGGAAAGCCAAAAACACCCTTAGAGAGAGCCCCAGTTTCTGTACTCATTACAAAAGACACTCCTACCACCGAAGATTTCAAATGCCTCAGGTAAGTGCGCAGACCCTGCGGAGTGTTTCAGTACCCAAATGCTGCGTAAGACAACCCCTCTAAAGCTTAGAGATTTAAAAGTGGTAACTACGCTGTTTTGCTCACAAGTCTGTATTTGGACAGTGATCAGAAGTGTCAGTTTGTCAGTAATGATGGGAACACAGCTCCACACCACACCAGCAGCTGCCCAGCCAACTCTTTTCAAAGGCCTCCATCCAGGCAAAACTGAGATTCATGAATTTCAGAGCAAACCACAGATGAAGCAAAGTTGAGTTTATCAAAAATGGAAAGACAAGGCTGGAAAGATGGATCATTGATTAAGCACAGGTAGGTCTTCAGGAGACCCCAGTTAATTCCCAGCAACCACATTAGGCAGCTCAACCACCTGTAACTCCAGCTCCCGATCCCAGGCCTCTGGCTTCTGTGGACACTTTCACTCGTACACATACCCACACACAGATACACATAATCAAAAATAAAAATATCTTAAAAAATAGTGTGTGTGCAGACACAGACACATATACACAGACTAACACACACACACACACACACACACACACGGGGCGGGGGGAGATGACAGGATGTTCTTGGGGCTTTCTAAGTTACATTTATAAAGGTTGCTAAGAAACTGGTCCTATTCTTTCTAGTTTCCCCAAGTTTGTAATTTGTAACAAGGTTAAAGTTCAGGAAAAAAGATCATCAGGTAGATTTACGAGGGCACTCTTTAGGGGAAAAAAGAGAGTGACAAAATCCCAAGGTTTGTTGTGATCAGGCCGTGCTCTCCTCCATATTGTTTCAAACACTGATTTTTTTCGGACTGCGCCTTGCCCTGAGAGACTCCATTTTGAGGATGGGGGACGACTGTGCACCAGGACAGACATGAAAATAATACCATCTGTCCAGGCACCACCCACACAGCACAGACCAGTAAATGGCCTATTCCTGCTGGTAGAAAGGGGTCCTGCCTACTGGGGTAAACTGAGACTATAGGGTACATGGGAATAGTAGAATCATGACAATAATGCCGGGATTATTTATAAAGCTTATAAAACCCAATGTCTGGCCACTGTACGTGTTCAAAAGAAGTACTAGGTGACTCTTTAGATTGACAACCAAAAAGTTCAAAACTTTTTTTTTCTATAGAAAATACTTTTGCTGGTGGAAGTGGAATTTGCAAAACATATTTCTACTCAGTAACCAACTATAAGAATCTGGAATCCTCATCCCTCAGCATCTAATAAGAGATAGCAAATATATAAAGACAACAAAATCCTTGTTGCCATGACTCACAAGGACATACATCTCAAAATAGGTGGCACGTAGCCAAGAGTGCTTATGAAAATTGACAAATTGAAATTAATTTTTTAAACTTGCCACAGCCTTCTTAGAAAAAAAGTCAACGTAACGTGTTTTGAAATTTCTAACTAAATAAATTTTCTTCTCTGATGGAAAACATATTCCCCAATATTGGAAAGGCACATGTGAGACCATGCAGCTGAGAACCTCGATTGGGGCTAGTTTGAAGTCTACAGAATTATCTGGATGAGGGAGAATTTACCTGATCCTAGGAAGCCAAGCTAAACACTTCCACATCTTGCTACTTTTATAGGTGAGGTCGTAAGTACGACTTACTGGCAATTTTTCTGCCTTGTGTATGCATCAGAAACTTAGATACTTTATGAATTGCAAAGCAGGCATGAATTTTATACATGTAGGTTTGGTTGAGTTTTTTTCTTTCGACAAATTCCATTTGGTTTTGCTTATTTTAGATCCAGTGCGTGTTAATATGTTTATATTGCTGAACTTAAAAACATTATTATTATTGCACCTGGTGTGATGGTTGCATACTTCCAATACTAGCACTCTCAATGTAGGGGCAGGCAGGTCTCCGAGAGTTTGAGCAGGTTTCCAGGCCAGTTAGGGCTACAAAACAAAAATTATCATTGCAACAACAACGACAACTACGATGATGATGACAACAACAATATTGTTGCTAGAGCTCACATGCGGAGCTCAGAAGATAACCTTGTGGTGTGAGTTTTCTCCTTTTACCTTTACTCAGATCACCAAGCTGAGTCATCTCCCGCTCTCTGCACCCAAACTCCATTGCTGTCCTTTTAAAATAGAAAGTTCCCACGTGTCTTTTACAGACTCAGGCTCTACTCAGAATGTTCCTGCCTACATCTCGCTGAAGTTAGAAGACTGAATGATAAGTAGAAAGCAACCAAAATCCAAACTTGCAAGAATTTGTGCAGTAAGGATAACTAGATTCCGACCTTTGTCCGCACCCTGGGGTAGTACTTGGCTCCGCTGCTAGATGGCAGTGTTCCTTCACCAAAGGACAGTTACAAGTCTGAAATAGAAAGGAAGACATTGCCTTCCAACCTCTTCATTAGCAACTTTTTATCCAGACTTCCTGGTTTCAGTTAAAAGGAGACAGCTGCAATGTCAGAAACCTCAAGGGTAGAGTGAGAGCTCAGAACAAAAAGTTCTTCCTGCTGGCCACTGTTCATTGCAAAACTGGCCAATTGGTGGTGTAAAGCACGTGGTTATTCCAAGAACAGTAAAATTCCTTTACTAGGGACTACAGTCAGTGACAGGTCCTAGTAAAGAAGTGATCTGTTTGGTCCATGACTGGTGGTGGCATAATATTAATTTCACTTATAACAAAATGTTTGTAGCATTGTAACTACCAAATATCTGCATATGATATAACTAAGAATTACAGAAAGATCTTTTCAAAAGGGGGAGTTTCTCCCCCAATTCCAAGTAGAATTAAACAGGTACTGTACATGAAAATAGAGGGCACTTAGTTAAATTTGAATTGCATTGCAGACACACAATTAATAAATATTCTTAGTGAAAGAGTATGACATGGTCAATAATTAGGATTTATACCATGGTTCAGTATGTCCATAAGCTTTGTATCTGTAGATCAAACAACTGCAGATCAAAAGAATTCCAGAAAAGAATTGTCTGTACTGAGCAGGATTTTTCTTGTTATTGTTCCTTTAAAAATACAGCATAACAACTATTGCTACATTTACATTGTATTAAATATTGTAAGTAATTGAATTTCGAAGTATGTGTGAGGATGTGCTGAGGTATGTGCAAATAATCTACCATTTTACGTAAGGATTATTGGCATCTAAGGGTTTGGGTTTTGCAGGGGATAGAATAGGTGATGGGCAATTTTGGATCCAATTCCATGGAACGACTTTACTAGAAACATGTTCCCCACAGGTTTCTGCATAGTGGTCCTGGTACCTGCATTTTATTTTAGTTTATTTTTGATACAGACTCTCACTCTGACACTGCCTGCTTCAAGCCATCCAAGCACTAGGGTTACAGGTGGGCCCCCACTGGGCTGGTGTACCTAATGCTGATTCTTTCAGATCACACTTCCAAATAGCAAAGGGCTGACGCCAGAGGGCTGAGGATCTCTGAGAATACAGTCTTTTCCTAGAAGCTAAAACAAAAAAATAAAAACCGTTAGATAAGCACATTGCTTCCTAGAGGAGACTATTTCACAATTTCTGTGAAAACACTGAAATTCAGGGTTGACTAAAATATATAACGTTATGAACCCTTGCTAAGGCTTGGTTTGCAGTCTCCTGTGGTTTACGGGAAGAAAACAATTTAGGTCAGATCCTCCCCCTGCCCCTCCACTCTTTAGCTTCCCCTTACTTCTCAGCACGAGATTATCGGCTTCCCACAAGATACTGATGCCTTGCAACTATCTGAATTTCCTATTTAAATGCACCGTCTTTCCTTTAGTGTCTCCTAATTAGGTCTAGGAGGCTAATTCTCAGGTTCTGCTTGAGTAACGCTTAGGTGGTATTCGGAACGAAACTCACCGTTGTCAACTGTGCAAGAATCTGATTTTAAGCTAAGATAACCAATTTTGAACCATAGAGACATCTTTTATTTTTGCCTGTGTTTTTTCATTAATTGTTTTATTCAGTGTACAAAATAATAGGTTTTATTATGACATTTTCATACACATGTATCATTGTACCTTGTTCATATTTGTTCCCTCCTCCCCCGCCCCCGTCCTTCTTACTGCCCTCATTGGTGCAATTTTTTACTCCAAATAGACCCTTCTGCTTTCATTTCACACGCGCGCGCGCGCGCGCGTACACACACACACACCACGCACATTTAAATCTAGATCCTGAATATGAGAGGACATAGGATACTTGTCTTTCTCTCCAGTACTATCTCCTACTCCCTTCTCCCCATCTCCCTTCTACTTTCATGTCACATATATGAAATTCATGTGAGAGGAAATCTGCAGTATTTGTCCTTCTGAGTCTAGCTTGTTTCGCTTAACTTGATGCTCTTTAGTGCCGCCCACTTCCCTGCAGTGACGTTTCATCTTAAGATCTGAATGAGATTCCACTGTGCATATGCACCATGTTGTCTTTACCCGTGCATCTGCTGACTGGAGTCTAGGACGGCTCCATATGCTGGCTGTTGTGAATGGTCCAGCCATAGATATGGGTGGGCACATATCTGTGGTGTGCTGACTTAGATTCCTTCAGATATACTCTGGAGCAGCATAGCTGGATCATGTGGTAGTTCTATTTTTAGTTTGAGAACCCCATACTGATTTCCATAATGGTGGACAGGTCCTCACTCCAGCAGGATTGTATAAGGTTCCTTTATCCTGTATCCCCTACGGTGTGCACAGGTACTTGCTTTCTGAATGATGGTGTGAGGTGGCATTTGTTCATCCTGATTTTTGGAGATAGGGTCTCATGTAGCTTATTTTGGCCTCAAGATTACTATACAGCTGAGAACGACTTTCAGCTACTGACCCTCCTGCCTCTACCTTCCAAGTGCAGAGAAGTTATAAGCATGAACCACCACACCCGGCTCTCGAGGCAGGTTTGATTTGCATTATTCATATAGCTATGGATGTTGGGCATTTTTCTCAGATATTTATTGGATATTTATGCTTCTTCTTTGGGAGTTATCTTTTCAACTCATTGGCCTACTTATTGGTTGAATAATATTTGGTATTTGATTTTCAGACTTCTGTATAGATTCTACATATTAATCCCTTATTGAGTACACAGTTGTCAAAGATTTTTCTTCCATTTTTAAGCTGAATTTTCACTCTTCTGATTGTTTATTCTTCTGTACAGAAGCTTTCTGATTTCATCCGATCCCATTTTTCAATTCTTAGGGCTACTTCCTGTGCTACCGGAGTCTTTTCAGTAAGTGCCTGCCCATGCGTGTATATATCTTGAAATATTTTCCTTTGCAGTTTCAGTTTCACAACTTACAATAAAATCTTTATAATTTTGAATTCACTTTTGTGCAGGAGGAGCCATATGGGTAACATTTCGCTCTACACGGGGCTATCCAATTTTCCTAGCTATCTTTCCTCCAGCGTGTGTTTCTAACACCTTTGTCTAAAATGGGCTGGCTGAGGCTGTGCAGGTTTATCTCGGGGTCCTCATCTCCAGCACTTGTGTGCATGTCTCTCTTCATGTTTGTGTTACTATAGCTCTGTAGTATAAACTGAGATCAGATATTGTGAGACTTATACAATTGGTCTTTCTGCTTAGGATTTCTTTGGCTATTTAGGGTCCTTCATATTTTCTTGTGGATTTTAGGACAGTTTTTTTTTTCCAGATCTGCAAAGAATATCATTGGAATTTTGATGGAAATTACATTAAATCTGAAGCTTTTAGTAGTATAGCTATTTTCGTAGTATTAATTCTGCCAGTCTATGAGTATAAAAAGTCTTTCCATCTTCTAATGTTTTCCTTAATTTCTTTCTTCAGTGTTTTAACGTTTTCACTGTAGAAATTTTTCTCTTCCTTCATTAGATTTATTTCTATGTGTTTAATCAGTTTATGTATTGAAGCTATTATGAATGGGACTGTTTTCCTGGTTCCTTCCTCAGGAGTTCATTATTAGAATATAGGGAAGCTACTAATTTTAAATTTTGATTGTATCCTATTACTTTGTTGAAAGCATTAGTTCTAAAAGTTCTGTTACAGTCTTACAAACATTAAAAAAGTCATATTATTTGTGTGTATGTGCATATGTGTGGGCATGCTCCAGCTGTGGTGTGCATGTGGAGATCAGAGAATAACCTGTCTTCCACCAAAAGGATCCTGGGGATTGAACCCTGGTGTGGTGGTCTGAATGAATGAATCCCTCACAGGCTCCAAGGATTTGGACATTTTGTCCCCAGTTGGTGGCAATGTTTGGGGAGGATCTAGAAGGTGTGGCCTTGCTGAAGGAAGCACGTCATTGGGGGCAGATTCTTAGAGTTCTTAAACCTTGGCAGATTTCCAGTTGCTCTCTCCTTCCTGTGCCTACTTGAAGATGTGATTGTTCAGTTTTCTGCTCTGGTCATCTCCATCTGCCAGGCCTCCCCTGCCATTATGGAACTTTACCCCTGGAACTGTAAGCTCTAATATACTCTTCCTTCTATAAGTTGACTTGGTCATAGTGTTTTATCACGGCATCAGAAAAGTAACTAATACACCTAGTCATCAGGCTTGGCAGTGAGTGCCTTACCTGCTGAGCCATCCTGCCAGTCCCATAGCGGAGTCTTTAAGATTTGTTTTGAGCTATTTCACTGATATGTAGTTTACACACTGTACACTGTTCACCCACGAAAAATGTACAGTTCAGTGGCTTTTGGCATATTATATTATCAGCATTTTTTGCACTTACTTATTTTGTACATGTGTCTTTGTGTGCATGAGTCACTGCTGGGCATGTGAGGCGGTCACAGGAGAACTTGCAGGAGTGTGTCTCTCCTTCAACCATGGGGATCCCAGGGACTGAATTAACATCACCAGGCTTAAGCACTTTTATTTGTTGAGTTATCTCATTGTCCCTAAATTATTACTTTTTTTAAAGTTTTGATAAACATATGCTATGTTTTGTGTATAATTCATGTCTTTAGGTTCTTTTAAGGATCTCGTCATCTGTGAATAGGAATTTCAGCTTGACTTCTTTTACTATTTGTAACTCTTTTTCTTTTCTCTTCCCTTATTTTAATTACTTTAGCTAAGAGCTTAAGTACTGTATTCCACACGAGTGGTTCCACTAGACACCCTTGATTTGTTCCTGATTTCAGAGTAAATGCTTTCCTCTTTTTTGTCCATATAGTATAATGTTGGCTATGGGTTTATTTTCCTAGTTTCCTCATATTTTCCTCACTAAGGAAGGTAGATCGAGATGGCCATGTGATTTCTGTCCTTGAGTCTGTTCATGTGCTGTATATATTCCTTGATTTTTCTGTTGAGCCGCCTTCGTATCCCTAGCATGAAAGCAGCATGATCACAGTGTGTAAGCCTTTTACTTTGCTCTTGAGAGGTTCTTTGAGACTGTCTGCATCCGTGTTCATCAGGGAGATGACTCTACACTGCTGTTATTCACTTTCAGTGTCAGAGGAATCCGGACTTTATAAGCACGTTTAGTAGTATTCATTTCCTTTCTGTTTCATGCAATGATTTGTTTGTTTTGGAGACAGGGTCTCACGTAGGCCTCACTTGCTACAGAGCTGAGGATGATTCAATTTCTGATCCTCTTTGCTACCGTCTCACAAATGTTGGGATAAGTTTGTGTGGTGTTGGGCTTAAACTCAGAGCTTCATGAATGTTAAGCAAAAAGTCTACACCCTTAGAAACTTCACCCTTAACCTGTAGTTCATCTTTAAATGTCTGGAGAAGTTCAGCAATGAGTCTACCCAGTGCTGGACTTATTTTTTAGTTAGGAGAGCCTTTATGACTCATTCAATTTCACGGAGCATTGTGTAAGGTGTGAATGAAACCCCCAACAGTTTCAGACTCTGGAAGAAACCTGGAGCCAGAGCTTATCTAAGCCTTACAAACCGCTCCAGATCCCAAATTCCTTGGCAGATAAGCAAGGAATTCGCAAACGGCTCTGGAAAAGGACTACTTCCTGGACAGAAGAAGCTTGCCTGAAACATCAATCAGATATCATGGCAACCCCCCTCCCCTAAAAGCCAGGAGGTGGCTGAAGGTTTTAAAGGTTTTGAGGATTTGGACAACGTGCTGTGCTGCTGGTCCTGCTGCTGGGGCTGCTGGCTGCTGGAGCTGCTGCTGCAGGCGCTGCACTGGGCTTTTGAGACTCAGACTTGGGCTGAGCTCCCCTGGGGAGCACGCCAGCCCGGTCCCCCAGAGTCCCAGCCCCAAGATGGGGGTGAGGGGGCTAGCCTCCCCCATCTCTTCAGGAAGGCTAGCCCCCAAGGGGGGGCTAGCGTTTCTCCACTCGTAGGTGTGGAGGAGCTAGTCCCATCTGGTCTTCTCTCAGTAAAGCCGGGTCCTGTTAGCTGCCAGCGGAGTCTGATCCCTTCTGTCTGCTGCGTCTCTCAAACCCTGAACCTTACATAATGGTGCCATGACTCGGATGGAAGAGAGCAGCAGCCCACGTGGGGACCACCTTTCACGCAGGACCTGATGTGGTATGATCTGATCCGCTGGTCTGCTGTGGGCTCCTCACCCACAGCCCAGCACCTACATCATGAGACATGGAGGTACCAGTTCCTTCTCCCCTCTATTGCTCTCTCAGCTTTCTCCCTCTCATTCTCCCATTTCTGAGTGGTCACTGGTGCTCACTCGCCCACTCGCCCACTCAACACTCTCGTCTACCTCGTGCCCGGGCTCTGCCTCTCCTCCTTCATTGCCCACAGGACTCCTGCCAGGCCTTCAGAGAGGAGCGCCCTAGCTAGGGCCTTCACTTCGCTCCAGCCTCTGCTCATCAGCCCGCCTGGGAGTTCCTCCGGTCTGCCCAGCCTTTCCCTCTGTCTCCCCTCCTGCGCACTAGCTCGAGTCTCTGCTCAGCCACCCAGGAACTCGTCCGGTTTTCCGGCCTCTCCCTTGTCCCCTCTGTCCTCCATCGTGCTTGTGTACTAGGTCAGTCCTCTGCTGGTTCCACTGCGAGCTGGTCTGCCTGCCCTTTTCCCTTTCCCTCCCTCTGCGCCACTCCATCTGAGCCTAGTGCATATAGACACATAAAAACAAAGGAGAAATAGTCTAGAAAAATTAGATATATACAACACAAAACAGAAAAGTCATATTCTTAAAGATAATTAAGTCAGAGCTTTCTACCTTATATCAGTGATTCTCAACTGCGGGCCAATTTTGCCTCACAGCAAGGGGACATTGGTCATCTTGCCACTTTTTTTTTTCCCAGTGCTTGAGGATTGAATCCAGGGCTTTGCACAGAGTAGGCAAACACTTTATTACTGAGCTACATTCCTGGTCCATGGAGATATATTGAGTTGTTACAACTCTGTGTTGGTACTATTGAAAGCTGGTGGGGTGAATTAGTGATTGCTGCAAAAATTCTACAGTACACACTTGTGCCTGTAGACTCCTTTCTGTCCTCTGCACAGCAATGATGCACACATCCAAATAGTTCAGAATGTCAGTAGTACCGACGGTAAGAAACTTTGTTACAGAATAAGAGCACATAAAAAACCAGTGTTGGCGCAGGAGAGGTGACTCACGGGCTAAAAGTACTTGCCGTTCTTCCTGAGATCCAATTCCCAGTATCCACATGGTGGCTCTTCATCGTCTTTCAACCTTCAAGGACAGCACATACAGACCAGTAGCATACCAGCAACCACAACACTTGTACAAATAAACAATAAACCATTAAAAAAAAAAAAGCCAGCCCGGCTCAGTCTTCTGAATGCTGTTTGAAAGCATGTGCCCAATTTTCTTAATGTAAATCACTAGAGTCCCCCAAAGGCCAGTCAACTGTATCCTTCTTTAATGCCCAGGTCCCCTTGCCAGGCACCCAGTCATAAACAAATTTTACAGACACCTGGAGAGGGAGGAGGCCCAGGGTGGTGCTCTGTGGGTTCTGCTGTCTTGTGTGTTAACCTATAGAAGAGCTGTTCTGCCCTAGACAGCTGTGGGGCGGGGGGGGGGGGGGTCGTGTTTGACAGCAGCAGTGAAATCCCACATCCAGAAATAGCCATGGGGATGAGCAAATGTCTTAGAAGGTATCTTCTGAACTCTATGGGACACCTATCAGATGGGTTGCAAGGCCTTTCAATCCAGCCAGTCCTAAAACTTCTTAAGCACCTTTCTCTAGGTGAGTAGATGGGTTTCACAACAAGGCTATGGAATCCAGCCGTAGCTTGGATCTGAAATGGGTTTTCAGGGTGACACTGGAAGGTGATTGAGTCCCTAAAACAAAAATTTCGTGGCCTGAATTAAGTGTCTCTACCTAACAGGCTGGGCCTTCTGAAGATAAAAGACACTGCACAGGTTCGGTTTGCCAAGTTGCTGGCGCTCCCTGCTGAGCTCAGCAGAGCCTTTGGAAATTTAGCACTTTTACAAGGGAAGGTGTTTGGACCGTATTGTACTCTTCTGGGTAGAAATGGATATGTACTGGAACTTTAATATTTGGTGACCAGTACTTGAGGTTTAGAGCCATGACCATTTTTTAGCATATGCTACAGTCATTTATTTTGATGACTCCGTGGGCTGTTCTGCTACTGACCCAGAACACTACCATGATTTCTTTTAGTAGGATGGCATGGAGGGCACAGGGCAGTTTCCCTTAGACGGAAGGGAGAATCTTAGTTACAGGATAATGGATCTTCCTGATTCCTCAGGTTTACCTGAGAAAACCTTACAGTGGTATAGCCAGAGAGAAATGAGCATTTTCTAACCTGAAAACAAAATAATGCAAATAAAAATTAGTACTGGACTAAATGCTACACCAGAATGCCTTCTCCGTGGAGAAATGCTGAGTGAAAGGATACAGAGCGGTTTTAATCCTCTTCTGTAACCTATATACTTAATAAACATCAGACATGTGATCTTGGAAGAACTTCGCTTCCTGGTGTCCTCAAACCTCACTTTCTTCCTCTCTCACTTCCTTTCCCAGCGTTCCATGCCAAAATAGTGTCAACTTCTCTCTTGTGCCACATGGCACTTAACTTCCCTCCATCTCGGTTGGGAACCGGTACGTAGGAGAGGAAGTGAGGAGGGCCAGGTGTTCTTATCTGACTGGTGTCCCAGCGAGGCTTTGTGGAGTTACCCTTTTCCCTTGGATGCTGCTATGGATCGTCATACGAATTCCCCCTGCCTGGGACCCTCCTTTTCCCATTTATTCTGCAGAGGTGAATGGATGTCTCTTCTAGCTGGCCTTTGGCGGCCCCTCTGCAGCCCCAAACTCCCAGTGGTCAACCACTAGCCTGCTTCAGTGCTGTTCTTTTTCCACATGGCCCTTGGGAAGGTTCTTGGTGAATGATTCTACATCAGGCAAGCTGTCTCTCGTGAACAGTACAGATCTGGTCCTTGGGAAGTACAGTTCCTTTGTTTACAGCCACCTCACCAACCAGCTTCCAAACCGAAGGAGGTCGGAGTCTAGCTTAGTCCCTTAAACTGAGTATGACACACCTTAGTCTCGACCGGAGCCCTTCCCCTCACGGCCATCTTCTCCCTTCCCTGGGGCGTCCAGCCCTCTAACATCTACCTACACGTCCAGTTCCTCCTTCAAGCTCTATGTACTCACTCCCTTTATATTTTTAACATGTATGATGAAGGAATTCTGTCACCATTAAAAAAAAATACTTCTTTTGAATTTTATATTTTGCTTTGACAGTTCATTTAGAAATGTGATGTATATTTCATCTTCGTTTCTTAGTCAGAACTCTCAAGGAACTGCCCATTTACATAAGCTGTATCTGTTCCTGTCACATAGCCATGATTCTACATCAGGCATAGGCCGGAAGACTCTGCCTGAGAGCCTGAGACACCACTGTGGCTGCCGTTCACTAGCACCCACATATCCCTGCACTCTCGTTCCCATGGAAACGGTATCTCAGTGTACTCCACAGCAGTGTGGTCAGTGTTAACTCTTCCAGCATAGGGACCTGTTCTTCTGCCTCCTTTCAAGCGTCTGGGGCTCATTCATGGAAGTTTAAAAGTACTGAGAGAAGATGACTTGTCAGTTTAGTCATTATTTCACTTACATCCACTGCTCCACACTTCCTTTTTTTCAGGACAGACTCTTACTGTCGCCTAGAATTCGCTATGTATACCATGCTGGTCTACTGAGATCAACTCACAGAGATCCACCTGCCTCTGCCTCTCAAATGCTGGGGTTTAAATCGAGTGCCACCCTGCCCAGCCTATTTTGTTTCCATTCTCAAGAATTAGAAGCAATTTCTTTAGTAAAGGAAAGTGCATTGATTATTTACAAATTACACCCGTTTTATGCACTTGTCATAAAAAAGCTAAATTGCAAAGATGCTTAAAAGTGGAAGAACATAATCATAATTTCCATGACCCAAAGAGATAGTAGGATATTTATTTATTTCCTTCCCTTTTTGTAACTGTGATAAAAATGCAATAATTCTTAGTTTTCACTACAAATAATCTGATTTATTTGGTATTCTGAATGTACTCTGAACTTGGCATTTAAATCTTTGATGATTTAAACAGGACCTCACTGCACAGCTGTGGCTGGTCTGGAACTCACTGTGCGGACCAGGTTGACTTCATTTTTGATGATTTAAACAGGACCTCACTGCACAGCTGTGGCTGGTCTGGAACTCACTGTGCGGACCAGGTTGACCTCATTTTTGATGATTTAAACAGGACCTCACTGCACAGCTGTGGCTGGTCTGGAACTCACTGTACGGACCAGGTTGACCTCAGCCTTGGAGGTGTCTGGTGTGGTGGCGCTCGCCTTTATCCCAGCTCTTGGGCAGCAGAGACAGAACCTCTGTGAGATAGAGGGCAGCGTGGCCACCTAGCGAATTCCAGGCCCGAAAAGAATAAAACACAGGGGCTGGAGAAATGGCTCTGTGGATAAGAGCACTGGCTGCTCTTGCAGAGGACCTGGGTTCATTTCCTAGTGCCCACAAGGCAGCTAACAACCTTCCAGTTCCAGGGGATCTGATGCCCTCTTCTGGCTTCCATGGGCATTTTGCATGACACTGGTGTACTTACATGCAGGCAATACACTCATATATAGAAAATAAAAATGAATAAAAACAAACAATTATTTTCTTAAAAGCTCTTTATGCTGTTGTAAAATGTGGTGGCTTGGGAGCTGTGTTCCAGGCATCTGTCAACAATTTATTCTCTGTGCTCTCTCTGTACCTTTCATTGACTGAGCCATGAAGCGTGGATTATAGAACCCACTGGAATCATTTGTGATCATAACTGTATTTCAACAAGAGAGGAAATCTGGTCATTAGTTCTTATTGGAGGAATATCTACAAACAGACATTTAAAATGAAGGATAGTCCCAGGTGGAGGTAAGTTGGGTCTTTATCCCCATGATGAGAGCCTCACCACTCCCACAGTCCCCAGCTTTTCTAAGGCTGGCATTGAAACTAGCTTGTTTTTCAGTGTGGTAAGATGTTGTGTCCCTCTGACCAGCAAGGAAAAACCGCAGTACAGACGTACCAGTTGCAAGCAGTTTTATTCAGCCCTTCTTCCAAGATAGCAACTCTTCCCCTTCCTGAGCTTCTTCTCCTTTTATATCCCCTAGCTTAGCCAATCACCTAAAAGGTCAAGTCGTGGACTACGAGCCTCCAGTCATGGTAAACATCACACGCAGGTCACAAGGCCTGCATGCTTTTAGCAACCAGTCATACTTCCTTCCTGTAACCTTGGCAACGTCCCGGCTCTAGGAGGAAGCAGCAGCAGGATGCCATCTTTATTTCTCCCCACAGTAAGATTTACCACATGTGCAGAATAGGCACTCTCACTAGTAATCTCAGATCATACTCCCAAACATTTTCCAATTCAGAGGCAACTTTTATGTGGCACTGAACTTTGAACAGTGAGAAGTCTCAAGGTACTTCCTTTTTAAAAAATGTTAATTTTATGTGTATGAGTGTATTGCCTACATGTAAGTGCTCTGGTGTCATGCAATGGAGGCTAGAAGAGGCTGTCAATCCCCTGGAGTTAGAGACTGTTATTAGCTGCCCTGGGGATGGGGGGAGGGAAGACTGAGAATTGAACTTTGGTCTTTTGCAAGAGCAGTCACTGACACTGTTCTTAACCACTGAGCCATCTCTCCAGCCCCTCAAAGTACTTCATTTAAAAAAAAATTTATTATTTTTAGTTTATATGCAGGAGTGTATTCCCTCCATGGAAGTGTGCCTGAATCATGCAATGCCTGTTGAGGTCAGAAGAAGGTGTTGGATTCCCAGGAACTGGAATTTCAGAGGGTTGTTAGCCACAATGTGGGTGGTGGAACCCAAACCCTGGCCCTCTGTAAGAGCAATCAGTGCTCTTAACCCTTGAGCCATCTCTCCAGCACAAGGTACTTCTTATGAATGTTTGCACCCACCCACAAATAACTGAATAATCACAGTCACTCAAATGTTTAGTCATGGAGGAAGGCCATAAATGGTCAAGAACCCTCTTGATGCATTACCGCAGTTGTGTTAGCCTTCACAATGGTGGTGGGAGACCTGCGTCAGGGGATGCAGGTTGTGGAATCCCATGTTCTTATGGTACTGTAGATATTAAGTGGGGCTTAATAAATCAGCACATACTATAAACATTTATTTTGGTATTTTTCACAATTGTATTTCAATATTATTGGTATTTTTAATCATCCTAGGTGTTTTATTTACAAACAAGAACAGGGTTTCTTTTCCTGTTATTTTGATTTCTATGCTTGTCACTTCCGCTTTGTTTGTTTGTTTGGAGGTAATTGTGGATTTGGAAGGAGAAAACAAGCAAAAGAAAATCTGCATTGTTAGAGTTTGATTTTTTCATTCTACATTTTATTTCCTTTATTCTCAGGGCATTCTTAATCTGAAATTATGGTTTACATATGCTAATGTACTTCCTATAAGAGCCCGAATTACCTTTCTCAGTGAATAATTACTTGCTTCCGAATAGGGGACCAGAATGACTCCTGCTGGTTCTATTTTAGAATCAATAACAAGGTACATTAGTGAGTCTCAGAACTGCTCCCACAAGACAGTGTTCCTTTCTGTGTCTATCACAGCTATCCGGCCTCTGCTCTGCACAGAGCTGGAAGCCGTGGTTCAGGCACAGTGCCCTCCCTTATTCCCTGAGCTTCCAGCTCACACAAGTGGGGAATGCACCTTTTGTTTTCAGTGTGGGAGATGGAACCCACAGCCTCCCACATGCTAAGCAAGCACTGGGCTACATCCCCAGCCCTTGGAATGTGACTTTTAAAGAATCTACTCTTCAAAGCTCCAAAATCAATAGTAAGAACAGCCCTGAGATAGTTGATGTGCTACCACCTCCAGATTGATGTTTTAGGAATAAATGTCAAGGATAAAAATGGAAATTATCTATTCCAGGAGGCCTAATTGTGAACATTCTCAGGCTATTTTTATTGGGGACTATGCTGCAACAGTGCTCCTGGATGCCTTTCTCAGAAGAACACAAGCCAGAAAGGCTTGACAGAGTCTTCCACCAGACCCAATAGGAGAGGGAGTTTACGCTAGCAGTGCTTCTATTCAACCAGTAATGAAACACTTCTTGATATAATGAAGGATACTGTACTTTTCTCATATGATTTTGCAAAGCCCATACAATTTCTGCTTGTCCTAGTGATATGGGTTCAGCTCATTTCAAATTTGACACTATCAATAAAGATCTAGAGACAAAAGAGAAGATACAGGAACAGATTAGTACGCAATGTGATGCTGCTAAATAGTTCTTTACTGACTACTTCCGTCATATTTTCTTGGCATTCTGTTGGCATTAACCCCAGAGAAAGAACTGAAGATGACAACATGGTCAGGGTATTAGCATTTCTTTGTAGAGAAGTCTTCTGCTCTTATTTATTTATATACTTCCTGATTTTAAATTACAGGTATCTTTTATATATATATCGCACCCTCCTTTACAGGTATCGCATGTTACTTATTTTCATTGTAATAATGCCTTTGATTTGTATAAACTTAAATTTCAACAACTTCCTTTAAAAAGTATGTGTGTGTGTTTTGTACAAGTCTATGTGCAGGTGTGTATGCACATAAACGTGGAGGCCAGAGGCTGACACTGGGTGTCTTCTCTAACTCTCCATCCCATCCTTTTAATACAGGTGTCTCACTGAACCCAGAGCTCACTGATTGTCTAGAATGGCTGAGCAGCAAGTCCTGGGGACCTGCCTGTCTCTATCCCCCACCCTGACCCCAAGTGCTAGGATTAGAGGTGTGTGCCACCATGCTTGGCCTCTACATGGGTGCTGAGGAAACTTAATTCAGGTCCTCATGTTTGCATGGCAGATGCTTTACTCAATGAGCCATCACCCTAGCCCCAATAATTCCAGTTTTAATGAAGTATCATGACAAAGCTGTGTTTCTATAACTGTTCTTTTGTTTTATGACCCCCCAAAAATCACAAAATGGTTTCATTTTCAAATATAGTTAAAACAGCTCCTTACATAAGAGTCTGTTTGAACAAATTAATTCCCTTTGGATTTTATCAGATGATAACAGTAATATTATGAGGAGACATAAACATATATGTTTATGTCAGTGGGTATCTCCTCAAAGAGCAATATACTATGAATAACAGAGTACTGAAGGACAATCTGAGTTCATGGCCTTCAACTCATGGCAGAGAGGGGATAAATGCTGTGATAGACTTCATTCTCGATGTGACAGGATTTAGAATTATCATGGAAACACACCTCTGTGCATATAAGTGCTTCCAGAAAGGTTTAACTAAGGCAGGAGATCCACCCTGAATGCTTGCAGCACTTCTTGCGGACTGAGATCCTGGACCGAATGAGGAGAAAGCAAGCTGAACTCTAGTATTCATTTCTCTCTGCTTTCTGACTGTGGACACATTGTGACCAGCTTCCTCATGTTCCTTCCACCATGACGGACCGCTCCTTTAAGCTGTGAGCCAAAACGAACCCTTCCTTCAGATATGGCTGTTGTCAAGTATTTTATCACAGCAATGAATGAAGTAATGATACAGAAAATTGCTGTAATAAGGCTGGCCATGTGGTTCTAAAGTCTTTGGAACTGGCTTGGAGAAGCAATGAGGAAGAGTTTATAGATGTGGGCTAGAGAAAACAGAATGCTGTAAGAAGAGTTTATTGGCCTGGCTCTTGCTATGTAGACCAGGCTGGCCTTGAATTCACAGAGATCCACCTCCATCTGCCTTCTGAGTCCTGGGAGTAAGGGCTTGCGTCACCATGCCCAGCATAATGGCTGTTTTTGGTAGAAGCTTAGAAGAACAAAATGCTGAAAGAAACGCTGATGGTAAAGCCTGGCTCAACAGCTTTCAGAGGGGAACAAGGACTCTCTCAGAAACTAGACTACAGTCTATTCATGTTATATTCTGGAAAAGTAACTGGCTTGAGAACTTGACTCAGGTTGAATTCAAAAATAATGGGGAGAAAGTAATGGACCGATTTGTTTGACAGAGGAAATTTTAAGATAGAATAACATTCAAACTGTGACTAGCTACTGCTCTTATTCAGGTTTGCAGACGGAGAAAGAGAGAGAGGGAGAAAGAAAGAGAAGGAGAGATAGAAAGAGAACAGTTTTTTAAAAAATATGAAGCTTCACAAGAGGAGTGTGAACAGCTTCAAAGCTGTGGATAAAGAGGATACAAGGAATATGTAATTATTAAAATAATTAGTTCCACTAAAGAGAAAACTCACACTGTCACTGGGTCTTGGAGGCAAGACCACACCCATTGAAAGTTCAAACTTGTAAAAACGGAAATTCATTTGAAAGGAGAGAGCCTGGACTGAGGATGCTGATCTCAGAGTTCCCATTTTTAAAAAAAACACCCAGGAAAATACTTTCCCCGTAAGAGGGATCTGCAATTTTTGTTCAAGGGAGATGGAGTAGACACATCTTAAGTTGTTAAAAAAACCTTGGCTACACCATCCATGTGGGATTGGTTTAACAGATATGAAAGATAGCAAGAATGTGGAGGCCATGAAGGTTTATGTCAAGGTTCTAGACAGCCACTGAGACTAGACAATGGGTGTTAGATCGGAGTCTACGAAAGCAGGCCCTGAAAGATCATTGCACGAAGTTGGGACAGTGAAACCTAAGTTTCAAGGGAGCCTGCAGGATGTTGGAAGATGCTAGACCCTCAGGCATCTGTTGAGGAAAGTCACAGGTACAGAGTTGATCCAGCCCAAGAGGTAGGACATACATGGGGTAAGCAACAAAGCTGGGGCGGGTGGGGGGGCTGTTGCCCAAGGCCTTTCAAGCACAAAGTCCAGCATGGTCTCCAGATGCTAGACATGGTGTGGTGCAACTTGATGGTTACCCTGCTGGGTTTCAGCTTTGCTTTGGCCCAGTCTTTCCTTGCTATCCTTCTGTCTCTCACTTTTGGAATGAGAATGTTTATTCTATCACAATGTATATTGGAAGTATATGTGCATAAAGCATAAAGTGCAGGGAGGCAAATGATATACGCACAGACCTTCAGGAGGTCTGAGGAAGATGGACTTCAGTTTCCAAGCTTCATCTACAGAAGCTTATTCAGAAAAGTTTGCCATGCAAGCCCAAATCTGTTTCAGGAATTTCAGACCTGGTTCAGGAGGTCCCCAGATCATACTTCAGAGAAGTGATCTGGTGGTCTTTTTCAAAAGACAGTGAGAGAGAGAGAGAGAATAACTATTATTCAGTTTAAGAACTCTATCTTATAATCAAAATTTAACATTGCCTGTAGCACAGCACTTACATACTATCAAAGAGAAACCTTTGCCACACCTTGAAAAATATTTTCTCAGTATGTGATCTCCTATCTGAAATATTTTGGCCAGGTGTATTTAAGATTCAAAGTTTTTCTTAGAAGGTGCTAACCAACTATCTTTAATAAAGGGCTGACAATATCAAAATTGTTCAGGACCTGTAACCTCTCTCCATAGTACTGAAATCTTCCAGCACTGTCTCAGACAAAACCTTCCACATTTTTCCAAAAAAAAAAAAAAAACAAAAAACAAAGCGTATTTAGGTCAATGATAGCAAATTTTATTTATAAGATGCTTCTGTTTTTAAAATGTTTTATTGTTGTCATTAATTGTATGTGTGTGTGTGTGTGTGTGTGTGTGTGTGTGTGTGTGTGTGTGCATGTGCTGCTTTTCTTAACTCTGTTTCTGAGTTTGGACATATTTTAGGGTTTTCTTGTGATAGTCATCTTTTCCTCATCATGTTGAGAGTCTGGGGTTTTGGATTTATCTGTTCCCTCTGTTCTGAATTGTCTACAAGTTCCTGAGGTGTGCTGTCATGCCTTTAGACCTGCATAGATTTATAACTGTACATGATTCTTGCCATTATTAAAGGGTAAAGGATGGTTTTATATTTCATAAATGTTGAGGTGTGTGTCCTTTGGCATGTGGTGGTCAAAGGACAGCTTTGTTGAGTTGGTTCTCTTCTTACACCTTTATTTGAGTTCCAGGAGTTGAACTCAGACTGCCAGACTTTCATGGCACTTTTAACTCCTTCTACCCACCGAGCTATTTTACTAACCCACTTCGATTTTTTTTTTTTTTGATACCAGTGAAACGTCCACTCTTTTAGATATAGTGATAGATCTTTGCTCGCTATTGAGTTTTATATTCTATGCATTCTTCTTCTGTGAGTGAATGTTTCATTCTTTCTGGAGCACATCCCTTATTTATAAAGAGTTTATGAGTAAGAAGTTTTATGGAAAACATTTCTTCTGTCATTATCGTGGAATACAGGTTCTTTTTTTAAGATAAGGTCTCTAACCCAGGTTCCTACGTAGGTGAGAATGACTTTAAAACTGTGACCCTCCCACCTCCAGTTTGGGGTTTAAGGACATACACCTCTACAGCAAATTAGAGCACCGATTTACATTAGTGAGAGACTCCAGATCAAGGCTTCTCACTAGAATGAAGAATATTCTTCCATTGTCTTGAATTTTTCATCTCAGCGGAGTTAAAAGCCAGCATGGCTCTTCTACCACTGCTCTTTTTTATTCTCTCTGGTGTATTTCGAATTTAACTTTACACTTGAAATTTTACTAAGATTGTTGTAGGCATATTAGTTATTCTTATAAATATTTAAGTTCCTTTTCTTGCCTGTGATCGGCAGACAAACCCTCTAGTGTCAAAGCTCAGGGCTTTCCCAGTACCAGAAGCCTTCTCTCTTCTTTCATTGTTCTTTTCCTTCCATTGTTCTGAAATAAGATTCTACAGCTCAAGGGATCTGTTATTTTTGCCTCTTTTATTTCCTGTAATACTCTTCTTTTTCATGAATAAAATGGAATGATATTCATCCCAGTAACTGTCTTCACCAGAATCCACTCTACCATTCAGTCTTTCACTGAAAATAGATTTGTGTTTGAGGAATTGTCTGTAATTTCAATTTTTTCTGCTTATTTTTTGCATCAACCTTTCTTTTCTTCTAATAAAAATATCTTGTCAAATGAGTTATTGTAGTCTTCCTTTCTCTGAATTAACTCTGTCTTCATGAGGATTCATTCTGTGAGTTGAACTCAGAGCCTCTGAATGCAATCAGTTTTTTATGATCAATATTTTTCTTAAGTCTGTTTCTGAGTTTGGACATAGTTTAGGGTTTTCTTGTGATAGTCATCTTTTCCTCATCGTGTTGAGAGTCTAGGGTTTTGGATTCATCTCTTCCCTCTGTTCTGAATTGTCTACAAGTTCCTGAGCTGTCCTGTCATGCCTTTAGACCTGCATGGGTTTATAACTGTACGTGATTATTGCCACTAATAAAGGGTAAAGGATGGTTTTATATTTCATTTCATTCTTGTTTTTGTATCTGCTTAATCTGAAGTCTCTCAAGGAAGAGAGGTGAGCATTGAGCAATGGCACACCAAATCTCCTTTCCCCAAAGTCTGTATATGCTGACTGAATGTGGGCTATTGAGGATAATGTGCAATTGGTCTTTGGGGCAAAGTACTATACCAAAAAAGACAGAGGTTCTTGGTGCACCTATAACAACCAGCATTTTAATGAATTAACATTAGTTTTTAGAAAAGAGATAGATGCTGGATCAGACAATATTTATTTGAAAACAGGCAGAGCTTAAGGGATTTTAAGCCTGGCAGTGGAGTAATTTTTAAAAAGTTTCTCACAGAGCTTGTTTTCCCCTTTACGATATCAGTCAACCATGATTATGGATCAGCCTAAGAGCACAAAAAGCCATCGTCTCTATGATGTCTGGGGACACTAGTTTGGACAACATTCAGAATTTAAGTTCTTAGCACTTGGTTTAATCTGCTGAAACAGGAAAGGGGGCGCCACATACAGTTTCTTCTAATATTATTTGGAATTAGAGCTCAGAAGAACTCACTGTGGGGTTCAGCTTTGGATTCATGTGGTTTATGAATGGTCGTAGAATTCATTGCTCTGAACCTTCACCATCTTGGTTTTCACCATCATGGGGCCTTATGGTTCCGCCTTGTTCATGAACTGAAATCATAGACGTGAGCCTATGCCATGAATTCAGCAAGATGGGCTGGGATTGAAGGTTCGGCATGGACGGCAATCAGATTTTACACAATGAATATTTAAAGAAAAATAGAAATCCTTATTAGTCATATTAGTATAAAGAAAAACAATGCAATTATTACAAGACCAAGAGATGAAAAGGAAACTTGGAACGTTGTGTCACACACTGTGCTTCTGGAATTTACGTTCCCTTGAAACCCTCAAAGGGAATTCTGATCATCTCACAGAACAGGTGCTTGTTTTAGAGTTCGTACATGCAGAATGTGAACAGGACTCACTCTCTCCTGTCTACTCACCTTTCCCCACAATACTTGTCTGCTCACCTTTCCCTACAATACTTTTGAGTCTTTGTTAGGCGCTCTGAAAGACAAACAATTTGGAAGATACCATCTGCTGGCATCTAGATAGAGAATTGCTTGGAAGGAAGCTGCTGGCATGCCAAGGTGTTCACTGGCATTTTGTGTGCAGGTCGATCCATTAATGTTCTTACATGTTCAGCTAATCCTTATAAACTTCAGCAAGCCAGGGAATCCAGACGTGTGGGGATAGATTAATCCAGTTTTGGAAGTGTTTGTGGATACTCCACCCATCCCAGTGGAAGATGGTCCAGACCACAGCTGCAAAAGAAGGAACTCAGACTCCTTGTTAGTGAAGCAAGGCCAGCTGAGGGTAAACAAAGTTGGAAATAAGGATGGTGAGAACAATAGGCTATAATTAAGTGCAGATTTTAACTTCAGCAAAGGGTGAGGAACTTTGTTTGGGGACATTTAATTTCTTCTTAAGGAATTAATTGGAGGAAAATTCATGTTTTTTAAATTTGGGGAATACTTATTCATCTCTCTAGGTTTATGGCATAAACTCTGGTGATATAGTCTGAATAGCTTCATCGTATGCAGCAAATATCGACATATATTGAAACATTACATTGTACGCCATAAATTTTTAGTTATTATATGTTAATAAAAATATACTAAACCTATGAAAAAGAAAACAGAAGATGAATTTCTTGCTTGAAATAACCTGTAACCCTTAAACTAATGTAATGTCTGCTGTGATTCACTTCAGAGGTCTTTGGGGGACAATAACTAAATGAAACATTCTAGGAGGCCTCCGAAGGACAAGTGATGAAGTGATTAACACTGGGGGAACGCCTCCGAGTCTGGAGGAAGCCCGACTGCATTAGAGCACTGTTGGCTCCGCAGGGCACCGGTTCATGGACTTGCCTGGGGCATTCTTCACGCGGTGACTCGGGGTCTTCCTTTCTCAGCGGTGCTGGGATGTTTTCCATTCAGGGGAGGAAGAACAATCAAAAATGAAAATGGAAAATGGACAGAACACCTGTGGTCTCTCCCACCAGAGCTGATAAGGCTGTTAATGAGGGTGGTGAGGGCCCTGGGTGCCTTCTCTGTTGTGCATGGGGGTGTGTTGCGGCATTTGAAAGTCTGTATCCATGGCCTGCTTAGTCTCCTGCTTTACAGCAGAGCTGAGCCTCCCTCTCAGAGACAGGCCAGCTGCTCTGTCTTATAGTAGTTTTCAGTCAGGGGGATTTTGTTCCTCAGGAAACACTTATCAATGTCTGGAGACAACTTTAGCTGCCCCAGCTGGGAAGTTAGTGCCCTATTGTCAAGTTGGTAGAAACTAAGGATGTTACTAAGAATCATATAGTGCACAAGCAGCAGATTTCCCCACTTTTCCCAGGAAGGAATGATCTTGCCCCAAATTTCAACAATCCTATTTTCTTCTCTTACACGAAGTTGCACATGTAAGTTGACTGGAGCATAGGCCATCTCATTTTCCACATGTGCTTTGAATGGGTTGCATATATGCAGGAGAGTAGGTAATCTTGCTGAGGTATTGGGGTGTAGTCCTGTTCTTACACATAATTTTCTGAGAGCGTCTTGCTGTAATATAATAAAACTTTACCCCCTTCAGTCTGTTGACGCCTGTCGAGGAATCATCAACCATTTCCGCAGCACAGAACCTTTCTATGAGTGGGAAAAATGCTCACTTTCTTATTGCTTAGCAAATAAGAAGTAAAAACTGAATTAAAATGGTCCTTTGCCTTTTATGTCATTTAGAGTGATGTATAAGCACTTGAGAAGCAGAAACAAGAAGATTATGAATTCAAGGCTAGCTTGGACTATATAATAAGACTCTGTCTCAAAAAGAAAGTAAGTGGGAGTTGGAGAGATACTTCTCATTCATAAAACAAAGAAATGGGAACTGTAGGAATGACTTTTATGAAATGGATAAGGTCTGAACTAATGATTTAATTAACCTCGGCAGACTCGCTAAATCATGTACTCTTGTGACCTGGGCACCTGATCTTTTTTTCTGGGAACCTCTATTTGCTCCACCCATAAAAAGATAATGAAAGAATCTATGTTTGAGAATTAACATATTAAAGTGAAAGAGAGTGTACCCATCTTCATTGAAAACATGAGGATTAAGAAAGGATGCTTGAGGTTGTATAAGATATTCTAAAACTAGGAATTAAAAGGAAGGATGGTCTGAAAAGATAAGGGTGTATTCAAACTTGCACTTACTTCCCCAATTGAGGCTGGAGAATCCATTTTTTACTAAAACATGGGTGAAGCCCAACTCAAGAACACAGTTCCAGTACGCAGTTTCAGGCTCAGCTCCAAGAGACATGGGGGTCAGGGAAAGAGCGTCCTCTGAGTTCAGGCCCACTCTTAAAAATTAAAACTGTGAGTCAGGGTGTTCATTGTTCAAATAATTGTAATGTTGGCCTGGTAACACCACAAGGGTCCCCCTGTAGCTGGCCTGGAGCTTGCTATGTAGACCAACCTGGCCTTGCTTTCACAGAGATACATCTTCTCTGCCTTCTGAGTGCTGGGATTAAAGGTATACGCCACTATGCCTGGTTTCTACCCAACATTTAAAGAACTAGGATCAATATATCTCAAACTGTTTCACAAAATAGAAAAGGAAGGAGCATCTTCCTTCCAAAATCTTTTTTATGAAGCCAGTATTACCCTGATACCCAAACCAGATAAACATATAACAAAAAGAGAAAATTATAGACCAATCTCCCTAATGAACATAGATGCAAACATCCTCAATAAAATATTTGCAAATTGAACTGAAAAGCACATTAACCAGTTCATTCCCCATGGTCAAGTTGGCTTTACCCCAGAGATGTAGGTATGTTTCAACGTATGCAAGTCCATAAATCACATAAATGGATTCAAGGACAGAAATCACATGATCATCTCTATAGATATAGAGAAGCTGTTAACAAAATCCAACTTTCCTTTATGATTAAAAAAACCCTGAAAACATCAAGAAAAGGAGAACATATTTCAACATAATAAAAGCTATATATGACAAACCTACAGTCAACACCATCCTGCATGAGAAGAAACTCAAGACATTTCCACTATTAGGGACAAGACAAAGATGTCTCCTTTCTCCATTCTTATTCAACATAAGAGCGTGAAGTCCTAGCTAGAGCAATAACATAAATAAATAATAGGGATGCAAATCGGAAACTAAGAAGTCAAAATAGTCTTATTTGCAGAAACAATTCCTATACATAAGACAGCTTAAAGATGCTATTAGATCCGATAAACAATTTTAAGTAAGTTATAGATTACAAAATTAGCACACCCAAAGCAGTAGTCTTCTTATATATCAATAACAAACTTTCTGAGGAAGAATTTAGGAAAACAATGCCATCACAATTACCTCAAAAAACATTTTAGAAATATGAAAAAAACATTTGTACAATCAATTAAAATGTCTAGACAACAGAAGAAATATCATCTCAGCCTTGCTGTTGATCGGAGAGCCCTATTGAGAGCAACAAACTATTTTTCCTCACAATGACAAGATTATAAAGATTAGGAACACCCCATCCTCTCACAGAATGTGAAAACAACCTCACTATAAAAAGGAAATCACTGCACAATTGAGGAAAGGTTCACGCTATTAAAAAAAAATCTTACACACTTGTTAAAATAACGATGTGCTTTCTATGTGCTTGGAAATGTTTCTGAAGTTTTTGGATGAAAGAAGCCTGCTTCTGAATGGTAAGTACAGCCTGATCTCATTTTTGTACAAATTCAGCAGTTCTGCCCCTTCATAAGCAAGTGGACACATCCTTGTTAATGACTGTAAGGAGGACACGGTTCTTTGCCCGTTTATTAAGGCAAAGCTTCCACCGCAACACAAGGCACTTCCCACCACTTGCCCCATTATTTTACATTATTCATGAAGCCTAATGCACAGCACAAGTTTTGGCTTTTATACTAAAGCTATTCCCAAGGGCACATTGATAAAGCAGAGGAGGCCTTTGCAGACATACACACACATGGATATTGATGGTTTCTCGTTCACAGTCTCTACAAAGGTTTCTGAAATCTTCAGCTGAGTCATGGGCCAAGTGCATGCCAGATCTTCAAAAGTTGAATCTACTGAGAATTTTGCCCTCAACCAACGGAGACTGTGATAAACCATCATTCTCGAAGATTATTGAAAGTCTTCTCATTTTTGAGGCAGAATCTAATATTGGCCAAATCACATATTAATGTTTGATAGTTGCATAGAAATGCTAATTTGTTATGCTAGTTGCATGCATCATTTGATTCATCTGTAATAAGTTCACTGACTCTCCATGTGGCATTTCTTCCCAGAGAGACTCTTCAGGAGAGAATTCATTATGTTCCTGTATGCTGTGACTTTATAACTGAACAGATCAGCCACAGGAGACATGCAGGCCTGGAAGGACAAGGACTCAAGCTCCACTGTATTTTTGTGCATACAGTATTTTTGGTGGGACCAGAGACACACACTGGTTCTGTTGCTGTTGTTTTTTTTTCCCTTGTCTAGGACAGAGTCTTGCTATGTAACTGGCTTCAAAATCACTATGCAGCCGAGGCTGACCTCAAACTTGCGATCCTCCTATTTCAGCACCAGCCCTCCTGACTGCTGAGATTGTAGTCCTGTACCGCTGGGCCTGGCTGGAGACCTGTACTGTACATTTGGCTATACCACTAGCTGTTTGCTTTTCCATGCCATTGTCTGCCCACCTAAGAATGATGTTCTTACCTTAACTTTTGGTTTTTCAGGCAATGTTTCCCAAGTTTCTTGTGTTATCAGGAGTGCTAACAGTTGCTAGATGCCCCAGCTCTGCTTCCTTCTGTTTTATACGCTAAAATTCCAGTAATATTTGCGTTGAAATGAAGCTTGAAAACCTCTGCACCAGATTATTTCTTTGCTCCCAAGCAGTCACCAAACTCTGTAGGCACAAGTAGAGATGGAATATTTGCAGTGGACTTCCTTTAATCTAGAGTTGACTTTGTTAATCGGAACATCTCCCAAAGTCATAGAAATGGAGGTGAGGAGAATGGACTTTACTATGTGGAAAAATGTTCCTAAAATCTTTAAGGCAAGATGTGGAAGTCTTGTGTGTATTCATGCACAGTAAGCATTTCCCCTTTGTACTTTGTCTTGTGTGAGCTTCATCTTCCTATGGCTTTCTATTATGATCTCGGGAAGTTGGAGGTTAGATCTTAACACAGGAATTTGGCAGGAAAGGTCTCACAGTCCATATCAGGGGTCATTTGTTACTGAGACATAATCTCATTTCCTACATAATACATCATCTACCAACGTGCAGGTGCAGATGCAGGAATTCCCTCACACATCTCCACACACCCATCACACAGCTATATGACCTAGCTCTATTCGATTTTTTTTCTACAAATCTTTAGAAAATATTTGTCATTTTCATATTGACATGTTACTAGGCTAGTTCAGGCAAGAGTAGTCCTTTGTACTCAGTGCTTCCCACACCTCCAGCCTAATCACTCTCTTCCAGGCCATATACGAGAGATGACGACGTTAGGATGCCAGGGGGCTTCCAGGGAGCAGGTGAATTGAGCATGGTTTGATGATATTTATACAAAGTGAGAAAAGGATGGCCACATGAACTGAGAAGAGACAATAGAAAGTAGCTGTCTCCATGCTGGGTGGATTTCCTGGTCTGGATTTTAGTCTCTGAAGGTACTCCTTTCCTTGTCCTGATGTTCTTGCCCTCGTTTACTTGTGACAGTCCTCTTCCTGCTCTCTGATTATTTTCTGAATCAACTTCTGTCTTGCTGATCACTGTTGATTGCTGAGCGACTCCTTAGAAATCCTTCGAACTCGGAATTCCGTTCCACAAGAGCAGAGCCTCCAGGGCCCATGACAAGTGCATGTACTGCCAAGGAGTTTTATGACAATTTCGGAGAACAGGGATCTCCAGAACTTGCAACCAGTGCTTCTTGCTGCTTTTGGGCTGGAGTGTGTTCCTGTTCCTTTATAAAAAGACACTTCAGATGCAGCAGTGTCTGGGAAAAGAAAAGTTGTTGCAGATATTAGTGGCGATACCCGCATACTGCAGTAGGGTCTCTCATCTCACAAGACCGCCATCTTCCTAAGAACGCAGCTGCTAAAGGATACAGAGAGATACACAGCCGCTCATCACAAGACAGTGATGATGGAAGCAAAGACTGGAGTGATGCATGGGAAGCGATGCTCAGAACTGATGGCAAACAACAAAGGCCAAGAGTCAAGGGCAGTCTGCCCAGAGTCTTAAGGGGAAGGGGGCTTGCTGACTCCTTCAAACTGTGGGATAACACCCTTCTATTGTTCTCAACCACCTGGCATTAACTGCTTTGCTGCAGGAGTTCTAGGAGACTAATCACCAGTGTTCTAAGAATTCACTTGCAGAGATGACAGTCACTCCTGGGGCCAGGCCAGAAGGGAACACTGAGGCTCTCTGGGCCCTTCCACTAACACTGCCAAAGCACAGTCAAGAGCAATATCATGGAAGTGGGTCAGCTGCGGGAGTGGTGTGGACAGCTGCGGGAGTGGTGTGGTCAGCTGCGGGAGTGGTGTGGTCAGCTGCGGGAATTGTGTGGACAGCTGTGGGAGTGGTGTGGTCATCTGCGGGAGTGGTGTGGTCAGCTGCAGGAGTGCGTGTGAGACAGCTGCGGGAGTCGGTGGGGAGGCAGGTCATGAGGCTGTCTCTTGGTCTACACACACCTTTCTCACTAGTTGGAGGAGGTAGGGGCGTCAGTGACACCTCTTAAGCCTCCAGTTTCGCCCTTCCTTCTCCCCTCCCTGCCCGAACGTCAGCAGGCATTACTATGTCTGTGCATTTAAACAAAATTAGAGGTCTCAGGGAAATATCATAATCATCAGGCCACAATGTGGAAATATAACCACTGAAGACCACAGGAAAGCAGCTTAAGGTCCTGGGGATCTCCCAACATCTGCCACCAACCTCCCTTTTCCCACAGTTCTGGACTAACCCCCAGCTTGTCACCATGACTGGTTCACCGTTTTGGCTCAGTGTGTTAGCTTCCCTTTCCCAGCCATCTCCAATTCCACTCTGAGTCCACAAATGGGCTCTTTTCTGTGGGAACCTCAGACCCTTGGTGATCACCTGCTCTCTTGGGCACTGAGAGGAGACTTGAAGGAAACTCAGTCCATCAAGTATAAACTCTACAGGAGACTGGACACATTCCATGTCAGATCACTGAGTCAGAACCTGTAGACTGCCGACAAGCTCCTGCTCCTCTGACCATGTGAATGAACCTGGCAATGCCACGTTGTGAACTGGGGTAATTTGAGAACAGAAGTAAACAGCAACAATAAAGACAGCTGGGGATGGCTAGAAGACTGCGGCGAACACCTCCGGCCAGCGGAGGAAGAAAGCACGCGATCACGAGGAGTCTTCCAGTATCACACTTTATTGGAGAGCCTTTGATTAACAGATGGACGATGATGGCGAGAGGCGGGGAGCAAGGCACCTACGGCTGCTTATAAAGCCTGGAAGGAGACGGGGCACCTATTGATTGGCTGCAAGTAGCTAACCACAGGTGGACGCCACGGGATAGGCTCAGGACAGGTCATATGGCGCGCATGTGCAATAGCAAGATCCAGGTTGGCGCCAAAGCACTACCTAATTAGGAGTTGTTACCACAACGCTGCCAGGAAGCCAGCGCCATCTTGTAATGGCGTTTACGGCTCCCTGCAGCTCCCCCCTTTTTATTAATTATGCAGCAACACCCTGCGAGTAGCAAAGGAAAGCTCCCGATCTGATCCCCACCTCATGATGTGTTGATCGATCAAGGGAGAAAGAAAATCAGGCTTCTGGCCTCCCCTTATCCCGTGCAATGGGAACAGACCCTGGGAGTGCAAAGGCGGAGACCGGCCTAGGGAACCCTGTCCCTGCCTTCCTACTTGCAGTGGGGCATACCGACCCCTGAGGGTGCAAAGGCCAGGTAAGGGTGAGAGTGACTACTCCTGTTTTAGGGCTGCTAGCCATACTTGGGGGGAGGCTCCCAACTCCAGTGCGGTTAGCGCTTGAGTAAGAATGACCTTGTCCCTATGCACCTGGGCTTGCATTTTGCAAATCAACCAAAGGCACAATATGCCTCCTCCAATGCTAAGGACCAAGAAGGTACCAACTCCTGCCCATTTTTTAAAATAGGAAAATGCCGAGGAAAACTAGGAAACAAACCCAGCTGCCAAACTTGGATCAACTCAGGTGGAATTAAGAGAAATAACAGTCCTCTGAAGCTCATCCAAAGTAACATCAAAATTATCACTCCAATTTCCAATCCAATAGTTAAAGGCTGTCTGGACAAATTTGTTGTTTTAGAAGCATTATTATACAAAACACTAGTCCTTTTCAGTTGTAAAGAAGTGAGGAAAACAATTGCAGTATGGCGAACTGGGATCGGAAGTGGGAAGGTAGACAGGAACCCCCAGCGCAGCTCATCCTGGCTTGATGTCCATAGCTGAGTCAGGGTCAGCATCACCAGGAGCCTTCACGTTTTCTTGTTCCACAGCATCCTCCAAGGACGGCTGGAGTGTCCTCACCAATCTGCTGGGCACCCAGTGAGGTGATTCGTCGTCCTGGGGAAAAACACAAACAGCTCCTCGTGCCCATGTCAGCACGGGGTCAGGCCCACGCCAGAGGCCCGTTAATACGTCTTTCCACTTAGCCATCCCTTTTGCAGGGCCATGATGGTCCTGATGTTTATCCACTGCTGAGTGGCCTTGAGCATCCAAATTTAAAAATTTATAGTAAACAAGACTAGGGAAAGTCTTTCCCTTAGGGTGCGGCCGTGGCCTACTCCCCCTTTTTGTTTTTGAGTTTTTAGCTGTTGGGGCTTGCCCCATGCAGTCCAGGCCTCTAAGTAATGAGTTATAACATTGCGTGTCTTTTTTCCTGTCAAAGGTGTAGCGTGTAGAATACCTGAACAGGTATCCACAGACACATGAACATATTTTTGGTTTTTAAACTTTGAAATATGTGTCACATTCATTTGCCAAACCTTTAAAGGGAGTAAACCGCGTGGGTTAACTTCAATTTTAGGTGGATGGTGAAAAGTTACATATTGAGAACAATTTAGTACCACCTGTCGAGAATCTGCTCCAGACAGGTGAAATTTTTGTTGTAAGGCTCGGGCATTCACATGAAACCTGTTATGAAAACATTTTGCCCTTTCTATAGTGGAGCTTAAAAATATACATTCCATTCTGGTCCATAAATCTACTTTATCATTCCCTGTACTCAAAGGTCCTGGCAGGCCTGTATGAGCCCTAATATGTTGGATAAAAAAGCAAGCCTGTCTTTGCCAAATTAAAGTCTGTAATTGTTGAAAAAGCTGACAGACCGGACTAGAGTTTTTAATTGGTCCGGCCACTTTCAAAACTCTTACTGCATTAACGGCATGAGTTGAATTAGATATTAAATTAAAGGCAAAAGTACAATTTTTAAATACTTTTATAATTATGTTTAACTTAATTAACTGTGGGGAGCCAGGCTGAAATTGTCGCATCATTGGCTCCTGTTTACAAAAACTTTGTCTTTTAAATTTAAGATAATTTTATAAGTATTTTTAGGAATAGCAGAAGGAATAGGTAATCCAGATTGCAGCTATTTAAGAACTGTCTTTTTCTTTGGGATTTAAAGACTATGGAATAACTGCTTGATTTTAAGTTACATAAAAGCTGGCTCCTCCAGCCCAGTGGAAGGTTTAGTTTTACTTTTTAGGTTGTTTGGGGCGCTGCCCTGCGGCTTGATTAGCGGCAGCTTGTTTATTAGTATACTCAATTAAGAATGACTTCCAATCTAAGTACTGCCCCAGGCTCAGACATGCGGGAGTCAGCCCCGCCCAGTCTTAAAGATGGCGCTGGAGTGTCGGGCCCATACCTGGCCGTTGCAGGTAGTTCAGAACCGGACGGGAGCGGCGCGCATCCCCGTGCACGCGCCCGGACCCTGTGCGGTGAGCCTTGAAGCCTAAGGCGCGTTTTTTTTTTTTTTTTTTTTTTTTTTTAAAGCTGTACATTTTCCCCAGATGAAACTCCTTTTGTTGCTTGGAAAAGTGAAGTACAACCGTGAGTCTTATGGACACTACGAAACACGGTGCAATGGTATCGTACTTCTCCAAGAATCTCTCCAAAGTGCTTTTCTTAAGCTTTAAATTTTTTGAACGAAGTAGCTCATTTAGAGCCAAAAAAATTGGGTGGGAACTAGTATTTTTCTCATTGCTGGAACTTTGGTCTTGTACAGACAAACATTTAAATTTCTCCAAGGAAGGATACGAAACTTGAGGGGGGGACGGCCGCAGTCCCCCATCTACAGGATCCCCTCTTTTGGGGCCTTTATCATGACTGGCTTCCTTAAGCTCCTCTTTATGACTGGCTTCTATAAGCTCCTCTTTATGACTGGCTTCCATAAGCTCCTCTTTATGACTGGCTTCTATAAGCTCCTCTTTATGACTGGCTTCTATAAGCTCCTCTTTATGACTGGCTTCTATAAGCTCCTCTTTATGACTGGCTTCTATAAGCTCCTCTTTATGACTGGCTTCTATAAGCTCCTCTTTATGACTGGCTTCCATAAGCTCCTCTTTATGACTGGCTTCTATAAGCTCCTCTTTATGACTGGCTTCTATAAGCTCCTCTTTATGACTTTTTTTCTTTCTTTGACTTTTCTTAGGCCTAACTTGTATATCCCCACTTGCATCTGACTCTGAAAGACTGTCCTGATGCCTTGCCAGCGCCCTCCTTATCCACACAAAAAGGACGGCAGCACCAATCAGGGCAGACTGTAGATCAAAAGCATACATGGGGCTGACTTACCGGTACCTCCCTCTCCGTGTGTCTGGTTCTGGCTCCTCTTCGGCCTCCCGCCAGGCGGCCTCACAACGCCCGGCGTCCCGGGTTTCGGCACCACTTGCGGCGAACGCCTCCGGCCAGCGGAGGAAGAAAGCACGCGATCACGAGTCTTCCAGTATCACACTTTATTGGAGAGCCTTTGATTAACAGATGGACGATGATGGCGAGAGGCGGGGAGCAAGGCACCTACGGCTGCTTATAAAGCCTGGAAGGAGACGGGGCACCTATTGATTGGCTGCAAGTAGCTAACCACAGGTGGACGCCACGGGATAGGCTCAGGACAGGTCATGTGGCACGCATGTGCAGTAGCAAGATCCAGGTTGGCGCCAAAGCACTACCTAATTAGGAGTTGTTTACCACAACGCTGCCAGGAAGCCAGCGCCATCTTGTAATGGCGTTTACAGCTCCCTGCAGAAGACAACACGGCAACCCGCCAACTATAGTTTTTTCTAGAAAGTAGAACTGACTTTTACTTATTTTTTTTTCAGGTTTATGACTTTTTTCTTTTTAAAAAATGTATTCTGATTTTTATTATGTGAATGTGTGGCAGGGAGGAGGGGTTGTGCATGTGAGTGTAAGTACCCTCGGAGACCAGAGGGTACAGTCACATCCCCTGGAGCTAGAATTAAGTGGTTGTGAGCCACCAGACATGGATCTGGACACTGAACTTGGATGCTCTGCATGAACAGTACACTCTCTTAACTGCTGAGCTGTCTCTCCAGTCCCTTTTCTTGATTGAACAATAATAGGTTTCAAGTTTTTTGTTTGGTTTGGTTTTGAGACAGGGCCTCACTATGTAGCAGCCCCTGGACGGTGTGGAACGCATGATGTAGACCAGGTTGACCTTGAACTCACAGATATCTGCCTGCCTCTTGAGTGCTGGGATTAAAGGTATGAGCTCCCATCCTCCAGGTTTCAGTTTTGTATCAGACAAATAAAGCCATCTGATTTGGAAAGCAGCTACCATCACCAAGCTCACAGCAGAGAAAGTCTACTTAGCTTAGTCGACAACAAAATTTCTTGATTAGCAGAGAATAAAAACAGTGTGGGAAAGGAAGTATTCGTCTGCTAGTTTACAGGGATTGGTCATTAGAATGCTGTGCTCATAACAAGGCTATATGATACCAGCTGACCATGGATGTACTGAAATGATGTTTATGGCTGCAAGGAACAGAACACCTGACTAAAAGTGGCCTTAACAACAGGTTTCTTCCAACAAGTCAAATGTGCAGGTCTGTAGGAGCACTGGCTTGATTCTCTGGGCTCCTGCGATCTCCCATTATGACCACTAGGTGGCAGCTGTGGTTCCAAGCTGCAGGATGGCCAGTGATAAAAACAGGAAGAGAAGGCTTTCTATGTTACCGAGGAAAAGACATTTCCAGAAGCCCGGTGTCATAGCTTGGAAATGAAGGTCTTTCCTACAAGACTGTGTCGTGAGGGCCTGGCTCCCATCTGTTGGCATTACTGACAGGTGACGGATCATGAAGGCACTGACTTCATCAGCAGATAAATCTGCTCTTGAGTGTATAGCTGAATGGGCTGCCCCGAGGTGGGGGCCTGGTTGGAGGAGGCAGGTCTCTGGAAGCATGTCTTTGAATAGTATACCATATCCTGACCACCACTCCCCCTTTAGATGTGTGCATGTGTTTGCACATATGTGAGTGTGCATGTCACAGCACACGTGTAGAGGTCAGGGGACAGCCTCTGGTGGTGGTCCTTGCCTTCCACCTTGTTGAAACAGCGTCTCCTGCTGTTCACTGCTGTGTACCCCAGGCTAGCTGGCCACTGACCTTCTGGGCTCTCCAGTCCCCGCCTCCTTCTTGCTGTAGGCATGCTGGGATTACAGACACACGACAGCACAGGTTCTCGAGATGTGAATTCCGTCTTCATGCTGCATGGCAAGTATTTTATCCTATGAATTATCTCCTCATCCACCTGCCCCTTTCCTAGATGTGAGGAGATCAGCAACAGTTCCTCTGTCATGACCTTCTGCCTGAGGTTTCAGCTTCATTTCAGGCCCATAGCAAGGCAGCCAGCTACTCATGGACTGAAAACCCGAGACCAAATAAATCTTCCTTCTGTAAGCTGTTTGTATCAGATATTTTGGCACAGTAAGAGGAAGCTAATGCATTTTCCCAGCACATTCTTCTCTGGTATCATTGGTCCAGATAGGGTACCCGGTCCATTCTGTCAGCAAGGAACCCTGGGAAACTAAGTATCAAGAGTCTTGAATCTGTAGTGGAGAGGTATCATGAGCACATTCTTGAGCCACGGGCACCAAGAATGTCTGCCATACGGAAAACTTGGGGGAGATCTATTAATAGTTCCAGTAGTAAGTCCTTTTATATCCTTTATGAACACCTATATTTCCTTCAACTGAAAACAGAAAGTCAGATGAATAGCCCACTTCAAAAGAACAGAGTTTTGTTTCTGCAGTGCTGGGAACTGAACTTAGGGACTTACATATGCTAGGCAAGTGCTTTACCACTGAACTGTATTCCTAGCCCACTAGAACAACATTTTTTATGGAATATTTTTTTAATCCACCTTTAAAAAATTATTTATTTGTGTGTGTGCATGTGTGTGTTTATGTGTGTGTGTGTATGTACATGTGTATGTCCATGGAAGTCAAACAAAGGCATTGGATCCCCTGAAGCTGAAGTTACAGGTGGTTGTGAGCAGCCTGATGTAGGCACTGGACTCTGATTCTCTGGAAGAGCAATCATAACCACTGAGCATCTCTCCAGCCCCTGGAGCAAAACTTTTTATTTCACAAATTTCTCCTCATTACCTATCATGTGCAAAGTTGTTCTCAGTGCCTTAAAAAGTGTGAGAACACCATGAGAGACAGAATAATATGTACTGTGTGTGCTTACAAGTCAGGCATTATGGTTGGTGAGTTAAACACATCATTTCAATTACTCCTTTAATGAACCTACAGGGTTTCTGTTACAGGTAAGGAAACAAATGCCTTGGGGCACTGGAGCACTTCCTCCCCCTTCTGGTCCTGAAGCCATTAATTTCTTACCAACTTCACACCTAACAAAGACTTCTCACCAAAGAAGTGATTACACAAAGAAGATTACACAAATAGATTACCGGATTGCAAGTAGACAGAACAGGACCGGGAGGTTCTGTACTCCTAGCGGAGTGCAGGTGCATCGGAATGATTTCAAAGCTGAGGAGGCCTTGTTTACTTTCCCTTTAAATTTGCTTAATTTTAATAGCATTTTGAAAGTTGAAAGTTGGAAGATCTAGGCTAGGGTGTAGAAGCAATGTTCTTAGCTGATTATGAATAGTTTATTTCTATATTATTTCAATGATTTAAAAAATTTTTAATTGTTTATTATTTTTATTTTAGGTGTATTGCCTGCATGTATGTAAGTGTACCTGTGTCATGCAATGGCTGAGGAGATCAGAAGAGGTTGTTGCATTCTCCTGGAACTGGAGTTTGGGATGGTTGTTACCCACCATGTGAGTGCTGGGAATTGAACTTGGTTCCTTGCAGGGAGCCGTAAACGCCATTACAAGATGGCGCTGGCTTCCTGGCAGCGTTGTGGTAAACAACTCCTAATTAGGTAGTGCTTTGGCGCCAACCTGGATCTTGCTACTGCACATGCGCGCCACATGACCTGTCCTGAGCCTATCCCGTGGCGTCCACCTGTGGTTAGCTACTTGCAGCCAATCAATAGGTGCCCCGTCTCCTTCCAGGCTTTATAAACAGCCATAGGTGCCTTGCTCCCCGCCTCTCGCCATCATCGTCCATCTGTTAATCAAAGGCTCTCCAATAAAGTGTAATACTGGAAGACTCCTCGTGATCGCGTGCTTTCTTCCTCCGCTGGCCGGAGGCGTTCGCCGCAGTTCCTTTGCAAAAGCAGGCAGTGCTCTTAACCACTGAATCATCTCTCTAGCCCCTGTTTCAATGATTTTAAAAAAGGAATTGTCACTGTATATATTTTATTTTCATATACTCATCAGTATATAGATATCCTATTATTAATGCTGTAAATTATTAAGTTTTGTGAATTATCTGAGTACATATTTTTTATTCTAGATAAGTAAAACATAGTTGCTTGGAATGTTGAAACATGTTGTTTTTCATCTTATAAGCATATTGGTATAAATTTTATAAATAGAGAAAATACTAAAAAGAAAGAAAAACCATCTGTTTCTCAATAGCCACTGAATTCATTCCGAATTTATTTTTATGTTTTAAAGACTTTACTTTTTAACAAAGTAATACATTAATAATGATTGTAAAACAATGTGTCCCCACACTTCCAGTCCCAATTTTTGTCCCACTGGGGTGATCACTCTGGATTTAGCTGTTACTGTTTTGCCTTCTAATTTTAAAAGTGTTAGGTATTATCCGTACATTGTTTTGAATGAAGGTCTCACTGTGTAGCCCAGACTGTCTTTTCATGCACAGTTCTGCTTCCATTTTCCAAGTCCGGGACTACAAGAAACTGAAAGATGATGTCTTTGTAACCTTTTTCACCTTGATTTTCAGATATATACTTCTCCTTTAATTGTCTCAAAGGAGTTAAGTCACAAATCAATATTCAGTATGTATGTCATTGTGTTTGTGCAAATAATCTTCACAGCTTCTGATATAGTTACTTCAGATTATATTTTCTTTATTGCATATTTTTATTGCATGCTATTCACATTTGCCTTGGCTTTTCCGTTACTGTCACCAATTTAATCTCAAATTATCTGAAAGGGGTGCAGTTTTAATCTAGTAACATCAGGGAAACCTATTTTCTTTTATTATTTTTGCCATTTTGATCTCTTTAGGAGTCTCACTTCCTAGAAACCTACGTCTATCTATAGTCTAGACTTTCTATCAAACATTCCCTCTAGAGAGAGGACTGAGGCTAATATGACTCCAGAAGTAAACAAAACTTACAAGACTCAGGAAGCTCCTGGAACGTACAAGATTCACAAGGTACCTCCCTAAGGTTATATATGAACAGTAAGAATCCTGGAGAAAGGAGACTCTCCAGGCTGTGTGGCGAGCTCTGATGATTTAGCTTTCATGGGCCATCACCCATGCTGGGGTAGGCTTCTTGCTGTTATAGCTGCCTTTAGTCACCCATGCTCCTGTATGTAATTCTTTGTCAATAATCCTATCAGTAGCCCCAGTCGACTCGTTAGTACACCAAGCTAGATGAATTGTGTCTTTGTTCTGTCATTGGTGCCCCATTTGGGGTGAATAGACATTTGTTCACATATCCCCCAGAAAAAGTACGCAACACATTGGTGCTCTAATATGACTGCCAGAAGCAAAGATGAGTCCGTAAGGAATGGCTGCTTGGTCCTTGCAATGATTGGTGAGACATGCCCCTGCGGACGCGCTGCCATGGGCGGACTGTCCACGCGGGCAGTCCACGTATGACTGTCTTTCCCCCGCCATGATTCCCAGGGCTGCAGTCTTACATGCGTGATACAGAGTGGCATGTTTCCTTGGTGGATGAGGTCCACTTTACAAGTGGGGGACATTTCCAAACAGCTGATAGGGTCGTGAACAGGTTGTGGCAAACGTTGCATGGCCTTTGTTGTGGGCCATGAGACATGCCGCTGAAGCTGGGTTTTCTTCTCAGAAAGAACTTGTCTGTGTGCAAAAGGAATTACCACAGGAAGGAGACATGTGGACAGTACATTCCTGGTGAGTTCCGATTTGACAGGAAGAGGAGACAGGGGAGGATGAAATGAGGGGCTAGGGTGCTCTACAGCTGGTAGGAGACTACGAATTTGATCTGTGCTAAAGATTCTTTCATGGAATTTCTGGGAAGACTCTGACCAGGAGAAAGTGGGTACAAGCAGCAGAAGATGCCCTCCAGGTCCAGCCTTTAACAGAAAGGAAGGGAAAATCCGTGATTTAGCATGTAGACGGGGTCCTTAACAATCCCAGTATAGGAACTATGATAATTAGGCAAGGCTGGATCTGGACTGTGAAATTGGTGAAGAGGCTGGGGGGACTCGGGAGCAGAGAGAATATGCACTGTAACTACAGCTCCCTCCATGAGATAATAAATCTGAGGCAATGCAAGACAAATTAGTCTTCGGTGTGGTAGCTCATAAGAGCTACTACAGAAATGTGGTTGCCGCCAGCTAAGGTGCCCGTGAAGGTTAGGAAAGCAGTAGTGGAAGGAAGCACAGACATCACCAAGGGAACTGGGCATGAAAGGCTGGACAGTGTTTGATGTCCAGTTCTCTGGGCCTGATAAGATTGTTTACAGGAGAGCAAAGAAAGTGATTGATTCAACAGGGACCTCGGGACTGATTCAGCACTCCAGTGGTCTTGTGGATCCCCATGGTGGGAAATGATCTTTGTGAGGTGGAGAGGTTCTGGAAGATCTGAATAATTTAGACCTGTGTATAAACTGTGTTTGTGAGGTGTTGAATCACTTGGGAGGAAAGGGGAAAGAGAGAAAGCAGAGAAAGAGGTCTGTTAAGGCCAGTTGAAGGCAAATGCAGCAAGACTATGTCAAGCTAGAGTTCCTAGGCAGGGAAATACTATCAGAACATCAAATGCTGTGCCAGTGAGTTTCTGGACAGCTTTAAAGTCTGGGGAACAGTTCATGGAAGATGTAAATGATAAGGCAGTGCAAGTGAAAAAGATTAAGCTTGTCCCCGAAGTGGGAAGTTATCTCCTTATACTCTGGAGTGTCTGTTTCTTCCCTGTAAGAAAGCCTAGTGAGGCGCAGTGAAGATTGTTTGCTTAGCCTGAGACTCTTTTAGGACTCAAGTATGGTTGATAGAAAGGCAAAGAACATTGTAATGGCCTTGAGTCTGTTAGAGCTGGGGAGCTGGCTCCAGTGGTATGCACAGCAGGCAAGAGGATGACCCTGTCGGGGTCTGAGCCTGCGTGAGCTGTGCAAGTCAGCTACACTGAAGCCATAAGGTAAAGAGATGCAAGTGGCCAGTACAGCAGCAGTATGCCAGGATGACTAATGGAAAATAACACTGGATATGGAGGCTCGGTGGGATAGGGCTTCTCATACATGCAACTGTACACGGCTTTGCTCTTTTGGTGAAACAATTGATACAAACCACATCATTTCATTTTGTACTGGACCTTGCTAATATCTATTTTTAAAATATCCACTGTCAAAAAAAGGGAGGGGCTCTGTTTGGATAAGAAATAGTGGGTCTTCAGGGATGATGCCATCCTCTGTAATAAATTTCCTTTCTTTAATGTTAACGCTTGGGTGTCTTCCACATTTGTAAAAGCATCTGGAAGAAGAGTAAAGTCAAGGAGTTTAAATGCAGGCACTCTACATCAGTAGGAAAGACACTCCCAGGAGCCTGAAGGTTGTTAAGTGAAAAATCCCAGTGTGAAGAATGGGCTACTTCTGTATGAGTTGTTGACCATGGAGTGTCCCGAGGCCCCATAAACCATAAAGGTTATTGCCAACTCTTTTGATTGCATGCAAGAACAAGATGGCAAGTGCTTGTCTTACTTTTCCCCCTGTTGTTGTAATAAAATACACTAAAAAAGCAATTTAAGAGTTGCTCATAGCTTTGGCTTACAGTTCTGAAGGATACAGTCCATCATGACAGCAGACGGGGAGTGAGAGGCTGGCTGGTCACACTGTTTACTCAGGATGCAGAGTCAGCAAGAAGTGGGCCTGGTTGTAAAGCTTCAAGGTCTCCTGCTCTGCTGCTAGTGACCCACTTCCCTCAGCAAGACTCCACATCCTAAAGGTTCTAAAAGCGGCCCAGACAGCACCAACAGGTGGGGACCAAGGATTCAAACACATGAACATATGCGAGACACTTCATATACAAACTACAACATTTTGCCCCGACCCTTAATAGGCCCATGGCCATCTCATAATGCAGAAGTTCTTCACTCCAACTTGGACATTTAAAAGTCCAAAGTCTCTTCTGAAATTCAAGGTAACCTCTTAACTGTGATACCTCCATAAAATTAAAAAACAAGTCACATGCTTCTAACATACAATGGCACAGAGTATACATTCTTATTTTAAAAGGAAAGAATGGAGGCACAACAAGAAAAGATTGGACCAAAGCAAGACCAGTACCCAGAAGGACAAACACCAGATCCTACAGCTCCACGTTTGCATCTGGAGCTCATGATGAAATTGACTAAACTTGAAAGGACTTAGGTAGCCCCACTCTGTCCCTGCTGCCTGTAGCACATACCTCTCTTGAGCCAGTTCCACTGGACACATGCAGCTATCCTTGCCAGATGTCCAGTTGTCCCGGCATTTCCAACATCTCGGGGTATATACTGCAACCTAAGCTTCACCTTCACAGATTCACAAGATGACTTTTCAAGGCCTCCTTGCAGGGACTCTAACTCTGTCACACATTGCCTGACCTTAGCTACACTCAGAAGCCATGGAACAAGACTCCATGCTCCCCTCAATCTTGCATCTTTCATACTTCCAGAGCCGGAACCATGTAGATGATGCTGTGAGCTCAGGATCCATCCTGGCACCCTTGGACCACAGTTACATCCGCTTCTGTTCCTGACCCTGGGGAAGCACTTCCCTAGGCAGTTGCTCTCCAGGAGCAAAACCCCTTTTGACATTCTGAGCTTAGGCTATCTGCTTTCAAATGAATTTGCATTTTCACCAGTTGGAGCCTTTAATAGGTGAGGTCTTGGTTTCAAGGCACCTTTCTTGTCCCAGTGCAGAGCAGGAGATCTTCCTTTAATGGCACGAGTCTCTTAAACAATACAAGATGCCTTGTCATCTACACTGTACTTGGTCATGGCTCTAGGCTTGCTCAAGGCCTTTCCTTGACAGACTTCCTATTGCCTGTTTCTTTTTGTTGTATCCGCTGCTGTCTCCGACTGGAGATCTGAATGAGAACAGAGAGCAACAAACACGACACACTCTCAGTGCTGCCCTGCCTTGAAATTCCTCCACCAGATTAGGTCATTACTTTTTATTCCAGCCTTGCTCAAGTTCTCAGGGCACAGGCAGAAAGCAACCTGATTCTTTGCCAGAGTATAACCTGAATGACCTCTAGCCCAGTACCCAAAAGAATCTTTGTTCCTTTCTTGATCCGGGTCCCTACAATCCTCATCTTTTCCTGCCTTCTGGCCTTCCCAAGTCCCATTAGACTGGCCCGTTAAACTCTCCTTACAACATTCAAGGACTTTTCTAGCCCAAAGTTCTTTTAAAAATATTTTTTAATTCATTTATTTTTATTTTATGTGTATGAGTGTTTTGCCTGCTTGTATTTAAGTACACCATATTCATGCAATGCCCATGAATGCCAGAAGAGGGTGCCAGATCCCCTGAACTGGAATTATGGACAGTTGTTAGCTGCTATGTGGATGCTGGGAACCAAACTCAGGTCCTCTAGAAGAGCAGTCAGTGCTCTTTCTTAACTTCTGAACCATTCCTCTAGCCTCAGTTCTGGTGATTCTTATTGTACAATCCCTTTTTTATTTAAAAAATTTTTAATTTTATGTCTATGCATATGAATGTGTATAAGCATGTATGTAAGTGTACCTGTGTCATGCAGTGACCTAGGACAGAAGGGGGCACCGTGTTTCCTGGAACTGGAGTTACAAATGGTTGTTAGTCACATGTGGTGCTGGGATTTGAACCCAGGTCCTCTACAAAAGCAACCAATGCTCTTAACTGCTGAGCCATCTCTTCAGCCCTGGACAACTCTTCAGTAACACTTTTCTCTTTCGTTTTTGCTGTTCTTTCAGTCTGGAACATTTGTTGGGTGTGTCCTGTCCTGTTTCATCCTCTGTTTTTTTCTCTCTCCATTTTTCATTTCACCTTTTCTGTTTAAGTTCTAGAAGAAATGCTCATTTATTTTCCAGCCATTCTAACTAATTTTATATATCATTCATTAGATCTTTATCCTCTCTTGAATATAATACCCTTTCAATGTATCTGAAGATACCAATAATTTGAAGTTTCCTTCTGGTCTTGATATCAACTATTTTTCCTTCAGGCTTGTTTTATTTAGTTTTGGTCTATATATATTTGGCCAAAGATCATCTTCAAATGACTGGTGGTTTTCAGTTTTCAAACATGTTAAAGCCTGAGGTCTCAGATGACTTGGAAACTTCCTGTGAAAGTGCTAGTGTTCTGGATGGGTTTCACAGAAGACAGACTGGTCTGTGAGGAAACCTTCAGCTGTCAATAACTAGAGGTACTCTCTGAGGACAAAAAGAGAAGAAGCCAGTCTTCATCTTTAGAAACATACATGGGGTAGGAAGATGGTGATCAGGTTCAAAACCATGGAACTTCTGCAGTATTGTGGAAGACTGCTAAAAGAAATGACGGTCCTGGTGGAAGAGAACTTGGAGAACTCAGAAACACAACTGTCAACAGAGGTTCAGTCAGCACAGAAGATGCATCAGTAAAGCTGGAGAATACTACAGAAATGTGTGGGGCTAAGGCAGAATGTGCAGCAATGCTAACTACTGACTCTGCTAAAGGACGTGTTGTTTGTAGTGTGGACTTATCATCTCTGTGTTCATCAAGATTTCTGTCTGTGCCTCCTAGTAAAGAGACTCCAGATACCATTCTCGTTCCACAGATAACTCAGAAGACTAGTGCATTTCTTCAAGGAAGAACGGTTGTCTAAAGTTACTGTAAATGAAGAAACTGCTTCAGTAGAAGTTAATTTAAAGAAGAAAAGTTATATCAATATTCAAATGTGCCCAGTTACAGCTTTCTTTGGTGTCTAATGACACTTTGCTGATAGGTGACTCTCCCATAGAGGAGGACTCTCTGGCAGCAGGAACATCAACAGAAGAGGAACGAAGGGTCTGTTGCCGTCACAGAGCAGGTAGAGCACACTGAACTTCAGAACTGCATGAGCCAAGCAGTAACAAGACAAAAAACAGTTATAAAAAACCTACTGGGTAAAATAATTCAGAGTATGAAACCCAAATAAATAACCATGGAGATTTCAACACAGATTTGTAAAATCTGTGTCATACACTGCATAATTTTTATACTAAATAAATATCCAATAACATCCCTCTGACAAGAACAAACAAACCCCAAAACACATACAATCTGTGAGACTTGGAGGTGAGGAAGGAAAATGGAGTAGAGGTGATATTCCAGTCACATCACCTGCTTTTCTGTATTGGAAATGCTGTGACTATGTGTGGTTTAACTTGTTTGTCAATAAATACATCTTAAATTTTTTTTGCCAGAAATGGTCTTCTAAATGGTCTAAATATTTAATATTTACTTATTCATGTTCATGCTGTGTATGCAGGCACATTTGTACCATGGAGGTCAGAGGACAACTTGAGGGTTCTCAGGGTTCCAGGATCTAACTTGGGTCATCAGGCCTGGCAGCAAGTGCCTTTACCCACTGAGTCATCTCACCAGCCTCTTAAACAACTTTTCAGTTGTCATTTTACTGTGGTTTCAGGAGCAGCAGAGAAATTATTGTATTCATTCAAAATGTTTAAACAAAACCCACCATCTAATAAACATGCTTCTGGGTTTTGTTTCAGTTGTGATCATAATGAAGGTTATAATTTAGTTAACTTGGTTTTTTAATGTAATATTTATTTATCTGAAGATTTTGCTAAGATAATTTTTACTTTTATAGCACTAGTGGACAGTCACAAATTTCATTCTTATTTCAAGAATAGAGTTAGTTTAATCTCTTGTAAGCCATTGTTCTCCTCCCCCTGTTTGTGTGTATGTGGGAAGGGTGAGATACAACATATAATGGTTTCAGGAAATGTTACCAATCTGTAGTCACAAATTTCCAAAATATTAAAATAATCATCCCACATTCATCTTATAATATTATAGAAATATTCATTACTTTGAAGCGGGGAAAAGTGAGCCTTAGTTCATTAAACATTAATCAGAAAGTGATCTTTAATGTAATAACAACAAAAGACTTCACAACCAGTATTTTAAAAGTACATTAACTTGCTCTTGATGATGCGGAAGTGGTAAATCCACCAATTCGACTTGCTCACCAGAGCAATATTCAGAACCTCTTTCTGGGTTCAAGGAAAAAAAAAATCTAAAGACAAATGAATGTTCCTTTTAGGCTTTAAAAATATCCAAATTAGCAACTAGAATGGTGGGATCTCAGTTATGTATGGTGTAGCATAGATACTTTTAAAATCCACCTTCAGAAACTGTTGCTTCCTAAGCATCAACATATCAACCAGCTTGTCTGGCAGCTCACATTTTAAATTCAGGCTCACATATCCAGCAATCTTCTCCATCCAGTGTGTCTATATATTTCCATGAATTTCACATACAGTTCCAGAAGTTAATATATATATATGATGCAAAATTATAATAGTGGAAAATATATCACAGTTAAGAGTCACAAAATTCTAACAGTAGAAACATGGGCTGTAAGCTGGGTGTGGTGGCCAGGCCTATAATCCTACACAAACCACCCTCAAGCTACATAGTAAGAGTCCCTCAGAAAACCAAGGGCCAGGGATGGGGTGTGGTTCAATTGTAGAGCATACACCTAGCAAGACCTGAATTTGAGCCTCAGCATCACAGAAAAAGAAAACAAAGCATTCTCAAAAGTTCAAACTCATTTTGCAGTAATTGCCCATCAGCCAGAAAACAGTATTTTTTAAAGGAATGCTACAACATAAAATTCACAAAGCCCACTAGCCAATCAAAATTTATTTTAAAAATTCAAATTCAGGGCCTAGATACTCAGTAGAAACAGACCCCTAAATGAGACAATACGCTTCATTAGAACTTTAAAGCATCCATCCCAACCATGAAATACACAGCCTAAGATAAAAAGGAACGCAGCATGATAGAAGAGAACAGAAACACACACACATACACACACACGAAACCTCCCATATTGAAAAACTAGAGAGGAAATAAAAATTCTTTGACAACAATGCATTGAATGCATTAACAATAGATTAGACATCACAAGTAAAGATCATTGAATTTGAAAACAAAGCAAAATTTTTGGTGCACAGAGAAAATACACAAAGGGGAAAAACGAATTGAACACCAGTGAACTCTGCAGAGTGTCAAGGAGACTGATGTGTGCATAATTAGATTAAACAAAGAAGAACAGAGACAAGGCAGAAAAATATTTCCAGAAAGTTTAGCCAAAATTTTTCATAACTTCGTGCAATCCAAACATGATCCGTAAATCAAAGGACAACAAACATAATAATCATAAATAAAAATATGCTGAGGCACATCTGGATCAAATTTCTAAAGCCCAATGTTAAAGGGAATGTCTAGGGCTGGCAAGGTAACTGAATAGGTCATTTGCCTTGCAAACTCAAAAACAAACAAAGAAAACAACTAGACATGGCTTGTAATCTCAGGGCTCGGGAGGCAGAGACAAATGGATAGCCAGCCTGGCCTGCTTGGTGGATTCTAGACCCTGCTTCAAAAAGAGAAAGAAGGTGGGTGGGTTGATCTGTGGTGTCTACATACACTTGTTTACATGTACATGTCCACCCACACACATGCACCTGCATATACATCAACATATCTTCATACACAGATACACACACAAGAAGGAAGGAAGGAAGGAAGGAAGGAAGGAAGGAAGGAAGGAAGGAAGGAAGGAAGGAAGGAAGGAAGGAAGGAAGGAAGGAGAAAGAGGGAAAAGTCTAAAAAGCAACTTGAGTAAAAGACAAAGATTAGATTAGAAATTTGGGGGTGTTCATAGTTTCAATCGTGAAGACTCAACAGCCGAGGCCCACAGTGGACTAAGCCTTCCCACATCAACTTCCAATTAAGAAAATGCCTCAGAGAAAAGACCATAGGCCAGTTCAATGGAGTCAATTCCTCAACTGAGGTTCCTTCTTCCCAGGTGTCTATAGTTTGTGTCAAGCTGACAAAAAAAATTAAACAGCACATCTTGAGAGTAAAAAGATGAGTCTACGTATGCAAGCTCTAAAGCAGACATTGAGAAAGAAGCCGGATAAAGAGACTGAGAAATCTCTGAAAGCGTTCCTTTTCCTAAAGTAACAGAACCTTCTTTAGGCCAGTTATATTCTATCTCCAATTCTGAGAGATGGCCAGTCATCCTTACCATAAACTCTAATTTGACTTGTTATTTAAGTTGTCAATAAAAGAGTGCTAGGGGCTGGCAAGATGACTCGGTGGGTAAAAGTGCTTGCTGCCAAGCCTGCCGACCTGAGTTCAATCTCTGGGACCCACGCGGTGGAAGGAGAGACCCAGCTCCTACATGTTGCCCTCTAATCTCCATATTCATTCCATTGCACGTGCACATGCATGTGCATGAATGCACATATACGCACACACGCACATACACACACATACAAAATGTAATTTTAAAGAGGGAGGGCTGGAGAGACGGCTCAGTGGTTACGAGCCTTAGCTGTTCTTGCAGAGTATCTGAGTTTGGTTCCCAGGACCCACGCGGCAGCTACCACATGTCCCTAGATCCAGTTCAAAGGAATCTGACACACTCTTCTGGCCTCTGTGGGCATTGCAGGACATAGGTGTGCACTTAGAACACTCATACATATAAAAAGAAATCATTTAGAAGGAGAAAGGGGAGGAAGAGGAGGAGGATGAAGAGGAGGAAGAGGGGAATAAGAGCGACAGTTTGAGTCTGTCAGAAGTGGGCGTCCACAGGATGAGGGCCCAGACAGAAGAATGCAAGAGGACCTCTTCCCACATCCCATTACTCAGGACAAACTGGAGAGTCCTTTGGTGAGGCCAAAAGTCTTACATGAACAAATAGGCAAGATGAGTCAGGGAAACTTAATAATTACTGTAAAACGACCTCACTTATCCTCACAGCCTTGAGGTTGGGAAATCTGTGTTAGAGAGAGATAAATTGAAGAGTTACAGAAACCTCTGATAATAGTGCCAGACTGACCTCCCAAAAAAACAAAACAACAACGAAAGCGACTGAAGAAGACACATGGGAAAAATAGAATTTTCTGATTTTTTTCTGGAAGTCTACTAAGAAATAGCTAGCCAGGATGTAAAAAAATCAATTAATCAATCAAAAAAATTTTAGCCGAAAGTTCATGAGCCAAAAAGAAAGCTCAGCTTCTAATCCAGGAAAAGGAGGAAGCCCTTGCTTGTTCTCAGGTTGTCAGGTAGACCCGAGTCTGCTCTTCGGTCAAAACAAGAGCTCAAAATGGATATGTTTTGTTACAGAACAAGGAGGAAAAAACCACTAGAAAGCCAGCTAGGGTGAGGGTGACACACTAGCCAGTAAGTCACCCAGCCAGATTTCCCTGGCGAACAAAACATGTGCAGAAGCTGTGTGTGTCGTTTCCAGTCACTTGTTGACCTAGTGTGTGACTTGATAGTCCTCATTTTTCTCAAACTTAAGGTTGGTAATCTTTGGATAGAGGTTGATCCATCAGCCTGAGTCCCCAAATGAAAGAAGAATGGTCAGGTCTATGAAGACTTGGGATGACCACAGTACAAAGTGGATCTTTGCGTTTAGTCATTGTGATTTGGAAAGTTGTCATACAAACGTGTTAGAATAACCCAGTTCTATGCCAACTAACAACCCTTGTGATAGCAGCATTGTCCCCCTCAGGAGGGGGCTGATGTCCCAATCACCTCATAAAATTTCCACCTCTTAGCATTCTGTGGGGGGGATATGTTTCCTACAGAGAAATTTGGTGACCCATTCAAACCATAGCAAGGGGGTTCATAAGTGGGTTATAGAAACATAAAACTAGGTAGCATCAAGTTTCTTCAAATTAGTGAGGGGGCATGTCTGTGATGCTGATTCAGATACCTGAGAATCTTCTGTGTGGGGGAGAAACCAGCCTGCTTTGGTGTCTATATGCTTCCTTTAAAATTTAGTTTGACAGTGTAGCATGTAGCATTAATTGGGCCATTTTCCTTTGGTCTTATCTGTTTAGCTCCAGGGTCAGAGCTCAGTCCAAAATAATGGCCTCCCATAATTTTTGCTTAACAGAGGCAAGTCCCAAAATTCTCTGTCTGCTTGCCTCCTAGATTCTGAATATCTCACACCAGATTCCCTTCTGAGCTTGCTAGGCCCTCGTGAACATATTCACACCACCTTGGAATCTTCTGTTTGCGTCTGCTTGCTGGCTCTTTGATTGTAATATAGTGGAAACCATACATTGAGACTCTAAGTCATTCACTTACGTGCCAACCTGAGCCTCTGAACTGGTCTCTACAATTAATACGTGTCCCCTGTGCTGATCTTGCCTGAGAATAACCCCTATATATGCCCAGCACTTCTCCTCTGAAAGAAAAGAAAATTATGACTTAAAGAAACAAAGAAAAGAAGTCGAGATTGCTGTGCTCCCTACATGAGGAACTGTCTCAAAGCGAAGGGAAGGGAAGGGAACTCTCCAGGCATCAAAGGTAGGATGTAGGTGTGGGGAGGTCCAGAGAGTAGACTTCGGCTTCAAAGAAAGATAATTGTGTCATAAACTTTCCTCAGCTGCAGCTAGCTCCAGCAGCAGAGAAAAGACAGGATTTTAAAGTGAGCGTACATTTGCCACTAAACACGGTCCTGGAAGTTTTTGTATATTTTTAATGAATTTTGGGGTATTTAATATACATCTTAGTCATCTTTACAGCCCCTTCCCCACTGGCACTTCCCACAGCCTCCACCACTGGAACTCATGCATTCTGTCATTTGTGCCAAGGCCTATCTGGTCAAATTATTGTTCCCAGTTGTCCCCCAGTGCAAGTTCATCCACTGAAGTCTAGTCAGCCTATCTAGAGTCCCTCCTTTTAAGAAGATCAGCATTTCCTCACCCAGCAGTCATCAGTTGCCAATAGTTCTTCTGCTAAGATTGGGGACTGCTGAAAATTTCCACAGTTCTGTACTGGATTTTTGTCTGCTTAAGTCTGCATAGATCTTGTGCATGCTGGCATCATTGCTGTAATGTCATATGACTTTATGGTCATGCACCTCCTCCCCTGGCTCATCCAATCTTTCTGCCTCCTCTTCCAAAATGGTCCCTGAGCCTTGGGTGTGTGGAGTTTAATATAGGAGTCCTGCCCAAGGACTCACACTCTGCAGTCTCTTATCTTCCACACTCTGGACTTTTTTGGACTTTTGTGTTCATAGCCCTCTGTTGCATGAGGTCACTTCATTGATGAGAGTCGAGAGATGCATCAGTATTCCTCTAGTCCTTTTCCCCCTATGTTCTGTGAGCCTTAGCTATAGAGGCTCCATGGTAGAAGTGTCACCTAGGACCAGGCACTTCAGAGACACAGTCTGTGTGTGGCCAGTTATGGAATTCTGTAGTGTTGCAAAAGAGGCTTCTTTGATGAGTGGTGACTGGCATACTTGTCTGTAAATAATGATGATCCATATTTAGCACATAGTAAAAAATTATATTTGTCTATGGATGTGACAGCCTTAGGGTTTTCTCTAAGATCTATGAAGTGAGCTGTCTACGTTTTACTCAGGGAGGAAGTTCCCTGCTGGATAAAAGGTAAAGAATGAAAATGTAGCCCCTGCTCCCATCTTTCCTCCTCTTTCCTGTTCAGTGTTAAGGATCAAACCATGGGCCTCAAGCGTGTTAGGCAAGCATAACACCATCCCCAGCCCAACATAGATATCCTTGAGGTTGTGTGTGGTGACACACATGACTGTAATCTCAGAACTCAGCAGACTGAGGCAGAAGGATTAAGAGTTTGAGATCAGTTTGGGCTACATAGCAAGATCCCAGCTGGAGAAGAAAAGGAAAGAAGAAGAAGAGGAGGAGGGTGGGAGGAGGGGGAAGGAGAAGGAGGAGGGGGAAGGAGGAGGCGGAGGGGGAAGTGGGGAGGAGGAAGGTGGGAGGGGAAGAAGAAAGATACTGTTAAGTAGAGCTTGTTCAAAACACTGAAAATAACCTATCTAGCCTATATTAGACTAGATAACACAACCAGTGAAGTAGCAGATGATTTCAGATATGGGTAGATTTACACTCAGAATAAATCTATCAAAAGACTGCAGCAAGGCATGGTGGTGCACACCTTTAAGCCTAACACTCAGGAGGCAAAAGCAGACCATTCTCTATGAGCTCAAGGCCAGTCTTATCTACATATTGAGTTCCAGGTCAGCCAGGGTTACATAGTGACACCCTGACTCAAAAAACAAGAAAAACATGTGCCTTTCAACTTAATAGGCAGGGTGAAAACTCAGCCTTCTGTTTCTCCAGCTTCAATATCTACACTAGAGCCTTTCACAAGCTACAATATTTAACTAAGGGTGTTATGATAAGTTTAGCGTGTGTGAGTGTGTGTGTGTGTGTGTGTGTGTGTGTGTGTGTGTGTGTGTAGCTGATAAGAGTTGGTTCTCTCCTTCCACCATTTGGGTCCCAGGGACTGAATTTAGGTCATCAGACATCGTGGCACATGCGGTTACCGGCTGAGCTGCCCCACAGCCGGATTGCTTATCTTTAGTTCAGTGCCCTTTGTTGGAGCAACTTTTCTGGATTTCCATTTGAGGTAATTATATTTACTTTCCCTTTGAAATAAATGTATTAAAATTTGAAAATTGAGTCAATTAAGAATCTTGCAATGAGTGGAAGAAAACACAAGCAAGTGCACAGGGAATATTTAGATATTTGCAGCTCAGCTAAACCTGGAGGATGTTTTCTTCCTGTGTAGCTGAAGTGCCAGAGGCCATTCACTTTCGTGGAAGAGTCATCTGTCAGAGCTGCCTCTCTGAGCTCCGGAGTCCTCCGGGGCTTCTGGGGGTTGATGGGGTCTCTGCACCTGAGATCAGGCTGTGAAAGTGGTCTGACTTCATGTTTCTTTCCTTAGTCACTCTCTTGGCTCTTCTGCATGTCAGCTTTTTGACCTCTAGTCTCCAACCCTTATTCGCTTTGTGCCTAATAACTCCAGTCCCAGTCTTGTGCTATGAAATGAGGTTTGGGAAACCTGTTAATTGAAGCTCTCAGTCTGATATGCCCAGATCCTCAAGCCATGGTTGGCAATGTCACAGATTACAGAAGCGTGTGCCTCTATGGTAGGAAGTCCCTGTTCCCAACAAAGAAAAAATGATCTGTGCCTGAGTGCACATACACACTTCTGCCAGTCATGAACTAGTAGCACAGAGCACCAAGGGAGCAATCAGGATGTGTGTTACCATATATGGGAGAAAAGGAAACTGAACTGTAAAGGGAAACTGGACGAGGGTGTAAGCAGCTTGGTCTTTCTTTGTGCAAGGTTCCGCTTCTGAGAACTATCTCGCAGAGCCTGTGCCAGCATAATAAACGGCTTCCTGGAGGAGGTGCCTCATCTCTGTCCAGAGCACCTGCAACACCTCACCCCTGGGAGGCTTTAGGATCTTTCCCTCAGTATCGACAACCATTTGCACTATTGAAACAAAATTTGTGGCAGTTACTTTCTTCAGTTTATCGTGTCCTTTCCCATCTTGTACTTCAAGCAAGGGTTCTCTTTCAGGATTTATAACCTCCTCTGCTTGGAGACCATCATCAATAGTAGTGCTAATAAGAATCACTGCGGACCTAGAGACTCACTGAGCCATCCTACTTAAAAATACAGAATTTTGTCACAATACAGTCAAATGAACTGCCCTGTACCAGCCAACCCTCCCGCCTCACCCTCACTCCTACCCCCAATGAATGGCCCTACCAACTGATTCACCAATTATAAGAGTGACTGCTTGACTGCTAATGCTTTCTTTTGATGTCACAGTACAGCGTACCTTTGGGCTCTTTCCTTTTTCTTTCTGTGATTTATGTAGGGTGAATGTGTGTGATGTATGTGCACTGTGTCTGTGCATGTGCATGCCCAGGTGCATGTAGAGAGCAGAGGAGGATGACCAGTGTCCTGTTTTGTCACTTTGTGCCCTCTTCCCTTGAAAAAGGATCTCTCACTGAACCTGGAGTTAGAAGTGACTTCCAAAAGTGGCTCCCTGACTGACTTCCACACATACTGGGTTATGCACAGGCCCCCCTCATATCTCTCTCTCTCTCTCTCTCTCTCTCTCTCTCTCTCTCTCTCTATCTATCTATCTATCTTTCTCTCTCTCTACATACACACACACACACACACACACACACACACACACATACTGTGTAGCATTCTTATCTACTGAGACACCACTCCATTCCTGGTTTCTTCTTACTTTATTCGTGTGTGTGTGTGTGTGTGTGTGTGTGTGTGTCTACCAGCTCAGCCAAAGGAAAAACAGAAGCATGCTCACTCTACAAAAATTTGAATCCATCTTTGTTATCAAGAATTAGTACAAGCACTTATGAAAAAGATTTTCCTCTGATGAAATATACTCCTTTCACTGATTTCCTCTGAATCTTATAAGGTACTGTTAGTGATGCTTCACGAGAATATGTCGCGGGGCCAGTGAAATGGCAGCAGGCCAAAGGTACCTGCCACCAAACCTGACAACCCAAGTTCAAAACCCAGAACACACATGGTGTAGGGCTTGAACCAACTCCTTCAAGTTCTCCTTTCACTTCCACATTCGTATCATGGCACTTGTGTGCCCACACACATACACACATAAAACAAGTAAATGTAAAAAAAAAAATTCATATTGGGGCCAGGTCAGTACAAATTTCTAGGTACCAAGAACATTCTAAATAAGTCAGGATGTGATTCAATAAGTACATTTGAAGCATGTCAAATTCAAACTTCAGTAAGTGGGCTGGAGAGATGACTCAGTGGTTAAGAGCATTGACTGGCTAGCAGAGGACTGGCGTTCAGTTCCCAGCACCCACATGGCGGCTAATATCCATCCTTAATTCTGGTTCCAGGGGATCTGACGTCCTCTTTTGATCTCTGCAGACATGCACATGGTGCATTTATATACATGCAGGCAAAACACTCATACACATAAAATAAAAATAATCTTTTTAAAAATTATATGTATTAATAATTCATTGTTTACTTATAATCAAAGCTTAAAATTTTATTTTTGTGTGGAAAATAGCATAAAAATTCAGAGGACAAATTGGATATGAAGAAAGGGGCAGAAATAAAAACCTTCTCTTTGACAATACATTTCATTATTTTGAATTAAAGGTCTGCAAAGAAGTTGTGCAGAGGAGTCAGTCACAAGGACATCTCCACCTCATTTGTGACCAGAGCAGGAATTTGGGTATAAAAACTTTCTTACATTTTTCTGTGTGACTTTAACAAGATACAAATCTATTTAGAGTTCATGTTTCAGTTCACAGTAGGCAGTACCTTGAGGAAAAGAGTCGTTTCTTCCAAACAACGTGTGTATTCTCTCTGTCTGCTGACATCTTATATGGAATCATACAAGATACTTGCTTTTGTGTGTGTGCGTGCATACAGAAGTTAGAGGTCAGTTCCAGTTGTCTTTCTTTATCATGTTCTACCATATTTTTTATTTATCATTTTTATTTTATGTGTATGAGTGTATTGCCTGGATGTATGTAAGTGCATACATGTAGAGCAGTGCCTGAGAAGGTCAGAAGACGGTATCAGATTCCGTGGAACTGGAGTTACAGATAGTTGTTAGTACCCATGTGGGTGCTAGGAATCGAACCCCAGTCTTTTGTAAGAGCAGCCAGTGCTCTTAACCTTTGGATCGTCTCTCCAGTCCCCTCTACTATATTTTTTGAGACAGGGTCTTTCACTATATTTGGAATTCATAGATTCAGCTAGACTGACTGGTCAGTAAGCTCCAGAGAGCATCCTGTCTCTGCCTTGTCATGGAGGGATTACAGGGTCTGGCTTTTCACATGGGTGCTGGGGATCTAGATTCAGGTTCTCCTACTTGGATGGCAATCAGTTTACTAACTAAGGCATTTCCTCAGCCCCACCACTTGCCTTTTTTGTGTTTGGTTTGTTCCATACAGCATAAAGACCTTAGATTTTGTATCACCTAGCACTGCTTTCTAGCCCAGCTTTCCAGGCTGAGATTTCAAGGGCGATTTCAAGCCTCTGCCTTCCCTTGTCATCTGGTTTCCCATGGCCAACACCTGCCTCATACAGTCACTCTCAGCGCCTTTACTTGAAATTACATTTCCTCTCCCTTCCCGGTCACATCTTGGAGAAGAGCTGCATGGCTCCCTGAATGCAAGTCTCTCATTTTAAAACTGAGACTATGCAGCCTAGAAAAACCACTGGGAGACTTGATGAGAGGCTTCATCGTCCACACAGCATTCATCACCCTCTTGTGCAAGGCTCCTCCGAGGCAGCTTCTCCCACACTTTCGCTGTCAGCTTTGGGATTTGGGCTTGTCTAGCGCCTAGGTAGCAGGACGGAGTTCTGACTTTCCTGATGAGGGGCAGTAGGTCGTTAGCCTCTTCTTTTGTACTCATCTGCTAGCTGTGCATCTTTGGTGTAGTGTCTACACAAACTCTTGGCCCGTTATTGGACAGCGTCTCTCCTTTTCACTGAGTTGAAAACGTTTTAGATGTATACTGGTCACAAGTTCTTTAACAAGTATGTGCTTTGCATATGATGCCAGCTCGTCTTCTCCACGTTGTCTTTCAAAGAACATAATTTTTCAGTTTGATGAATAGCATTAGTCAACCTTTTATTCACAGAGTATGCTTTTCGTATCTCATCTGAGAAATGTTTGCCTAACCCAAGGTCGCAAATACTTTCAGCTCTCTTTGCATCTGAAAGGCTTATAGTTTCACTCTACACCTTGTCCTGAATGAATTTTTACATGTTACGAGAAAAGGGTCTAGCTTGGCATTTTTTCCCACATTAGATATGCACTTTTTTCAGTCTCATTTGTTTAAAATATAATTCCCATCCTCTTGCGTGCCTTGGAACTACTGTCAAAAATGCACTCACCATAAATCCGCAGGCGTGCTTCTGGATTCTCTGTCCTGTCCAGTGATCTCTTCCTGCCTGTGCTAAGCCCACACTGTCTTGATTACTAAAACTTTATAGTAAGCCTTAAATCACGCCATGTAAATTCTCTGACTTTGCCCTTTTCAAAGTGGTTTTAGCTATTTAGGGTCTTTGTGTTTTTCTCTGCATTTTGGTATCTGCTTGACAATTTCTATTTTAAAATCCTACTGGTATTTTTAAAGTGTGTTGAATTAATAGGTTAACTTAGGAAAATCGGCAACTTAATATTAAGTCTTTCCAGTGCACTAATGTGAATCCCACTGCATCCTTATTCATTTTCTAAGTCGTTTTTAACTTCCCTGAGCAGACCTTCATAGCTTTCAATACACAGAGCTGCAATTGTTTGCTATATGCAGTCCCAAATATTCTGAACCTTTTTGATAGTACTTGGAATGGAATTGTTTCCTTAACTTTGTTTGTTTCGAGCTTGTAAAAATAAAATTGCCACAATGAGATATTACCTCACTCTAATGTATCAATTATCAAAAAGACTGAAGACAACAAGTACTGGAAGAGTTGTCAGGAGAAGGGAGCCCTTTAGCTGGTGGTAGAAATGTACATTGGTATGGTCATTATGGAAAACAAAACAGAGATCCCTTAAAAACTAAAAGAAGAGCTACCATGCGATCCAGGAACCCAGTTTGGGGGCATATATCCAAAGAACATAAAATCAGCATGCCACCCCTCAGTGTGACACAGACACACCAGCCAAGAAAGGAAAACAACCTAAGTACCTTCCATTCATCATCAGATGTATGAATAAAGAAAATGTGCTACAGACACCCATAATGGAATACTATTTGGCCTCAAAAAAGAATTAAATCCTTCCATTTGCGGCAACATGCATGGATCCAGAGATCATTATTTTTAGTGAAATAGCCTAGGAACAGAAAAACAAGTACCACATGATCTTACTCATATGGATTATAAAAGGTTGAATTCATAGAAGCTAAAAGAAGAATGCTGCTTTCTAGAGGCCAAGGAGAGTAGGCAGTAGATGAGATGGAAAGAGGCTGTCAATAACTGAAGAGGAACAAAATGTTCGAGTGTGCTATTGCCAGTGGGACAGCAGGGTGAATGCTGATGATGCTTTTGTATGTGTATCAGCTTCTGAGTTGGAAACAATTTTGTATATGGACTCCTTGAAGCCACAAGTACAACAGTAAGTAATATGGACATGGCTCCTACTCCCAAGAACTTGACAGTTTTGTTGGGAACAATAAAGGAAACAAATGTGCAAATTTTAGAAGTATAACTGCACTGCTGATAAGCACTATCAAAGAAATAACTGACCATTGTGTGTTTAAAAAGCAATAAAACGAGGGCTAGAGAGATGGCTCTGTGGTTAAGAGCACTGGCTGCTCTTGCAGAGGACCTGGGTTTGATTCCCAGCATCCACGTGGTGGCTAACAACTATCTGTAACTCTAGTTCCAAGGGAATCTAACACCTTTTTCTGACCTCCACAGGTATTGCATGACCTGGGCACACTTACCCACATGCAAGCAATACGTTCATACACATAAAATAAAAATAATAAATAAAATATTAAAAAAAAAACCAACAGTGGATCCAATGCATACAGAGGGTCGGGGAGGCAGACTTAACACTAGGGAACACTAAGGAAACTCTCCGAAGATTTCCACATACGAATCTTCTTTAAGAAGAACCTGCAGAATAAGCTGGAGAAGGGAGATGGGAAAGGGAGCCTTCTGGACAGCTAACAACGGGAGCAAAGGCCCCGGCAGGGCGGAGCCTCCCTGAACTGGAGGAAACGCAAGAGCTGTGTTCAGAGCACATAGTGACCGTTAGGGTGGTAGGAAGGAAGGAGAGCCTACTGAGGAGGTCGCCTGAGGCCACTTCCCAGAACACTTCATCAGCAGTGCTGTGGGAAGCCATCAGTGGTTCAGCACAGTCGGCAGAACAGGATTGATCCTGTTCACTTTACAGATTATGTCACTGAAATTCAGAGAGGGTGATTCATTCAGGATCATTCAATATGTGGCAGAAAACAAAGATAAATCAGCCCTGAGTATAATGCTCTTTAGACTTCAGATGTTGATTGTTCATTTTTTATAATGACCTTTACAAGGTGCTGGGAACTCAATCTAGCTTGCTCTGTCTGCTGCTTGTGACTCATTTGCATAAAAGGCACACACACACACACAGAGAGAGAGAGAGAGAGAGAGAGAAGAGGAGAGTCTGATTACAATGAGCAACATCACCTCTACTTTCATCTGCCTCTTCTACCCCAATAATAGAGAACCAAGCTTTTTTTCTTTTTCAGGAAAAGATATAAATGACGAAAAAAGTAATATTTCTATAATTATTTCTAAAATTCAATTTTCCCTTTAATGGTGAAATCCATTTTTATATAGTTATTTAAGATCGTCTCCAAAATGGCAATCTGATATCAATATAGAAAGAATTTTGAGCAGCTCAGGTGGGACTGTGTTAGGGGTTTGTGACTTTATCAGGACAGTGGGGCAGGTAAGCCAAGACTTTGGAAGGTGAGCGATTTTTCAGAACTCAACATTAAAAAGCACATTCAGAACACAATAGAGAAAGCCTGGCTTTATTCTAAGGAAATTTAGAGTTTGTCAAATGCCACAAAGGAGCTAGGAGAAACGTGGAGGGAAAGCACTTGGCGACTGCTTCTAAGAGGGGCTGCAGGTGAGGAACGAGCTGTTCCAATCAAAGCTCTCCTTTGAAAGCATGAGTCTCTAAAAGTTAATCCCTAACGTCCCTTCTAGTAATTGCTGAGTACTGTTCAGCTCATTTTCCTTGTCAATGTACTCAAACTACACAGGCAAGTCCAATCCATCAAAAAATTTGGTACTGACCTAGTGATTTTGACAATAACTAGCTAATACAAAGAAATAGCGGCCCAAATAATTCTTTAATGCATCAGATTGCCACTAAAGTGGGTTGGGTTCTTCATTATCTTCATAAATACTGCTTCCACTAAGTGTAACCTCAGACCTTCAGTATGTTTCCTTCCTTGCAGTCATTCCAACCTCTATGCTTATTCATTTGTACAGAATAAAGCCACTTTTTGAAATATTTATGGGAATTTGAAAGTAGAAGTGGTATCTTACTTTCCCTTATTTCTGCCTGCTTTAAAATACCTAACATTACTGCAACTCCTTACACACAAGTACACACATGTACGCACACATACACACACATACACACACACACACATCCCACCACCTAGGTTTCCTCACTTTTAGAAGAACCACCTAGATAGTGTCATCATATTACAGTTACTCCAGATGTTCTAGAGTCAAAACCATGAACAGCTAATGGATTTGGGGGATGGTGTTTCACTGGAAGATAAAATGCCTACTACATATTTTAAAAGGTACAGGATTTGGCCCTGGGTAAAATGAAAACGCTAATTGAAGAAGTCAAAGGGCTGCCTGGGTGTGAACACAATTTCTTTGAGACAGGTTCTCCCCATGTTACTCAGGCTGACCTCAGATTCACAGCCCTCTTATCTAATTCCATCCTGACTGTTGGTATTACAGGCCTGTGCCACCACACCTAGCAGATAATATCAAGCCTTCTGCATCACTTTGTAGGTCTTTTGACACAATGGTACACTGACAAAATTCTGGCTAACCCAACCAAACATCTGATGTACCTAATCCCAAATAAGAGACTACCCACTACTTTATGCTAGAAGTTCTTTGCATAAATGGTCAGTGTGGCTTTTATTTATAAGGGTCTTTCTGGCATGTAAAGTGTAATATCCCCATTCACCTGTCAAACCCCAAGAGCAACATTATTCGAGAGAGTCCACAGACGAACATCTAAATAAATGCAGTGAAATAGGCAAGTGAAAAATGGCTCAGCTGTAAATATACTAAGCATTCCGGGAAGTGCATACATTTAAAAATGAATTGCTTTTTAAAATTATTTGAGTATAATATTCATGGATTTAAAAAATTACTAATTTTCTTGATGAAAAGTTTAGCAAATGAAGAAATTGACACTTAATTTCCAAATGTTTCAATTGCTTCTAAATGTCTTTGGTTTTCCTTGTGTTTCCAATGTAATGCATTGGAATCATTAGCTCTGGAAACATAAATCCACCACTTCATCACCCAGTAAGTGAATCACTGGCAACCAGGCTGGCCAGGGAACCTGACCTGGAAGTGTCTTTGCTAGACTCTGCAGGGAGAGTCATCTGTCTTCCTCCACTCAGATCATTCCTCCTCTTAGTGGAAAGTTTCAGGATGCCCTCACAGCTATAAATTTCAAGTTTAGGCTGGAAATTTATTGGCCTACCACAACTGGGAATTCCAAGGAGTGGAAGCTTTTAGTTACAATCATTTCCTGAAACTAAAGGGACTCTGGGCTTTGCATTGCCTGGCTCTCTTTCCTTGTTTCCCCAACCCAACAATAATGGTACAACGCAAAACTAGCCCTGGATTATGACTTATTCTTGTATTAAAGGCACAAACCTCAAAATTAAATCCACATTCAGAATCCCCCATTTGAGCTGTGCACGGTGGAAAAGTCCTCACCCTCTCTGAGACTTAGTTCTTTTCATCTACATTGTGGAGGAAACCATCTCTACCTGGAACAGCTGTTACAATGTGCAGCACAAGATGATACGCTAAAACATCCAGCCTGGCTCACAGCACATCATCAGTGCTTATGGCATTCTACCTATTAATTCTGTTGACATTCTTGCTTCTATTTCTGAATTCTGTCTGCAAATCGTTCCCCACTCCAGATAATCAATGGGAGTCCTTGACTCTTACCAGTGGAAGAGAAACTAAAAATCTTGCCACTTGATTTACTTAATTTTCAGATAAAGAAACTCATGCTGAGAGGCCAAACATTATCTATGTGTAAAATTTTCCATTTGAACTGTCATGTCAGTGCTCAAAACATTCAAGCTTTTGGCGCATTTTGAATGAGAGATTTTAAAAGTGGGAACTCTCATCTGTATTGCAAAAAATATTTATTAAGATGCCTCCCCTTCGCTGGACGTGGTGGCAGCACTCAGAAGACAGAGGCAGGTGGATTTCTGTGAGTTTGAGGCCAGTCTGGTCTTTGCAGCAAGTTTCTGGCCATCCAGGGCTACATAGTGAAACCCAGTCTCAAAAAACCAAACCAAACAACAAAAAGCTTCCCACTGCTTCCAGTGTTCAGCTACAGAAAAATTAAAGTTTGAGGGCAAGAAAGGAAGAGGTAGAGTGAGACCTAATGCTGTTTTCCCTGTGATAGAAAGGAGCTTACCAAGAAGTAAAATGGATGCCTTGTGGCTGGGTCACACCCTTCCTATGTAGGAAGCTCTATGACTTAAGCCTAAAACAGAAGAAATTAAATGGTGAATCAAGTGCTCAGGGTGAATCAAGCGTCTCACTGGCTGCTAGGGTGTTGGAGTGAGTCAGGAAGACGCTGAGGTTCTACCCTACTCCTCACTGAGGAGGCTCCATCCTGTTCCTTTGGCTTCTATCCTCTGCTCTTTGAGGGAGTGGTCTATGTTAGCCAGGGACACACAACTGTAATAACACTGCTGTAGTTGCTTACTTGAACCATATTAATTACATTCTTTTATCCTCATTTACATGAGCAAAATATGCTTATTATAAATAATACAAATAATATGGCAAATGATATTGAAAAAAAAGACCGTCCTGGGTACAACACCTGCTAGGTTGGCACAAGGCCCTGGGTTCTAAGGAGAGCACCGCAGAAAAACAAAATAACCCTAAGAACCGAGGCCCTCTTTGCCCACAGACTGGATTTCTTGCTTTTGTCTCCTTGAAACCCTTTTTGGTAGTCAACAGAAATCTGCCTCACTTTCTTTCCAGTTACCAGGTGGTACTCCACAGCACAAGGTACCACCACTCGCTCAACCTTTCTTTAATCCAGCTAAACTTCTCTTTTCTGGTTTTCTTTATCAGAAATAAAGCTACAATGGCCACTTATGCTCACTGACTTTTGAAAATGTGTGACTATTTCACAGATATAGATTCTTAGAAATGGCGTTAAGGGCGCCACGGCTGCAGCCTGGGATGCAGCTCAGCAGTAGACATTTTGTCTAGCACACAAGAGGCCCTTAGTTTGAGCCCCAATATTGCCAAAAATTCTTAACTTAGATTTGGACAGACGTTTCTAAGTTAGCAAAAAATGTACTAATTCACACTCATACACTGTGTACAGAATTTCTTGCTTGCATCTGATAACACTGGTGCTAATCTGTAGGATTTTTTCCAGTGCTGGGAATCCAATCCAGAGCCCAGTTCATACTAGGCAAATGCTCGACCACTGGATTACACCTCCAGCATTCACGAGCATTTGAAAACTCAGTCATAGAGTGTACTTTGTTTTTATTTTCCACCTCCTTTGGTTTTCAGTTTAAAGTATCTTTTAATTTTTTTCTTTCCCTCAGATTTTTTTCTTCTTTTGAGACAGGGCCTAACATTGCAGCAAGGCTAGCCTGAAACTCATGTAACCCAGGCTGGGCTCAAAGTGAAGGCAGTTCTCCCACCGTGAGCCACTACACCTGACTTTTTAAGAATATGTATCTTAATTACTATTTCTTGTGTGAATTTGCTCCTCATTTCTTTTACCTGGATTTTTATTTTATGCCTTTCAATAATAATTTAGGAACTTTTTATTCATTTTGGTATTATATTTGGTTTTGTATTATGTTATAAAGATTTTTATGATCACTTTTTATTTTGGTGTCTTTTGACATCAGTTTTTTGTTGCTGTAATAAAATGCCTGCAGAAGACTACTTATGAGGAAAAGAGGTTATTTATTTACTGATTTATTTTACTTTTGCTTATATATTTTTGGGGGTGTGTGTACACACACAAGTGTGTACAAGTACCGTGATATCCGTGTGGAGGTCAGAGAAAAACCCACCAGAGTAGGTTATGTCGGCCCACTGTGTGTATTTTGGGGCTCAAACTCAGGTCATCAGTCTTAGCCTTAGCTTAACACATCTTTACCCACTGAGCCATCTCACTGGCGTGCAAAGAAGCTTATTGAGCTCACAGTTTTGGAGAGTGAAAGTTCAGGACTGGGAAGCCTAATTGGTTCAGTCTCTGGTAAGGGTCTCATAGTGGGAAACATCGTGGTAGGAGGGTGCCCAAGCCAGAGAAGTCCCACTGCCAGACAGGAAGCAGGAGACACCAGGGTGCCACAGTCCCCTCTGAAGGCACACCACCATTGATAAACGTCTTACTTGGTCCTGTTTCTTAAAGGTCCCACCAACCCCCAACATACCAACACTTGAATCTTTGGGGGAAAATTTTAATCCCAGCCACAGCAAGACATAGTTTTGTTTATCTTTTAATTTTTATTAGCCCCTACCCACCTACAATTATATTAATAAAAACCAAGGTGCTATATTTTACTCCAATTTCTTTTTGATTTATGGATTTTTAAATTTTTAATCTTTAGAATTTAACTCATATGTATGTCTTCAGGATCATCAGCCCTTTCAGTCTCATTTTTGAACAGTTTGCATTTCTCCTCAAGAGACTGCTTTTTCCAAGTATCCCCTCAGTCATGGCTTTGTTTTGAATTGTCCTTTTGGCTCCATTTGATCTTGTCTTTTATTTATTATGTATATGAGTGTTTTGCCTGCATGTATGTAAGCACACCTGTGTCATGCAATGCCTGCAGAGGCCAGAAAAAGGCATTGGATCTAGAACTGGAGTCATAGACAGTTGTTAGCCTCCATGTGGGTGCTGGGAACCGAACTTGGGTCCTCTGCAAGAGTAGCCAGTGCTGAACCACTGAGTCATCTTTCCAGGCCCCCGTTTGATCATATCTGTGTTCTGAACCAGCACAATATTGTTTAGCCAAGGTAACGGTAGAATATTCCAAAAACTGAAAGGTCAGGATCTTTGTTGTTTTTGGTCACTTGTTCTAAAGCATTTTCTCTTTTGTATGAATTCTCAAATCAGTTTTTCAAATTCTATAATCTCCCACTATGCTATTAGATTTACACAGTTGAAAGCTAATTTGGAAAGTTGACATTTTTAAAATTTTGTCTTTTATCTAGAGAAACAAGTACAGCTTTGTGTCTATTCAAGATCGTCTTCTATAACTTCAATAAAGTCCTCTTTTCAGGGACCTCCACTGTTGTGGTTGTCTTAATCTTGCCTCAGGGACTTTGAAAAAAGGATCTATGTTGCTCTTTGGGAATGGGATCTTTTGGTTTTATTTTTCTATTGAGAAAAACATAGGAGGAGGAAAAGAAAATAAGATTTGAAGAATGAAAGAGAATAAAAAGGAAGGAATACAAAAGAGGGCCGGTGAATGCAGCCTGCGGCAGGGCTTGCCTCTGTTGGAGCTGCGCTTGGGGCGGTGTTCTGTGCACTTTCACTGAACAGTCTCTGACTGAAGGTCAAGGTCAAGAGAGGATGCGGAAAGAGAACAGGTCTGGGCTGAGACAGGGAATCATGCCGAATTCCTCTCTCCCTCGGTGTGATCTTGCTCCAGTTACCTAATTATATTTCTCATTTGTAAAGATGGAAAACAACTGCTCTGGTGATTGTAGGGAGCAACTGTAATGACGCGCCTACGGTGGCTGCGTGTAAGGAGTCTCTGCGCGTGGGTTTCCACGCTCCAGTGTGTCTCTTCGGACACAGCGGCTTTTCTGCCCACTCTCACCCCCTGCTCTGGCGGCTATGGAAATCCCAGGGTAGGTCCAGGACAGCAGTGAGCCTATATTAACATTATATTTATTCCAGGACTGCAGAATATAAAGGCAAACATACCAAAAATTCTTAAGTAATATGGTAGGAAAGACAGTTTTAGGAGTTGTACTATGAATCTGAAGAAAAGTCCCAGGAGTCTGAAAAAAAACTCACCCATTACACAAGGAGGCATTGTTGAAATGTGGATCCTAAATCTCCAGAGAGAAGCACCCTCTATTTCTACCAAACAACGGCTCCTTGTCTGGGGGACAATGCTGGCCACATAGCTCAGGAAAGCACCGGATCCCCATAGCGATGGTGTCTTCCCGACTCTGTGACAGCCTGGGGGAGCAATGCCACCTGACCAGGGCCACTGACTGGTCTCCCTGGGGCTTCAGAGAGGAAAGCAGAACTGGCCCAGAAATCCTGGCAACAGTCTGTTCACTGCAAGGTTCAAACCCTCAGGAGAGAGAGAGAGAGAGAGAGAGAGAGAGAGAGAGAACTGAAACTTCCTCAGTGAGTAGTGCTCTCTCCTCAGGAGCATATGCATTTGTTCCTATGTACATCTTGCTCACGAAGAAAACATGAACCAGCCTAGGTTTAAATCTCTCCCCTCACAGCTGGGAGTGTTGGAGGAAACTTGTTCACCTCTCTGAGCCTCATTTTCTTCACCTGAAAATGGGGTTAATAACTGGGGCCTCGGAGAATTACTGAAAGCATTGAATCCCTCAGATATAAAAATGTGCTCAATAAAAACCAGAATGATTCTTTTGTCACGTGGGGAATTGCACCCAGAGCCTATGGATGTATTCAGTGGTTTAGATTGCACTTTTCAAGGGAAATTTGATTTATACAATAGCTGAATTGCATGATTCTGGGGCTAGTGAATAATGTGTTTTATAAAATGTTTTTTACCTTCTTTTTTTAAGGGCAGGGGCCTCTGCGTAGTCCAGGATAGCTGGAACTCACTACGGGAGTTTTGCTTTATAAAAAGATGGTGTCCACGCTCCAGTGGATGGCCCCATACCTGTGAGTATATGGGCAGTACAAATTGGACTCAGTGGGTTATAAAAACATTAACAAACAGAAGACTTGAAGCTGGGAGGTGGTGGGACAGTGGGGTGGATCTTCGAAGAGTTAGGAGGAGGACTGGGATTGAATATGATCAAAACATATATGCATGCTGACATTTTCGAAGAGCTAATAAGAATGCTATGGTAAAATAAAATGCTATGGTGGTGTCTCTTAGCTGCTGAGACTTGTCTTTATGTATGACTTGTGAACTGACATTGACCTACTGAACCTATATATAAACTTTACTTAGAATCCAATCGTATCTACCACCTCTTCTGCAGCTAGCTGGGCAAATTGTAGCCACAAATCTTTTGTTTCCTGGATCATCGAGAACAGCTTCCTGCCTGATTTCAGCACCTCCACGGTCACCTCAAGAACACTGTGAGCAATATTAGTGTCACTGGAATAACTGTACCAGCTGTGGTGGTTTGAATGAAAATGTCCCCATAGACTCCAAGTAGTTGGATATTTTGTCACCAGTTGATGGCTCTGTTTGGAAGGCTTTAGGAGGTGTGGCCTTGCTGGAGGAAGCATGTCTCTGAAGGTGGGCTTTGGGAGATCTTTAGCCTTTCCAGCAGCTCTGTTTCCCGCCTGCCGGCCCTCTCTGGCCACCGTGCCTCCTGCCATGATGGCCTCTAATCCCTCCGGAACCATAAGCTAAATAAACTCTTCCTTCTAAAGGATGCTTAGCTTTCTGCCCCAGCCACCAGCCACCTTTGCCTCCTTTATGGACTCTTACCCCTGGAACTGTAAACGCAAATAAACTCTTCCTTTTATAAGTTTCCTTGGTCATAGTGTTTTATCATAGCAACACAAAAGTAACTAATACACCATCTTTCCAGAGGAATGGCTTTAAAGAAGGATAGAAACTAGAGGCCGTGATGGTTAATCCTCATTGCCAATGCTATGCGATCTAGAATTACCTGAGAAATGAACCTCTGGGTAAGGTCTCGGGGGTCCAATCCCCAAGACCCCAACCGAACAGCTGGGGAGGGTATGGTGCAGGGCTACTTCAAGAACATCCCAGGCACAGGGTCAGAGGGCAAATCTGTTTATTCAAACTTAGCGAGGGGCTTATATGCTTTACTATGGGGTGAGCATGTATCAGAGCCAGCAAGTCAATCTCAAACCACCAAGCACTGTCTACCTCACCTTAGCTCATGGGACAATTCCAGGGGAGACGGGTGGGCAAACAAGTCAGAACATGGCACTGACGTCTCACCTGCCAATTACACGACAGGGTGTGCCAGAGTCACGAGTCAGCCAGAGTGTGCTCATGGCCTTTGTTCCTGGATATGTACATGACACTCCCGTGCCCAAGACTGATCTGCACTCATATCTGGGCATGCCCGTGGAGGATTGTCTTGAGTACGTTAACTGAGGTAGGAAGACCCGTCCACTGTGGGTGACATAATTCTCTTGGCCAGGAGCTTAAACTGTATAAAAGGAGAGAGTGAGGTTGGCAAGATGGCTTGGCAGATAAAGGCACTTACTGCCCAGACTTATGACCTGAGTTCCATCTCCAGAACCCACATGGAGGAGAAAACCAACTCCCTTAGACTGCTCTCTGATCTCCACATGCACACACTGGCACAGGAGCACACACCACACAAATAAATGTACATTTTAAAAAGGAGAAAGTGAACTGAGCACACCCATTCATTACTTTGTTTCTGATTGTAGATATGACGTGGGGAGCTGCTGTTTCTGCATGCTGCTGTTCTGGATGCTGCCATCTTGACTTCCCAACCGTGAAGGACTTCACAGATCTTGCACTGTGAGCTTAAGTTGCTTTTGTGAGAGTATTTTATCACAGAAAAAGAAACTAAGAAATTATATGAAAATAAGCCCCTACCCCAGGATCAAGTTTTCTTTATTTAATTAAAAATACTTACTTTTATTTTATACATATGGGTGTTTTGCCTGCATGAATGCTATACCCATGTCCTGAAACACCTGTAGAGGCCAGAAGAGGGCATTACATCCCTTGAAACTGGTTTTAAAGATGGATGTTAGCCATTATGTAGGCATTGGGAACAGGTTAGTTATATGAAACCGTGTCTCAAAAGGAAAAAAAAAAGAGAGAGGACTAAAGAGATGGTTCAACTGTTAAGGGCACTGGCTGCTCTTAAAGAGAACTTGAATTGATTTCCAGCACCCACATGGTGACTAACCGCTATCTGCAACTCCAGTTCCAGGGCATCTGACACCCTCCTCTGGCCTGCAGGTATGCATGCATGTGGTGCATTTACATGCATGTAGGCAAAACACTAAAATTTGTAAATAAAAATAAGAAAGGAAGGAAGAAAGGTTACCTACAGACACATATATAAAAACTATTTCAAGCAAGAGTATGAAAAACAACAGATGAACAATATGTGCTTAGAGAAGAACATTTGTGACCTTTGAGTTCAACCATACAGGCATTCTTCTCTCATTCCTAAACTGAACAAGGTGCTTCATAAAACTACTTATCAATTTCATTTACAGAATGGAAATCATGTATGTATATATATATATTACATATATATATGAGCTTGTTTTATGAACTAATGTTGGTTTTGTCAATAGCCTTCTCTGCAACTATGGTGATTGATCATATGATTTCTATCCCTGAGTCTAATTTAGTAATGTATTACATTTATGGCTTTATGCGTGTTGAACCATCCCTGCATTTCTGAAATGAAGCTAACTTGATTATGGGGAATGATCTTTCTTACTGATTGATTTATTATTTTTAGTTATATATATAAATATATTTATATATTTTTAGTTAGGTGTGTGTTTGCGTGTGAGTGTATCCATGTGAGTGAAGGAGTCTGATGAGGCCAGCACTGGATTCCCCTGGAACTAAATGGACACAGAGACAGAACTTAGTTTCTCTGCCAGAGAGATATGTGCTCTTAACCACTAAACCATGTCCTCAACTTTCTTTGACCATAGTTATAATCATTCTTTTATCAAAGATTTCATCGAATTTACTCTCAGGAAGGACATTACTGTGGGATTTACAGGAACAGGGTTGCCTTGATTTTTCATCCTTCTTATGCTTTTGTATTGGGATTTCTACACCTGGGATTAGGTCTTTGGAGGCTTATGTTTGTTTTTAACACTCTTATACTTTCTATGGAAATGTCTGCAGTGTTCAAGAGGGACTGGGTTGTAGCAGAGTTGAAGTGTTGTTCTTCTCTGCTAGGTTGGTATTTGGGTTCCAGCCTTAGTCTCAGCACTCCCCATCCAAGGTAGATTACTGTCTACAAAATAACCACTATCAAAGTGTCATCCCACTTTACACATATACTAATAACCCAATAACAACCAACCAGCCCTTAAACTCTGATCATATTAGGAAGTAAAGGAACACCGATGGTGTGGTGTCCTTTAAGAAAAGCAGAGGACGACTAGTGACTGGTGTTGAGTTGATAGAGAAAAAATAAGGAAGGAAAAATAAACAAAAAGGAACAATGGGTTCAGAGGTTAGATGAGCCAATCGGGAGAAAGGCAGAATGAGAAAAAGAGAAATGAAGAAATGCAATCAGACAATCCCCAAAGCACCAGGCCTCAGGAAGATGAGACCCTGCAAAGCTCACTAGCCTGGGTTAGCACACTGAAAAGAATGAAGAAAAAGAAAAGTCGAGGGGGAAAAAGAGAACGTGAGATGATGAGAACAGAGCATGGCGGGGCAAGCCGGCAACAGTGGCGGTGGGTGTCAACAGCAGAGGCGCGCACACCGAGGCACACACACACCAAGGCGTGCGTGGAAAGGTCTAGAGAGTGAATGCAGTCCTCCTGATGGGTGGCAACAGCGTGTGCTCTCTGAGTGTTCCTCCTGCGGCTCCCTGATGCCTGTCACACGCTTGAGTGGTCCATCGTGGCTCAAGGCACACTGGTCACAGCTCTGTCCACTGGGAAGTTCTTCCGGGGTCAGATTGCAACAACTGTTCTTGACCCTGAGGGTTAGGCCAGGTCCTGGCAGGAGGTGGTCCTTCATGGGTCAGGTCCGAGGTTCTGGTTGCCCGGCTAGGAGGTCCTTCCGAAGTTCCACTGCACACACTGCCCCTCCCTTCCTGGGTATTCCTTACCAACGCTGGTCATGCTGCTTGGAACCTCTGTTTAAGCTCTGCAAGCCTGCCTCCGTTCACCTGACAGCACTACAGAGTTCTCGTGCAGATTCTTCCCGCAGCCTGAAGATGTTCTGCCGGCTGGGTTTCAGCATACAGACCTGCAACACTTGCTCTGAGTTTCCTGAAGAGTGCAGCACACGGAGTGTCTGGGGTTGCCAAAGCTCAACCGGGCAGGCATCTTTTTCGGTGGCATCTTGTTACTGCTCATGTTGGGAGGAAGGGCTTCTCCTGGATCTCTCTTCTCTCTGCGGATACAATGAAGATTCCCTTTATGTTTTCCCCCGCTTTAAATATCTGTTGCTGAAATTACAGTACCTGTTTTCTGAGATTCTCTGTTCTAAGTGAGGCTCCCTCGCACGGGAGGGGCCAGTGCCCCAGAATGAGCCAGTCTCTGAGGCAGACCCTGTTTTTCCTATTTTTCTTTTTAAACTGACTTGTTTCCTTCATTATTAGACTAGAGACATCCAGCTGTCACCATTTCCTGCCAGCTGTTAGCCAGCCTTCCCCTTTTATTTCCTGGCGCCTCTGGCAGACCACGCCTGTGTGTCATCCACTCTCGTGGACCTCTCTTCTCTTTTTATTTCTCTCTTTCTTTCATTTTTTCCTTCTTTTTCCTGGCTTAGCCCTTTAAAAGGTCATTTTGGCTACTCTGGAGTGTGATGGTTCTCAAACTAGAGCTTGTTCCAATATCCCTTGGTGGACTTTTTACACCACACATCGCCCAACCCATCCTGATGGAGTTCCTGATGGAGGAGGGTGTAAGGGATTATTTGCTAACAACGAAGGAAAAAGACCACAGCTTTGATTTGACCCTGTGATAGCGGGGAAAGCAACTGATTCTGGGCTACAGTCTAAAGACATATTCAGTGGGATTTGCAGAATAATCAAATGTGTGGCACTATGAGAGAAAGAAATGAGTGCAGAACTTTAGATAAACCAACAAGGGTGATGGAGTTGCTAGTCCATGAGAGGCAAAGAAGATTTAAGGTGAAAGAAGAGGTTTAGTGTGGAGCACGTTCAGTTATTATTCCCTTAAAAATATATAAATGGACACACAAGTAAGTCATTATTTTAGAATAGTCTGGATGTCAGCAGAGAGTTCTGGTCTTAAAAACGGAAAGACAGGGATTCTTACTGCAGGCTTTGTGCCTTTTAGACTGGCCAAGGCGATCATTGGAGGGAATGGAAGTAAAAAGAGGCCAAACTTAGCAGTGGTCCAGTGATTGGAAGTCAAGAACCTGCAATGAGACGGAGAAGTGGTGGCCAGGGAGGCCAGCAGAAAACTTGGGGAGTGGTGTCCTGGATGTCAAGGGGAGCAAATGTTTCTACAAGTTCAGGTTCACATGCTAACCAGAAAACCTTGTCTTAACAATTACAAGTATCTACAGTGGAGGAGAAGCTTTCAAGTAGCATGGCATACATCAGATTTAAAATTTTTAATTAATTTACTTTTATTTTATGTATTTACATATTTTGGCCACATATATGTAAGTACATCATATGTGCAATGCCCTCAGAGACCAGAAGAGGGCAATGGGTCCCTTGGAACTGGTGTTACAGATGGTAATTAGCTGCTGTGTGGGTGCTGGGAACCAAACACAAGTCCTCTGCAAGAGCAGCCAGTGTTCTTACTTGTTGAGCCATCTCTCTAGCCCCCATGTATCAAATTTTGAAGTGATCCCTATAGATAAATAGTGCCAACTGGGTAAGATAGTAACTACAATTGAGATTACTTTTCTTATACTGTTGAGCTGATTTTATGTTTGCAGCTAAGGTCACAGACAGCACAGACACAAGTTAGTCACTGACCCAGACTAGAAGCCTTTCTTTCACCCTGAAGCATTCTATCTAGTTGACTGTTTTCCTTGAAGCAAATTGTTCCATTTTGAAAGACTGAGCTATAAATCTGAGTAACTGTGGGTGGTAGGACTGCTGGGACTTATGTGGGTGCACTTGATAAATATTTCAGAGGGCAGGACTTTTCCTGGCCTGTCTTTTTATTTTCTGACTGTGGTTCTTGGAATTCTCTCATTTTTTCAAGGTAAAAACAGCTTGTGGGAAGGAAATGCTTTGGATGGCCCATTTATTAAGTTCTGAGTAATCTGATCTTTAATCCCCTGCTTTTTTTTTTTTTTTTTTAAGCAGAGCAGGCTGGCAAAGTCATGTTTGTAGAGCTGAAGGCCTAGGTCAGACTAGAGGTTCTTTCAGAATCCTGAAGCTCTGGAGAGCAGCCTACCCTTGGGGTTGGGAAACACAATCTGCAACAACAACTCAGGTTAGTTCAGCCAAGGAGAAGACATAAAGGACGGGAAGCCCAGGTCCCCTCCCCCACCATGTGCATCCAGATGCCAGCCCCATTGCAGGTACAGCAGCCTTATTCCTCAAAGTGAGACCTCAGTGTTCTCTGTGCAGTGAGTTGTCCGGCTTGCTTCCCTGGGACAAGCACAATGCCTGGCGACTCAGGATGCCTGGAGCAAAGCCGAATTGATTATATCTCTTATCGAGATATAGCTGAAGACAAGTTAGGCTTACTCAGCAAAACCATCTCACATAACTTTGCATTGCTTCTTTTGGTCAATTGCAATTTCTGCGAACTTATTTAAATACAAAGAGCACATGAAAGGGCCCTCCACAGATCACGTGTGGCTTTTACTTTGAGAGAAAAAACTATTAGTATCCTGACATTATTTTCCTAAATAAATCAGGTAAAGAAGGTAGCCGTGAGAGACACCAACTGGTGGAGACTTGGGGTTGCTTGGAAGAGGTGTGTGAGAATGGCCTGTGGGATGTCACTTCTCTTGGGAGCTGTAGGAGCCATAGTCAGCTCTGCTCGCCACAGAAGCTGCCAAGCTCGGGCTTCACAGGGCTGCGGTTTGCTTCTCTATGATAGAAAACATGTTTATGACTTATTTGCTTTTTAAATGGTTCCTGAGAGACACAGGAACAGTCATGCAGTCACTCCATGTATTATCCAACAAGCATTTCCATTATATTTCAGTCACTAATCTATGTGCTTGGGTATGTTAGTAAACAAAAGAGACAGAAATCTCTGTCTTCTTGGAGTTAAAATTCTAGTGGAAGGGGAAAAAAAGTTAAATAATAATATGATGGAAAGCCATAAAACGTTACAGATAAATCAGAGAATAGTAAGTGCGTGCTTTGGACAGGTGGGATATGTTGTCATTTCTTTTTTATTAATTTATTTTTATTTTATGTGTATGAATGTTTTGCCTGCATGTATGTAAGTGCACCACATACATGAAAACCTCCAGAGGCCAGAAGAGAGTTCATTAGCTCCCAGGAACTGGAGCTAATGGACTGTTGTTAATCACTGTCTAGGTGCTAGGAACCCGGATCATCTGAAAGAGCAGCCTGTGCTCTTAGCTGCTGAGCCATCTCTCCAGGCCCTAGGTTGCATCTTTCAAGAGGTGACAGAGTAGACTCTGGATCAGGTGATGTTTGAAGAAGGCAGAGTGTTAGCTGACTAGAATCTAGGAGAAAAGGATGCTGCAGCCTGGTGAGGGTGCCAGGGCAGGACCTTAAGGCAGAAGCCATCTGGACATATATTAGGAAGAGCATCAAGACAAGTGTGGCCGGAGTGCAGTGAGGGAAGAGCGAAGAAGCCAGCGTCAGAGGAGCGATAGGATCTTGCCTGTGGAAGAGCTTCAGGACGTCGGCATATAGTCTGAGTGAAATGAGAGGCCTAGGTGGACTCTGGACAGAGGAATGATAAGATTGGAGAAGCATTTTAGGACAGTCATTCTGGTTTCTGAGAATAGTCTTCTGGAGGGCAAGTTTGATAAGAAGACCGAGAGGGAGCTGTGGTGAGACTCCAGGCAGGGGGTGCTGACGTCCAAAGTGGCTGAAGGAAGGCGTGTGAGTGAAAGGACCCAGAGTGTCTCCAGAGGTTTTGATAGGAACAATTGGAAGCACGGAGTTCTCATCAATTGACACGAGAGGAAGCTCAAGAAGACTAAGTTTAAGGGAGAAAATGAGATATTTTTAGACACAAGTTTGAGGTGTCTTTGAGGTATCTGGTAGACACATCCAGCGGCAGCTGCATATGTGTGTCCAGAGTGATGTCAGTCATGAGATAGAAATGTGGGGTTCACCAACATGTATAAGAGAATTCGTTAAGGAAGACACTCACACTGTTTCCCAGGGCACTCCAAGATAGGTGGAGCCAGGAGAGGGTGCTGAAAGAACAACCGAGAAGGAATAGCCAGAGGGAATGGAGGCAAATGAAAAGGAGAGAGGTGCCCTGGACCAAAGGGAAAACATATTGAAAAGCAAGTGAGGGACCATGCCCATGGATTTGTAGGTGAACTTCCTCCTCTGTGACATGCAGGGTGGTAGCACGTTTTGTGCATGATAGGTTGAAAGAGATCATTTGTGTGCATTGCTAATCACAATATTTGGTGCTAGTAACGATTAAAAAACACTACTTATTTTTAAGAAATATTTTATTCATTATTTTTATTTTATGAGTGTAAGTGTATTGCTTGCATGTATGTAAGTGCACCTGTATTGTGGAAAGCATGCGAAGGTCAGAAGGTGTTGGATTCTCCTAGAACTGGGGTTAGAGACAGTTGTTAGCCACCATGTGAGTGTGGGAATCAAACTCAGGTCCTTTGCAAGAGCAGCCAGTGCTCTTATGTAGAATGATTCTGGCAAGGTCAGGCAAGCTCCCGGCCTGTAGGCCTAGAATGAGCTAGAACTGATATTGAGCATCAGTTCATATAGAACCTGGGGCAGCTCTCAGGCTAGCAGCCATATAGAACCAATGGGCTCGATGAACTTCGGATGTCAGGTGTTCAGAATGAAGTACGTCAAATGACTAGGTAAAGACCCCCCTAAGCCTGACAAAAGTATAAATCCTGTTCCTTTCTAAAATTAAATGAGATCGTGGTTCCACTGTCTCCCAAGGTCTGTGATGTTGACTCTGCGCCTCCTTACCCCCTCCCCCAAGGGATCCGGCCATGCCAGCCAACACCTGGTGCCCACGGCAGCCAACACCTGGCACCCAATGTGGCCGATCACCCACACCTGGCCACTGGCGATTTTTGTGCTTCTTGTCCGCCCACGTGTTTGTTTGTCTGCCCACGTGCTTCTTTGTTCGACCACGTGGCTCTTGTTATTTGCTATGAGGATTAAGGGAGTGGCCCTGTGGTTATCAGTCAGATACTGGGGAGCCTTCTTGCAGGATGGACCCTGCCCTCTTACTCCTATTGAGCCTGCTCCACCCCAGAACCCTACGCTTACCCATTTACCTCCGGAGTGCACTCCCACGTGGTTCAGCTCCTACTGATACCATCCGCCCTGCCGTGCGGCCTCCTCAGGGATTCACTCATCCACAAGGCAGCCAATGAGTCTGGTCCTGATAACCCTTTTTTTCGAGCAGGTATTGAGATAATATGCTTATTTTCAGCAAGTTTCTGATCTGGCCTTTAAATTTAAGCCCAGCCCCCCTATTAGCGGTGTGGGGAGCGAGCAGGACTCACGAGTTACCTTCTGGCCATTTCAATGAAAAGCTTTAAATGGAAGTAAAGACATGATTAATCCTATCGTAGCCAATGTACCCTGAAATCTCTGGGGCAGAGATATTTTGGAGGACATGGGGACTGTTATTACTACTACTGGAAGTGGAGATGAGGACCCCCCCCCTTAGGAAGATCTACGTGCCCCTTAATTATTCCAGGTTTCCTTTCCTTAATTACCAGGTGGATCATTCAAATTCCACCAATTCTGAATCCTGCCCTGGGTCGCTTTGCTTTCCACAACAATTACTGAATGGGAATCCTTTTTTTCACTTCCCAGTTTGCTTGGCTGGGAAAATAGCTCAGTGTTACAATGCTTTCCTAGCATACATAAGGTTGTGAGTTCTGTTCCCACCTACATTTCCCATTTAAACAATGCAAGCACAGCTGATCTTTTCCCAGGACACAGCTGTGTCCTGTCCCACAGGGTTCATATCCTGGTGGGGAAAGTGCTCAATTTTATCCTGGGGTTCAACGTTATCCATATTCTTAGTAACCATCAAGACTGGTGATCTTCCCTAGAGGGAACCATATGGTCTGGCCTCCATTGAGTCATGACATCATCAATATGGTGACAGTCACATGACTTGGCCGCCATCTTGGGCAAAAATTTTCAAACTGGCATTGACCTGCTTGACCCTGCCTACATCTTAATCCAACCATATGGCATATTTCCAAATGGCCACACTCAGGAATTTACTAGTTCTAGATCATGATAATCTGGGAATTCCCTGGACCATAACATTTAACCATATGTCCTAGTCCTTTTGCAATTTATGTTTTTGCTTTTGTTTTCATTTTTAGATTCTTGATGGAATCCTAGAATAGCAAGAGATTCTCACATGGTCTTTTGTAACAAGGTTAATATATTTTTATGTCAAATTAGAAAGAAAATATTGGCATTTTAATATCATTTTGGTCTGTTTGTAATGAATATTATTTTGAATTCTAACTTTTGGTATGGTATTTACTGGTTTTTAGAATGATTATTTTTACATTGTTTTATGCATTAACTGTTTTTTACAGGAAACTTTTAAATTCTGATATTTGTTTATCTGTTTTTAAAGGAATTTATTTTGAATTTTAACATCTTTATATGATATGTTTACTGATTTCTAAAAGTAATTGTTTAAAATCTTACATTGTTTTGCATATGTATTTGTCAGTTTCCAAAGGGAACTTCAAAAGGTTTTTCTAGCCATAGGTCTCTAAGACTAGTTAGGTACAAAGTGAGCTGACGTTTTGTGATGGCTAAACCTAGGAAGCTCATGTGAATTTACAGTACTCCAATGCCAAACCTTACAAGAAACAAGCTAATATCAGGATATAACTACAGCAATGGGAGATAAGGAGGAATAGCCTACTTAGGTGAGGAATGTGAGATTGGGCCTTCACTGGTTCTAATTCCTGCCTTTTTCCATTGTGATCCAAAGCCTGTTTTTCTAAAATAGAATATTTCCCTCTCAGATGCCTCTGGTCACATCAAGTATAGCCAGAGAGGATCTTAGGTCTGACAATGGAAAGGCAAAAACTCCTGTCAGCCTAGTCATGCTTGATCTTGGGTACTCACCAAACATCCATGGCTTTATAAAGTTAAAAAATATTAAGTAAAATAATACCTTACTAGTAAATCTTCTATTTTCGAGTTACAGATGCTGTACTTTATGCTAATAATGGCTAAACTTAACAGCTCTCCTGTGCAATGCAAACCACTGAGTTAAATCCTAAAGAGAAACAAATGCCTCTTTGAGTAAATAATACTGATAGGTCATCATGTGCTGCTTGAGCTTATTAAAAAGATGACTCTGGGGTTGGGATGGGCCCTCCTGCCTCAGAGTCTGGCCTGTTATCTCAAGGTGTTCTTTAAGACTTTGACAAAGAAAAGAGCAAAACAGCTCCAAGTAAAAGATATTGTACTATTAAAAATTGCTATGGAGATAAATTAATTTCAACAAAGGTTATTGTTATGATATAAAATGTCTATAACAAAAATAACTAACAGTAATGGTTTAAGATTTGCCTGGAAACTTGTAAATTGCAGAATGTATACAGGTAATATTAGTTCATTAAATTACAATGTTATTACATCTCATGATACTAAGAAAGAAAACGAAAGGGTAAAAGATAATGTTAAAAAGATATGGGAATGGAAATATTTTTAAAATGAGAAAATCTATACAAGTGATTGAAGATCTGAGTTGATATGCTATGGTATATAAAAAATGAGAGAAAACTATGTATATGTAATCTTAAAATTTCTGAGGTAATAGTTCAAATAATCGGAAGAACAAAATATATGTCTAGTCAAGGTTTATTCAAGAATGGTTGGTTTTTGCCCAAGCTTTAGCTGCATAGCATAGAGTAATTAAAAGTGCCAAATTGGTGGAACCTCATGCAGTAACTACTATGTCTCAAATTATGACTGCTTCTCCTTTTAACTTGTATACTGATAGTCATTATATTGCTAGAGGCTTACAGATGATTGAAACTGTGTCTTCAATGAAGGCAACTAACACTCAAGTTCAGGAATTATTTGGTCAGATACAAAAGTATTTACATGCCCATTCTCAGCCATGTTTGGTAGGGCATATGGTAAGGCCCATACTGGACTTCCAGATCCTTTGGCTTCAGGGAATGATTTAGCAGATAAGGCAACCTATCTCATAGGTTTATCTCAATTGGAATTAGCACAGGGACATGTAATAGTGGATACTTACTCTGGCTTTATCTATGCCTTAGTAATGTCAGGTGAAAAAGCCTCCAATGCTATAAAAATGTTAAAATCAGCAATGTTAATTATGGGGGTTCCATGGGCTCTTAAGACAGACAGTGGCCCCACTTATGACAAGGGGCTAAGCCCAGCATATAAACACTGGGCCTTTTTGCTTCGGGAAATGGCATTACCCTTAATCAGATAGAGGGACCCCTTAACACAGGATTGGCAATTGCCTGCTCCCCTTTTGACCCGGGGAAGGGGCGAGGATATGCTTGTGTCTTTCAGCAGGATGCAACTACACCAATATGTATGCCCGGCCACAGATCAAGGAGCTGCCAAGGACACGTGATATATTCCCTTCTCCTAATGTCCATTCTTCTCAACACCCAGGCTGCCAACCTTTGGGCTTTATTGCCCCTGCCCCCCATATTAATACCTAAGGATTAGTCTAGCTTTATGTGGCTCTGACTCAGACAATTACCACAGCTGAGGCATTGAATGAGGTTGTATCCCGCTCAGCTGAGGCTTTGCATACCCAGGAACTCCTTAATCAGCATCTTTATCAGACAATCCATATCCTTCTTGCTGAGGAAACTCAAATACTTAGACAGATGACGATTTTGGCATGCAACCCCCGATTTAAATCCTTCTGCCTCACACCATACCAAGTAAATAATACATCTCAACAAAGGGCTACACTGGCTCAATATATATTACAAGCCACTGGTCAGACCAGTTTCTAAATTATTCTGTCCTACTCAATCAACATATATCCCATCTAAATATGACTAAAGTCGACCCAATCCAATTTGGTAACTCCTTTTTATCCAAAATCTGGAATAATATTAAACCCCTCTTTGACCTCTCTTGGATCACCACCTATGCCATCTTGGGAGGCATATGTATTGCTTTACTAATTCTCTTTAAGTGTTTGTTGCAGTACGGATCCCGGCAACATGCTATCAACAAAACAATTCTTCAGGTCCTGATGGCTCTCCAGCGCCTCAAGCATGGCCCCCGCAAGGAAGTGATGTGCACATGGCTTATGGAAATACAACATAATACTATCTAACATCCTACCACCCAGACGAGTGTACCGGGGTAAGACCCTTCTAAGGGCTGGTAGCCAGACATGGGTAAGGCTTCCTCTAGCCTGGGTGACCTAAGACAGGATGTGAATGCCAAGGTACCAATACCAACATTCGTATGCCAATGACGGGTAAAACTCAGTGCTTGAGGAATCCACCTAAGACAGGCACAGTCTCAAACACTGGGCTTCTCCAAGGTGGAGCAACTGACTAAAACTCGTCCAAAAAATATAAAAAAGGGTGGCTATGTAAGATGATTCTGGCAAGGTCAGGCAGGCTCCCGGCCTGCTGGCTTAGAATGAGCTAGAACCAATATTGAGCATACATGCTGTCTCGTGAAATTTATTCTCCATGCCTTAGCAGGTGGGGTCTGGTTAATCCAGCTGGATAAAACGGAAACTGATCTTCCATTTAGAGAGACTGATTTATTTAGTGAAGTTTACAAAGTTACTGGGTACCAGTGGCCCACCCACAAAGTCCGCAACAGCCGTGCAGGTCTCTTTAGTCTGTTCCCAGCCAGCATTTCACTTTCACTCACATAATCCTTAGGCTGCAGGGACTTGGAACACTTCCTCCAGGGTTTTGGCCTTGTGTGTGGGCCTGGGATCCAGGGCACTTTTCTCCTGAGTGGCTTTGAGTAATCCCAGTGCCCCTCTCTGGCTTGGTGCCATGTTTTTCCTTTCTCCCCTTTCTCCCCTCCTTCCTTCCCCGTTATTGGTCCGAGGGCGGGACTTGCCGTGGAATGAACCAATAGGAAAAAAAACCTCAGAGAGAATCCAGAATTTACCATATACAGGCACAGTGAACACTTCCTGGGATCGAACCTGGGGCAGCTCTCAGGCTAGCAACCATCTTAGGACTAATGGGCGCAATGAACTTTGGATCGTAAGGTGTTCAGGACCTACCAGAATGAAGCATGTCAAATGACTAAAGACCTCCCCTAAGCCCGACAAAAATATAAATCCTGTTCCTTTCTAAAATTAAATGAGATCATGGTTCCATTGTCTCCCAGGGTCTGTGACGTTGACTCTGCGCCTCTTTATCTCCTCCCCCAAGGGATCTGGCCATGCCAGCCAACACCTGGTGCCCATGGCAGTCAACACTCTTAACCATGGAGGCATCTCCCCAGCCTATTTTTATCCCTGACAGCTCTGAAAAATCACCTCTGTAAAGCTGTTCATGTTTCAGGATGACCTTGGGAGGTACTCAAGGCCTTTCTTTGCTAATTTTCTCAACGCCAAGACCTCCAATTCAGATGTAGGACAAAATGGATTTCCAGTACAGAGTCTTTTCTCTGGAAGACTAGAAAGAAAATTCAATGTGGTAGATATCAAATGTTGATATGGACACGAATTTCTTGATCTTGTTAAAAGGTGTAGGACCAGGAGATGGCTCAGCTGGTAAACACACTTGCTGGGCAAGCCTGATGACCTGAGCTGAATTCCAGGAACGTGAAAACCTGATGCTGAGGAGCATCTATAGTCCTAGCACTGCTACAGCAAGATGGGAGCTGGAGACAGGAACAGGGCTGGAAGCTTGTCTGGAGCCGACACTGGGGCAACAACAGGAAGAACCCTGCCTCATTAAGGTGGAAGGCGAGAACCAGCACTTGAAAGGTATCCTCTGAGCTCCACGAGCACATATGATAGTAAAGGAAAAAGATTTTTTTTCTTCCTGAAGTGCATATCCAGAATAGTCCCAACTATCAAAGATTCTGGTTAAATAAATCAGAAAGGGACCTGGGGATTTTCCCATTTGGAGGCGCTCTGGTGCATATGCTACCACAGTACCCCGATTATGAGAGAATTTTTTGAAGAATAATAACTGGCTTATAACAGATATTCTGTGCTCCTTTTCTTCCTGGGACCTTGTGCTTCTCTTTCCCGTCATCCGTAGAGTCAGTGAGGTAAGCCAGCCCTTGGGTTTACAGAGGCTTAGGAAGCCCCAGCAGGACTTCATGTGGCTTGGACTACTTTTTAATCTGTCTCTATTAGAGGACCCAGAATGTTGTCTGCCATTCCCCATTGACCCCCAAATTTGTGATATTTGGCCTGAAAAAATTTGGCCTGTCCAGTGTCTCAATAAAACTTTAATTTTTTTTTTCCAGTATGTAAAAACTCAGATTCAAGCTGGGCATGGTGGCACATGCCTTTAATCCCAACACTCAGGAGGCAGAGGCAGGCAGATCTCTGTGTGATCCAGGCCAGCCTGGTCTACATAGTGAGTTCCAGGTCAGCTGTGGCTACAGGAAGACCCTGTCTCCAAATACGAAAAACAAACTCAGATTTCACATGAAACCCAGGTTTCCTTCCTTGGTGGACAGTGAGGTGTGAAACACAGTCAGCGCTTCCCCCGCACCTTGAAATCGCTTCCTTCCAGTGAGTCCGACTGCGACCTGCCCCAGTCCCTTCATACTTGTATTTGTAGGTTTCTTACTGGCAAATGAAATGGCGTATCTATTTGGAAACTAAAAACATAACCACGGGGTCCAATGTTTTTGAAAATATTTTTTTCTGGCCAGGTGTGATTGTGTACGACTTTAATACCAGCACTAGGGAGGCAGAGGCAGACAAATCTCTGTGAGACCCAGGCCAGCCTGGTCTACATAGAGAGTACCCCAGCCAACTGGGGTGACAGGGAGACCCTGTCTCATAAAAGACCAAAAAATAAAAATAAATTTTCTCACACCTCATCTGTTCAGTTCCTGACATTACTTCCTGGGGTCCCCTGCCCCTTTAAGTTTACTATCTACCTCCTAATCCAGAGGAAAAAGTTGTCCCCATACGAAAATGATGTGGGATAATATTCAGCAATGAAAGAGGGTGAGCTGCTATCACACAGTAAATGAATGAATTTCAAAAATTAGCTTTGCAAAGGAAGCCAGACACAAAGTATTGTATTTATATGGATTTCTAGAAAAGGCAAAACTGAAGGAACAGAAAGTACATCTCTGGTTTCCCAAGGCAAAGACTGACTATAAGAAGCAGCAGGGAGAATTCCAGAATGATGGAAATGCCCTACATCTTAACTGATTGGGGTTTATATGCAGGGTCATATACTTGTTAAAATTCATCAAGCTGTGCATTGTAAGGGAATGTATTCTCTATGCTAATTACACCAAACAAAGTTAATTGTTCTGAACTTCCCTGAAAGAGTCAACTAAGGAAATAGATGAAATAAGGTGGGCCCTCGTTTAGGACCTGTATATTGAAGTCCTGAATCTACCATAGCACCTTGCAGGACAGGATTCAGGATTTCAAGATTCATAAGCATCGTAAGCAATATTCAATCTCCTAGAGACATAAATAGCATGTGGTATCAGGCATAGATCCAGTGGACAAGTGTTTTGGTAAAGGAGATGTAGATGGCAGTGGACTTTGTTAAAGTGGGGTTAACCTGTTTGAAGAGTTCCCGCTTATGGAGAGAATCTTCCGGCTTCCCTGGTGGGACCTCGGGCAGGGTGCAGGCTTGCTTCTTTTCCCTTCTTACTCATCCTATCCAGGCTCTTCTTCCTTCTTCTTCCCTAGCCTCACACAGGAACCTCAACAGGCAGCAGCATTTGTATTCCTGGTGGGTACCATTTTTTGAACATGACATTGAATCTGTTACTGGTCACTGGGCATTCTCTTACAGAGCCCAGGCAGGCTCCGCTCCCAAACACTCAGGGCTTCATGGTGTTTGTGTTAGGCTTGGTGGTATCTGATGTTGGTGGCCAACACCCCATTTTTTCCTCCCATTTCTCAGTCAAGATTAAGAAAAAAGCATTATTGGAAATGCAAAACAGTGACATTTACAATTGGATTGACCTATTTATGAGTGCCTGACAGGAACGCTGAGTTGAATGGGAAAAGGAACACGTGCTGTGGGTACTGTGAGCACCCCTACCCTTCCAGTTTTGATAGCTATCCATCATAGTAAAGATACATGTCAATATTTTCCTTTTGAACACCACCTGTTTTTTGCATCATGTGAGTTTACCAACTTTATGCTCATGCTTCACTGATGGACATGATAGGCTTCATTTTTTCACTCGTACGAACATTGCCACAATAACAATTTTTGTACATGTTCCCTGTGCTATATAAGATTTTGTCTGGAGTACATAGCAGGAATTCAATTGCTACCTTAGTAAAACAGCTGAGTCAATGGAATGACATAACCCCACAAGTTCACCAGCTCAGGAGATTCTAGAATTACTACCAATATGTTAGTGTGAAAAAATGTTATCTCTTTAAAAAAACTCACACTCCTTGGATAACTAGTAAAATCAGGCATCATTTTCAATGTTTGTTGGCTATTTCTGAAGTGGCCTTTTCTGTAGGTAGCCTCTTCACATAAGTTTTTAATTTGATGTAGACATTTTCCAGTGTTTTCTATACAGAAATTTCTAGGACTTGTTTAAGCCATCCTTCTTACTATGAGTTTATAAAGTTGTTGAACATGACATTGAATCTGTTACTGGTCACTGGGCAGTTTTCCAACATTTTTTATAAATTTTCCTACATGTAACCTTTCAGTAGAACATCTAAATATTCTTCCTAGTTAATTTTGATATTTGATAAAAATTTTCATACAGTGAAATTCATAAATCATAAGTATACGGTTTCATCAGTTTCGACAAATATGCTCATAAGCCCTGCCTCAGTCAGAACACTTTCATCGCCCCACGCCCTTCTAGACCTCCTGTGCCTCCCTTCCCCAAAGCCACTGCCATTCTGATCTGCTTCTTTCTGTTACCGTTTAGATTTACCTATTCTAGGAATTCGTATCGATGGAATCATGCAGTATGTGTTCTTTTGTGTTCAACTTGGGGTTTTTTATATACCTTGGTATTTTTATATTTATATTATTGTGTGTAACAGTTGCTCACTCATTTTATTACCATTAGTTATGCTCGGTGGATGTACGTCATTGAAAGTATTGATAACATATCTTCTAATGCTTTTTGTGGCCGGGGGTGGGTGGTGAGTGGAGGTCTGAGCAAGTAATAATATTAACTTCAAGTGTATTATTTAAGACACAGATACGAGTATGTTGTCCCCACCATCACTGTAAAACCCCAGGCTGAATCAGTCTCCGCTGTCTTCTGAACCTTCTCAGGTCGGCTAGCAGCCTGTCAGTTGGATTCCAGCTAGTATGCACAACCCTTTGGAAAATAATTTCTCTGTTCTGCTTTTACCACGCTTCCCCCACTGAATGATGGCGTGAGCTCAGTTTAAGAAAGGCACAACGATCTTTGGGATTGATTTTCAAGATCTCTTTTCTTCTAAAATTTTTTTGTTTTGAGTTTAAATCCTCACTTAACTTCATCGTCTTGCTCAGACTCTCTCCTTAGGGTCTTTATTAACTCACCAAGTAAATTTTAAGTTGCAGAGCAAATGCCGTGTCTCAAGTGTTATGAAAGACAGATTAACCGTTCGAAAGCAGAGCAATCAATAATTCCTCATAAACTCACAACAGAAGAATCAGTGGTTTTGCTTGGTTTTCTCTCCATGCATTTTCCCCTTCAGCTGGTTTTAGGGTCCATTTCCTTATTCATATAAATTTGCTTATTAACTTTTATTCCAGCTAGAACAATTCATCTAATCATTTAGATCTGCAGTGTCAACCACTCTCATTTTTCTGACAATTCAAACAGAAAATACTGAAAGACACTAGCTTGTGTTATCTAGTTTCCTGATCTTTCTCAGGTGACATCCTGTAAAAATTGTCAATTCATAGTTAAGTTGAAATATGATGGTTTTTTAATTTATCAACTTTTTAGAATTATTAGTTTATTTTTTATGTGTATGAATGTCTTGCCTGCATGTATGTAAGTGCACCTATGTCATGCAGTGCCCTTGGAGGTCAGAAATGGGCATCAGATACCCTGGAACTGGAGTTAGAGTCCGTGGATGCTTGTAATCAAACCTGGGTCCTCTGGAAAAGCAGCCAGTGCCCTTAACTGCTGAGCCATCTCTCCAGCCCCATAATTTATCATCTTTTTAGTACAAACTGCATTTCTTTAGAAAAGTTTCATTTGTTATTTTTATTGTATGTGTGGGTGTGTTGCCTGCATGTAGGTGGGCGCACCCATGCCATGCAGTGCCCTCGGAGGTCAGAAGAATGAGTCGGATCCCCTGGAGCTGGAGTTAGGGAAGATTGTTAGCTGCCATGTGGGTGCTGGGAACCAAATTTGGGTCCTCTGCAAGAGTAACCAGTGCTTTTAATTGCTGAGCCATCTCTCCAGCTCCCATTTCTAACCCTTATTTCTATAGAAAGTTAAACAGCAGTCATGAGATTATAGACTCTTTAAATCATGGTCTTTCAAAGACACTAAGTCCAGTGACTGCATTTTATAATTGCACACAATGATGAGCAGAAAGGTATAAGGTCTTCTCTGTTCTTCAAATAGCCTTACTTATGTCTTTAAAATGCTATAGTAACTCCTAATCATAGCCCAGCTCACTCTTGAGTTTTATTCTCAGCCCTCTCTCCATCCTCAGGTCTCACTTGTCCCACCTATAGACATCTCCTAGTTTCTCTTTGTTTCCTCCATCACTACTGATGTTATGTCACTGTTGCCTATTGTATAAAGAAGAGAGGGGAGTGGGAGAGAGGATCTCTGCCCAGGATTTCTACCAGGATCTCCGCTCTGCGCTTCATAGCCAAAAAAGCTCTCCCAGTCTTTCTCTCCATAATCAGAGGCTAATAATACTTACAGTGCAAGATGATCCTGATGGACAGAACATGAATACTACCAGAAATAGCACCACATTTAAATAAAATAAGAAAAAGAGCAATCTTACTTCTTCAGTATGAAGAAAGCTGAAGAAATAAAACAAATATGTATTTGCTTCTTTCTGGAGCCTATTTTTGCTCTTTTGTGGTAATAAAATAAATAATAAAAATAAATGAATAAAAAAGTGATGATCTGCTGTGGTGGCGCACACCTGTAATGCCAGTGGGAGTCTAAGCTGGGTGGATTACGAGTTTGAGTGTAGCTTGGGCTACATAGCAAGACCCTGCTGAGATAGAAAGATAATAAACAGATGATAGATGGACAATAGGATAGATGATAGATAGGATAATAGACAGATGATAGATGATAGATAGATAGATAGATAGATAGATAGATAGATAGATAGATAGATGATAGATGGTAGGAAAAAATACCAAGGGAAGCATGTTGGAGCACAAGGGGTGTTGTGAGTGTAAATGCAATTAAGTGCTTTTGTCCCGGGCCGGCAGCATCAGCCTCACTTTACTCGGCTCGATCTCTGCAGTTCACACACATTATACTGTCCGTTCCCGTTCTACTTACCTCCTTGTGGCTGTGGCAATAGCCAACCTTTTGTTAGTTTGAACAGCTATTAAAACGTATCCATTAAAATTCACTTCCCCACGCAGATGAAGAGAAAGTCTCTGCCTAAACCGTTCAGGGGTGTGGTTAGGGTCAAATCAAAGCCAATGTGAGGATGGCGTTCGCAGGCTGCTTTGCTGGGGGAAGCAGAACAGGACGTGCACATAGAGCCAAAACTCCCCCAGCTTCCAAACCTTCTGATTGTTGCCTTTGCGAGCTTGATTTTCTTTTATAAAAAAAAATAATAATGCTAGATGTGGTGACATGTGCCCATAATCCCAACGCGTGGGAGGCTGACACAGGAGGATCAAAAGTTCAAGATCAGCTTAGACTACAAAGTGATCTCAAGGCCTGCAGGCTACACAGAATCCTGTCTTGATAATAATAATAGTAATGATAACAATTGCAATTTGTTAAATGACTTCCATCCCATTGATTAAATTCTAAATGGGGCTGGGGAGGTGGCTCAGTGCTTAAAAACACTGGCTGTTCTTGCAGAAGACCCGGGTTTGAATCCCAGCACCCACGTGGCCGGCACTGCTGGACACTGGTGCACTCGCACACATGCAGGCACAACGCTCACAGATAAAATAAAACATTTTAAAAAATTCTGTGGTACATGTATCGTTTGGTAATCACACTCCCCTAAGAAGCATGATTGTACCTTTCTCAGTTTACTAGGGAGCTAAGCATTCAAGTGGCTAAGTAACACTCTTAAAACCACACAGCTCTGAAGTGACAATCAGGATTCCCAGCCAATTCCGCTGGGATCCAGGTCATGCTACCAGATATGCTGTTGTAAAGACTATGCTAAATACTGTGCGTGAACACCGACTTTAAACTCTAGAGGGCTAGAGAGGTGGTTCGGTGGTTTAGAGTGCTTACTGCACAGTCACGAAGACTGGAACGCAAATGTCAGCACCCATGTAGCTAGCCAGACACCCCATGCACACCTGTGATCCTAGTTCCCTGGGGAGCAGGGACTTGCTGGCTTCCAGCCTAGTCACAAACACATGAGCCCCAAGTTCAGGGAAGAGACCGTGTCCCAAAGGAATAAGAGGAAGAGAGAGAGAGAGAGAGAGGAGGCCACATGATGCCCTCTTCTGGCCTCTACATGCATTCCACAAGCATGTAATCATACACTCATACACACACACATGCACACACATAAATAAATAAGAAAATAACCTTTAATAAGATATCTCATTAATAGAAATAAGAAAACAAAGTCTGAAGTGTGGACTGGGGTTGTACCATGGGGGTTAGAGTACTTGCCTAGAGTGTGCAAAGCTCCTGGTGGGGTTCTTAGCATGAAAAGGATCTAAAGCATGACACTGTTGGCAAATATTATTCTATTTAAAAATATTTTATTAATTTTATTTTGTATGTATAAGTATATTGCCTGCATAGATGTAGGTGCACCCATGTCGTGCAATACCCAAGGAGGTCAAAAAAGAGTGTCAGATTCCCTTGGAACTGGAGTAATAGACAGTGGTTAGCCACCATGCGGGTGCTGGGAATTGAATCAGGGTCCTCTTCGAGAACAGTCAGTGCTCCTAACCACTGAACCACCTCTCCAGCTCCTGAACTGGCAATCTAAAAGATACATTACTACTGGACTGACTGATGAGCAGTGTGTGTATTCAAAATTCTCTATCCTGTGTAATTAAAAAGCAACAAAATCCCAAGTCCTTTAGTCAAAATTGGCAGGTGACCTGAATAAAAGAAGTACAAATTGATAATAAATATATGAAAAAATGCTCAGCATCTTCACCCATCAGGGAAATGCTAATCAAAGCCACACTGAAATTCTATTTCACTCTGGTTAGAAGATCTACTGTCAAAACACAAAAAATAAATGCTGATGAGGAGGGGGGTGGGGTGGAAAGGAACCCTTATTCACTGTTGGTTGGAATGTAAATTAATACATCCTGTGGAGGTTCCTCACAAAAACTAAAAATAGAACTGCCGTTTGATGCAGCTATGCCCTCCTGGTCATATACCAGAAGGCATCAAAGGAAGCACACAGAAGGGGGAGCTGCATACCCATGTTTGTCCTGGGACTTCTCACAGTAGTCGAAGTGTCCACCAGCAGCTTCGTGGGTACAATAGATGGCATTTACCACAATAGCATACTCTTTAGCTGTGAAGAAGAATCAAATCCCACCTTTTTCAGGAAAATAAATGGAATTGGATGGTATCTTAGGAAGAAAACCAAACCAGACACAAAAAGATGAGTAGTACATGATTTTTTTCTTTTTTTGTTTTAGGTAAAAACGTTTATAAAGGGCATCGGGGCTGGAGAGATGAATCAGTGGTTAAGAGCACTGGCTGCTCTTGCAGAGGACCTGGATTTGGTTCCCAGCACCCACATGGCAGCTAACAACTTCTGTAACTTCAGTTCCAGGGGATCTGACATCCTCTTCTGGCCTCTGTGGGCACTGCACAATATGGGTGCACTTATATTCAGGCAAAACACTAGTACACATAATAAATGTTTAAAATCTTTTTAAAAAGGTGATTTAGTGGTGGAAGAGGTTCCAGTAAGAAGTGGAAATAGGACAGAGGTGGGGCAGGCAAGGTAGAAGGGAGGGTAGACACCGTCCAAGCAAGATGTGTGCATATGGGAATGTCACAGTGGAAACTGTTAATTTTTCCAACACATATATCTTAATAGTACTAATAAAATGAAAACTTCAGTCTCTTAATTATTGGAAACCTAGAGTGCATTGTTCTAACCACGGCCACTCTACTGTGATGTAAAGCACTGGACCTTCAGATTAACTGCACTGCACCCTTTGACCAACATTGCACCATGGCTCCCATCCCCACACTCCCCAGCCTCTGGAAGCCAATATTCTCTCAATTTCTATGACATTAGCTTTCTCTTGTATATTTTTATTCTGAGATAGGTAAATTTTAAGTCAGAGAATCACTATTTTTTTTCACTTAATGAACATATGCTATATTTGACACTGCAAGAAATGAGATTAAATTAGAAGAGATTATAAGTAAAAAATGAAAGGAAACAAAGCCCACGTAGGAGTATGAAAAGTAGAGCAGGTTCCCCTGGCACAGTGCCATGGCACACATAGCGAAGCCGACTTTGGAGAATTAATCATGAAGTTGTCATGTTGAGAATTCTGGAAAGTTCGAAATAAAGAAAACTCAGTGTGAGAACTGGTGGGAAGAGTATGAAGCTCACTAAGTGCTGAGTTCCTCAGCCAGGAAGAAGAGCATGGGAGAAGAGAGGCACCATTAGCCTGACGCAGCACGCAACTCTGGCCTGGCTGCAGCCGGCCCCAAGACCAATGCGCTCAATGTCCAGTCAGCTCACAGTTTTTGTTATTTTGCCTTTAATCACCCCACATGCATATCTGCAGTGTTATTGCAGTTCAGTGCCAGGCCTTTCATCCAGGAGCACCATTATCTTCCTAATTTATCTCCTGATTCTTTCCATGTCATTTCCAGGAAGCAAGGTTCTTGCCATTGAAGACATTTTTATAACCAGCTGGATTTGTCATTTTCCCTGTAAGCTTGTATAAACACATCACCCAGCAAGATCAAAGCAGTTAATTTATCATTGTTTTTAAAAAGCATGAAATACATTGTTATTTTAGGTTTTATTTTAGATCCTAACTGATTAACTTAATATCTCTGTGAGTCATTTTTAGGTCTTAGAGGTAACTAACTACAAATAATACAGAAATATGTACACTCTTCAATTTAAGAAAGTCTATGTCATAATTAGGGAAGGATGTGCCTGGGTAAACAAAGTGGCACATGTCTGTCATTGTCCCCACCTACCCTTACCAAATTCTTTCCCTAAAATTAACCATTAGTAACATTTAGATGGAGTCTTCCAGAGGGGTTATTTTTTTCTGTGTGACTGAAATAAAAGATGAGTATATACATACCTATAATTTTGTTTCTAACCCTCTTGTGGTAAAAATGTATTAACCATCCGGGCTGTTTGGATGGCCCCAGTTTTGTTGACAACATGCGAAGTGTTTCCATCAGGAGCCTGAACGGGGTGTTGGCTGTGGCACTTCCGTCTTTGAGCTTCCTCCTTCATAAGCAAAATGGGTTGTTGCCTCACGTCCTCTTCATGTCACTCAGTGGTCAGGGAAACCCAATGTTGGCATTCACACTGGTCCACTCTTCAGTCAGTGTCCTTTTTGGGATATTTGGGCTTTCTCCAGATTGTGGTGCCCTTGAGAAAGTGTATGCCCTTTTGGCTCCAGATCCTTGATCTTAACTTTGCCTTTGGCTCTGGAAAGGTAGTTTTGGTGAAAAGGGTCCTCTTTTTTCATCAGTAGTCATATATTAGGTGCTGTGCAACCACTGCCAACCAACCGTGGCCCCCTGTTCTGGCACAGACACATCAGAGTAGGCCAGAGCAAATGAATGACTGAGGATTCCATCAACCTGTACATGCTTTTACCAAACTCCGAGAATGTAGGAACAGCACTTGCAAAGAAGAACCTCTTAAAGATTAAGCCTTTTTCTGCTCCCTAATACCTCTTCCAATTTTTTGCACTCGGTAATTTATGATATATATCATAAATTATATACATATATATCTGGGCTTCACTTAATTCACAAATAGCCATTGCTTTATACAAATATTTTAATGAAGCTTGTCTTCATCTGTCTCCAAAAGCAGTGTAATTCCAGCTTCCAAGGCACCTTTTCTGTACATTACTGTCAAGGGGAAGTACATGGAAAGCACCGAGAACCAAAAAGTCTTGAGTGATCACAGGGCTGTCTCCCTTGACTTGACTGCCTAGGAGGAAGGAAGCAGCTTTGATGTGGCTAGATACCTGAAGGGCACCAGCAAATCCCAGCCTGCTTCCCTGCTCAAAAGCACGGGACCCAGTGGGAAAAATCAAGCAGTTCCCACTTTCCCTGCTCGCTCACAGAAACATCTCATCTTGTGCAAAAGCAGATGTACAGCAAGTTCATAAAGAGGAACTGATGAGGAGAAATGAAAGCGGCAGCTTCCCAAAAGCAGAAAGCTGCAGTCAGCCTCTGAGTAGATGTGTAGTGCATTAATTATTAAGGTGTATCGATCTACTCGCGTGTGGTTATGTCAAGCTTTTAATGACTCCTTCTCTGCCAGAGCACACCAGTGCTTCCCCCTTATGGATCCTTTTTTCCTCACCTTCTCAGCAACTCCTTTTTCTATATGTTTGAGTTCCCAAAGAATTCAGTGTCCTGCTGAAGTCCGCCTGCTTCAAACTCATGCCATTTCATTGAGATGACTCTACTGACCTTAGAGTGTAAGTTATCTTTGTGAGAATTTGCCAAATATTTAAGCACTTTTGACATACAGAACCTTGCAACAAGAGTTAATTTTCATCAGTTTTACTTGCTTTTAAGTGTCCTTTTCTATTTTTGTAGTACTAGGGCTGAACCCCAGAACCTCATGCTTGCCAAGCAATTCATTGAACTACATTCCTACCCTTCTGTGAAATATTTCATTTTATTTAAGACAGGGTCTTGCCCCGTAATCCAAGCTGGCATTGAATCTCCATCTCCTCCCATCTCTGCCTCTCAGATGCTGGAATACAGCGTAGCCACCCAGTTTTATGTCTTGAAACTTGAATTCTTTTAGGAACTTTTTCAGGCTTTTCACTGGCTGGTTGGGAAACTTCAGTTTCTGGCACCCTTCCTCATGGACCAGCTCAAACGTGTATTTCCTCTGCAGTAGTGTGAGATCCATTGCTCCCCAGTTTCATCAGTGTGAATTGAATGGTCTCTCTGAGTGCAAAATCAGTGTTTTCACAGACGCTTCATAAAATGAACATTTGAGGCTGGCAAGGTTCAACTGGGAGCTAACACCGAACAAAAGCACACTGTGAATGACATTCTAATTTAATGGGCAGCCAGTTAATGAAACTTGGGGCCCCATGGTATTGGGACTAGGAAATGAAAACAAAACAAATCCGTTTCATCAGCACACAGGTGAGAGCCTCTTGTTGATCTTAGAGCCATATTTCCCTGAACCGTAAAACATTTGCAATCAGAAACAGTGATTGGTTCAACGATATCTCATCTAGCGCAGTGCAGTTTTCCATAACTTGATCTCTCTTTCTATTGCCTCATGGTGCATAAAATATATGAGCATATGCATTCTAAATGAACATTGTGTGCCCTGATCAAACCGAGATGGGACCTCAGTAATAATCCCACCTTTCATCCCTCAGAGCGTGCTCATTCAATAGCCATCTGCGTGTTCCAGTAAGTCCATTTTCACTCTTCTACAGTTTAGACTGTTAGCTTGAACAATTTCAATGTTTTCCTTTCATCACTGAATACAAGAACAATTCTATTTCCATTTTATAGCTAATCTATCTCCTTCAAGTTTGGGGAGATTTTTTTTGAGACAGCCTCAAATAACCTGGAACTCGCTCAGTCCTCCTGCTCCAGTGCTAGGGTACACGTGTGAGCTACCTCACCAATCTAAGTTAAAATGTTTGTTTGTTTGTTTGTTTTTGCTTGGGGTGGGGGCAGGGTCTCTCTGTAGCCCGAACTGGCTTGCCATCCAAGTGCTGGGATTCAAGGCATGTGTCACCATGCCCAACTCCAAATTAAAGATTTTAAGATTACTTTAAATAAACCACAAATGTGGTTGTTCCTTTCATGAAACTATATCCCTGTTTAAGTCTTTTTATTAATTTTTAATTTTTAGGATGTTCACTCTTCAGCCAAGACTGGCCTCATGTTCTCAAGTCTTCTGATTCTACCTCCCAAGTGCTGAGATTCCAGCGCTCACTATGGCTTTGTTTGTTTATATTTGTACTGGATTATAATCCACAGGATTTAGTAGACTCTATCTATTTCAAGGATTTAAGGTTTTGTGTTCACCTACAAGTGACCTTAAAAGTGTGCGATATGTAAATATTGGTAATTTTGGTGACACATTGAGGCTGATAGGTACAATCATATCATTTAGCCAGAATTTGAGAGGAAGCATGTTAGTTTCAATGTGACCTTATGGTTCTCTGCTTACTCTAATTGCCTTTTGTCCTACTAGTTGGATGTCGTGGTCTCCTGGGCTGCTATAACAAAATATAGTATCTTGGGACCAGCGAGATATCTCAGAAGGTAAAGGCATTTGTCTCCAAGCCTGATCACCTGAATTCGAACTTCAGAACTCACATAATAGGAGAGAAGTGACTCCCACAAACTGGTCTCTGACTTCCTCACACCCACTGTGGCATGTGTGTCCACACGAATGCAGTAGACAAGTTAGATTACACACAACAAAAGGCTGAGAATGGATCTGGAAGTCTGAGATCAAGGCACCCAGGTCATCTGTGAGCTTTGTCAGTGAGGACTTGCTTCCCGGCAGATAACTGACTAAATGTTTGCTGTCCCCTCACGTGGTAGCAGGGGCAAACAGTCTCTAGGGTCCCTTTTACAAAGGCACTAACTCCATTCATGAAGACTCTGCTTTCTCAACTTGACCATTTCCTAAAGACCTCGGTTTCTAATCCCATCTCATTGGGGATTGCGGATCAACATACACATGAGGGGTGACACAAACATTTAGTCTATAGCAATGGGATGATATTACACAGAAATGTAGAGCAGCTCTGATTCCAACTCTCTCTCTTCCTCTTGTCCCAGGAGGGGAAGTTCGTTTAGTGCAAAACCACAGGTTGAGTATCTCTTACCAAAATGTTTTGGGCTTTGGGTTTCAGTGTATTTTCATATGAACAATAAGATACCTTGAGGATAAATAAAGTCCATTTATGTTTCATATACACCTTTTGCACATAGCCTGGGGATAATTTTTTACAATATTAAAAGAAGTTAGTTCGTGAAACTTTGAATTTTCCACTTATAGCACATGTTGGTGCTCAAAAAGCTTCAGATTGGAGCACTTCAGATTTTCTGATTAGGGTTGCTCAACCTGTGTTAGGTTTCTGGAATATTGTGACCTCTTGTGCCCTACATAGGTTGGAAAACTAACCTGACTCAAAAATGCCCATATGAGCACTGCTACTTATGTGTGCGCATAGGCACACTCTTGCAAAATCCATAGATTCCTTTGGATTCTCTATGCTTCTTCTTTTCTTTAGTCATGGATTGAACCATTGCCAAGTATAGTGATTTACATCATCTACAGGTTGGTATGGAGCAGGAATTCTCAAACATGGCTGTATTAGAAATACTTAAGGCATTTTGTAGGAATTGCAATACTTAGGTTGCACTCCAGACAGCATAATATCTCTAGGAACAGGACCGAAGCATTGATATTCTTAATGTTCGTCAAGGGATCCTGATATGCCTGCACCATGAACACTGCTGCAGCAGACTCCCACGATGGGTGGAAAGAAGCCACGCACAGACAGAAAGGCAGCATCTGACACGGTGGAACTGCTGGAGTGTTGAGGTCAGACTTGGAAAACTTTGACCAAAGCTCCAACTCCACTTAAAAGCCTGTTGCTCCCAAATTACTGGAGTGAAAGAGTAACTTTTCATGATGCCCAGAAATTCCAGGGCTAGGAGTTCAAACAGCGCAGGCGGCTGGCCCTTTCCTTGCTCTGTAAGATCTAGGTCTTGGTTGGGAACACTTGAAACGGCTGGTCCTGGGATCATCTGGAAGCTTCTTCAACTACCTGTGTGGAGCCTGGGCTGATGAGCAGGCTGTGTGCAGGCTGTGTACTGAGGTTCCTCTAAGTTGTGCGGACTTTCTCACAACATACCAACCCCAGGTTTCAAAAGTGAGTGTTTCAATCAACACAGAAGCTGCATGGCCTCCTACAGCAGAGCCTTGATGTCACATAGCATCACTTTCTGAGTACGATGTTGATAGAAACTAAATACCACACCAGATGCAAGGCGGGGATGCAGAGCTCACCTCAGGATGGTAGACATGCCAAGGGATTTGTGCATTTTAGCATCTCTATAGACTGCGTATAGTCAGCCTCCACTGACCTTGGTTACTAGTTACTTACTGATGAATTGCCATGAAGCTTAGTGGTGTAAATGAAGACCCAATCATCAACTGATAGATTTGTGAGCCTGGAACCTGGGCTTGACCTGGATGATGTCTATGCTTCAGGGTCTCCCACCAGCTGCAGTCAAGGGTTGGGCTGGACTGCAGTGATCTCTGGGCCTCACTGGAGAAAGTTCAGCTTCAAAGCTCTTGTGGTTGTTGGTAAGATTTAGTTCCTTGTCTTGTGGCTCACTTCCTCCAAGCACGCAAGCTGAGGGGCAGAGAGAGTCTGCTTGAAAGACAGAGATCAGTTTTGTTTGTTTTGAGATACTCAAATTTGAGATACTCCTGCTTCAACTTTCCAAGTACTGGATTTCAGGCAGCCATCATGATGCCTAGCTAAATTGGAGTCTTCTTAAACTTAATCACAAAGTAACATCTCATCACCTTTGCCACAATCTATCAATGATGAACAAGTCATTCGGGCTGATCTATACTCACTGAAGAAGATTGTGATTGTACAAGGGCTTGGTGTTAGAAGTTTATCTGCCAAACCACTCCATAAAGCAGAATTTTAACCCAGTGCTGCCAGACTCACAGGCTTTTTTATGAACTCAATAAACCGGTATATTTATTGTGCATTTCAAGATTCATGTCACTATGCAAAAGTGAGTGCTTTAGGCCAGGAAGATGGTTCAGCACATAAAGGCACTTGTTACAAAACCCTGGCAACCTGAGTTCAGTCCCCAGACTACACATAAATGTGGAAGGAAATAACCAATTCCACAAGGTTGTCCTCTGACCTCTACAGGTGTGCTATGGCATGTGTACACACACACATACACACACACACGCACACATATACACACACACGCATAAGTAGATGTATTTTATTAAATCTTTTAAAATGAATTAATTTTCATTTCATGTGTATGAGTGTCTTACCTACATGTATGTAAGTGCACCTGTGTCATACAATACCCATGGAAGAGGGCATCAGATCCCCTGAAGTTGTAGTTAAGGATGACTGTTAGCCATCGTATGGGTGCAGGTTCTCAGGAAGAACAGACAGGGCTCTTTATCACTGAGCTATCTCTCCAGCTCCAAAATACAACATTTAAAAAAGGATTAACTTTTTGGCTGGAGGTGTGACTCAGGGGTAGTGTTTGCCTCACGTGCAGGTTGGATCCTCAGCATTGTAAAGCAGAGGGAAGAAAGAGGGAGCAGGGAAGATAAATAAGAATGTTTAAATGAATAATTGTGAAGGGACCAGCATTTATGTTCTTTTGAATCAATGAGCCCTCTGTGATCTTCTTTTCACCTACAGCTCCCTAACACTGCTTTTTTAAAAACTATGACCTCTTATTCCAAGGAGAAATGGAATTTTTTTTTTACTAAAAGCATTTACTAATGCTTAGATCTATCAAATCATGTACATTCTAAAACAAACCAAGCAAAAGGTCACTGAAGCTTCTTATGAATCAAATTCTAAGATGTTCACTTCCTACAAAGGCCAGTCTTCAGATAACACTGTTGAAAAAGTCTTGTTTTTAAAAATGGTGCCTTCTGATTCTCAGGCTACAGAGAATCTTCTCTTCTCTTCTTTTGGAAGGGGGCAGTTTAAGATGGGAGCTCACTATGTAGCTTAGGCTGTTCTCAAATTGTGACTCTCGTGCTTTAGTTATCTGAGTGCTGGAATTAAAAGCAAATGTCAGTACATATGGCTTAGATAATTTTTGATAGTCAGAAGATACTGACTAGCATGTTTATGTGTTTACCGATTTCTCCCTGTCTCTGTCTCTGTCTAGTTTCACAAAAACTAGTACTCATCACATTTCAGTTAATACACAATTATTCAAAATTAACTAGTTCTGGGAGATAGGGGCCATACCAGCAGGTCTCGTCTCACGGTAGCACATGCAAGTAGGTGTAGGATGTTTGTCATGATTACAGAAACAAATTTTAATTTTTAATCTCTAGTTTGATCTAAAAATTGCTTTTAGTATGATGACTAATGCAGTGTACAGAAAGGGCTCTAGAGAAGCACACAAGCAGCACACACCTGCAGCTCTTCTGAGGTTCTTGAGGCTCCAGGGCAGCCAATATTACTTCCTCAAACACATTCCTTAGGCCTTTTTGTGTGAGGGCAGAACACTTTATGTACTTGACAGCCTTCAGATCACTGACCAGCTTTTCAGCAGTCTCTGGGGTGATAGGCTTCTGTCTGTTATTGGCAAGTTTCTCAGTAGTAGAGGGGTCATCTTTGAGATCAATTTGGAAATCAAATTGGAGATCAAGAAGGAAAAAAGGCTTTGGAGAGTGGTGAGTTATCTCAAATATCCACTTTTCTTTTTCCATTTTCAAATAAGGATGGAGAGACCTTTGAAAAACACACTAGAAATACATCTGTCTGTGGATAACTCAGTATCAAAAAGGCCAAGAGTCTATTGTTCTTCACCAATCATAACTATGACTGCAGAGTTGTCACAAACAGTTGATACATATTCAGATGGAAATGTGTTTGTTATGTAGGCTATCAGGAGACATGTTTTACCAACAGCACCATATCCACAACAGCACACTTGATAGACTGCATTTCAGAAATACTTCTCTATTACTTTAAATATTTCATCTTAGTTGTTTTCAGGTCCTCTGCTGGGCTGCAAGCTATAATGAGTGGGGCCTCCTCGGCTGCCAGACTATGTGTACCTAATTTTAAAAGGTAAATGAATGCTTCACATTTTCATTTTTACCAAATAGCTTTGTTTGTACATGTGGATCAAGAGTAATACAATGTTATAATATATGTGCAAGGAATTATCATTTTTTGTTTTTGTGTTTTGAGACAGGGTCTCCCTACAGCTCCAGTTAATGCTGGACCTCACTGTGTAGACCAGGTTGGCCTGAGATCATCCTGCCTCTGTTGGGATTAAAGGCGTATGCCACCATGCCGGTCTAAAGAACTCTTTATTCACCTATTCTTAAATGAAATCTTTTACACCTAATAAGATATAAAACAAAATCATGGCATTTTTCATCTCTCCACAAATTATTATGGCTTCCCTTGGCTACCAGCTCCTTGGACCCAAGTGGTTTGAGATAAGGACTTCTCTATGGACCTAGAACCTTTTGTGGACAATTAACAAATGAAGTGATGGAAAAATTAAGAGCTTTATAGGCAAGTCTGCAAGCCCCTTAGTTTGGTAAATGTAGGCTTGAGTTCAACTTCAAGTCCTCCCAAGTACCTGAATTGAAAAAGCTTCAGCTCAGTGACAATAGACTCTTGATGAGCTGAACATGTTAGCAAAATCCCCGTCAGATCTGAGTCACCTGAGCCCACATGGAAACCACCTGAAAAACATTACACACACACACACACACACACACACACACACACACACACACAGGAACCTTTGAGAAAGCTGGGTTGTCTGTCTGGCCTGGATCTGTTTAACAATGAGGCTACTAACCACAGAGAGCACGTTCAGGCTCCTACTCCAGCTTACCTGTTTGGATGGCTTTGACCTATAACACAAGAATCCCCTGACTCAGACAGGTGAAGAAGAGAGGGAGGAGAGGGCGACGAGGAGTAAAGGAGGAAGAGGACCGACTGCGAGGAGGAAGTTTTGAAGTGACATCAGTGTTTGATGACAAAACCACAATATAAAGCAAAATTCTACAGCCTTGTTTTGTTTTAGGGGTGTATGTGATTGCTATGACTGCTTGTTTTATTTGAGACAGAGTCTGACTCACTATGTGCCTAGGCTGGTCTCAAACTTAAGATTCTTCTGCCTCAGACTCCTGAATGTTGGGATTACAGGTATACACCACTGTGCCAGGGTTTTAAAATTAATTTTTAAATATTTCTTGAAAACATAAAAATTGGGAGCCAGACTAAGAGCACAACAAAAACCTTTTCAAATGTACAAGCCAGACATGGTAGCAAATGCCTATAATCCCAGCACTTGGGAAGTAGAGGCAGAAGAATCAGATGTTTCGGGTCATCCTTGGCTACATTAGACCTTAGCTTAAAAAAGTAAATAAGAAAGAAAGAAATGTTGTACATATTATTGTGGCACCATGTGATGTTCTTATGTGTTTATGGGAGGAAAAGCTTAGCAGGAAACAGAACAAAAATGACTATGAAGATGAAGATGTAGAAGAGGAAGAACGCAGTTTATGGTGAAGAAGAAAGTTTGGCCCATGATGGAGGTGAAAAAGAAGAGGAGGATGAGGAGGAAGAGGTGGGAGAAAGGAAGACAAAAGAGAGGGGAAAAGAGAAACATGGCAAAGAAGACGACAAAAGCCCCATGTGACCTGCAAAACTGTAACTTTCTATACTTACTGGACTGTTCTCAGATTTGGTAGCTGTTTGTTTTGGTTGTTCCTTGTTTACTTTTTAAATTTTTTATTTATTATTTTTATTTTATGTGTATGAGTGCATTGCTTGCACCCATGTCATACAATGCCTGAAGAAGTAAGAAGGTGTTGGCTACCCTGGAACTGGAGTTATGAATGGTTGTTAGCCACCATGTGGATGCTGGGATTCAAACCAGGGTGCTCTATAAGAGCAGCCAGTGCTCTTAACTGCTGAGCCATCTCTCTAGCACCCTTCATTTACTTTTTTCAAGGTAATCGAGACACAAACTTTAGGATAGCCACTTCTCCGAAGAACGGAAGAGCATTTCCTTTGACTCTACCTCGCTCCATACATCATAGTGCCTACACAGACAGAACACTCCTAAAAGGGTTTGAATTCCTTCACATCCTCTGGCCATCTGCTTAGCTCTTGAGTATCCTGTTTGAAAAGTCAGGCTTTCGGACAATGTCTAAGCTCTATTTTTCTTGATTCTGTATGTATCATTTGTACAATAGGTTCATTCTGTTCTCTGAGATAATAATTATGAAAGAGTTCCAGGTACCTCTAGATATTTCACAATGGAAAAGTACTTCCATTTTAAAATGCAATGGGCTGATACTGAGGTGGATACCAGAAGACCCAATCCTATAGAGCAGGACAGAGAAGAAAACAAACAGTTCTGGATGCTGTTCAAAACAGTGGCAACACTAGCTGTACTAAGTGAACCATCTGACGTTGCTGGTATTCAACATGTTTATATGAAAAAACAGTACTGTCATGCAGTTCAGCCTAAAAATAAGGTCAGAATATCAGTAACCCCATCCCTAACCCACAAGAAGGCTTTGCTGTTGAGATAGTCAGTCATAAAAATAAAATGAAAGTGACAAGAGGATACAAGAAACCCTAGGTCAGACTCCCCTGCACTTCTCTGCTCCCTGGATGTTTTGTTTATCAATGGCTCCTAATTTGAGAGGAAGGGGACTCAAGCTCTTAGAGCAAAGACAACTGGAGCTCTTAACTGGCCTCTGCAGATTCCGACTGCAAGGGAGCCACGGGTCGTGATGTATCTCTTTCCTTTACTGCTGCTGCTCCCTTCTGTCCTATTATACTATGCTGTATATGTGTAAGCAGTGCCCTTGGGGTATTGTGAGCCTTTGTCAGTCACTGAACAAGTCTACTTGCTGCTATTAGTACATATAAACTTCACATACTGATCTCTTAGTCCTCAAGTAGATACCTGAAATAAGCATTCTGATTGTGTCCATTCTACAGAGGAGGAAACTGAGGCACAAAATGGTTAAAGGACTTTCTCAAGCTCATATTGCAAATAAGAAATGAAGCCAGGATTTGAGTTTGAGCAGTCTGCCTTAGTCAAAGGAGGTAAAGATAGTGAAGAGAAGATTACAGCAGTGAAAAGGATTTCTTAAAGAGGACTTGCAAAATGTTTGCAAAAGAATATAGTAAAGATCAGCCAAGGAAATGAGATAAGAAGCAGTGGGTTTCTGTGAGAGGAAGAGGGCATGAAGAAAGACCTCTGAAAGATTCAAAGCATGATTCATATCTGTCCTGCAGCATAGCCCTAACTCCTCCCTAGTACAACTCAGCCAGTGTTGGCTTAATGAACAAAGGGACGAGGGACACACAAATTCTCAAACCGATGAATCGCTCTGTCCATGAACCTGCTTGCTGCCCATTCCTGGAGATGAGGAGAGCAGGGTGGTCCTCACAATTGAAAAAAGTAGGATGTTTTATGATTCAGCCTAGGGTAGAGTGGAGTCCAAGCTCTCATCGTGATAAGGTCGAGGTAGATGTTCAAGCCAGGGCTCTCATGACAAGAGAAGGACGTGTTTGTATTATGGGAACAAGTCAGGAGAAAACTTTGAGGTCAGCTTTCACAGTCTGGAGTTGTGTGCAAGTTCAGAAGTGTTAAGGAGATTTTAGGCACTTGTGGACAGTGAGGAGCTGCAGCTTGAGAAACAATCTGTTCGATTTGCTGACTCAATCCACTTAAGAGAAGCCTGATTTGCAGATCACATTTAAAACAACCTTTTATTTCCCAACACAAACCACATCCCCAGTCCTCCTCTCCTCCACACCCTCCTCTCCTCCCATTCCTCCTTTACTTCCCACTCCTCTCTTCTTCTTACCTTTCTCTCTGCATTCTATTCCATTTTCCTTCTTATCTATCTTCCTTCCGGTAATTAATTAGTTAATTAATTTATTAGGGTTAACAAAAGTGAGCATCGTCTTAAATGAGATGCTAAATAAACTGTACTTTCAGAAGGGTGGTAGAGCAGGTAAGATGGCTCGGTGCGAAGAGGCACTTGCTTGGCAAGCCTGTCAACCCGAGTTCAATCCCTGGAGACCATGCAAAGGTGGAAGGAGAGAAGCCAACTGTCCTCTGATCTCTGCGTGCACACTGTGGCATGTGTATCCTCACACATACATCATACACATGTGCATGTGCATACACACATAATAAATAAATTTTTAATAAAAGAAAGGGGTAGTGAATGAGGAAAGCATAACTTTTAGAAAAGACATTTGAGTGGATGATCAAAGGAAAGCTCTAGAAAGCAGAATTAAGGAAAGGAATGCAGACAGAAGGTGCCCATGTGCCAATGGAGCTGTCATCTAGGGCCCTGGCTGCCGATGTAGTGATAGTAAACATATCCTAGCAGGGCAGAAAATGGCACTGGAGAGCTGACAGGGCCAGCCAGAGGCTGTGCCTGGCACCACAGCACCCGTGAGGGGTGAGCACCCATCCCTCCTCTCCCTCGAATATCTGATGAGGTCCGTCATTGCTCCAGTCTGATGGATCCAAAGTCCTCCACTCTTCTCACCTCTGAGCAGCCAGGGCCTATGTCGCAGAGCCTGTACTGTCCATTGTGGTTTAACTAAACTGGCTTGATGGTGATCCAAATCAGGTTTAACAAAATCCTGGTGGGTGCCCTTCTGGAGAATTTTATGAATGAATTAGCTATAATCAGATTTGTATCCCAGAAAGAAAACAAGTCAAGAGAACAAGAAGCCCTAGACTTTAAAGTTGCACAGACTTTAGAGCTGCACAGACTTTAGAACTAACTCTCTTGTAGGATGTGACTTCTTAAGTCACTACAAAGGAAAGGAAAATATCTTAGCACACATTAAATCCACAGAGGCTTGATATTAGCAAAGCAAAAACTTAGGAATCCACCATCTAGTCACCATCAGCACAGGAATTTAATGTTATCCTACTGAGAGCCTGGTTTGATTCCCCAGACCTACAGACTTCATTCTTATTCTCCTTCAGTGGCTCAATGATTCTTCAAGCTTTCATGTGCATGAATTCAGTCTTGTACATACAAAACTGTAGGCTGCGCTTTCCCAGAAGGGTGCATTTTGTTCTGAGAGACCTTTGCTTTAGGTGCTTTCTTGATCCTCCAACCTAGTTTAAAAGTCTCATCTCCAGGTTTCTGCAGCTATCCAACAGAGAGCTAGAAGGAGGATCTAGGGCAATGGCTGTGGGTGGGAGGAGTCTAGACAGGAAGCAGAGAAAGCCTGTCTAGGGGACAAGCTTCACTTCCTTGTTCTGTCTATGTCTTGGCTTAGTGTTCTCAACACTCCGCCCCTGCTTTTCACCTGCATCCTCTGGGCCCTCACCTTGCCAAGCATTTACTGGCTGTGGAATTAGATCATGGATCCTTACTCTACACATGTCTAGGATGAATACATGCTCTCCTTTTTCTCCCTTCCTTTCTGAGGAGGCCAGGCACTCATGGCAAGTTCCTCATCTCAATAAGTTAACTCATCTCCACATATGCTAAAAGTGAACTAAAGTCTTAGACTCCCTCTTTCTCTTTTTTGTTTTGTTGCTGGCTTGGATCTTACAGAGATCTACCTGCCTCTGCCTCCAGAGTGCTGGGATTAAAGACGTGAGTCATTAGGCTCCGCTCCATCTTTCTTTTCAAAATTTCTTTTCAAGAGGCTGGGGAGTTAGCTCAGTTGGTAAAGTGCTTGCCTTATGTAGGGGTAAGTTTTCAGAGTTTTTTTCTGACTCAAGGGACGTGCCTCCAAGAATGTGATTGACAGAGGTGAAGCCAATAGAGTCAACTACTTTCCAACCAATTGATGACTGGAAGGGGAGGGTCTAGCGGGAAAGCATTGAACACTGGGTAGGGGACAGGGGAGTGGGTGGCTCGTCTCTATCTTGGGTGTGTGTGCTCGAGGCCCTCTGGACTTCTGATCAAAATGCTGGCTCACCCATACGAAATTTCTGTCTCTCTCCCCGGGGATGAATCCTTTATAAGTAACCCCGATTTCTCTAATTGAAGAGCATTTTCAGTTTGTTCAATCTGTTCAAACCTAGGGGGGTGGGACTGAACACCAAGCCTCACTGAGAGAGGAGAATTCTTAAAGACAGAATGGTGTATTTGAGCAGGACCAACGGACGAAAATGAAGAATACTTCCGGGGAAAGGATTTATGTGTCCACCACTAATGTGGGGACCAGTGAAGGAAAGAGTGTGGACAGAGGAAATTTTGACAAGGTGGACTGTCCCCATAGGACTGGTGTGTGTGGCGGCCATTGCAGGGATAGTGTAGTTTATAGTGAAACATGTAACTAAGGTGAACTCGCCTAAGCAGATGAGATTGGTGGGGCAAATACCAGGTGGCAATGCACGTGTAACTGGTATGGAGTGGCACGCCAGCTTGACCAGTGCGGGCCACCTCAGGAATGTGGCGGTGCTTTGAGAACAGTAGAAGGTGTAGAATAGACTCTGCTATCCCTGGGAGTGGTGTACCAGAAGCAAAGATATCAGCAAGACGCTGCCAAAGTGGGAAGTGGTGTGGCCGTTGCTGCGCCTTGTGAGAGACTTATCTCAGGCTGAATCAGTGGGCCAGAGAGAGATTGAGAGAAAGATATGAGGCTTGCTTCCTCAGTACTAGCCTCTGATCTTGCTAGCAAATTGGGTAAAAGAGAAAAAGAGATAGAAATTTTAGCTTGCCATATTTTACCAGGTTGAAAAGGGATGAAAACCCAGGTCAGATTGATAATACAAAACCCATCCTGGGACCATAGGACTTTTAACTCCTGGGAAGAATCAGGCAGTGATGAGGAAGAGAGCAACCCAGAAGAAGCTGGGAGTGCCCCTTGGGTTCCGCCTGTAATACAAAGAAAGGAGAGATCCAGATGTCAGCATGCTGATGAGGCCCTAACAGGTGTGAGAATTTAGCAAATGGAGGGTTCTTGGCCTTGGAGCTGCTGGAACTAGGGAGGACATTAAAACAAGCCACAAAGGAGCCTGTCACTACCTGGCTCCTGAGAATCTGGAGCACAGGAGCAGATGATATTAGCTTAAATGCTGCAGAGGCAGGACAGCTGAGCAATATAACCGCTCATCCCTCCTTGAGATACAGGCTGCGTTACCTGAGGCAGCGCAAGGGGAAGCAGTCTCTGATAGACTGGCTGGTGGGAGCCACTAGAGACACTGGGTTATCACCAGTGGAGGTTCCCATGGATGTCAGGAGCTGAAAGACAATAAAAGGGGGCAGGGACTGCTGAGAGAACTGGGAATGAGGGAAGCAATGTATGGTGCCCGTTCACAGGACCAGATAGGACTGTGTTCACTAGAGATTTAATGAAGGACTTCATTGGACAAAGACCTCGACATTGGTATGGAGGTTTAGTGTCCCCGCTAGATACCCTAGTGGGAGAAGAGCTTTACAAGGCAGGAGAGATTTAAGCAACCTAGACCAGCATGTAAAGTATGTTTGTAGAAGACTAGAACAACCTCAAAGATGTATAAAGGAGACAAACCAGAAAAGGAGGTCTGTTTTGGTTACTCATAAGCAAATGTGGTGAGACTTGCATCCAGCCCAAGTTCCTAAAGAAAAGATTGATTAAAAGTCAAATTCTGTGCTAAAGTGTTTCTGGGAGGCTTTAAGCCCTGAGGAACAGTTCACAAAAGACACACAGAGGATAAAAATTATCCCAGGGGTGGATAACAGCCCCCTCAGAGTGAACAGGGTACACTTCTCCACTGTGAATGGCTATTCGAGGGTGGAGACAGTCTGCCTGGGCAGGGCCTCTCCCAACAGCCCAGTGTGGTCAATGGAGAGACCACAGTTGTGGCTAGAGCCAGGAGTTGGACCCAAAGTCTACTGGCCCCTGGGAAACAATAGGTGCAATCAGGGCAAGAAGAGCCTTATTTCTCCTTAGCTCTGTGTAGGACCAAGCAGTTTGGGTCAACAACAAGGTTATCAGGGATAAAGGGATGTATGGATGCGAACTCCAGGACACTAAATGGATTCCAGACAATAACTAAAGATAGTAAAAGACTAACTAAGCTACATGCCATGTACCCAAAATAAATCTATTGAAAAAATACCTGATACAAATGGAAAGGATTTTCCATGTTATGTTAGACCTTGTGCATGTGTATAATGTTAACTTCTGAGTGTTTTACAGATATGAGATCCAGTTGAGAGCCATCAAGTGCACCTGAAGAAACAAGAATGGAATGTAACTCATACAGGGCACAACGGTGAAGTGTAGCTGTGAAATTTTGGGATGCTCTATGGGCCTAGGCCTTTAGATACCAAAGAGTAAAAGAATACTTTACATAATTGTTAACTAGCAATTCCAGTACCAGGTGTGGGTTGCTCCCCCTGTGAGATGATGGGCAGGGGAGCCTTGGAAGCCTCTTTCTAGAGAAAAGGGGTGGGGTGTAGGAGTAATTTACAATTTCTCTCTACCTCAAGGGACACGTCTCCAAGAATGTGATTGACAGAGATGAAGCCAAGAGAGTCAGCTGGTTTCCAACCAATTGATGACTTGAGGGGAGGGTCTAACAGGAAAGCAGTGAAAGCTGGGTAGGAGACACAGGAGTGGGCGGCTGGTCTCCATCTTGGGTGTGTGTGCTGGAGGTCCTCCGGACTTCTGATCAAAATGCTGCCTTCCCCATACAAAATTTCTGTCTCTCTCCCAGGGATGAATCCTTTGTAAGCAACCCCGAATAAGCTGGTTTCTCTATTTGGAGAGCATTCTCCTTTCACTCAGTCTGTTCAAACCTAAGGGGGTGAGGCTGAATGCCGGGCCTCACTGCGAGAGGAGAATTAAGACGCCTTACCAGCACAAGGACCTGAGTTCAACCCCCGGAATCCCTGTAAAGCTTGGCAGGGTGTCATGAGTTTATAATCCGAGTGCTAGGAAGGCAGAGCTCTGGGGCTCACAGGCCAGCCACTCTGCCTAAGGAGGGACTGTCTCCAAATAAGGTGAACACAGTCCCCAAGGAGCACCATCTGAAGTTGTCCTCCAACCTTCACATGTACCTGTATATACATGTTCTGGATAGCTTCAGTTGTCAACTTGACATACCTGGGAAGAGAGAACCTTAACTGAGGCTTTATCTCCACCAGACTGGCCTGTGGCCATATCTGTGAGGCATTTTCTTAATCACTAATGGATGTGGGAAGGCCCAGCCTTGGGGTCCTTGAAGAGCTCCACAGCAACTGAGGAAGCAAGGGTACTATGACAAAGCTCTACCACTAATAGACTGTCAAAGAAGATAGTATGGAGCTCAGTGGAGAAGAGCGTGTCTTCATTTGTCTTCTAATCAAACTGAGCTCAATTCCCATGAGCTTACTACATTCTTCTTAAGTAGACAAAGTCACTTGGTCAATTGAAAGCAAATTTAACTTGTTCTAGATTAATAAAACACAGCTTCCTTTAAATAAATTGTCAGCCCAATCCCAGTCTTCTCCCTCTTTTTTCTCAGAGTTATCTGAGATCCAGAGCTCCATTCCTATGTCTGGACATAGGGCAGCCATTGCTCAGCTCTCACTGATGTGAACACTGGGACTCAGGAATATGAGAAATATGAGGAATATGTTGTAGAATGAGACATCTGAAAACTCTAAAATGTATGTAAATCTCTTCCAATTTGTATACATTGCCAGTGTTTGCCTCTCCAGATTCACTCTCCAACCTTCCTGACCCAGTGCTGGGAACGTTAAGTTTTAGAATCAGCATCAACAGACTTCTTTGCCTGCCGGCCGTTGGGTCATAACAGGAGAGAAGACCCTGATAAGAGAGAAGTCTTAGCTAGGCCTGGTGGTGCATGCCTTTAATCCCAGTACCTGGGAGACAGAAACAGGTGGATCCCTGTGAGTTCAAGGCCAGCCTAGTCTATATAGCAAGTTCTAGGCCCGTTGGGGTTACAGGGAAACCCTGTCTCAAAAATAAGATGAAAAAAGAAAAGAAAAGAGAGAGATGTCTTTATCTCCCTATGCAAGGTATTGAGATGGTCATGGCTCTGCTATCTCTCAAAGGTTTGGAGCAGAAGTCCTTCTAGCCATAAAGATAATAATGACTTCAGAGAATTTTTGTGATTTTTCTTGTTTTTTGCTAACTTTCACCATAGTACTATAGAGGTCATTTAAAAGAACTGCCAAAGGGGGCTGGAGAGGTGGTTCAGTGGTTAAGAGCACTGGTTGTTCTTGCAGAGGACCCAGGTTCTGTTCCCAGCATCCACATATAGATAACAACCGTCCGTAACTCCAGTTCCAATGCCCACTTCTGGCCTCCAAGGGAATCAATGCCCTCTTCCGACCTCCATGAGCATTGCTTGACATGGGTGTTCTTATATACATGCAGGCAAAACACTCATACACATAAAAATTAATTAATTAATTGAAAGTATAGCCAAAACTAAAATTAAGAAATTAATTCAAGGGGGTTGGAGAGATGGCTCAGCTGTTAACAACGCTGGCTGCTCTTGCAGAAGACCCAGGTTCAAGTCCAGCACTCATATGGTGACTAACAGCCATCCATAACTCCAGTTCAGAGGGCGCCCAGTGCGCTCTCTTACCTCCATCGGCACCGCATTACACTGGAGCACTTACATACATGCAGGTGATACACTCCCACTCACAAAATAAAAGTAACAAAAATAAAATACTGAAAAAGAAATTAATTCAAAACTTTCCATTTTTTACATTATGGAACAAGCAAAAGCAAACCATGACCATAGACCGTACTTGACCCTTGGGTTGTAAATAGTGCATTTATATCACCTCCTATAACATAGTGCTTGTCTTAACTTCCTGAGGTGCCGGCTCCTGATGCATGGTGAAGAATGTGAAATGTTTGCTATCTTGCATGTGCTTTAGAATGTGACAGCAGTGTTAGCTGACAGGCCTGTGAACAGAAGCTCGGTAAAAGTCTGGCAGAATTGTGGCAGGTGCTGAGGCAAAGTAACGCTCTAGAGATCTATCATTCTCCTCCCTCTGCCGCTCTCAGAGTTTGAAAGTTCCCCAAACAAAATGTTTAGGAAAGCTAAAACAAGGATTTTCTTCTCAAAATTCCACTATAGAACAATGCCATGATCTACCCTTTATGCCAGCTTTTCTCTTTCTAGGAAAGGTTCCTGTGGGCTCTACATTTTAGGAGACTGTCTTCATGTAACTTCTATTAAAGATGTGTCAGTTCTCACCTGAAGGCCTGAAGAAATTCAGAGGTATGATCAGATCTGCGATTATATCTTTAAAGAACTGCCTATGGTCCAGGACAGCACGAGTTATGCATCTATCCAAAGAAAGACTCCCTGGGAGACGGTGGACAGCCCGTTACAGAGGAGCTTCCCACAGTGAGAAAGCGTTCCAGGTGGGTGTGTGGAGTATTCAGACAAAAGCCAACAACCAGGCCAGACAGTTTTCATATCCTTTGTCTCTCTCCCTCCCTCTTTCTCTCTCTCTCTCCCTCTCTATCCCTCCCTCTCTCTCCCTCTCTCTCTTTCCCTCTCCCTCTCTCTTCCCTCCTGTCCCCCCTCTCTCTCCCTCTCTCTCTCCCCCTCCCCCCTCCTCCTCTCTCTCCCTCCCCCCTCCCCCTCTCTCTCTTCCTCTCTCTCCCTCTCCCTCTCTCTCCCTCTCCCTCTCTCTATCCCTCCTCCCCTCTCTCTCTCCCTCTCTCTCCCTCTCCCCCTCTCTCCCTCCCTCTCTCTCTCCCTCCTCCCCCTCTCTCTCCCTGTCTCTCCCTCTCCCTCTCTCTCCCTCTCCCCCCTCTCCCTCTCCCTCCCCCTCCCCCTCTCTCCCTCTCCCTCCCCCTCCCCCTCTCTTCCCCCTCTCTCTCCCCCCCCCTCTCCCTGTCTCCCTCTCTCCCTCTCTCTCTTCCTCTCCCTCTCTCCCTCTCTCCCTCTCTCTCCCTCTCTCCCTCTCCCTCCCCTCCTCTCTCTCTCTCTCTCTCTCTCTCTCTCTCTCTCTCTCTCTCTCTCTCCCTCTGCTGCTGTCTTTGTTTATTACCCTGTCATTTCAGCAGACCAGCTTGGGCTCACTCTGCTCTTGTCCGGTATTGATTTTTTCCCTCCCCTTCCTTTTTCCTTTTTCTTTTTTCTTCTCTCAAAATCATACTCAACCAAGCTGCAGAGTCTCTGAGCTTCAGCCTGCTAAGTAATGGGATTTTTCTACATTATCCACTAACTTGTATTTACCTCTCCCTTCAGAATACCTTTAGTCCAGATTCCTTCATTTCCTTTCCATGTTTTTTGCCCTTACAGTTCTTCCTTCTGTTGGCTGGTCATGGTACTGTGTGCCTTTAATTTCAACACTTGGGAGGCAAAGGCAGGCAGATCACTTTGAGTCTGAGGCCAGCCTGAACTGCGTAGGGAGATCCAGGCCTGCCAGGGCTACTGAATGGCATCCTGTTTCAGAGAACAAGAACAGCAACAACAATGACAAGATACTAATCCCTGGTGTTGTGTTTTCTTCCTTTTCATTACACTCATATCTACAATAATTAATACATCCCTATACACAGTACTATCAATGTCCATTTATTCTCTAAAATGATTAATGCTTAAGGGGTTTATTGTTTGATAGTTGACTATTACTCCATTTTCAAAGTGTGTCTGCCATTGGACAGTGACTGTTGTTGCAGACAGTATTCTACTCACAGAGGAGGACCGGGCATAGAATCTGATGTCTGGAACAGCACTCAAACAGAAGAAAATGACACGTCAATTCTACTACAACCTAGTCTCCAAACATTACAAAGGGTTGCAGTGAAAGGAGAATTTTAAATAAAATTTTAAAACAAAATTCAACCAGTGGTGTAACTCCCAGTGTGCAAGCACCAATGCAAAAGCACAAGTAACATGAGAAACCAAGACAACACACCTCTCTCCAAATCTACCAATCCTAGTTGGCCTGCAGTGAGAGTAACATAGAAGACATTCCAGAGAATCCAAAAGAATAAAGATAAATATGTTCAAAGAAAAAAAAAGAAAGCATGAATAAACTCCTGATTGTATTCTAAGACAACACAAACATCTGAATGAAGTAAGAAAGTCATTGCAGGATGTGAAAACGGAATTCAACAAAGAGATAGAAATCCTGAGGAAAAAACAAGTAGAACTGAAAAATTAAGTCAAATAAAGAGTTTTGTGGAAAGCCTCACCAAGAGAGTGTATCACAGAAAAGACAGACTATCAGGGCTTGAAGACAAGGTACAAAAATTTGTACACTCAAGTCAAGGACAATGACAAAAATTTTTTAAATATGTAAAAATAACATGCAAGATTTTAGAACACAATAAAAAGACCAAATCTACAAATTATGGGTATAGAAGCAAGAGAAGAACTCCATGCCAAAGGCATAGGATATATTTTCAATACAATTATAATAGGAAATTCCCAAATATAGGTGAAGATGACCCATGCAAGTATAAGAGGCAAACAGAAAGGCAGAAAAGAAACTCCATGGCACATTATAGTTAAAACACTAAATATAACGAATGAAGAAAGTATGGAGCTGTGAGAAAGGAACAGCAAGTCACATATTAAGGCAGGCCTGTCAGAAGACAGCTCATTTCTCAGTAGAAACTTCAAAAGCCAAAAGGGCGTGGAGGAAGTATTTCAAGTTCTGAAACTGCAGCTGCCAATCTAGATAACTCTACTGAACAAAACTAGCTGCCATAACTGATGAAGAACGAAAAACATTCCATGATAAAAGCAGGCTAAAGGGACCCTGACCACTAAGTTATCTCTGCAAAGGACACTAGAAGATATTCTTCAGTCTAAAGAGAATAATAATCACATCTAAAAAGCTATATGGAAAAATGAAAAGATGCCAGAGCAGTAGTTAAACAATGAAGATTAAGAAAACACCAAACACTACACAATCAACAAAATGACAGAAATTAATATACACATTTCAACAATAGCACTATATAGTAATGGTCTCTATACCCTAATCAAAAGACACAAACTAGCATATTGGACTAAACAAACACAATCCATCTGTTTGCTGCCTCCAAGAACCACACTTGCCATCAGAGACAAACACTATCTTAGGATGAGAGGATAGAAAAAGGTAGTCGAAGCAAGTGTAACTAGGAAACAAGCCGGTGTTTGCTATTTTAATATTTGATAAAATAGCCTTTAAACCAAACCTAGCCAAAGATTTACAGAAAGTTACTTGGGGACTGAGAGATATCTCACAGTTAAAAGCAATGACTGTTCTTGCACAGGACCCAGGTTTGGTTCAATGTGGTTAACAACCATCCAGTTCCAGAGGATTTGACACTATCTTCTGGTCTCTGCAACCACTGCAGACATGTAATACACTTAGTACATGCACACAAAACACTTAGTGGTTAAGAGCACTTGCTGTTCTTGCAGAAGACCCTGGTTTGGTACCAAGTACCCATATTGCAGCTAACAATCTTCTTTAACTCCAGTTCCAGGAGATCCAGTGCCCTCCTCTGGGTTCCTTGGGCATTGCATGGCTGTGGTGCACTTACCTGAGCAAAACACTCATACACATAAAATAAAAATAAATAATAAATTAAAAAGGAAGAAATCAAAGTATTCTTATTTTTTGGTGATATGATTCCATAATAAAGGGACCCTAAATATTCAGCCAGAAAGCTCACATATCCGTTAAGCACTTCCAACAAAGTGACAGGATACAAAATTTACACACAAAAAAGTCAGTAGCTTTCCTACACAGCAACGGCAAACATGTAGAGAGAGAAATCAGGGGCATAGCTGCACTCACAATGGCTTTGACACACATTCTCTGGTGGGTCAGTGAGATGGCTCAATGGATAACAGTGCTTCTGCACAAACCTGACAACCTGACTTTGATCCCCAGAACCCACAAGATAGAAGGAGACAGCCAACTCCACAGAACTGTCCTCTGACCTCCACACACGTGCTGCGGTAGTTCCTCCACTGGTACACCTCTCTGTCTTTCTGTCTGTCTGTCTCTCTCTCTCTCTCTCTCTCTCTCACACACACACCAAATTTAATACCTTGGAGTAAACCCAGCCACAGAAGTTAAAGCTCTACAATGAAAACATTAAAACACTGAAGAAGGAAGTTAAATACATCAGGGTATGGAGAGACCCTTCATGTCCATGGACTGCAAGAACTAATCTTGTGAAATGACCATCCTTCCAAAAGCAATCTACATATTCCAAGAAATTCCACCAGAATTTCAATGCCATTTTCACAGAAATAGAAAAAACTACCTTAAAGTTTATATGGAAGCAGAAAAGACCTCACATAGCCAATGCAATCTTGAGCAAAAAGAACAATGCTGTAGGCATCACCATATATGATTTCAAATTTTACTACTTAGCCATATAGAAACAAAGTCAGCAGTTATCACACAAAAACAGACATGTAGATCAATGGAACAGAATAGAAAACCCGTGTACAAGCCTACACAACTATAGTCATGTGATTTTTTACAAAGATGTTAATGATACATACTGGATAAAAGATAAATGGGGGTGGGAAAACTGGACACCATATGTAGAAGAATAAAATATATGTAATACATGTAGGAGACAAGAACTTCAAAACTACATTGAAATTCTATCTCACTCCTGTCAGAATTGCAATTATCAAGAAGAGAAATAATGACAAAGGTTGGTAAGGATGTGGACTGGAAGGAACATTTATGTACTTCTGGTGGGACTGTAAACGGTTCATCCACTATGGGTTTCAGTTTGGAGAGTCCTTAAAAAACTCCAGTAGCCAGGCATGGTATCACACACCTTTAATCCCAGAAGTTGGGAGGGCAGAGGCAGATCTCTGTGAGATCAAGTCCAGCCTGGTCTTTATAGAAGTTCCAGGCCATCTAGGAGATGGAGGGAGACATTGTCTTAAAAACAACAACAACAAAAAAAGAAACCTTAGCAACAGACTACCATATAACCCAGGCACAGCTATACCACTCTGGGGTATTTACCAAAGGACTTGAAGTCAACATACTACAGATATACTTGCACACCAATCTTTTTAAAATTTTTATGTATTTATTTACTTATTTTATGTGTATGGGTGTTTGCCTGAGTGCAAGTACTCCCATGTCCTGCAGTGCCCAAAGAGGCCAGAAGTGGTTGTTGGACCTCCTAGAACTGAAGTTTTGGATGGTTGTTAGCGGTCATGTGGGTGCTGGGAATCGAACCCACGTCCTCTGGAAGAATAGTTGGCCCATCTCTCCAGTCCCTTGAATATCAATCTTTATTGTACCAGTATTCACAACAGCTAAATTATAAAGCCAACCTAGGTATCCAGCAGCAGAAGAACAAATAAAGAAAATGTCTTATATAGAGAGAACAAAATTTTTAAGGGATAATTTTAGAAGAATCAAGCTTAATGTTTGCAGGAAAATGGCTGCCACTGAAGCTAATCATATGAAGAAAATAAAACTAATCTCAGCAAGACAAATATCAGGGGCTAGGAAGATGGTTCAGTGGATAAAGCAATTGCTGAGTAACTGTGAGGAATAGCGTCTGGAGCCCCAGAACTCACAAAAAGCTGGAAGGGCTTGGCGGCCTCTCGCTAATCCCAGTGCTTGGGAGTCAGAAACAAGGGATGTCTGGGGCAAGCTGGCTAGCTGAACTAGCTGAATCAGCCAGCTCCGGATCCTGTGAGAGACCCTGCCTCAGTAAACAAAATGGGGAGCCATCAAAGAAACACATAAATGTCAGTCGCTGGCTCCATGCAAGCACTCACATGTTCACTCACACACTCATGTGTGCACCCACACACATAGGAACATGCACACCACACACACAAAGATAAATATCGTATGCTTTTTCCTCATCTGTTGCTCATAGATTTTATACAAATACACAGGATCATGTATGTTTGTATGACATGAGCACAGAAACCAAACTGGCTAAGGGAATGCCAGGGACTAAGGGAGGGGGAGCGGAGAGCAGGGAGGTGCCGTTGGAATATGCTTAATGTACAATGTATACTTGTATGGAACTATCCTAATTTAACACAGTACAGTGTATAATGAATATATACAATGAAAAATGTTTTAAAAACTGTAAAACATATGATTATCTGCTATTTGAATGTCTAATTTCTCCAGATTCTAGTAGGCCTAGAAGGTTTCATTCTTTTCAGGAGAATCCAGAGACAATAGACTGACAAGTATGAAGCTTAAGAATTCTGTCATTTCTAATAACTCAGCATTAGGATAATGGAGAAATAATAATTGCCAATGTGTTCATTCTACTTAAATAAAGTCTTAGGAATTCAATAAAATATATTTTTCCTGATGCATCTTCATTAGCGGCTGGGCATCTCCACCTTTGGTGTTTCCAATAAATGACTTAACTCTATATTTTGAAGCTACTCTGGCAAGTCCTTAGCTCAGCAGCCCTGGGGAACTTCCCTGGTCTCTAACTTTCATCTCAGTCTTTCGGAAGCCATCCCTGAATTTCCTTTTCAGAGTTCTCATCAGTAGCTTCACTAAACAAGACATGGTTATTGAGGCTGGCCCACACTACGCCTTTCGACTTCTCTTTGGCCTGGCCCACTGTTTTATTCACTGGGTCTTGTTCATGGTTGACTTTCAGGGGTCTTCTTTGACTTGTCATCGCGAGGTAACATCGTGGACCTCAGAGGGCACCCACTGCAGCCCCTTGAAATGTCTGGACAAAAAGGAATCCCGGCTCCAAGCAGTCAAAGTCATGGGTTTATCATTTGTTGTGGACACACACAGGTGTTGCCTTCTCAACTTTCGTAGATCAGTTTGGATGTGTGTTGGGATGTCAGTACTGGCCATGGGATAGAGAAGTGCTCTTCCAATCCATTAATAAAGGCAAATCATACAAACTGCCTGACATTATTCTTCAATGATACCCAGGGTTTCCGAGTTTCATCGTCTGGAATGTGAAAACTGTAGTTCACTTTTGAGAAGAGAAAACTGGAGCCACCTGGGCACCTTAGGAGGGTCCTGGACAAATGACGTAGAATGGAGCCTAAGACTCTATTCCCCTCCTAGAATGTGGACTGGAATCTGACAATCCAAGCAGAAAGTCAGTCCCTCGGGTGGCTTGTGAGCCCACTACTGATAGGGATGGGGGTTCTGGTAAATTCATTGTTGTGCTCTAAAATAACTTAGGGACTGCATAATGCTTGGCTGCCTGGGCCTTGACAACTCCTAGAAGCTGAGGCCCTATGCTCTAAGGTCACCTTTATTTTCATGAATCTCTCTCTGCCCAGGCTTAAAATACTGATTTAGGCCATAAAGTAAAACAGTGACTTGCATACCCTCATGAGAGCAATTATTCCCTTTACATGTCAGTCCTTGAGACTTAGCCCTGCTGGGGGCTATACATTTTGAAAGACAGGTACTTTTTCATGTAAGTTGGCAAGTCTTTCAGCTTGCTGCTCGATGATGCAGTGGGTAGCTGATGTTTTAGAGCAGCAGACACTCAAATCTCCATCTTACATGGAATTGTTGACATAGGCGTAAAAGAGTTGTTCAGTTGTACAGGATATATCTTATCTTAAAATATCCTAAATATCTAAACTTACACTATCATTTTACCTCTCTATAAAGAACAAAATTCTAAAGGGTAGAGATAATATCTTATTTATTTCTACCTAACCAAGATGACTAGCTTTTTTATACTTGGTATGCAAAATAATTTAGGTTATTTACATTCTAACACTTCTGAGAAGTCCTCTGTTTATTGCAGTTTTCCCAAGTACCTAATGTTAAGACCAAGGACTCCAGGGGTGTGGTTCTTACTGTGTCACAGGGTCAAATGCTGCTTACAATTGCCTATAGAAATAGGAAGAGACATGTTTGGAACCTGGTACACCGCAGCGTCACTATGGATCCGTGATGTGCAAGTGTCTACTTACCACACTGGCCTTGCTAAGTGCTGGGGTGTAGTATGAGCCAGTGTTCCTCAGCGTTATAGCTCTGTTAGTGTTTACACAAAGAAACAACTATTGGCTCTCACATATTGGCCAGTAGAAGCTGGCCACATGCATGGAATTCATTTCCCAGTCTCATCTATTTCTATCCTTAGGTTGATTTGCTTTTGTTTTTGCTGCAGAATCTTGCCTTTCTTTGTACTTAACTTTGGCTGGGATGTTCCCTGTTCATCCTAATAAGTAATCCTTTAGTAATTTTGATCCTCCAAGAGAAGAGCTGTGACTTCTATACTCCCTTTTCCTAGAAGCCTCCTTGGCTTTGGAAAAATCTACCCATCTCTCTGACTACTTGTGGCAGACAGAATTCTTTATTCTTCTTCTTCCCTGTAACGCACAGGAGCACTGCCCATCCCGCCCCCCCCCCGCCCCCATCTCCCGAGGGTATTGAACTTGGCTATGGAACTTGGTTTGGCCAATGGAATAAGAGCAGTAGTGACAACTGGAGCTTTGATCTGAAATCTTATGATTCATGCCAGCCTTCTAGCATTCTGCCATTCACTCACAGAAAGGATAGACATGTAAATAGCTGTTGTTCTTTTAGGCATTTTAGAAAGACTTGTGGAATAGTGTTGAAACAGAGTTGTGGCTTGATGCCAAGCCCAGATGACATCAATTAAAACCAACAACACAGCTGAGGGTAACTGACTCCAGACAGATGAATAAGAAATGAATGTTAGCTGTATGTGGTTGACATACCTGTAATGTTAGCACCGGGAGACTGAGGCAGGAGGATTATGAATTTGAATCCAGTCTGGGCTATATGTTAGATTCTGTCTCAAAAGTAAAAAAGGAAGACAGGAAGGTAAGGAGGCAGGGAGGGGAGGGGAGAGGAGAGGGGGAAGGGAGGGGAGGGAAGGAAGGGGAGGGGAGGGGAGGGGAGGGGAGGGGAACCGGGAAAGCTGGTTAGTTGGTGCTTTACATGTCACTGAGATTTGAAGTTACTTGTTACTCAGCAGTAATGCAGTAGAAGCTGTCCAATGAACTTCATATACTGGTGAGTGTTGGGGAGAGAGGGCAAGTAACAGTAGAGTTCAAGGCTTAGGATCAAGACCTTCAAGAGGAAGGAAGTGAGAATGAACTCAGGAAGCAGCTGAAAGTAAAATGCCAGCCCGGACAACAGCCTTGGCTAACTCCACAGGGGCGCTAGAGAGAAAATGAACCACAGGGATGTCCACTCCAGACCCCAGTGACCAGGCCTGGGTGACGGCTGTCTTAGAAAGGGTGTGACCTTAAGGTGAGGTGGCTCTTTGCAGTGTGTACAGTCTCTGGAGGGGCTGACGACAGAGCAATGTCTGACAGTGACCCTCTCCAAAGCCAGGCTGCAAGTCTTCCTTTAACAACAAACTGGAGCGTAGATCATCAAATCGACCAGTGTCCTCCGCCTACCACGTGACCACCTGGGGACCTTGAGGGGACAGGACAGTTCTGAACTGTTGCCTCCTGCACAGCACTGGTCACATGCACATCTGTCTGACAAAGAAGTCTCATTCTGGTGCATTTCCTTGTGCAATACAAAGTTGTCAAAATTCATATGATTTTACAACTTGACCCAAAAATCCTTTCAGCAACAAGATGACCACAGGGCAAGTTCAGTGCCATGTGGCTGGAGCTTCCTTAGGTTCAGGGCACCAGCGGAGCTGACACACTGCGGGGCATGAGGGAAAAAATTTTGCTTTTGACTCGAGGAAATCTCTACTGTGTTGTAATGAGTCTGTAAAACTGAAAGTGTCCTAAAATAAAAGGCTGGTTCTAGAAAGTGCTCAGAAACAAAAGGAATTGATTAACTTTGTTTTCTATTTTTTACATTATTTCGTCCTGTACCAAGTAGAAAAGAAACTTGTGCCTATTTCTAGTTCCTTGTTATCTCCACAGTAAAATAGCACCTTCGGCAGCCACGGGAGGGTTTGCTGGTTTCTGGGAACGGCGGCACAGACCTTCCCTGCCAGGGCCCGTTTTCTGGCTCAGTAGTATCAGTGGCCTTTGACTGGCGAATTGGCCACCTTCCTGTAGGTGACAGATCGCCGACTCTCCCAGGCCAAGTCTTAGTCTGAAGGCTCGCTAAGCTAAATGGAGGAGACAGGGACGGGCCTTATAAGGGGAGTCTTTCCTTGATTTTTAAAGCGTATTCTCTCGTAGACTGTTTTGGATGTGCTCCCCTTTCAGAATGGGCTCTGTGCACATCTCTTCTTTTACATTTACTGAACCTAGAGGTAAGCACACGTGCCATTTGTTGCCATATGTAACCCTGTCTCCCAGGGAACTGTTGATTGGGTGTATCCCTGATTTTCCTTGAAGAAACTATCCTTTTTGGATTTTATTTTGTCATGTTTAAAGTACACAAGCCAATTATGGTTGTTTTTAATTTGTGTTTTTTTTCTGAAACCAATAGCTCTAGATAACATTGGGCCAATCATGACTCTGCTAAGAGTTTAGAACTGGATCTGAGATTTCCACTTCAGTACTGACCTGTCCTAGTGAACTGAGATGAAAACGCTTGGGAGCTGTGTACAATTACCTTTAGTCATGTTAGTTTCCTGACGCTTGTCGCCAAAACTAACCTCATTTATTTGGAGCAAATTTGCCTTTAGTGAGCACAAAAGAGGGCAAGAAAGGTAGCTGGTTATAACGGTATGCCAGGTCTTGTGACAACTTTTGTATTAATTATCCTGATAATCTTTGTGTGCTCTAAAATGAAAATTGCTAATGATATGATTGTGGGCTCTATGTCTTCACCATAATCTCAGCACAACCTCCAGCTTTATGTTTCAGTGTGTCCTTCAAATATGCTGGTAGAATATGAGTCCCGCTTTCCTCTTCTGAACCATGTCTAGAACGTTGTAAGGGACTTATATTGGTTTTGGTTTCCCCATGTCTATTTGTCGATCTTTGATACCTTAATCCTTGATTTTCCTTGGGGAAACTGTCTTCCGTGGTTTCTTTAAAAATTTTTTTTGCATGGATTTATTTTTTGTGTGTGGGCATGGGGTGAGTGGGTGCACAGACCATAGTGCACATGTAGTCAGAGAACAACTTTCAGGAGTCTGTTTTTCTTCTACCACATGGATTCCAGGGATTGAACTCAGATCATCAGACTTGGCAGCAAGCACTGTTGCCCACAGCGCCATCTTGCAGCTCTCCTGGGTTGAAGGGTCCTTATTCACAGACCTTTTCAGTTGTATAAGCTAATATAAATCCCTCTTATCGAAGCCGGTAGAAGGCACGTCTCTGACACTTGCAATTGAAGGAGTCCAGTTTAACCAAATCACTAGAAGCATATGTCCCTTCCCCACCACACCCGTGTGTGTGCCTGTGGGGGCGGGGTGGAGTGCGGGGTGTGTGTCTTTCAACAGGCTTTGGTTTAAAATATGCACATCATTTAAGAGACAATATGCCTGATCTCTTTTTTTAAGGCTTGGCTAGCGGAAGGCATTTTGAGTATTTAGTTGAATATCTTTCTTCTCAATTTCTTTCTTTCTTTTAAAGATAAGGTCTCCCTGTGACCAGGCTAGCCTTGGCCCCACAGAAATCTGTCTGCCTCTGCCTCCCAAGCGCTGGGATTAAAAGTGTGTACCACCACACCCAGATTTCTTCTCAATTTCTATCTTTTTCCTCAGAGTAAAAATTACTGTCAAAGATTTATCAAGACATGAGTTTATTGTACTCTTCTATATGTGTTATTTCACTTAGTCCTCAGCAAGTGAAGGAGGTGTTGTCTTCATTGCATCCAGTAAAAGATAGATTCAGAGAAGTGAGGGACTGGCTCATAGATCCGTAATAATGGCAGTGGCACAGATGGGAGAATGTTTCCAATGTGCCAAATGCCATTTGTTTAATTTTATTTGTTGTTTAATTCCATTTATTTAATATGTACGAGCATTTGGCCCTCATGTATGTAAGTATACCAATACACGCAATGCCTGTGGAGGCTGGAAAAGGGTACTGGATCCCCCAGAGCTAAAATTACAGATGGTGGTAAGTTCTGGGAATCAAACCCAGATCCTTTTCAAGAGCAGTTAGTGCTCTTAACTGCTGAGCCATCTCTCCAGCTCCTACCTTTTGTGTTTTATATTTAGTAAAGTTAGAAAGACTGAAGCAAAAATGTCCAAGAATATGCCTAAGATTATATTATAAATGTGTACTATTCCACACCTAGTGATGAGCAAAACCAAAGCTTGAATTCTCCTGACTCTGCCTAAATGATTTCGTAAGGTATTGTTAAAGACAACAATGTAGCAAAACCCAGCAAACCCAGCCACTGGAACAAGAGTGAGCACAACAAAACGAGATCCTCAAGCCAGAATCTGAAAGAATGGTTTTTCTTAGCACCCCAACAGCAATGCAAAGGATTTATTTTGCTTTAAATGTTCAGTATTTGGGATGTGGCAGTACCCACCTTAAATGCCAGCACCAGGCAGAAGTGAGAGAATATATATGAGTTCAAGATTAGACTGGTCTACATAGTGAATTCCAGGTCAGCCAGGGCTACCTAGTGATACTCTGCCTCAAAAAAAGAAAGAAAAAAAAAGAAAGACAGAAAGAGAAGAAAGAAGGAAGGACGGATGGACCGAAGAAATAGACAAAGAAAGAAAACAAAATTAAATTAAAAGACTTCTTTTTAGCTTTAAAAAAAATATTCTGTATATTAATTCTCTGTCAGATGAAGATCTTGTAAAGATTTTCTACCATTTTTTTTGGTTTGTCTCTTCACTTAATTAACTTCTTCATTTGCTGTGTAGAAGTTTTTAATTTCATAAGGTTACATTTGCCAATTGTTGGCTTTATTTATTAAGTAACTAGAATCCTATATCTTGAAGTGTTTTCTTTAATTTTTCCTCTAGGTGTTTCATAGTTTCAGCTCTTATGTTAAGGTCTTCGATTCATTTAAAGTTGATTTTTTTACAGGGTAAGAGGTATGGATCTAGTTTCATTCTTCTACATGTGGATATCTAGTTTCCCCAGCACCATTTGTTGAAGAAACTGTCTTTGCATCAATATATTTCTTTGGCATCTTTGTTTAAAATTCACATGCCTGTCGGCTTAAAGATTGAGTATGATTCCTTTATTCTGTTCCATTAGTTTACATGTCTGTTTTCTGTGTGAGTACTATGCTATTTTTATCACTCTCTTGCTCTTCAGGGTAATTTGAAATCAAGCATAGTAATGCTTCCAATGTTAGTCTCTTTACTCAGTATTGCTTTGGCTAACTGGGATCTTTTGTATGTCAATATGAACAATAAGATTGCCTTTTCTATATCTGTGGAGAATGGGGTTAGAATTTTGATGGCAGTTATAGTAAAGCTTTATATTGCTTTTGCTAGAGCAGCTATTTTCACAATATTAATTCTCAAAATTCATGAGCACAGACGGTCTTTCTGTCTTCTAACATCTCCTCAATTTCCTTTAGCAGTATTTTAAAGTTTCCATTGTTTAGATCTTTTACTTCCATGATTAGAAGTATTCCATGATTTTTTTTTCCAGGTTATTGTGAATAGAATTATTTCCCTGATTTCCTCCTCAGTATGTTTGTCATTGGAAACTAGGAAGGCCACTGAGTTCCAGGCCAGCTGGGGCTACAGAGACCCTGTCTCTCTAAAAACTGAAAGAAAGGAAAAAGAAAATTATTGACTCAGTTGAAGTTGTTACAACAGGGGCTGAAGATGGTTCAGCATTAAGAGTACCTGCTGCTTTTGCAGAGGACCCAGGTTCAGTTCCCATCACTCAGCGGGCAACTCACAGTGGTCCATAACTCTAGTTCCAGGGGATCTGATGCCCTCTTCTGGCCTCCACAGAAATCGCAGGCACATGGTGCACACGCATACACGCAGGCAAAACTCTCATACCCATAAAATAAAAATAAATGCATCTTCAAAAAAGAAAAGAGTAACAACAGCTTTCTCACACCTCAGTGGCTGAAAACCTGGTGACTGGTCAGCCCATGGGCTGGGTGTTTCAGCAGTCCCAGCCTGGAAAGCAGAAGTTCCTGGCTAGTCCTTGGTCCATGATAGAAACCTGTAAACACTAGCTCTGATAGTGAAGAAATCAGCAGCAGCGGCAACCAGGCAAATCAAGAGCGAAGGTGAAAGGAGCAAAAGGTGAATGATCTTCCTTTTCTCATGCCCTTGTAAAAGAATATTTGGTCTGTCACCAAAGGGTGCTACCCCCATTCGGGGTGGGTCTTCACATATCAGTTAAAGCAATCGGGAAAATTCCTCAGCTGAGGCTGATTCTAATTTGAGTTGATTCTAATTTGAGCAAGTTATGTTAAAACTAATCATCACATATATCATCTGAAAATAAGGGTATTTTGACTTCTTTTTTTCTTTGTGTCCTTATCTTCCTCTCTTGTCTTACTACTCTGGGTAAGACTTCAAGCACTGTCTTGAATAATAGTGATGAAGTGGACAGCCTTGTCTTTTTCTTGATCTTATTGGGAATGCTTTAAGTTTTCTCTCATTTAACATGCTGCCAGCTGTAGGTTTGTCACATACAGCCTTTACTCTGTTGAAATATAACCTCTATTCCTAGTCCCTGCATGTTTTTTATCATGAAGGAATGCTAGATTTTATCAAAGATCTATTGAGATGATCATGTGATTTCTGTCCTTGAGTCTTTATATGAATATTGAACTGCATATGTGAAACCATTCTTGAATCTTTAGAATGAAATAAAATTGATCATAATGAATGAACTCTTGGCTGTGTTGTTCTTTTGTTTTGTTTGTTTGTTTTTTGGTCTTCTATATTCATCAGGCAGAGTGATCTGTAACTTTCTTTTCATTTTTCCTTTTGGTCTTTTTTGTGACAGACCTGGTCTGGAACTCACTATATAGAGCTAACTGGCCTCAATCTTGCATCCACATGCCTCTGTCTTTACCTCTGCCTCCTGGGCACCAGAATTGAAGACCGGCCACCACACTCAGCTTGTAAATTTTCTTTTCATTGTATGTAGTTAGAGTTCTATAAAGAATGACTGCACCTCACTAGAGAGGCTGAGAATCTGGTAGTTGCTCCGTCCATGAGGCTAGAAGTCTCAGTAGTCCAAATCTGGTGCTGAAGGCCTGATGGATTCTTGGAGATCTGCTAGTCTTTCATTTACCTTGGAATCCAAAGAAGTTGGTCACAGAGGCAAGACAAATTCACCACTGAGAGAAAAGGCAAGCAGCAAAAGGCTCGAACTCCCTCCTGCCACAGCCTTGAAAGGCTGCCATCGGAAGACAGCGCCCACATGCAGGTTGGGTCTTCCAGCTTCAAATGATCCAATGAAGAAGGTCTCTCTCATTTCAGTTAATCCCAGATCCAATCATTGACGGCCAGGATTGGACATCACATCAGGTCTTTATTTGACTTTGCTGTTCAGGTAATAGTGGCTTCATAAATTAATTAAGAAGCATTCCTTTCTTTTCTGTTTTACCGAATAATTGTATAAGGACCGGTGCTCATTCTTTATACGTTTGTCTGGGCCTAGACTTTCTTTGATTGGGAGACTTTTAGTCACTACCTCAATCTCATTGCTTGTTATAGGTCTGTTTATTTATTTATCTCATCTTGGTTTAAGTTCAGTAGACCACATGATCCAGAATTTCACCAACTTGGTCCCATGTTCCAATAGGGGCATCTGGGGCCGTGCTATGATCAAACAGTCGCCTCATCACCTTGAACCCTGGAGCCGGGCATGGGGAGGCAGATCAGGAGGCCTTCTGCTCCAGGAAGTGAAAGCAGTCAGGCGGTGTTTTTCCTGATCACAGACATGCTGGGTTTCCCTGTGTCCTTGTTTCTACATCCCTGCCCCATTTCACCCCCATGGGCAGCTGGAACAAGTGATGAGACATCCTCCCACTGGCGCCATGATTTAAGTCGACTGCCCCTGATGCCCCAGCAGCTCCCCCAGCCATTTTGGATTTTTAGTCATTCTCTTTCTTACTTTTCACATCTTGAGTTCAGAATCCTGTGGCAACTGGGTTTATCAACTTGCAGAACCACTGTTTCTAATCTGTGAAGGAGCCTGGCTTATCCCGGAGTAAAAGTTCCTAACCCAGGAAACTTCTGAAAACCCATTCCCTTTCTATGAAGCCTTGGATTTTAGCCATCTGCTCTAGAACCGTTAGGACATGTGACTGCCTTCACCACACATGGCAAGGACAGTCGAATCCTGTTTTTCAATCCAATCTGTTTGTATCTTTACATTTATTTATCTGTATATCCATTATTTGTGTATTTATTAGTTATTATGTGTGTGAGTGTTTTGCCTGCATGTATCCAGATGCATTCATGTGTGCAATGTCTGCAGAGACCAGAGGAGGGTATCAGACCCGTTAGAACAGGAGAATCGGACAGTTCTAACCGCCATGTGGATGCTGGGAGCTGGATGGTGATCCTTTGTAAGAGCAGCCTGGTCTTTTGATTGGGACATTCACTGAGACCATTCATTAGAGCTCTTATTGAAAGGTCTGTCGTTCTGTGGACTGTGTAGTCTTCAGTGTCCCTAGTCCTCATTGTTTAACTACTTCTCTGGCATCTTTTACTTTCCCATGTGCTTCTTGGATATGTTTATCAGTCTCATCGGTCCAAATAATTCCTTCCAGAGTCATCAGCTTAGTAGTCATAACTTCCTTTGGTCTGCTTTTATCATGGAATGTGTTTATGCTCCATCAATTGAGCGGACAGTTTTACTGGATCTTGTAGTCTAGGTCAGTAGTTGCAGTGTTTCAGAACTTGAAGTGCACTATTCCACGCCCTTTTACTTTTGAAGTTTCTGTTGAGAACTGAACAGTTAATGTGACTTGGTGTTCTTTTCTCTTAGTTCTCAATATACCTTTTCTGATTCCGTATATTGAGTGCTTTAACTATAAAATGACATGGGGAGTTTCTTTTTGGTCCTGTCTATGTGGTGTTATATGTGTCTCTTGTATTTGATTGGGGCTGTCTAGATTTGGCAAATTTTCTGTTCTAATAATTGTTTTGAAAATATATACTATGTCTTTGGCATGGAGTACTTCTCTTGCCTCTATAACCATAATTTGTAAATTTAATCTTTTCATTATGTCCCAAAGATGTTGCATGCTCTGTTGCTATGTTTTTTAAAAAATTGTCATTGTTCTTGACTGAATTCCCAGTTCTTTTACTTTGTCTTCAAGCCCTGAAATTCTGCCATCCCCATGATTCATTTACTGGTGAGACTTTTCACAGAGTTTTTAAAATTTGAATTATTGAAATTTTCATGTCTGGTATCAGTTCCATTTGTTTTTCTGCAGGATTTCTATCTCTTTGCTGAATTCCATTTTTCACATCCTGTAGTCACTTCCTTATTTCATTCAGATGTTTGTGTTTCCTTGGACTTCAGTCAGGAGTTTATTCATGTTTTCTTTCTTTTTCTTTGAATATATTTACCTTCATTCTTTTGAATTCTTCATCTGGGATGTCTTCTATGTTGCTCTAACTGTAGACTACTACTTGGATTGGTAGATTTGGGGGAGAGATATACTCTCTTGATTTTTCTTGTACTTGTGTTTTTGCACTTGGATTTGTGCCCTGAGAGTCGCACTGTTGACTAAATTCTTCTCATCTATTTAAGTGGCTTCTCCTTTCAGTGAGACCCTCTGTGATGTTTAGAGGGGGGATGAGGTTAGGCTGTAGGAGGGTCGAGGTGTTATTTTCTCTGAGCTGTGTTTGGAGCACCAGCTTCTATCCCCAGTTCTCCCCATGTGGACAGAAACAACAGTCACTCTCCAATGGTAAACCCATTTTGAAAATGGAGCAATAATCAACTATAAAGCAATAAATCCCTTAAGTACTAATTATTTTAGAGAATAAACGGATGTTAATACTATTATGTTCATTGACATATTAGTTATTGTTTATTTGAGATTATTATTTTCCTTCACTTTGTCGATATCATAGCACTTGATGCTTTCCTATTCATTATTTGCTTAACTATCGTTCTAGCGTGGTTATTTTCTCCAAAACCTTGCAGGATTATTTACTTTCTTTTCAGTCCTAAGGAAGGAATCCTTCTAATACATTTTTTAGGAGGGACTTCTTCGTCATGAATTCCTTTAACTTGTTTTTATCATGAAAGTTTTTCTTTCTCCTTTAATTATGAAAGATAATTTTGTTGGGTATGCCATCTTGCTTGGCGGTTGTATTTCAGAACTTAAATTACATAATTTCAAGCCCTCTTGGTTTTTAAATTTTCTGTTGAGAAATCTGCTGGTATTATGATGCGCCCACCTTTCATGTGACTTGGTATATCTTTCTTGCCACTTTAAATATACTTTTTTGTTCTGTATATTTATTGTTTTGACTACAGAATGGCATGAGGAGAGTCTTTGTTCATGTTCTAAAGGTCTCCTCTACCTGGATTGTTATCTCTTTCCTTAGATTTTGGGAGTTTTCTGCTATGATTTCATTCAAAATGTTATCTATGTCTTTAGCCTGAAATTCTTCTTCTATACCATGATTAATAGATTTGGTTCTTTCATAGTATTCAATAGATCTTAAGGGTTCTAGTCGTACATTCTCATTCATTTATCTTTGTCGCTTTGTGGCCACCCAGTTCCTCTACCTTGTCTCCCAGGCCTGACATTGAGCTATTCCTGTGATCCATTCTATCGGTGAAGCTTTCCATAATGTCTGTAATTTTACTTATTACATTTTTCCCCTCTGGTATTTTAGATTTCTCCCTATGTGTACCTCTTCATTGAATTCTACTTTCATATCCTACATTGGCTTCCTTATTTCATTCAACTGTTTGTGTTCACGTAGAATTCATTCAGAAGTTTGTATTCCTTTTCATTTTGAACATATTTATAATTATTGTTTTGAATTCTTTGTCTTGGATTTAATTTAATGCATTCACATTGAGGACATTCCTGTGAAAATTAAGAATTTTTGGCTGAGTCATGTTGCCACAGTTTTTTATGTTTCTTATGATTTTACATTGTGACTTGCACATCTGGAGTTATGTCATTGGTTGGATTTGGTGTGTGTGTGTGTGTGTGTGTGTGTGTGTGTGTGTGTTCATGTATGCTACAGTGTATATGTGGATGGCAGAGGACAACTTTCAGGAGTTCATTCTCTCGTTCCATCATATGGTCCTTGAAATCAAGCTCTTGTCAACAGGCTTAACAGTAAATGCCTGTACACAGTGAGCCCTTTTGCCAGATCTGGTTAGATTTTTTTTAATTACCCTTCTTTGCTGAAAGTGCTTGCAGTGTTCAAGAGGGATTAGGTTGTAGCAGGGTTGAGGTTTTATTTTTATTTGTGAGGTTGGTGTTCAGGACACTTACCTGAAATGAGTACTGTCTGAAAAACAATTACTATCAGAGAATAAGCCTACTGTGAATGTGTAATAAGAGCAAATTAAGAAACAATCACTGAGGCCAGTGAGGTGGCTCAGTGGGTAAAGGTACCTGTCATCAAGGCTGATGACCTGAGTTCAATCCCTGTGTCCTGCATGGTGGAGGGAGGGAACCAACTCCAAAAAGTTACCCTATGAGCCCCACACATGTGCAGTGGCATGAGAACACACACAAATAAATAAATGTAAAAAAATTAGTTAAAAATAAACAGGAAGATAGAACATAGGTGAAATGACATGGAGAAGAATAAGGAGGGAGGTTGATGTGGCAGTGGATGGGACGGTAGGGCAGAGGAAGGTGTGGAGGGAGAGACGCTAGCTCTAAGTGTATTTGAAAAAGCTGTACAGAAACCTACTATTTTATAAGCTTCATATATATATTTATATAAAAGTGTTTCATTGGCGTTACCCTGCACATATACAGGAGCTGCACAGGGTTAAGCCAGTCAACATTTTAGCCTGGAGAGGGGATGGGCTTATGAACCTGTCCCTAATGGAACAGCTATTGATAATTGATGGCTTCTGGGGGAGAGTCAGTTTTCTTTGAGGTGTGACTCCTAGCAGGTCAACCATGCTCCAGTGAATGGCTCCACCCCATGAGTATATAGGCAGCACAAGTTTGACTCAATGGATTATTTATATATATATAAAAAAGGCCACAACATTGCAAGGGTAGGGAGGAAGAAGTGAATCTGGGAGGAGCAGGGGGAAGAAGTGGAGAGATGAATATGATCCAAATACATTGTATGAAATTCTCAGTTAATTAATAAAATTATATCCAAAATTGAATAATCATCTCGTAAACTCCAATCATTTTGGGAAGTAAAGGAACATGATAGTGTGATATGCACAAAGATACTTTGGTTATGAGTGGAAAGGAAAAAAAATCAGTAAGACTAATGATTAGAGTCAATAGAGAAAAAGTAGAGGAGTGAAAAATAAATAGACAAGGAAAACAGTTAGGGTGGGTGGGTTTTGGCTAAAGGCAGAACAGAAAGAGGTAAAGAAATGCAATGTGGTAACCTGAAAGGATCCAAGGTGTCAGGAGGCCAAGAGAAAGAGGCCCCCTAAACCCCCTGTTCTTTCAGAGAGCCTCTCACAGGAAAAGGAAAAGCTAGATGGGGAAGAGGAAGGGCATGGGGACAGGGAGGGAGGGAGGGAGAAAGGGGGAGGGGGGTGGAGAGAGAGAGGGGGATGGAGAGAGGGAGGAAGGGAGGGAGATGGAGAGAGGGAGGGAGGGAGGAAGGGAGAGAGAGAGGGAGGGAGGGAGGGAGATGGAGAGAGAGGGAGGAAGGGCATGGGGACAGGGAGGGAAGGAGGGAGGGAGGGAGGGAGATGGAGAGAGGGAGGGAGGGAGATGGAGAGAGGGAGGGAGGGAGAGAGAGAGGGAGGGAAATGTAGAGAGGGAGGGAGGGAGATGGAGAGAGGGAGGGAGGGAGGAAGATGGAGAGAGAGGGAGAGGGAGGGAGGGAGGAAGGAAGGAAGGGAGGGGAGTAAAGCAGGACTGAGCTGGCCTGACATGCTGACAGAAGAGGAGGCCGGGTCCCCTGAAGCGGGAGTGGTTGAAGTCTCCTGACATAGGTGCTTGGATCTGAACTTAGGTCCTCTGTAAGAGCAGCAAGAAACACTGCACATCTCTGCCTTTGAAAGTTTATAATTTTACTTCACTATGAGACTACAGATATTTGGGTGTCACTTGCCTCTTCCCTGGATATTCTAGTAGACCACGCCTGCATGTCATTCACCATCTCGGAACTCCGTGATGTTTGGTTTTAGTTATCAACTTGACACAGCCTAGAGCCGCCTGGGAGTGTCTACACTGGGTTGACCTGTGGACAGTTTTTTTTTTAAGTACTGGCGTGGGAGGACAGAACCCAGTGTGGGTGGAACCATTCCCACTGAGGTCCTGAAGGAGGTCCTGAAGTCTGTAAGAGGGGAGAAACTTAGCTAAGTACAGGCACTCAAGTAAGCATGCATACATTTTCCCCTCTCTGCTCTTGACTGTAGATGTGATGTGACTAGCTGCTTCAGGCTCCTGCCACTGTGGGGTTCCCGCAATGAGCTGAAACCCGGAACAATAAGGTAAAGTGAACCCTTTCTCCACATGTTGCTTTTTGTCAGGATATTTTATCACAGCAACAGAAATGAAATGATAGCCATCCCTTGGATTTTGTTTTGTTTCTAAAGTAGGGTCTCCGCCCTGGCTGTTCACAAATTCATGGCAATCCTTGTGCTTTGGTCTCCAGAGCCCCGCCATTAAAGTTGGGAACCTATTTTTAGGTTACTTAGTAATGCAGCAAAATTATTTAATAAAATTTTAAAACTCTAGGACTTATGACTTTTATGACTTGTTAAATCAGTAACCAAATCATTGTTAATGTTGGGAATTATCTGCTTCAATTTTTCTGGAGATCCTTATCAAAGATCACAAATTACTATGCAAAACTGAGTAAGGAAGGAGAGTTATTACAGAAATGGTTAAAAGTACTGGTTGCTCTTGCAGAAGACCTAGGTTTGGTTCCTAGCACCCACATAGCAGCTAGCAACTGTTTGAAACTCTAGTTCCAAGGCTTCCAGTGCTGTCTTCTGGCCTCTGTGGGCATTATACACATATGATATACTTACACACATGCAGGAGAAACACTCATATAAAAAAAGTAGAGGTGTGATTAGAAACAATAATCTTTGGGTTAATTATATTTTTCAAGATAATATTTTAGTGTATTTTTGTTTTTTAATGAGCCTATATTGACACATTATTTAATAACTACAGATTATAGTTTATATTAGAATTTGTTTTGTGTTGTATATTCTATGGGTTTTATCATACAAAATAATGCCACTGTCCCAAAGAATCCCATGTTCCATAGGGTTCATCCTTCCCTCCTCCGAACCCTGGAAGTTTCTGATGGATTTCTATGGTTTTGCTAGAGTAAGTCACCTTATCAGATGGACTTCTTTTACTTAAAATATATATTTAAGTTTACTCCATGTCTTTTCATGGTTTTGATAATATGTTTTTTAAAGATTTTTTTCATTTTTATTTTATGTGCATGAGTGTATTATCTGCTTGTATGTATGTGTACCACGTGAGTACAATGCTTGTGGAGGCCAGAAGAGGGCATCAGGTCCTTTGGAACTGGAGTTACAGACAGTTGCAATCTGCCATGTGGTGCTGGGAATTGAACCCAGGTCTTCTGGGTGCCATGCTTTTAACCCCTGGACCATTTCTCCAGTCTCAGCACATTTCTGCTTAATGTTGAATGATTTCATTGTCTGAATGTCCCAGTTTATTCATAACCTATATAAGCACATTTTGTTGGTTTCTGACTTTTTGTAATTATGAATAAAGCTGCTATAAATACTTGTGTGCAGGTTTTTGTGTGAGCATAATCTCTCTTTCTCTTTCTCTCTCTAATATTTTAAGATAGGATCTAACTATGTGGCCTAGGCTGGCCTGGAACTTGTGATCCTCCTTTCTCCAGAGGGCTGGGCTTACAAGTGTTGGCCACCCTGCCTCCCTGGCTCATTTAGATGAATGCCAAGAACAATTTTCAGTTCATGTGGTAACCCTATTTTCAGTTAAGGCTGCTTCGCCTTCCCACAAGCACTGAGTAAGCCTTCCTTTGTTCCACCTCCTCTTTAGCCTTTGTTGTTGTCAGTGATCTGTTTTGACCATTCTAAAGCAGTATAGAGCATCTTTTCACATGCTTATTGGCCATTTGTAGGTCTTCTTTCAGAAGGTGTCTGTTCAGAACCTTTACCAATTTTTAAATTGAGTTGTGTGTTTTCTTAATGTTAAGTTTTATGTATTTTGTATGCTGAACTTTTATCAGATATACCATTTGTAAGTATTTTCGCTCTCTGTCTGGGTGATCTTTTCATTCTCTCAACAATGACTTTCTCAGAGGAAAAGTTTTTTAATTTGAATGAGGTCCAATGTTTTTCTTATATAGATTGTGCTGTTAATATTGTGCCTAAAAAGTCATCATCAAACTCAGTGTCACCTGAGAATTTTAATTAGTATACAAAACATTAAGTTTCATGTGCATTTCCCAAACTTAATTGTTTTGTTAGCCTCTTCCCTGCCCTTCTGTCACCCCAGTAGCCTCCTATCCACTTTTATACGCTTTATATATCTTCCTTCTTTTTCAACACTTCTGCCTACTGCCTAATGGTTACAAGAACCCATATCCCCACACCACCCACATATATGAATATAAAACTATTTAAATCTAGGATCTGTATATGAGAGCACATTCATATTAGTATTTCTAAATTTAGGTTATCTTGCTTAATATAATAGTATACAGATTTATTCATTTTCTTGCAAATTTCATCATTTCATTTTTCTTTATGACTGAATAAAATTTCATTGTATATATGTGCCACATTTTCATTATCTCTTTATAGGTTAATGGAACTCTAGACTAATTTCATGTCATTTTTTACTGTAGATAGAGCAACACTAAACATGAATCTATGAGTACCTCTATAGTAGAATAGAGTCCTTTGAATATATGCCCAGAAGTGGTAGAGTTGAGTCATATAGTAGTTTTAAGGATTTTTGTTGTTATATTTTATTTTTATTTGATTTGTATGAGTGTTTGCCTGCATGTATGTAACTGTACCATATGAATGCAGTGTCTACAGAGGCCAGAAGAGGGTACTGGGTCCCCTGGAACTAGAGATACAGCCATGTGGGTGTTGGACACTGAATACTGGTCCTCTGCAAGAGCAGCCAGTGCTCTTAATTGTTGAACCATCTCTCCAGCTCCTTATTTTAAGTTTTTGAGAAACTTCTATAGTGATTTCTATAATGGCTGTACCAGTCGCAAGTCTACCAGCGGTGACAAAGGGTTCCCGCCCCACATCCTCACCAGCACTTCCGGCTTTGTTTCTTTGATAGTACCTCTTCTGACCAGGGTGAGATAGAATCTGAGTAGTTTTAGTTTGCATTTCCCTGATGGCTAGCAGTACTGAATACATTTCTGAATATCTGTTGATCATTTTGGTTTCTCCTCTTAAGAACTGTCTGTTCCTTTCATTAGCCCATTTATTAATTGGCAGTTTTTTGATGTTTTTGTCATTGTTCTTTTGCTGTTTAATGTTTGCAGTGTTTTGTATAGTATAGACATTAACCTCTTATCTGAAATAAAGCCGTCAAAGATTTTCTTCCATTTTGTAGGCTGTCTGTTTAGTTTGCTGTTCTTTGTTGGTTTTTAATTTTATGTAACCCCATTTGTGAACTCAGCTCTTAGGGTGATGGCCTGTGCTGTTGGAGTCCTGCTCAAAAAGTTCCTGCCTATGCCCGTAGCTTGAAGTATTTTCCTTATCGTTTCCTCTAGTGGTTTGAGTATTTTAAGTTTCAAGTTAAGATTTTTTTTGGTCCATTTGGGGTTGATTTTTGAAGGGTGATAGTTCTGAAGTGGAGTATCCAGTTTCCCAGCATCATTTCTGGGAAAGGCTTATTTTTCTGTGCATATATTAGATGCTTTTGTCAAACATCATATGCCCATGTCTGTGTGGTTTTACTTCTCTGTTCTCTTTTCTGTTCCGTCGGCACACACGCCCGTTTTGTGCCTGCACGATGCTGAGTTGCATTTATTATGCCAGTACTTTGTTGTGTGACATTTATTGATTTGTGCATGTGGATCCAGCCTTGCATCTCTGGTATAAATCTAACTACGGCCTTATGGCATAACCTGAAGTCAAATATTGTGATGCCTTCAGTATTGTTTTTTTGGCTTATGATTCCTTTTATTGTTACTTATTTTTGTGTTTCCATAGGAATCTCTGGATTTTCTCTGTAGTTCTATGAGGAATGTCACTGAAATTTTGATTGGGTTTTAGTACTGTAGCTGTTATCACAACATCAGTTTTACCAGTCAAGAAGCACAGAAGGGCTTCCCATTACCTAGTATCTTTTCCATTCTCATTTTTCACTATCTTAAAATTTCCTCTTAAAAACATTTTATTTATTACTATTTTTTATGTGTATGACTATAATGCTTACTATATATGTAAGGCCAGAAGGGCATTGGATGCCCTGGAACTGGAGTTATGAATGGCTGTTAGCCTCCATGTGGGTGCCAAGAATTGAACCCTGGTCTTCTGCAAGAGTAGCCAGTATTCTTAACCTAACCCTAAACCACTTCTCCAGTCCCCAGTGTCTTAACATTTTCATTGAAGAGGCCTTGTGCTTCTTTGGTTAGGCTTATTGAATGAGATATTTTTCTTTCTCAGTAAGTTTGTTATTGATATCTAAGACAACAACTGATTTCATATGTTACTTTTGTATTCTGTCACTTTGTTAAGCTATTCACTGGATCTAAGAATTTTCTAGTGGAGTCCATAGGGTCTTTTAAGTATAAAATCATATCACCTGTGATTAGGAATAATTTGACTTCTTATTTATTTATTTTTCTTTTGAGACAGGCTTTTCCTGTAGACTCAGATGGCCTGGATCTCAATTTCACGGAGATCTGCTTGCCTCTACCTCCTGAGTGCTGGGATTAAAGGCGTGCAGCACCACACACAGCAAGATCTCTCTGACTTTAATGTGAGCACTTACAGCTATAAACTTCTCTCTCAGGACTGCCTGGCAGTGTCCCAGGGGTTCTGGTTCATGCTGTCACTTTAATTTGATTCAGGATTTTTAAAAAGTTTCCTCCCTGATTTCATCAATGACTCACTGTTTAAAGTGCATTGTTCACTCTATAAGTACTTTCGTGGTTTCTGAGATTGCACTTGCTGTTGATTTCTAGTTTTCTCCCATTACTATTTGATCACGTTTTCATATTTGTTAAGGTCTGTTTTGTTGCCTATCATGGTCAGTTTTAGAGAAGATCTCATGCACCACTGAGAAGAATGTATGCACATTCTGTTAGAAGGAATGGTCTGTAAATATCTGTTAATCCTGTTGGTCTATGGTATTATTTAGCTCTGAAGTTTCCTTCATTATTTTTAGCTGAGAAACCTATATGAGAGTGGGGTATTGAAGACTCCTATTATTGTTATGCCAGGACCCATGTGATCTTTTATGGTCTTTAGTGTTTGTTTTATGAAATTAGGAGCCTCACAATTTGGATTTAGTGTGTAAATATTTACAATAGTTCTATCTCCTTGTTAAGCTGTCCTTTTTGTCGACCTGTAGCAGCCCTCTTCATCTCTTTGGACTGCTTGTTCTAGAAGTCTATTTTATCAGCTATAAAATCACTATGCTTGTTTATGGCTTCCATTCTCTTTGTAGGTTGATTTACATCCTTTGTCTTTCAGTTTTTGGAAGTCTTTGCTGGGGAAATATGTTTCTTAAAGACAACAGATAGTTGGATCTCATTTTGTAATTCAGTCAGCTCATCTGCATCTTTTTATTGATTAGTTGAGACCATTTGCATTTGAGGTCATTATTGAGGAGGGTCAGACATTGTCTGTGATTTTGTAAACTGATGTTCTGGTTGACTGGATTATTGGTATTTTCTTTTCCTTCTCCCCGGTTACTACTGGGATTTACTTCTTTGTTTGGTTGAACATCATTCATTCCTCATGGCTCTCCTTTGTTCATCATGGAAAGTATTCTTTCTTGTGTTCTCATAGTTGAGACAGTCTTCCTTCTTCACCAGGTAAAACTATTTGTTTAAGAATTTTCTGTAGTGCTGCCTTGCTTATTATGTTATTCAGGGGGCTCAAGAGGGACAGAACAGATGGGTTAGAGGTATAAGAGATAGTAGACTATTATAGATGTAGACATTGATAAAAGAAGATTTTGTAGGTATAGATAAGAAAGAGACAGCCATGAATGTCTTTTCTGGTAAGACAGAATTAAAATACAGTAGCTTTACAATTAGCACACAAAACTGTAAATGATAATAAAAAGATAGCAAATATAGAGCAAAAACCAAAATGTTCCAAAAATAAGCAATTTAAAATGATGGTGACATGAAACAGAAGATATGCTCTTAGTCACTGTGATGATGTGGGGTCTCCTTGGCATTATCATTTGTGGCTATCTCCACAGGTGACAGTGAGGACTGCCGGACCCTGCAATTCACACAAGTTTGGTCAGTTTGCTCTTCAGACATGTCAGTGTACCTCTGCCTGACAAGAAGGACTTTTGTGAGAATAGACTACTTTCTGCCAGAAGTTCCTGGCCAGGGTCCCTCTTGCCACCTCGACAAACTGCAGTCTTGTCCTCTGTGATTTAGGGGTCAAACTTTCTCCAGGCAGAGCTGGCGATTCAGGGTCTCTAGGGCCACCGGGGCCAAGCCACCCGAGCATCTGCATTTGTCAGTAGAACCCCCACCCTGTTTCAGGGCTCAGGCTCCTTTGTAGTTCCAGCTCGCAGTACGGGGAGCTGGTTGTTTCCTCCGGCTGGCAGCCCAGCTCACACTCTCATGCTATCGGGCTCCATGGGCCGCTGTGGAGACCACACGGATCCACTGGTCTCAGATTCACAGGGTGACTGACCACAGGCCCAACACCAGCCGGAGTGACTGCAGGGGTGAGATTAGTGAGGCGGGGCAGGAGTTTGGGCAGAGCTGTAGCTGTAGTGTGTGAGTTGTGGGCACTAAAGTGATGGCAGCAGTGTCCAGAGTCGCTGGGCTCCTTCACAGCAGACGGTCTCTGATGGTGCCTCTTTTTGGTGAAGACTGCTCAGAGGTAGAGCAGCCTTAGTCCTCCTTCCCTTAACGACTTTCCCCCAGCTCAGATGAAGTTTCTAATCTACCACAATAGAAATGTACTCCGTGTGTGTGTGTGTGTGTGTGTGTGTGTGTGTGAGTGTGGGTGTGTGTGGGATGTGTGAGTGTGTGTGTGTGTGTGTGTGAGTGTGGGTGTGTGTGGGATGTGTGAGTGTGGGTGTGTGTGGGATGTGTGAGTGTGGGTGTGTGTGTGTGCGTGTGTGTGTGTGTGAGTGTGGGTGTGTGTGGGATGTGTGAGTGCATGTGCATGTGTTCTGGGGGAGGGAGCGGAGGGTGACAGCCGGCATCTTTCTCAATCGCTTTCCTTCCTAGGTTTTGAGACAGACTCTCCCACTGAACCCCGAGCTCAGTGATTTGGCTGAGCTCCAGGAATCCACCTGTCTCTGCCCGGATTTGAGATTATGGGCATGTGCTTCAAAGTCTGGCTTTTCAGATGGACACTAGAAATTTGAACTTAGGCCAAGCACTATACTGAATGAGCCATCATCCCAGCCCTAAATGTACCTCTTATTTTGATAAGATATACATAATATTTACCATTTTAACCACTTTAAATGTATGGTTCAATGGCATTGAATACATCCAAATTTCTCCACATCTAATCAATATGTTTTAAAAGATTTATTGGGAGCTAATGCGGTGGCTTAGTGAGTAAAGGTACCTGCCACCAAGCCAGATGACCTAAGTTCTATTCCTGGGACCCACACCCACATGATGGAGAGCGAGAACCAACTCTTGAAGTCGTCTGCCCTCCATACACATGCTATGTCATGTGTGCCCTCCCCACACATATACACAAAATAAATAATGTAAAGTTAAAACATTTTAAAATTATTGGGCTTTGTTCAAATTTCATAAATAAATAAAATAATTTATTTTGAAACTAACATACGAAATGGCCTCCAGGCATAGTGGCATGTGCGCATACTCCAACTACATGGGAGTCTGAGAAAGAGGATCACTTGATTCTAGGCGTTTGAGACCAGCCTGGATAACATGGTGACACTCTACTTCAAAAACATTCAAACAACACAAAAACAGAGGACCAGAAAATATTAAGCACAAATCACACACAAATTCTCCCTTTTTGGAAATACAGCTATTGGTATTTGAGGGTTCAGCTTTGTGACACACATATTTCAATCACACACTCACACACACACACACACACACACACAAAATTGTGCTGTATCTGAGTCAGGAGGTTTTCAAGTTCAAGGGCAGCCTGGGCTCCATAGTGAGACTTTATCTCCCAAAAATGAAGAGACAAAGAAAGTTGGAAAGCACAGTTAGGATCATGTTGTTTGCCTTCTCATTTAACAAAGAATTGTATTTGATAGTGCATTTTCCATTCTCATTAGGTGTTTACACGCAGCATGGTTATTTATGGCTACTTTCTATTCTTTCCTATGGTGCAGTGCAGCGTATTTAGCTAACCCTCTAATATTTGATCCTTGGATTGGTTTTACATTTTATGTAATCTATTTTAATTATTGTAAATAACCATATAAATATTTGTTCACATCCTGACTGCATCATTCAGATGAATCTCTAGAAATGTTGTTGCTCGGTTAAATAACATGCTTTTTCTTCTTCTTACTTTCCTTGCTGCTGCCAAGTTTCTTTCTTATGAGTGTCTGTTACATGGCTTAGTCTCTCTTCTTCACAGCTGAGTGTCTTCAGGTCTCAGAACAGGTTTCTTTTCTTTCATTTTGGTCTTGCTCCACCTTTCAGAAGGAACTTTAACAAAAATCACTATGTACTGATGACTACGCAAAACAAAGTATGCAGTACTCCAGAAATGTTTCTCTGGATATAAGCATAATATAATCTTGAGGATAATATTAATACTTTTGAGTTTTCATTATTTTTAAGATTTATTTTATCTTTAATTATGTGTGTATATATGTGTGCCTATGTGTGTGTGTGGGAAGGATATGTGCACATGAGTGCAGGTGTCCACAGAAGCCAGAAGAGGGTGTTAGATCCCCTGGAGCTACAGACTGTTGAGAGTCACCACATGTGGGTACTAGGAACCAAACTTGAATCCTCTGCAACAGCTTCATGCACTCTTAACTGTTAAGTCATTTCTCCAGCCCCATGAGATTTAATTTAAAAAATTTTAAATTCCATTTATTAATTGATTGTGGATGGGGCACACATCTGTCATAGTGAGTGTGTAGACATCAGAGAGCAAGTTGTGGGAGTCAGTTCTCACCTTCTACTCTGTGGGTTCCAGGACTCAAACTGAGTTCTCTCTGCTTGGCAGCAAATGCCTTTACCTCACCAGTCCAGACATTTCATTTTTAAAAACTAAGCTGTAAATAAAGCTTTAAAACTTGCACTCACCCATTGAATGTAGTTTTTTTTTAAACCTAAAATTCCTCAGTCTCCTCCTCCTCCTCCTCTTCTTCTTTCTCCTCCTCCTCCTCCTTCTTTTCCTCCTCCTCTCCCTTCCTTCGCTACCATCACCTCTTCTTTTTCTTCAGACATGGTCTCATTATGTAGCCCTGGCTGTCCTGAAACTCACTAATGTAGACTAAGATAGCCTCAAACTCACAGAGATCAGCCTGCCTCTGCCTACAGAGTGCTGGGCTTAAAGGTGTGTACCACCAGACCAATAACTACATACTAATCATTACAGTAATTAGTTTCTTTCTTTTGAATGGACCAAAAATATGAGTGCATCAACCTAGTGCTGAAATGTTCCTCATGGAGAAGAGCTCCGTCACGGATCCTCAGATAACCCATTTTTTCCCGTAATCCTGCCTTGGGAGAAGTTTAGAATCTGTAGTCCTGAGATTGTAGTGAGTGAAACTGTTCGCTTTCTGCCCATCCCTGTGGAAAGATGCACACTAAAACAAGTAAGTTCCTTTGGCACAGTGACATGGCTTAGATGGCATTTCAGAGCTAACAGGCAGCTGAGCAATCATGCCTCAGGATTCTCCAGGCAAGTCCTACTAAAAATCCTGCAAGACATGCACTTCAGGTTAATTCTAAGTGTGATTTAGGTGCATTTGAGTGATTCCAGACCTCTAGATACAAATCGCTTGGCAGAACATAAAGTTCAAGAGAAAAGGCATGTGATGACTTTAGAAAGATTTAAGCAGCTAATGTTCTGAAAGCATTCCCAGGAAGTTACTTTACCTCTATTGAATCTGGATCTTAGTTTTAAAAGTCAATTCAAAGGTGACTATATTTTTTGGATTTTCCTGAGGAGCAGAGAAGTAAACGTGAGTAGGTAGCCTCTGGCACAAAGAAAATGTTAACTAGGACTCTGTTTCTAACTGAGTGCACATTTTTCTTTTTTAAAAAATATTTTATTTATTTATTTTATGTATATAGGTATATTGCCTGCATGTATGTAAGTGCACCCGTGTTGCACAATGCCCAGGGGGCCAGAAGAAAGTATCAGAGTCCCTTGGAACTGGAGTTACAGACTGTTGTTATCTATCATGTGGGTACCAGGAATCAAACCAGCTCCTTTGCAAGAGCAGCCAGTGCTCTTAACCATTGGGCCATTTCTCCAGTCCCTAGAGTGCACATTTTTTTTTTCTGACATCTTTTCCTGGATCCCTTCAAAACATCACTACTGAGGTTTAATTCTCTCAAATCCAAAACAACTGACCCTTCCTTTGTATTTCCTATGGATAAAGGAGAAAGCTTAACCAGTTCACTTATTATTTGCTTTGGAAAAGTTGTAACTCTAGATGCAAAGAGTTAAAAGAGTGTTTGGACATGTCTAGAAGAAACTAGGAATATACTTAAATTATAAGGTCTGGCATTTTCACCGAATGGTAGGTTTTATGAGAACTCCCTAAAATAAAATAACTGGTAATCCCTTTTTTTCGAGCTTTCAGCATTTAGCTTTTTATTCAGTAAAATCATGCTTTGTATGATACAGATACACAGGTTTATAAAAATCTCTGAACTTACTGAAGTCTCCAAGTAATTTATAATGATGAAGAAAAACCTTGAGGTTACAATTAGAAAAAAAAAGTCAACTATTTTGTTTTAGACCAAATCATAATCTTAAAATCAGAATTTGTGGGATTGGAGAGATGACTCTGCTAAGAGCATGCGCTGTTCTTCCAGAGGACCCAGGTTTGGTTAACAACTCTGTAACTCCAGTTCAAAGGATCTGATGCCCTCTTCTGGTCCCTGAGGGCATTGCACAACCAAGGTGCAGTTACATCCATGCAGGCAAAACATTCATTTACATAACATAAACTATAAAATAAAAAAAAATTTAAAACAAAATTTATGATTTAGCAAGGATGGGGAAGAGGGTTTTTCATATTTTGTGTCTAAGTGTAAATTTCTGGAAAACAAACTGACACTTTATCAAAAGACTTAAAGAGAATATTTCCTTTGAACTAGTAATTCTACTCTGTGGAATTTATTTTAGAAATGTAAAATTGCATATATAGATTTATGTATAAGGATTTTTGTAGTATTATTAATCATGAAAAAAAAACTGAGAACAAAAATAAACATATAACACAATACTGTTTGAATAGACTGTAAATTTAAGTAGTGGAACGCCAAGCGTGCACTAACGTTACTTTTGAAGCCTCATTAATAACTCAAAAACTCATGTGAAAAGCAACAAACTAAGCACATAAATATTTATTACAAAGGTAGCACAGTTCTAAGAACAAATATTCGTCAAAAGTGGACTATGAGAAAGTGGCCGCCACAACAGAACGCTGTATAATGTCAGTGTGAACCCATCTCTCTTATACTGTCAGTAGGAAGAGAGATTGAAGATTTGCTGAACAGTATACAAGCATTTAGGTAACTAATTTTTTTTGAGGTGCTGAGGGTGAACCCAGGGCTTTGCACATGCTAGGCAAGCACTCTACCACTGAAATATAGCCACATCCTGAAAGAAATATTTATGTCTATAGATACATAGATGATTCTGGAAGCCTGCCAAAGAAACTTGTAACACTAGTCCCCTGAGGTGGTCAGGGGTAGGAGGAAGACTTCTTGTGTACAACTTAAAAAAAAATTAAGAGAATGAGTGGGAAAGGTAAATTAAAATGTCTAGAGGGCTAAAGGACAGTGAATAGGGATAGGGTACTGCTTTGTGGGTAAATACTGAGCTTAGCGGTAGCCAGGTTCACAAGACTTGCTTTACTTCCCAGCTGGGTTGATCATAATTCTGACTGTAGTATCAACCTACTGAAGCCTGGACATAGTATTAGATTTCTCACTGTAGCCCAGTTGCTCTCAATTTTGCCTGCACTTTGGAATAGCTGGGGGCATAAAATTTACTAAATATTCATCAAGCCTCATCCCAAAACAATTAAATATCTGAGATGGAAGTCCAGCCTCTAGTGCAATTTAAGGCTCCTTAGGTGACCCTAATAAGTAGTCAGGGTTTGGCCCATTGTCTTAACCTAGGACCCTGATTTAATTGGAGATGCAAATGCCCCTGGAAAAGCACCATGTTATTAACATCAGGTTATGGGCTTCCTGAGAATAGGAAAAGGATTAAGTGACCCTGATTCTTTCAACAGATGAGGAGTATGTGTGGGGAGATGGCTCTGGTTAAAGCACTTGCTGGGCAAAGGGGAGGACATGAGTATGCACTGCCAGATCCCAGGTAAACGTGTAGTGGCTCACCTGCCATTCCAGCCTTGGAAGGCAGAGGGGGAGAGGATCCCAGAGCAAGCTAACAAGGCTAACCATGGGAACCTCAGGGTTTGATTGAGAGATCCTGCCTCAAAAGAATAAGGTGGAGAACAATGGAAGACGACTCCTCACGTCAACCCCCGGAAGACAACGAGTCCTCACGTCAACCTCTGGCTTCCACCCACTCATGTACACACCAGGATGTGCTCTGCACACACATGTGAACATGCATACATGCACACACAAATACATGAAAAAGAAGGAATAGAAGATGAGTGTAGAATTTTCTGGTACCAGATGGAACTGGGGCCTCAGACATGCAGGGCAAGTGCTCCACCACTGAGCTACAGCATGGCCTGAGTGTATGTGTTGAGGCCAGGAACACTGGAGGCCAAGAAAGGGGCATAAGATTTTATATTTTATAACATTAATATAAAATAATTACTTAAGGAAAGGAGCATCAGAAAAATACATTGTACAAAAACCCTTAAATTCAGTCCTGCCTCTGTCACTTCCCAGCTGCATAAACTGTATCAGTTAAGAGATCCTCTAGTTACCACACTCTGCAAAAGGAGACAATTGGATCTCACAGATTTTGAAGTGGCCTGAGGGTCGAGGGGAGAAGACACCATGCTGCCCTCTCGTGATCCTTACAATGGTGCCTGAGCACTTTTAAAGACTGGCTGGCTTCCCAGGAGGCGCTGTTTTATTTTTTTCATGGCACCTTTGGTTTTTAATTTTATTTTTGAGAATTTCATACATGAGCATTGTCTTTCTTGGAGGCATTATTTTAAAGAAATTATTCCAAAGTTTAAAATTTCCTGAATCCCATCGCTTCTAGGCATGTACGCTGCAGACCTTGTTGCTGTTTGTTTCTTGTTAATGTGGGCATATGTTTTGTTGCTGATGGTGTTTTCTTTTGTTGTTTGTGTGCATGTTTGTGCTGGTGGCACCTGTAAATACATGAATGCGGAGGCTAGAAGAGGGTGTTAGATCCCTTGGAACTGGAGTTATAGGCAGTTATGGGTGCTGGGAACTGAACTCAGGTAGATACTGGAAGAGCAAGCGCTCTTAACTGATGAGCCCTCTCTCCATTCTGTTTTTTCTTTTTTGAAACAATGTCTCATGTAGCACCAGCTTGCCTTGAATTCAGTCTGTGGCTAGGAATGGCCTTGAACTCCTGCCTCTGCCTCTCCAGAGCTGGGTTACAGCTTTGTGCCTCAACATCCAACCAGTCTGCTTCTTAAAATAAGCCAAATATTGAGTCCAAACCTAGTATTTTCTACATACTCTCATCATTTGTTTTTGCTTATTTTCTCGATACCCTGTGTATTTGGAGAAGTTGTAGACAGTTTTACTGTTTCTATTTAAACAGTGATTACCCAGTTCAGTTCTTTGGTTCTAGCTCACAAAACAGCAGTAGAACATATTTTTAAACTCTGGAAATGGCTACCCTTGCCAATTCATTTCTTTAGAATTACAGCTCTCCAGTTATATGCCAACTCACCAGTAACTTTAAAGATTTCTTTATTTATGTGTATGTGTGTTCCTGAACGTGTTCATGTGGACTACCTTCGTGCAGGTGGCCAAGGAGGCCAGCAGGCAATTGGATCCCCAGAAACTAGAGTTATAGGTGGTTGTCAGCTACCTGATGTGAGTGCTGGGAACCAAATTTGGGTTCTCTCTAAGAGCAGCAAGAGCTCTTAACCACTGAGCCATTGCTCCTGCTTCTCACCAGTAACTTTACCAGGACCAGGACCATGTCAAGGATTTGCTTTGGTTGCATAATGTTAAAGAATATCAAAAATCTCACTTGAAATATTTTGATGCACAACTTTGAAATAAAAATTAATATGAAAATCCACGTTGAACAAACCATCAAGATGTTAAGAAGAATCAAGGTCGTTAACGTTAGGTACTGAGTCACACTGGAACTGTTTCCAGGCCCCGTTCCATATTGTCCAAAGGATTCATCACAGGTTAGATTCTTAGAAATTTATACATGATGGGAAGAGGAGAGTCATTTGAAAGGGATCTTGTAGAAATTTTGTCCTCAAATGAATTTTGGTAGGCCCAAGAAACTGGAAAGAAGAACAAACAAACAAAAATCTTAAACAAAACCAACAACAACCCCCCCCCCCAAACTAACCACAAAACAAAACAAAAAACCCAAAACAAGGGAATATTTTCTGTCTACTCTTGTGGTCAGAAGGGGCATTTTATATTTATTTAAAATTGAAAAGCTAGTAGCTTTTGCACATCTTGACACAATTTACCAAGGCAGGTTAAGACATTTACAAGGATAGTAACTAAATGAAAGATTATTAAGAACATTTCAACCACAGATCAGCAGTCACTTTAATTACCTAGATGTTTTTCATCAACATGTGCTGGGTCTCAATTTATTGCACATTAAACAATTACCAACTTAGCCATATACTGTGCTCTCCAAGGTACGCTATACTTGAAATGAGTTTATGACAGGAATATCAACTTTCCTATAAAACTGACAAGTAGAATAAATACGTGTTTTCATCTGGATTTTCAACAACAACGTTGTTTCTCTGCTTTCTTGATTTCCCTAGTGATAGTTGATTTTCCTTGCTGAATTCATTTGTGGCTAGATTTTGACAAACTGGGCTGAGGAATATTTTACAGAGTCAAGCTCCGGTGGGTACCAAATAGCTAATGGGTGTGTACGTGTGAATCTCATGTGGCCAATGTACAATTTCTTTGATTAGAATGTTTATTTTTAATTCATTCAATAAATGCTTATTAAGCATTTATTAAATGCAGATGCTATTCTAGGTCTGGATTCAGGAGCAAACAAAATAGGGAAAAAATGGCCTGTGAAAGCTTTACAAGAAAAATCATTAAATTAAATGAGTGAATTGGGACAAATGATCGATTTAGAAATATGGAAATAAAGGAGAAATAAATCAATGCTATGAGCACTCTGGCACACTGATTCCAAAATCCAGTCCTCTCTCTGTTCTGTCTTAGGCGCAATGTCCACAAAAGTGACCAACGTATAACTACCAGAAGTATAAACTGGCCCAGATGCTCCACACAATAGGGCACAAATCACACTGATTGGAAGTGTTACTATAGGTCTGGGGTTTCAAGGTCTTGACTAAAAACTGAAATCCAGATCCCCTCCCCCCACCTCTTTCTGTTTCTGGGTTTCAGCAGCCCAGGCTGGCCTCAAATTCACTATGTAGCTGAGGATGATCTTGAACTTCTGATCCTCCTGCCTCTACCTCTTGAGTGCTAGGGTTGTAGGCATGTGCTACCATGCTCTATTTTATGAACTGCTGAGGACCAAACCTAGGATTTTGTGTATGCCAAGCAAGCACTCTACTAGCTGATCTACACCCCCAATCTTATGTTACTCTCTTGATGTTTAAGTTCTGGTAGCTAACTTAAAATTTTTATTAAGCACAACTGAGTTAAAAATAATACTGCTAGACATGGTGGTGTGTACCTATAGTCCCAGCTTCTGCTGAGGCACGAGTTTTGTTTAAGTCCAGGAGTTCTAGGGCTGCTTGAACAACATAATGAGACCCTGTCTACAGAAAAAAAAAAAATATATATATATATATATATACACACACACACACACATATATATATATATAGATAGATAGATAGATAGATAGATAGATAGATATAGTGCACTTCTGCAGGCCAAAGACCACTAGTTTGCACCCTTAGTCTTGAGTTTGAATGAGCAAAGCCAGAGAGAATTGAGGGATAGGTGGTTCCTGCTTGTAGCAACTTCAGGACGGGAAGGAAAGTTCTCTACCAGTTAAGTTATCCTTGATAAAAGGATGTTATTTGGGGTGATATCCTAATATTTAATTTGGGTAATCATTCATTCATTTGTTCATTTATTCACCAAACCCAACACAGACCTACCCAGCTTAAAAACAGCTCCTGATAAGTAAACAAAGAAAATGTGGCAACTATGACCAGCGTGGTGGTATACCCCCATCACCACAGCTACACGGGAGACTGAAGCAGGAAGAGCGCAAGCTCAAGCCTAGCCTGGAAGAGACCTTGTCTCAAAGTAAAATATTCAAAAAGGGCTAATAATGTTGCTCAGTGGTTGCATACTTGTGTAGCATGCATGAGACCTTGAGTTTTATCTCCAATACTGCAAGGGATTTAAAAAATAGAAAGTAAAAGGAAATATGATTTATATATAATGGATATTATTCAGTCATAAAGAAAATAAAATTCTAAACCAGGAATTGTAGAAAGTGCTTGTAATCTCAGCACTCAGGAGGCTGACGCAGAAAGATTACTGAAGTTCAAGGCTAGCCTGAGCTATACAGCAAGACTTGTCTCAAAAACAAAATAAAATCCTGTCATTAGTAGCAAAACGGACGGGACTGGAGGGCATTAAGTTATGTAAAATAGGTTGGACACAGAAAGAGAAGTACTGCATGCCTCTCCCATCTGTAGAATCTTAAAGCTGACCTGAAAGAGAGCAGTGATTACTAGAAATGGAAAAGGGCATGGCAGTGAACATAGGCGCGTGGTGGTGAAAAAAGAGAGCTTGCATTTGATTAGTGTATGCTGCATGCATCATTTGATTAGTGTATGCTGCGTGTATGCATGTATAGAAATATCACACGGAACACCATTAATCTGTACAATGGGTGCACGTCATCAACAATTAAAAAGTGAATCATGGCTGTGATCAGGAAACAAAAAGCGCCTGTTTTTTAGGTCCTTCCAGTCTGGTGGGATGTTGGTGGTCTCCACTCTCTCAAGTTCTATGCTTCCCATGATAATGCTAACCTTGATTAGGCACAAACAGATTTGGATAAAGTCCGAGGGGCATATGCATGCATCTTTAGGGATTGGTAAAGGAAGGATGTCAGAGGTCCTCTGTTTCGTCTATGATAGATCTTTTGGATTTGCAGTGTGTGTATTTTCTCTTTCAGAAGAATATACCATGCGCAGGTCAGGTTTTTCATCTTTAAGTTGGCCCTGAAACTAAGAATCATACTCTTTCTGCTGTTACTAGATTTTCCTCTAGGTGGCGCCATTTGCAGCTCTCTGGTTCTTCCTGGGCCCACTTTCTCCTTAAGGAATAAACCCATTTTATTTCTTGGCCAGGCAGCTGTGCAGGCCATTCTGCACAGAACATCTCTTTTTCAGCTCTTGTAGAATCAGCAATGCCTCAGGCTTATTTTGAAACTGGCTTTTTTGGGGCCAGTCCTGTGCCTACCCAGGCTGTCTTTGGTTGCTTTTAATGGTTCCTGGGATGACGGCTCCAAGTAAACAGCTAACAAGTCATTCTCAGCAAAATGAAGCAAGCGCTTCTCATTTTGCATTGTTTATTCTCTTATTCATGTGGACTGTTAATTTTGTATTGCTTATTCTTTTATCTATGTGCACTGTCTAGCCAAATAGATTATAAAGTCTTTAAGAGCTTTGTATGCCTCAGGCATCTGGCATAACACACTGGCTGAGAGAGGCAGACTGCAACTGCGTTTGTCAGTGAGGTAGATTGTGGCTGTGTTTGTTTATTTATCACCTACAGAGTGTCTGTTCTAGTCCAAGCACTCTTTTGGGTATCTTGAGCGCTTGAGAGTGGGAAAGATTAAGTCCCTGTTCTCAAGCAGTTTCTTTCTCTCTCTTTCTCTCATATATATGAAAGTGAGAGAGGCGGAGACAGAGAGACACTGATCTAAAGCACCCGTGAAGCAGCCCTGTTAAGTGGCTGGGCAGAGGTGTGCTATGTGGACCTCGAGCTGGATTCCTTCGAAGGCCTTTCTTTCCCAGAGATCTTTTCACTCTTGGACTCTGGAATCACTCCCTGAGATTTCAGTATGTGTTTCCTTTTTTCTTAAGTCCCCCAAAGCCAGGGTGACAGATTGTGGGATAGGTATCTGCCTTGGGGTACCACAAAAGAGATAACCGTTTTTTCTCTGCTATTCAAGCCTCTAGGATTTTGTGGTTTGCATTTCAGCCATATGGTAACTGCCCTCGAATTCTTAGAATGGCTTATCATCTCACTGTCTCTGGGTGATTTTGATTTGGAGTTGCTATTTTAAGTTGTGTAGAAACATGTTTATTGAAAACCTGTTCTTTGTTCCTCATTCCCTTCCTCCCTCCAGGGTCTGTCTCCCTCAATAGCCCAGCCTCAACTGGGATAACAGCCCTATGGGGCAGCACTCTAAGATAAGTCATACACATTCCTTAGGGTGCACCTAAACCCCCTTTCCTGCAGTCTTTTCCAATTCTCCTGAATAGGGTTGTTTGTTCTTTATTTTTATTTTATTTTTTTTATATTATTATGTCTGCCCCAACTTTAATGCAAACTGATTCCATTTATCTTTTACTATAGCTGTTCAGAGCCCCATTATGCCTTAAGACTATATGCCTGTGGAGGGCAAGAGCAGAGTTGTAATTACCTTGGCACCCCTCTCTGTCTGCATCATCACTGCATTTACTCATTGCAGGCAGTTAATCCACATTTGTTGATTTAATGAACTGGAATTTTGTAACATGAGCCTTGTTTAGTTGCATAATTTAGAGCATATTCTTCTAGAACATACTCGCCATCAGGAGTTTCCGTATGAATTGTATTTGTTTGACTTCGCTTGTAGGGATATTTGCTTGGTAAATGCTTTCCAGATACTATGAAAGGTTTTTGGATAGATCTAGGGACATGCTTGGAATTTTCTCTTCCTGTTTCCTTCTTGATGCCCTTATATGGCTTTATCATGTACTGTGTTAGTATTTCTTACAGATTTCTTTCCAGAATGTGACACCTTATCCTAGGGCTTTATCAATTTAAACATCTGCTAGGTGTCAGGGGGTGTCCCTGATGTTGAGGACACAGAAGTGACAAAACAAATAGGTCAATTAAGCCAAAACGTATTACCAGATACTATAATGGCACACTTTGAAAGAGGCTTTCAAGTCTCAGAGGCTCCTTAGCTAGGAAAACAGACATGAAGCAGCAATCATTTGGTTTTCCAGTGTTTTGTGTCTCTCCAATACAATCACAGATAGATACACAGACACACCCATGCACACACTTACACGTGTGCCACATTAGAGAATTCAAACTTCAAATTTTCTCCTGAAGCCATTTTACATTTCTGTAGAGTTTGAATCTTTCCTTCTGTAGTCATTTACTTTTCATTTCACAGCAAGTCTTGTGGTTCTCTGAAGGTACTCACATAAAAGGGGCGAAAGCTATATTGTCCTTGCTCTCCTGACCAAACATCGTTTTGTGAAAAGTACACATTTTATGTGCACAACTTGCTGGTATAGAGGGGTGGAGAACACGGCAAAGGAGGGAGAGGCAGGGGCAGTCCAAGACTGCACGTTCTTGAACTGTAGCAGCAGCTTGGTCCTGACCATACATTGCAGTCTGGATCAGCAGGTTACCTCAGGGGCAGATCACAGAGCACATTAAGACGTGAGGGCCTCAGTGTCTGAAGGCAGGAACTAATACGAACCTCTCCTCTTGTTAGCTATGAGACCAAATAGAAATTGCGTGAACAAAATTTTTCCAAGAGCAAGATTTTTATTTTTGTTTTTTAATCAGCAAATTGCCTCAAATCAAAATTGCAAGACTTTTGTTCCAGTTATATTTGCTTCCTCATTTTTTCCTATTTTATTCTCTCTTGACTCTTCTTGAGACAAGAAGTTCGGGCTGGTCTCCCACTCGAGGCAATCCTCCTGTCGCAGCCTCCCCAGTGCTGAGATTATGGGTGTGAGCCACAACAGGCTCTTTCCTTTTCTTCTGCACTGCATTGTAACACCCTTACCCTCCCCAAATTATCCCTAAACGGTTCAGTGTGGAAGGGCCAACTGTGCCTTGTCAGAGACAAGAGGAAAACTGGTTAGAAAACAGAAACACCTCAGGGGTATGAAAAGCTGGAGCCTCTCGAGCGAAGCCCTAGGAAACCCGGCAGCTTGGCTTTTCTCTCCCCGATTCATTCCTATCTGCAGACCCCTCGGTCCCCTCCCGGAGCCGGGGCCCATCCCTCTCTTCCTCAGTGGAGGCTGTCCTACTTTCCAAGACCGATCTGGGGCCAGAGGCGACGCGAGGCAGCGTCCAGCCGAACCGCCCTGTGGAAACAGGGCCCGGAACGCGGCCCCGGGCCGGGGCCCAGGCGGGCGCAGCGTCGGCGGAGGCGGAGGTCGCGGTCCCGGCCCGCGCGGAGGCAGGCCGCGCCGCCATTTTCCCGCCTCGCCACGCCCGCGAGGCCCGCGGCCGCCGAAGGTCGGCGGAGCCCTCGGCCCGACGGCCTCCCCGCCCCGCCCGGGCGGCCGTGACCGCCGCGCTCGGGCCGCGGGAGGGCGGCGCCGCCGAGCAGGGTCACGCCGGCGCCGGAGGGCGGCCGAGCCCGGGGAGCTTCCAGGAGCGCCGCCTCCCGCGCTGCTCCCGCCCCGCTCCCGCCCCTCCTCCCGCCGCCGCCCTCCCGGATCTGTGCTCCAGTTCAGAGAAAGAAGAAAATGTGTGTGTGTGGCGAGGGGGAGGGCGAGCACTGAGCAGCCGCGGCGCGCCTGGCGATCGGGCCGCGGTGGGCGTCGGGCGCGGGCGGCGGAGGCGGGGAGCGCGCCAGCCGAACGGGGGGCGCGGCAGGCCGGGCGCCGGGAGCCGGGCGGGCGAGCAGCGGGCGAGCCCGGGGAGCCCGTCGGTGGCCGCTCGCTGCGGGGCCGCCCCGGTGGATGTGCTCGGGCCGCCGCGCGCACAGCCCAGGGCAGCCCGCGGTCGCAGGGAGGCGCGGCAGTCGGAGCCAGGCCGGCGCCGCGGCCTCACCTCGCGCGCGCCCGGCTCCGCCGAGCCCCCGGCCCGCCCGGCTCCCCCGGCTCGGCCCGGACGCGCGCCCGGGCGGCGGGGCTCCGCGGCCGCCGCTGCCTCGGGGGAGCGAGGGCGGGAGGGTGTGTGTGCGCGCGTGTGAGCAGGGTGCCGGCGGGGCTGCAGCGGAGGCACTTCGGAAGAATGACTCTGGAGTCCATCATGGCGTGCTGCCTGAGCGAGGAGGCCAAGGAAGCCCGGCGGATCAACGACGAGATCGAGCGGCAGCTGCGCCGGGACAAGCGGGACGCGCGCCGGGAGCTCAAGCTGCTGCTGCTCGGTGAGTGCGGCCCGGGCTGGCCCTCCGCCCGCCCCGCGCCCGGGTCCCGGCGCCCCGGCTCGCCCCTGCCGGCCGGGCGCGCCCCCGGACGGCACCGCGCGCTCAGACTCGGACGCGCAGTCCCACGGACACGCAGACACACAGACGCGCGGACAGGCAGACGCACACACTCGCGGACACGCAGACACACAGACGCACACGGGCACCGACACGCACGCCGGGGCCGAGCCTTCGTGTGCCCCCGAGGGCCGTGTCTTGTGGCCGGCAGAGCTCTCGAGCGACCGGGGCGAGTGGGAAGCGGGCGGAGGCCGAGCGGCCCCGCGGCCCCGCGGCCCCGCGTGGCGGACGGGCGCGACCGTGTCGGGGCGCTGCGGGCGCCGGCGCGGGGTGGGGTGGCTCGGCTCGCTGGCATCCCTGGTCGCGCATTCTGGGGTCCGGAGGGAAGCGGGGAAGGTGGGCAGACTCAGAGCTCGGTTCGCCTAGGACCGGCGATGAGGGGGCCCGGGCTAGCTCCCCAAAGAAAGGGGGCTTCTGTGTGGGGTAGGGCAGGGGCGGGGCGGGCAGGCCAGTCCGAAGGTGACACACCAGGGCTCCTCTGTAGCCACTAGTCCGCTGAAAAGAGAGGCCCCGCACAGGTTTGCTGGCCCGCGGATGGTGGCAGGCATGTGTCTCAGGGCACCATTCCTTCCGGATGAAGATGAGCGATGGGGGAGCGTTGTGCCTGTGGTTGTTGACAGCGACGGATATCTTTTGTTTAATGAGGCAACCCAGATGTAGGCCGGAATTCACAGTAGTTACTTCTGAAAAACCAGTACAGCCTCTCAGTTACTGGCCTGGAAACAAATAGAAACCTTTTGTTGAGAACAGACAGCATTTTAGTATCTTTGGAATCCGGGCTCCGAGAAAAAAATGGGAAGAGTGCCGCTAAAATTTTCCTCCAGTCCCTTTAAAAACAACCTAGCATTCTACTTGAACACGAAGTTAGCCAGAAAATGCTATTCTCAAATAGGAATTTTATTGATTATTATCTCTGAGAGAATGTTCAGAATCAACCGATCAGGGTTCATGTCCAAGCCAGCGTGACATAACTCTCAGCTATTGTGGTAGGAAGGGTGAACAGCGTTGTGGGAACAGGCCTGAAAAATGCCCGCACTCGTGTTCTGTTTATTTGTATGCGTAATGAATATGTTTCTCAGACATTTCTGTAAGAAAAGGATATGATGCTGTTAGTTGGGATTTGAGAAGCATGCCTTTTCTTTGTTATCTGGAGCATTCCATCTGCAAGCCCAGGAACCCATTACGGAGCTGCTTGTGTACTGGATCACTTACAGTGAGGAGCAGAATATCATAATGGTGAATAGTAACCAGTGTTAGCTCACTTGTCCTGACTTAGGTCTTCATTTTGAAACCCAGTTGAGTAAGTGTGCAAGGATTTATAGAGAATAGAAGGCCAGGAGCTGAATGAAAGGTGGTCCTCCTGGTTCATTCCCAGGGGAGGGGAAAACGCAACTGAGAAAGTCAAGCCTCTCCACCCTTGTCGTTTTGTGTTACTTCTCATGGCTGAAAATATGTATTGAATGTCTTTCAAATTTTCAAAATTGAGGAAAAAAAAAAAAAGCAAGACGAAGCAGAATAAACATGCCATGTTCAAGTACGCGGTTAAGAGGAAAATCACGTGTTTTAGAGATCTTCTTTGAGACCTGGATTTTCCTTTAATTTCCCTTTGTTGACAGTTTTCATATGTTCGTGTTTAGCCTGGAGCAGGGCGTTTGAGGTTTCTTTAACCAAACCTGTTTGCCTGAAATTTGACAGCTCTGCGTTTCCCAGCAGCTCCGAGTTAGGAGTTTGTCAGAGGGCCTGAGAGGGGAATACACTTATAGAATACTTAATTTCATACTGTGTGTTTAAATAACATAACATCCCTTTAAAAATGGAGTTGGAAATGATTTTCTGAGAAAAAACAAAAAACTTTAAAATTAACCAGTTTTACTTACTGCTAAAGAGGTGGTGTAGTGTATGGACAACTTCCCTACCCCGTTATATTTTTTGCGAAATGTTTGACCCAGGCCTACCTAACCCCTCAAATGTGGGTTATTAGAGGTGGTAGAGAAATTTGATATTTGTCCAGTACATATATCCATGAGCAGCATTTAAAAATAATAAAGTTCTCTGTCAGAATCAGAAACATGAACCCTGGATATCATTAAGAATCAGGACAGCTCTTGTTCTAGGTAGGCTGCCTTTCCCACTGTGATACAATTTTTGTAGTCATGTTATCTGTTAAATGTGAACTTCTCTCTGTGTGTATGGGTGTGTGATTTCTTGGCTCTGTGAGTTCAGCAGGGAACCTAGTGTTGATTTGAACAAGGAAAGATAGTGGGGAGGGGCTCCTTTGGGAAAGTCCCCATGCACTGCTTTGTGAGCAGACTGAATTTTCTGGTACCTCTCTTGATTTTCACATTTATCCAGAGGAGATTTCAGAATAAATCCTTTCACAGTTCAGTTTGATCATTTTATTTACATGTGTTGCAATGAAATTCAATGTAAAGTTATTTTTAGAGTAAGTTATAGTTTAAAGCTGATACTATAATGTGAAAGGATTTGCTTGGCAGGGACAAAGTGTATTTGTTCACCTAATTATCTTTATTATTAATAATATGGAGACATCACAAATAATGGTTGTTTGACTAGGTAATCAAGTGTGGCAGTTCAGTTTGAGCTGTTTTCAGATCCAGCAGTTATACCAGTGTCTTCCAAATTTATTCCACAGTACTTTATTCTTTTAAAAGTGTGAACCCTGAAATTTTATCATAGTAAGATTATCATCTTAAATTCCTAATATTTTTCTTGTTATCTTTAGCTCAGTCTCTGAATTCATTTATACTAGTGTTTGTTTTCTTTGACACCTCAGAGAAAACTTCGTATTCTATGTAGATATACTAGAGTGAATTTGACTTTTAGGATTTTGTAGGTATAAAGTACATTGTGTTTCCTTTAGAATTGAAATATCATGAATATTCATTAGATACTTCTGTTGGAGTTCATAGGTCATAGAATTTAGTTGTTGATTTGTCTTCAAGTCTGTTTGCAACAGGTGATCCTGGGTATCTTTAGATATCTCTGGGAAGTTTTATTCAGTTTCTTGAAGGTATCACCCACCTCTTCCTCATTGGCCTATTATTTTATATGTGTTTGAAATTGTTACTCTGTAGCCCTTAGTCATCAAATTAGCAAATCCTTTATATTGAAATTCCTCCTATTGAAAGCAAGCAAAGTTTAGTTCAGTCTTAAATGTAACAATATATGTATTTGGTCTTTGAAATGATTGGTGTTTATAAATTTATCTGTTCTGCCCTATAGCCCTATAAGTATATGAGAGTAGGATTGTGTCTGTTCTGTTCACTATTAAATTTCAGCTTCTAGTACAATATCTGTCAAAGTGATCTTAATGCTTGTTAAATCAATATTATATGATGTTGAAACATAGTATAGCTCTTTGAGTCTATATGTTACAAGTGTATTCCAGGATCCCAGCTGTACCTGTGAGACATTTTGTTTTGTAATATTCTTGTAAGACATAGTTTGTGCTGGGTGCATTAGAGAGTGAGAACAGACATGCTTCTTTTTGGTTCTGAGATTGAATCCAGGAACTTACACATGCTAGGCAAGTACTTTCTACCAGGCCTTGAACTTGTGATCCTCCTGCCTTGGTCTCTTGACTAGCTGGGATTATGGGCCTGAGCCCCAGGCCAGGCCAGCCATGCTTACAGTGTGAAAGTTTAAAGAAAAAAAATCATTGTGTATCTTGATTATTGTTTATCAAGTAAAGGCTAGTTGTAGCCTGTTATCTATTTGCTGTATATTTTTTCCCATGATGCATTGATTATACTAAATTTTTGATAGTTCTTGGTGAGCAAGCTGACTTTTGTGATTTACCCTTATGATGACATAAGAAAAACCCCAGCAGTAAAGTGCGGCTATGAGGAATTGGAGATGGAACATTTCTGTTGTGTTGTTGTTGTTCTGTGTCCCTTCACCCTCTCCTGTAGCCTCTGCTGTCCTGGAACTCCCTATATAGATAGACCATGTAGACTGGGCTCGCCTACATCTCCCATAGATTCACATAGATTGTCTGCCTCTCCTACCTGAATGCTGGCATTAAAAATGGAATATTTTTAATATGAAAGGTATACATTTTTTTTTTAATTGGGCAGTTCTAAAGAAAGAAAGGGACCTGGAAGGCTGAGAGTGAGTGCTTTGTCCAGTTTAAACAGAGGAGAGTTGATTCATACACATTTGAGTAAAAGTACCCTTTCCTTGGCCCCCTCAGTAGTTGTCAGAATTGGCTTCTCAGAACCTTAGAATGGAAGCATTCTAGAAATATCAAAATTATGATGTTTATGATGTAGCTTTACAGACTGACCAGTTATATATATATTTCTGGTACTTATTACCATCCAAATGTTGAATATGTTTTGAAATAGCAAGATTTATTTGGATGTATTTCTTTCTTTTTTTTTTTTTTAAACAAAGTGTTTTTATCTGAAGATCAAATGGGAACATTCCCTAGAAATCAAAGTTGTAGCAAAGCCTTTAGAGTAAGATTCTTCGCAGAGCTGTATGGATTCTCGTCCACTTGTACTGTATACCTGTCAACTCTGTACTTAGGGATTATTTCTTCATACAAGAATTCTGGTCCAAATTAAAACCACACTGAGCAGTGAAGTTCTTCTCTGTGAATCGATTCAAATATTTGTACATAGGGGTAGAACAGAGAACTGGAAGTAGCCAGTTTGTAGTAGTAGTCATTTTGTTTATGATAAGTAAGTTTGATAGCTTTCTTTTTATTTAGAAAAAACAACCCAGTTCCACTTTCCAAGATGGCTTAGGTTCAGTTTTCAGAAGTGCCTAATAAATATAGTTATGATTTTTATTACAGCTGAATTTTTAAGTACCCGAAACAGCTTTTGTATCTGCGAGGCTGCGTGTTACGCTAAACTGAACAGAAAAGGAAAAGATTTTTCTTCATGATCCAGACAAACTTATGCTGGGAATGATTCGGGTTCCAGCATTCATATTAATGGGTTTTGAAAGGAGTTGTTTGCTCTGTTGATGTTAGTGGAATGTTGAAAGAGGGAAAACTGGGAGCAAAGGGGATGTCTTAGAGGAGAGGAGCCATTTTAAGGTTGGGGCTGTTTTCTCCCTCCGAAGGTAGAGGGCCTGTCTTCTTCAGACCTTGCATATTGGGTTGAGAGAAATGCATGTATTTGTAGCAGCAAATTCAGACCCTTGTTCCTGGCTGGAGAGGCAAGCAGAGACAGTTTTCAAAGGAAAGCGTCTACAGTGGCTTTAAAGTAATGATAAGATTCAAGTAGAATTAATCCTACGGAAGTGTGAAATAGAAGAGAAGGTAAAATGTTTGGTTGTTGGTAATTAAATCTGTAGCAGTAACTGAGTACAGAAAACAGTGAATGTCTTCTCTTGTTCTGCCGAATGGAGTGTCACAAAGGAAAGCTATCTTAGACCCCAACAGTATTTTGTGTGAGCAGCTGTTCCTAATAAAACTATAGGTCGTTGTTCCACAGTCACCTTTGATTTGTTATGTCACTGATATTTAAAAGTCTGCTGATTTCTCTAATATGGAGCAGTAAGAAGAAAGGACCTACATGTACTGACAAGATGAGTTAGTCAGTCCAAAGTGATTGCGAATCTGTGTATTACACAGAAAAATAAGCACTGATATTGTAGTACTGAGAGCCCCAAACTGGATTTGCCCTGTAGGCCTGTGGTGAACCTTCAGAGCAACTGTTGTTTCTGAAGTTAACACAGAATGTTTGCAGAAAGCCTTTTATTTTGGGTGCTGGGAACTGAACCTAGGGCCTCCTACTTGCACGTCCTCTGCTCTGCTACTGAGCCCCAGCCGCTTTATGGTTAAACGTTGAAGAACAAAATTAGTATTGTTCAAAAATAAATTAAGAAGTTTCTCATTCATTTGTACTCTCATATTCAAATACTTACAAGTTACTAGAAAATAAACATTTCTTGCAAATTTTCTTGTGAGCCATATATTAAGAAATAGTGGTTACACATTGAATTCTGTTCGCATGAACAAATGTTAAGCATGTTTGTATGCAAAGAAATACACTGTGAAACACTCCTTGTTTTATTTGCCAACAGGAAGAACTGTGACACTTTTCAGTCTTGTTTCTGGGTTGTTGCTTATGTAACTGACATGTCCTGGCTTTTTAGCCCAACTGCCTGACTTTTCTATTGGTTCTTTATACAAAGGAACAGACCGTTGCAGACCATCATGGGAGCTTTTGAGGGATTTATACGACTAGGGAAAGTAGATGATCTTGAGAATTTGAATTCCTAAGTTTATGTACATTATTTCCTTGAAGCGGGTCTTTTTTTTTTTTGCCTGTAATTGTGAGAAACTATTTATGACCATTGCTCTGTTCTGACTGGACTGGAAGCTCCTGGAGGGTGAAGATAGTGCTTCTTGCTTTTCTGTATTTCAGTATCACACAGTACGTAGCTGATTTCACAATGGTTTTGGTATCAGTAACTGGGGATATGGAGGCGCTGGAGTCCCAGTAGAAAGGAGAGTAGTTGGAGGGAATGAATGTAAATTTCTTGCTTTTTCTTCCTCTTGGGTATCATCCACATGTTCTCCATTTTCCACTGTCTGTTTGCCAGGCCACCTGGGGCACACAGCAAAGGCATCTGTCTTAGAGTTGGAATGGCTTTGGCCTCTTCACTGATCTTTCCTTTTCTGCTGGGAATGTTTCATTTTCATACTGCTTCAGCTTGAAAAGCTAGTGGCACTGGATCCAGCAGGTCCAGTGGAGGGCTGTCAGCCACACAGGGCCTTTGAAATTTGAAAATTCCGTGCACATTTATTGCAGGATTAATCTTGGATTGTGAACAATTGGATTGCTTTAGAAACAAAGTAGTTGTTTCAAGTAAGTGTTTAATGGATTGTGGTGTGGTTGGGATCTGAAGTGTTATTGATGTTGTTAGAATCCTGAAACCTCACAGAAGAGAACAATAACTGATCCACAAAGGAAAGAAAGAGGTAGAGGGAGGAGGTTTTTGGCTCTGCTATAGGAAGTGAATAGTGATGTTTAGAAGCTAGTCATGTGTAGTTTTTGGACATAGCCTTGTGATTTGTTTTCCTTTGGAGAACTGAAAGCAAGAATTAGTTGCCTCTTCTAAGAATTTGGCCTTTTTTTTTTTTTTTTTTTTAAACACTACTTGCTGAAAGATGGAAATAGAATTTCTTTTGTTTCTTTTTTGTGTTTTTAAAAAATGTTTCAAGCCTGGTGTGGTTATACTCAAAGCTCCCACTTTTAATACCAGCGGAGGCAGAAGCAGGGGGATCTCTGAGTTCAAGGCCAGGCTAGTCTATGTAGTGAGTTCCAGGTCATCCAGGAATACTTGGTGAGACTCTGTTTCAACAAAACAAGCAAATAAACAAAAAAAATAAAAATGTGTTTTGTTGCTTTTATTGTTTCTTCCATACATTTCCTTCACTTCAGGGCAGCAAGGTGACCAGTGGCTCCTCTTCCATCATGTATTGCCTGGTGATTGTACTGTCTGCAGAGACATGTATGTGCTAGTCTTCAAAGCATTGATCCTAAAACATCAATTCATATGGCAAAAAAAATCATTGCATCTTTACCAGCTGCTATTCAGATTTACAGCCTTTGTGCCCATCCTCATATGAATACCACCTGCCCATTTGCTCTCTTAATGTTAGTAGTGGTCTGCACATGCTCTGACTTGCATATTCTCTTCGATTTACAGAACTTCCAATTTCTGTCACACACCATGTGGCAGTGAGCTGGTGAGAGGGGAAGTTGGGTGCTTTGATACAATAAAAGAAAGGGATTTGTGAGGGTGGGAATAAGAGATAATTAACTTTTGAGAACTTACCCTGGTCTGCAAAGCAAAATATGTTGTTACTGAACAGAATGTCAGATCTTCCTTCCTTTTCCAGAAGGGCAGAGAATGAAGATTGGTTCCTGATTACCAGCAGAGAGTTAGCGAGCCAGTTCAGGCTAATCTAAATGAACTGCTGGGTTTGCACATAGGATCTGGTGTGTTGGCTGGAATGAGGAAGGTCCTGTGGGCTGTCAGCATGTATGGTGTTAACAGCACATCATCTTCATGCAGTGGGTGGAACACCCTGGCTTCAGTTATTTGCTAGCTTTAATGACATCTCTTTCTGATTGCATTTCCATACACACTAGGGAGAGGATAGAGACAGCATCCTTTGCTTTGGTTATCAGTCAGCTGTGGGGTATACTTTGTTATGAGTGTGTGTGTGTGTGTGTGTGTGTGTTTCAGGGTAAAGATACAATGATTTTTTTTGCTGTATGAGTTGATGTTTTAGGATCTATGCTTTGAAGAATGTGTTCATTATCCTGTATGTTCTTTCTGCACATGGTAAATGCAATTTTCCTCTTGTCCTAGAGAGATGACCCATTTCCTGCAACTTGTTCTAATAATACAGGATGACTTTAATTCCTGTTCACAGTTTGCCCTTAAAAGAATGACAGGGTACTTGAGTGTTTAACTCTCTTGGCTCTCCAGCTCTTGTGATATATTTTTGAGAACTGATAAATCACACAGTGATTTAAAACAATGGTAGATTGGTTTTGTGAATTAGACATCCTTTCATGACTTTGCATTCTAGAGTTTATTGTTTCTGAAACGTGTGAATGAAGGACTGTTCAGTATTCCTGTCCTACTTGTCTAGATTTTTTTCCTCGTAAATAGACTAATCTTGGGGTAATTCTGTTCATTTGTTTAGTTTGCTTTCTATAGAAGCATGTAGAATGAAGAAATTAGAAGGATCTCTGGGGGCCATGTGAACTTCGAAACTTTCAGCTTCCTCTCTGCAAAGTAGTTTCTCAGTGACTTTCTGTCTAAGTTTATCTTTGGTTGGGAGGTCTGAGTGTGTGGAGGCTGGGTAGGGTGTCCCCCCCTCCTATAGGAGGTCTGAGTGTGTGAAGTCAGGGAGAGTGTCCCCCCCTCCCATGGGGACGGATCTGAGTATGTGAGGTCAGCAAGGGTGTCCCTCTCCTCCCATGGGGGGTGGGTCTGAGTGTGTGAGGTCAGGGAGAATGTCACTCTCCTCCCATGGGGGATTCTAGTGTGTGTGGGTTCAGTGGGGGGCCCCGGAGGGTGTGTCCCTCCCACCGTGAGCTTTCCGTGGAAGCATTGCCTATCTGGTAGGCTCCTCCTCACTGGCAGGGATCTTCTCTCCCTGCTGCAGTAACTGCAGTGTCCAGGGAGCAGCTCTGCTGGGGGCGGGGGACTGTGTAAGCAGGGCCTGTGAATGAGAGCTGAGCTGTCCAGAGCAACCTCCTGCTGCCTGGCATGCTGCTGATAGTAGTGCAGGCTTCATAGGGAATGGTATCACCAACCTTCTGTCATATCAGCATGGGTCTCTTGCTTCCTGCGGGAAGGGCGACATCCTGGGAGGTTTGGAGGTGGAGCTGTGTGTGTGTGTCTGGGCCCGGCTTCTAGAGACTGTAGGTCTTGTCTTAACTCCCCTTGCCAAGCTTCCTCTGACTCACAACTTTCGATTTTGCTTCACTGAGCTTTAAGCATTGCTTTCCATTAGTTTACAAATCATCTCTGCTCCCCAATTCCTGGTGGGACACTAGAAGCCCCTCCCCACCATGGAGTAGTGCATAAGGGGCCGCTTGGTGCTTGGAGCTGGTGGGTCCCTTGTCCAGGAAAGATGGAGAAGTAAGCTTGGAGTATTTGTGTTCATTGACATCGTTGTGTCTGTGCCCATACTTTCTCAGGGCTTGTAGTACCCAGAAAAATACATATAGCATGGTACAGAGGCAAAGAACTTTCATCCTTTTTTGTTTTAATATATCATGTGACCTCTGTACCTGTTTTAGCATGAGGACAGTTAAGAGGAACCTTCAGAAGCAACTTCCTGTGTCCCTTGTCTGAATCTGTAGAAGGGCTGTGGTCACAGAAGAAACAGCTGGATTCCCACCAAGGTCTAGGGAAGGATGTGGGAAGATCCAGATTCTGTGAGAGGCTCTAGGCAGGTGCCCAGTGCCCTGCTCTCCTCTGGCCGTGGCCTGCTCATCATCTCGGCAGCATCTGTGTGCCCTGTCCTAGCTCTATGTCGGATCTATAGCTGGACAGCACTGGGGAACAGGAGAACAGTGACAGGGCAGAGCAGAGAAGTGGGGAGCCCGAGGCTCGGAGGGGTAGAGGGTGTTGTTGCTGATAGGGGGGTTGTGGTTGTGTCTTCACCAGTCTCTGGACAGGAAGCCAGAGAGTAAAGGAGAAGTGTCTGTCCTTGTGCTCCGTGGCCTCTGTCAGAAAGAGCAGGCCACTCCTGCTCCCTCCCCTGGCTCTACCCCCACTGCCTTTCTTGGTCTTCATTCTCACATCTACTGTGCTCTTCCTCTCTCAGATGGTGAACTGGGAGATAAGCAGGCAAGGAAGCCTGGGTTGGATGGGAGGACTGTATTGTGGTCATTCTCCTGCAGGTCAGGCATACAGAATTCTAGGTATACAGAGCTTGTATGAAGCTGAGTCCTGAAAAGAAGCATTTATAAAAGAAAATTTGTGACCTGCCTGTTCTGTGTCCTCTTAAGTTTTTATTTTCTGTCAACTGTTTCAGGTGGTAGGGATACATCTGTTACTAGATTTCTGCCTACCTGGTAATAGGTTATGAGAATGTCACTTGAGACATCCTTGTCCAGGAAATGTGCTTTTTTGCTTCTGCATGAGAGTATGTTTCCATTGTTAAAGCAACAGGTGGTCCGGCAGTAGCATAGGCTATTCTTGCCTCAAGTAGAGGTATGTGCTGAAGAAATGACAGTGCTTTGTAGCCAACAGGAGGCACCTATCAATTGGGCCATCCTCTTCAAATCTAGTGTAGAGGTTTTTTTATTGAGACAGTCTCATATAGCCCAGGCTGGTCTCCAACTCACTGTGTAGCTGAGTATGACTTTGGGTTCTTGATCTTCCTGTCTCTACTTCCTGAGTGCTGGGATTATAGGCATGGATGACCATACCCAATTTTATGTGGTGCTAGCTTTCTGCATGCTAGGCAAACACTCCACCAATTGAACTTAATGTCCTAGAACCTCTAGTGTTATAAAGATTTGTGAGTGTGGATGTGTGTACTGGGATTGAACTCATGACCAGGTACTTGCTGAGCTTGTGCCCTGACCACCCTTTTTCTTTAACATTTTTTGAGCATACTCAGTGCCTGTTTCTGATTGTGACCAACATTTACAGTGGAACTGTACTTACTCACAGTATCAACTTAATGGAATTTGTTGATTGATATGTGGAAAACTATATTTTGAAAATATGAATAATTTGTAAGAAGAACTGGAGTACTAGAACAAAAAATTACTTGAAATCAGTGTGTAGTTTTATTATCTACCTTCTCATGGAACTGATGAATTGCCATAACTGACTCCTTGTGGCATATTTTGGCTGCAGTGTAGAGTGTGGAGGAGGAGTTGGTGTGTCACCTTGGGTCATTTAAGACGTTCCTTGAACCATGTTAGAAGTGATTAGAAATGTCAGTCTCTGCTTCTTACAGTGATGGGTCTTAAAGCTTTCTGTCTTCCATGGAAGAAGATACTCGTAGGAGTTCTTTAACAATTTCTGATGTACAACTTGCATTTTTCTTATCTATATAATTTTTGGTATAGAGTTGCATTTCATTAGAGGGAATTATAGGACTAATTCTTTTTGGTTTTGAGACAGGGTCTTACTGTGTAATTCTAGCTGTCCTGGAACTCTCCATATAGACCAGGCTGGCCTCCAACTCACAGAGATCCACCTGCCTCTGCCTCCTGAGTGCTGGAATTAAAGGTGTGTGCCACTGTGTCTGACCTACTTCATGGATAACTCTTTAGAGAAACTTTGACCCTAAATATATTTTCAGGAAAATCACCAGTTTTGACCTTTGAGAAACAAGTTTTCTGGAAGGCTTTCCACTCTAGGTCATGTGGACTGTGGGAATAGAGAGTTCTCTCTAGGGCTTCTCTAAATCCCAAGAACCTGTGAATTGCTGCTCAAATTACAGTGTGTCCTTCTGAGCACTAATTAATTAATGCTTTGTGCATCCCTAGTCCCAAGTCCCTGTGGTCACACAGGGATTTATTTTTTCTAATAAAAATATTCTTCTTTGTATTACTGAATTTCTATTGATTTTTAGAGTAAGATAGAGAAGAACCATTGGCATCTCCTCAGGTAGAGTTGTTTCTAAAAACATCAGAAATGGTTAAAAGTAAGAAAACAATTGATGTGATACAGAGTTCAAGTCTGAGACAAGAAGAAATATTTTTTTCCCACTTAAGAATTTTCTTAACTTCTCAAGAAATACATTATATTGTTTTCATGTCAGTCTTTGAGTGAAATCCGTTCTGTTATGTAATTAAATTTTGTTATCTTGTTTTTCAGTGATCTTGAAATGATAGAGATAATGCAATAATTGTTTTCACACCAAGATGAAACAATGGTTTTAAAATCATTCTTATATCCAAAATGCTCCAATTTAGCTCGAGAACTCTGATCTTTTCTGAGTACTGTTGCTTTCTGTTCTATTGTATTTTCCCAGATTTCTTGCAGAGGTATGATCATGTTGCATAATTTGAGTCTGTTATAAGCATGCTCTGTGTGGGTTCACATCAACATCTGAGATCCACTGAGAGGAAGTGTTCTCATTTGTTTACTCAATTCTTTTTTTTTTTTTTTAAAACATGTAGGTTTCCCTCAATATTTCCTTTAAAAAATACTGCTATGATGAAAGCTTTTAAAACTGTAAACACAATTTTATTAGAATAGATTCATATAAATGCTGTATTTAAGTCAGAAGATATGAAAAATGATTCTTTTTTTAATTTTGTTATTTTTATTTTATGTGTAAGATTGTTTTGTCTGCCTGTATATTAGTGTACCTGTATCATGAAATTCCTGAGGAGGCCAGAAGAGGGCATTGGATCCCCTGGAGCTGGAGTTACAGGCTGTTGTTAGCTGCCATGTGGGTGCTGGGAACTGAACCTGGGTTCTCTGCAAGAGCAGCCAGTGCTCTTAACCCCTGAGCCAGCTCTCCAGCCCCAAATTATGATTCTTGATTACACATATACAAAATATATTCTGACATGATTGTATACAGTTCACAGCATCATGAGCAACATTACAAAAGTAGAAGTGTATTTTTAGGGTAAAAGCATTATGTAATATTAAAATTGGCATTTGCTCACTAGTGAGAAAGAGCATCTTCCTGTATGCTTGTTTTTAGTTGAATATCCTGTTTTTTTTTTTTTTTTTTTTTTAATGTTTCTTCATTTTTCTTGCCTGGTTATGAACTGCAAACATACAAATGAAATTAGATTTTTGTCATATTTACTGCAGTTGGTTTAACCCCAGTCTGTTATTTTTCTTTTTCTTTGTTTTGCATTATTCAGTACAGTTTTTTTTAATCAAGCCAAATTCGTTGATCTTTTGCTATTCTATTTTAAAATGATCTTAATGAGCTACTCGATGAAAATCTGATTTACTGACATTGTTATGTACAGAATGAAGTATACACTTCTCACTGTCCCTGTTCCACATGTAACTGGCTGTTACATTTTTCATTCAGTGATGTGTACTGGATATCCTGCCATATGAATGCAAAATTTTCCTGTCATGAATATGACTTTTTAGCATTTCAGTAGAATGGGGTATATGTGTGTGTGTGTGGGTGAGACAGAGAGAGAGAGAGAGAGAGAGAGAGAGAGAGAGAGAGAGAGAGAGAGAGATCCAGATGGTGATCTAGGATTGAGCTCAGGACCTGGGACACCCTTGGGCTCATCCCTAGAGGACTCTTCATCCCCAATGCATTTATGTCTTATGGAAGGTGTGAGTGAATTGGTTATTTTGCACCAGTTCATAAAAGCTAGTTCTGCAAATTTCATCTCAGTCTTTCATAATTCTGACTTCACTTTGGTGTTTGAAATTAGCCGCAGATACTGACAAAAACTGTACAAATCAGGGCTTCTTAAGCCCTGAAGAATTAGTTGATTATTTACCAGCACATGACTATTTATACTTGATTAAATTTTATTTTTATTCCATCAAGAAAATTTTATAATTTTCCAATGACTGTTGTAGGCAATGAATTTTCGTACTCTGTGATGTCTCCTTCGGTTAGGTGTCTTGGAACAGGATTGTCAGCCAATGATAGGCTTATTTACCTTTTAATACATACTGCCATGCTGATTTTCAGACGAGTAGACATTAGTTCGCTTTCTTCCATTTACTGTTTTGACCCATTTTAGCCATTGCTGAATTATGCCAATATGGACAGCAAAATGATCTTGTATTTATTTGCATTTTATTGAACTAGTTTCTGTCATGTAGTCGTTGTATTCTTTTCTAAAGTAAAGCAATAATAAACCTAAACTGTGTCCCCCTTCCCACTAAAAAATAAAAAACAAAACAAAACCTCAACCAAACAAGAACAATCAAAAACCAATGTAACAAATGCTTCAGTTATCTAAATTAGGGTATAAAATCAGTTTAAACTTCAACATTATTAAGAGATATTTCTTGAAATTTGAAATTTCTGTGGGTAGCAGGAGACCCTAGGCCAAAATCTCCAAGGGAAAAACGGAGCTAATCAGGTTATATGACAGTCCTTGTTGGATGTAAATTGTGCTAAGCAGTGGTTTTCAGTGGTGATAAAGTCCATGTCTACCTTTTCTTTTCTGGCTTGTGCATTTAGTGTCTAATTTTAAGAACTCAGGGCTAAAATTCAAGGTTACAGATGTTTACCTTTCGTTTGTTCTGAGAGTTATTGACACAACTTGAGTTGATCTTTGTGTATGATGTGAAGCAGGATTCTGACTTCTTTTTTGTGTTTTGAGACAGGGCCTCACTGTGTTAGCCCAAACTGGGCCCAAACTAGCTGGCCTCAAACTCGTGTTCTTCCTCACTCAACCTTCCTGCTTGGTTGCTTCTGTTTTTAAGTTCCTCATTGCTGCATATTCATATTTATTTATTTTGTGCTTTATGTCCTGCTTGTCTTCTAACTTTACTGTTCCAAGAGGGTCTAAGGGTCTAGTTGTCTCATGCTGTATTGAAAAGATGGATCTTTTTGCCCCTGGATGGTCTTGGCTCTTTTGTTATTTTCCTTCTTTGTTATTTTCTAGGTTGTTCTGTTGTGCTGCAACTTTTCTCTTGCTGAATTAAAATCCTTCAGTTTTTAATAGTTTCTTGACTTAGATTAGAAATATTGAATGTTTTCCATTTTCCTAGTTCTTGTTATCTTTTTACAGATATTCTAAAATTGTATTCATTTTATTTATTTTTCTCACATTGGTCCCGAATGGCATGGAACTCACCGTGCAGGCTGTCCTCGAACTCCTGGCCATTCTTTTGTCTTAACCTTCTGAGTGTTGAGGACATGGGCATGAGCCACCATATTGAGTTCATTGTTATTTTTGAAACATGCTTAAGATAGTTCATATTTTTCCAAATGCTGCTGATCTTTTTCATTTGTTCCTAGTTTTATGTTGTTTGGACAAAATGTGAACTTTACAGCTTTTATATTTTAGAATTTATTGCTGCCTAGTATGGAGTTAATATTTGCTCTGTGGACACAAAATATGTACATATGTTTGTGTAATAAAATTGTAAATATATCTGTATAAACTTTGTTACTTATATTTGTCACCGATTTCCTTATTTAAATTATGTATGTCTGCCAAGTACTGAGAATTTGCTGAAATCTTCTATCAGTAATGTGTTTATGGCAATTTCTTCTCATTCTAGAATTTTTTTGCTTTTAATCTATGTAAGCATTCTGCCTTGAAAATAAAAATACTCACAAGAATTAATATTTCGTTTTCATGTGAGTGTTGTTATGTTTGACCTGTGCCGGTCATTTAATACTGCCTGACCTGTGCCAGACGTTTAATACTCTCTGACCTGTACTGGACATCTAATACTCTCTGACCTGTGTCGGACATCTAATACTGCCTGACCTGTGCCGGACATCTAATACTCTCTGACCTGTGCTGGACATTTAATGCTGCCTGGCCTGTGCCGGACATTTAATACTCTCTGACCTGTGTCGGACATCTAATACTCTCTGACCTGTGCCGGACATTTAATGCTGCCTGACCTGTGTCGGACATCTAATACTGCCTGACCTGTGCTGGACATTTAATACTCTCTGACCTGTGCCGGACATTTAATGCTGCCTGGCCTGTGCCGGACATTTAATACTCTTTGACCTGTGTCGGACATCTAATACTCTCTGACCTGTGTCGGACATCTAATACTCTCTGACCTGTGTCGGACATCTAATACTGCCTGACCTGTGCTGGACATTTAATACTCTCTGACCTGTGCCGGACATTTAATACTCTCTGACCTGTGCCGGACATTTAATGCTGCCTAACCTGTGTCAGATATTTAATATTGTTTCCATTTTACTTGGGGTTTTTCCCACTTTTTTTTTTCGGTCTTTTTGGGGAAAGGTCTACCTGTAGCCCCAGGTAGCCTGGAACTCACAGTGTGTGTGTGTGTGTGTGTCTGGTGTGTGTGTGGATGCACTTGAGGAGGTCGGAATGCAACCTGCAGGAGTCAGTTCTTTCTGCCATGTAGGTTCTGGGATTAAACTCAAGTCATCAGTCTTGGTGGCAAGTACCTTTACCCTCTGAGCCATTTTGCGGTACTGTATTGGGTTTTTGTTGTATTTTCCACTGTGATAATTTGGAATTTTAATATTAATATTTTGGCACATTATATAACTTCCAGTAGTACTATACAAGTTATTTCTCTCAGTTGATCCATTTCAAGGAAGACATAACATTTATTCTGTTTCTTCCATATGCAGGGAACTTGTTCACCTGTACCAGCAGTAGACAAACTTTATATAGAGACATATATATGTAGAGAGAGAGACATATATATATATATAGAGAGAGAGAGAGACTGATATATATAGAGAGACATATATATATATATATATCAATGGTTTTTTTCTTTTCAGGGAGAGATGTTGCTATTGAAACTACTCAACTTATACTTGGTTAATAATGCATATGGCTATGTTCAAATAAAATTCTATTTGTTGAAACAGACATTCTGGCTGCACCTTACTGGCCCTCATCTATGTTACCCCTATTCTCTGCTTTCCCTGGTATTTCATCTACATATTACTTTAATTCTCTTGTTTTTTATAAACACATTGGCAATATGAAACTGAAAATCATTCTCTATATCTTAGTGGTAATAATATTAACACATTTAATTTACACATTTTATTTCTGTACCAGTCTTTACAGCAGTGAATATATTGAATGATAAAACTTTTAAGAACAGTATAAAATTGTGAATGGCTAAAGGCATTTTCCCTAGGTCTGTCTCTGTGCTTTGTGCATGGTCTTTGAGTGGCTAAATATATAAAAAACTGAAATTACCTTCGTAATGTAACGGACATCTCTGTCAAAAGGAATGAGAGGTGTGCATGGCCACTCAGGACCTTTGCATGTTCATAGGTTTAATCCACCTTCTTCTGCTCTGTTTCCTGATTATTCATACCCATCTGCCGTGTTAACTACAGGCAGCTTGCTCTTCTGCTGGTTCCTTTTCTTTAGTGTCTTCTGTCTGGTTGTCTCTGCAGGCACAACAGTAACATTTGATGCACCTTTAATAACACTGCACCTTTAATATTTGGAAGATGATTGTTTTGACTCTTAATTACATAATGAAGTTCATATATTGTTACTCATTGTAAGGACTCTTTAATTCTTTGATTTCCTATTGAATACTGAGATGAACGTAGGGCATCATTTTAAGTTAAGCTTAAAGAACTTCATCCAAATATTAGGATCCATATTGCTTATTTATTCAGTTTTGATACAGGAGAGAAATAGGGTTCTTCTGCTAGAGGGTTCTTAGTCTCATTCATAAGAGAATTTAAGAATGGACTCAAACAGAAGCTTTAGGACAATTTTATTAGAATTTAAGGAAAAATTCTCAAGGCAGGTAAGCCCGAAACTCAGCAGCTACCCTGACGAAGAGGATGGAGGGAAGGAGGGAAAACCCTGACCTGAAGGCTTTCAGGGTTAGAGCCTACGATGGAGGTCAGACACATGGCAGGGAGGGGAAGTGAGCTTTAGGGAAAAAGGTCAAAATGCTTGGGTGTCCCAAAGTGTTAGGGAAAGCATGGTTAGAAGAAAAAGGAAAAAGCAGGCAAGACTCATAGAGACACATGCCTGTGACCCCATCCATAAGAACTACACTAAGGGACCAGGATTCCAGGCAGAAATTCACCATTAACTCACTCAGCATTAATACACAGAGTATTCTGCCCATTTCTTTAGCATGACTTAGGGTGGGCCTATGACCAGCAAAACTGGTACTTTAGGTCTTTATCCAGACCAGAGATTTTATTTTCCTGACCAGCTTTCTCCTACGGACTCTTTGCTAACAGTTTCTTTCAGAAATTTATATGTGTTTTATAAGTTTTAAAATATGTATTTCAGCCGGATGTGGTGGCATGTGCCTTTAATCCCAACACTTAGGAGGCAGAGACAGGCAGACCTCTGTGAGTTCAAGGCCAACCCAGTCTACATAGTAAGTTCCAGGCCAGCTGGGGCTACAGGCAGATCCTGTCGCAAAAAGCAAAACAAATGCGTATTTCATATTTATTTTGTGTTTAAATGATCTCGATCTTCCCCTCCTTTCCCCTCTTTGGGAATTGAACTCACGAGTTTGTGCATGATAGGCAGGTACTCTGTTGAGCTGCATCCCCAGCCTTCAGGTAGATTTTTTAAAAAAATGATGTTCTATTGAGGAAGTAGTTTCAACTAAGTTGCTTGGGGTGGAGAAGACTTGCATGACACCTCTGCTCCCTGCACATGGTTGCCATGTGAAAGATGTCTCTCTAGTGTTTCCTGACCTCTAAATTTGATAAGATTGTCAGCCTGAATAGTTTTTCTTTGTGATTTGCCTTTTCAGGTTTATTTTTGTTTGAAGCTCGACGACTTCAGCAGGACATATTTTCTTATTTGACTTGAAATACTTCAGACTCTTTCCACATACGCATTTATTCTCACATTTCAAGGGTTTCGCCCAATTTATGATTTGTTTTTAGCCCCTAGTAATTTCTTCAGATATACTAATCATTCACAAATTGGATTTCTGTGGCTTCTTTACCTAAGCTGTCAGTGTCTCTAGTTGCTTGATCTGTCTGTTCTCGTGATTTTGCTCAAATCTCTTGTCTGTGTCACTGATTTGGCATAAAAATAACAAGTGCTAGTACTTTGGGCTCAAATGAATGAAGTGTCTATCTTATGGTTCAGACTCATTTTTAAGTCTTCAGCTCTGGTTCATTTCTTTTTAGAGTCCTTTCAGCAGTCTACATTGTCTCAGATTTCTCTGATATAATGCGGAGTAGCTCCAGTTGATTGATTTTTCTTCAGTTTCCTAGAGTAAATCTTCCCAAAGATTTTCTTTCCTTTATGTGTTCTATGTCTTGTTTTTCTTCATTTCTGTTTGGGAATGTTCTAGATTTTTTGTCTAGCTTATTATTTTGTCCAGAAATAGTGTGGGTGGAATCCCACCAAGTCCCTTCTGTGTTTGTCCTGGCGCTCTTTGTGTCGTCCCCTTGTCACCTGAGTGGGAAGGATGAGAGATCACGGTGTGCATTTTATTTTTAGCTCTCTTCTGAGAAGGGTGGGTGAAGACTGGTGTGGCCCGCTGAGGCCTGCTTCTGTATTTTGTTGAATCTTCTTTCTTACCTAAGAAAGAAGTTGCATTTTTGTCCTTCCATGGGGTGAACCAGGTTTTTGATGGGACATTCTTATAAACAGCCTTTCCATTGGGGAGATCTTTGTTCCATGAATCTGTTGTGTAGTGGTCCATGACTCTGTTGCATAGTGGTCTCTGCCTTTCTAAAAGACTTTGCAAAGTAGGTTTGCTTTCAACCCTCATATCTTGCATTCCTCAACTGGAGTAGGCTGGCTTTGTACACTGCTCCCCATTAGAATAGGAGGAATGTGAGTTCCCATGAGATACTACTTGCTTCTCCAGGTTGGAATGGTAGCAGGGAGTGTCTGAGATTCTTTTCTCTCCTGCCTCCCTTAACACATCGTTGATTTTCTGAGCAGAAGAGCTGCATGTGGACTCCAGTAGGTTCTGTTTGGTCCATTTGTACTACTTCTGCTTGGTAGGTCCTTAGCTACGATCACTTGGGATGAGGATTTTTCTCTCGCTTGCTTTTTCTCCTTTAATTCATTTTGAGGAATAGCAAAGAAGTTATTTTTTAAAGTACTTGATTGACATAATGTTTGTACATATTTATGGGGTACAGTATGATACTTTGATACATGTATACAACATATAATGATTAAGTCAGGATACTTACATTTAAGAGCACTTTGCCATCTTTCCAGGAAGTCTGTTTTGAGTCTTGATCACTGTAATTAATGCATGTGAAGTCCTTCACAGAGAGGTATAATTACAGAATCTCAGTTAAAAACGTATTTTAAAGTCCAAGCTTGCACCCTGTACTTGAGTTGCCTCAGTAATGTCCTCAATTGGTATTAGTCTGTACTCTTGTACAGTCAGTGGGAACATAATCCTCCTGGAGGATTGTGCTAAGTCATCTATGTTTGCTAGAATGCTTTCTTGCCTACATCCTTCTGAAAAAAAAATTTTTTTTTTTTTTGTAAGTAGCTTCGGGTTCCATCCTTTACTGACTTCGGTAAACTGGAGCCTACTGGAACATACCTATTTTCTAAGTAGTTGAAGCTGTCTGCCTGACATAAAAACTTCTTCCACCTTTATACAATATCATGAGTTCTTTCTATCATTTCTCATGAAGGAGGAGTCTTATTTAAGTGTTGTCTTGTATTCTAGTTTTTCTCTAAATAAAACAAATACCTGTAATGTGTGGTATGGGTGGTAGAGTCCGAGCAGCTGATGTGTCAGCATCATCCTCTAAGAACTAAATTACTCCAGAAATTTTTGTCTTTCATCAAAATAAACCTCTGTAGAAAGTATATGGCAGTTTTGAGTGCAGAAGGCTCTGTAACATTTCTACTAATGCTCTGAGTGCTCATGTAGTCTTCACTTTTCTCAGTATAGTACTGCATTGCAACTCCTATTTGTGATCTGTGATTAGTACAATTTTCTGTGTTTTTACATCTCTTTACTATGTATTAGCATGGCTTCTTTCAATTCCTGAGAGTACCATTTCATAATGAATTTCATTCTTATTTGAGACTATCCCAGGTTCAAATTTAGTTAAGGTTTATTCCCAGTTTCTAGCATTTATAATCCAATCCAATTCATTCTTAGAGGAAAGTAGATATACCTGGTACAGTAAGATTCTTAGACTATTACACATGAAAGGAAAACAATCATTATTCTTGTACATACTGCCACTGAACCTAGGGAATGTAAGGTAGTACACTTAGGAGGCTGAGGCAGGTAATGAGTTCAAGACTAGTTATGGTTACATGTTGAGACCCTGTCTCAAAACAGACAGATAGACAAATGAAAAAATCATAAATAGGGACTGATAGGAAGAGGTAACCTAGTTGGAAAAGTGCTTCCAGGCATGAGGTCCAGAGTCAACCCGAAATATCCATATAAGAAGCTGAGTGTGGTGATTTGCAATCCCACTCTTGGAGAGGAGGACACAGGAAGATCTCTGGAGCTTGCTGGCCACCCAGTCTAATCTGTCTCTAAAAACAATGTGTATGGTCACCTGAGGAATAACAGCCAAGACTGACCTTTGGCCTCCACTTGCATTTGCACACAGATGCCCTCTTACCTGTTTCACATATGGATATGCATGAGGCCCCCCCTCCCCCCCAGTGTATATGTACACACAGATTTCAAGATCTTTGTAGTCCCATCATTCAGTATGAACTTAATGGATTTCAGTCTTTGGATATAATACTTTGGAAGTATACTGACAGTTTGACCTCAAAATTTGGGCCCTGCAGGTGTAAAAACTGATAGAGAAATCAAGAGAAGGGATATCTGCTTGTTCTTAGCTATGGCCTGGTCTGTCACAGGAGAACATCATGGGCCTCTCTGATTGAGTCTCTCATACATTGTAGCTTTAGTGGTAGTCATGGCTGTGGGCAGTGGTACTCTTGGTTTTATAGTGTTGTTGATGGACTGTTTTAATCTCTTATATCCTGAAGTTTATAGTGCCAGTTGGTTTATAATGGCCGTTATTTTAAAAGAAGGTGGTATTCTAGTTTCCAGGAGGAAGAAATGCTTTAGGAAAAGAAAATTGTATCCATTTGCTCTATAGCCATGTTGGTTTTCAATCCCCCCCCACCCCCCCCGGCCCCCAGTGAGTCAGTAGTAGTCCCCTCCAACCCACGGTGTCTTATGAATATCAGTCTGGCCGTAACCAAGAACAACTAGAACTTTTGATTCTAGTTGATTCTGTCTCTACCTTCTGAGTGCTGGAGATTATGGAGGTGTTAGAGTTAGAAGCCTGTGCCACCATGCTCTGCTTATATGGTGCTGGGGACCAAACCCGTGATTTCATGCATGCTAGGCAAACACTGTACAAACTAAGCCACATCTTAGTTTGTGGCTCAGGCAAGTGATTCCTAAAGACAGAAAGTCAATTTGCAAATCTTTATACTTATTTTACACAATTTTACATTTGCCACATTCTTAGAATGGTGACAATATTTAAATTTCTCAATAGGAAATTGGATAGTTGAGTGAAAGTTATATTATTCAATCTCAATTCTCTCTCTCTCAATACATGGTTATTTAGTATCAAAGAATTTAGTTCTTCTTGGATGCTGGGGGATGCAGGAGGAGAGGAACTGATAGTGGGCCTTTAGCAAAAAAACTGGAGAGTCATCTTCCTCTTCTTGCCCATGCTTCTTACTGGATATCTGCCTTTATCAGGTGCTGACCTGAATCCATGTGGCTGTGGACCACTAATAACTAACAGAAGGTCTTTCTTCATGGTGGGTACATACCAATTCCTGGACAGTGGCCATCCCATGGTATAGCTTCTTTCTTAAACCTTAAAGAAATTTGTTTTTATTTTATGCATATGAGTGTTTTGCCTGCACTTATATAATGTAATGTAAATAAAGCCTGTGGAGGCCGGAAGAGGGTATAAGATCCCGTAGAACTGGATTTACAGATGGTTGTCAGCTGCCATGTAGGTGCTGGGAATTGAAACCAGTCCTCCAGAAGAACAGCCAGTGCTTTTAACTGCTGAGCTATCTCTCTAGCCCAAACTTTCTTTCTAAAACTTCTAATAGGATAGATGATTATGTGAAGATTTGAGTATGTTATCTCTAGAGGGATAGTCTTTTCTCCTCTCCCTCTACGTATGGCGGGTATACTGATGGCTCAAATGCATCTTGTTTTTCCTTTTTTTAATAACTTATGTATTTTTATCTTTTTTTTTTTGAGAACGGGTCTCATTATGCTGGTCTTGAATTCATGATCCCCTTGCATCAGTCTTCTAAGGCTGGCATCTCAGGCATGTTCTATCTTGCCTAGCTTCAAACATAGTGTTAACACTTTGAATTTTGCCTTGATGGAACAGTGGACTCATTTTTTTAAGTAGTACTCTCAGTGAGTTTGCTTCTTTAGTGACATGGTAACCCACTGGAATGTATACCCAATTATTATAGCTAATGGAGGTGCCCAAAGCCACCTTTGATTTCTCCTGTCACATCCACGAGAATTATTCTAAATAGACTTTAGCTACCACACCAGTATTTAAAAATTGCTCAGTGGGTCATTGGCATCTGGGTAGGATTAACACAGTTTTTTATACCTCTTTGGAAAAAATTTTAAAACTTTAGTTTTTAAAATGTGCTGACTGTATATGGATAAATCAAGGCTTATCCAGGATAGTGGATAGGGGTGCTGGGTCTCGGGTAGGGGAGGGCTGGAGAAGTAATCCTGGCTTACTAAATGCTTATCAGAGCTGCCTTTGTTGTTTCGGTGATGGACAGCCTTTAAAGAAGAGGTGGTACTGACAGTGGCGATGGCTGTACGGTGGTTTTCCAGTCCTCTTGGTATGTTCTTGCATACCAATTTTTAGAACCCATGGTAAAATCAGATGGTGCAGAGGCTGTTGGATTTTTTTTCTGTCGTCCCTGTTTTCCAGTGGGTGGTTTGCTTGAGTAGGCGAATGCAGTGAATAAATTTATCAGCCTCAGAATCTTTATTTATAAGATTATATTTCTTTTATTAAGATATTTTAGTTTAGAGGTTTTTATTTTCTAATGTCCTTTGTTTGCAAAACAAACAAAATACTTTTGGATCACTCTTAACTGTACTTCAAGTGTTCTTTCCCTGCTGAAATGTAAGATAAGGGACACATATTAGTCTTATTTTTGTATTAGCATGTTTTTTTGCCTTTTAGACCCTGTATAATGAGTAAGTTAGAGACAAACTTCATGCTTTAGAACAATAAAGACATAGTTTCTGTACTCATACTTTTCAGGTCCAGAGACAACCTGAGCTGTGAATATGAAACCAGTCAGTAGAACAGTCCTGGCTTGTGCAGCAGTATGGGTCTGCTGGGGTGGCCGATATTTAAGCAGAGAGCTCAGCAGTTACAGGTCCCAGAGAATGCTTGGCTCATGCTAGTAGTGTTCACGAGGAATAACAACACACAATAGAAAAAAGATCTACTGATCTTGACAGGCTAAGAAACATGTCCACTAACCTTATGTGATCTTTTACTCAATAAGTCAGGGCTATATCTTGTTAAGAAAATTGTGCATTACATATCAAAACCTTCGACTTGTGAACTGGCAGAAAAATCTCAAATCTGACTTTGTTATTTTAGATTGTTTTTTAAATTCGTATGTGTAGTTAAATATCTTCATTTCTATAACTCGGGAAAGCAAATTTCAGGAACCTTAGAATATGTGCTGAAGCTGCATGTGGGGATAGTTTCCTTAATTTTAGCAATTTGGAGGCTGAGATAGGAGGATGACTGAGTTCAGGTATAGCTGGGACTATACATCAAGATCCTGTCTCAAACAAAATCACAAAACCAGATTTAAAAAGTAAACAGCTACAAAAAGACAAGCATTATTTTTGAAAGCTTGATTAAAATGAAAAGAAAAGCAGTTTCCTGGTTAGTCTCATAGTTGAGAATGTTTTTATTCTTGGAATTTTAGGTGATAGGCCTTTTGGCAATTCCAATTGGACAGATGCTAAGAACAGAAAAATAAAAGTGATAATAAGTTTGCTTTTTACTCTAAAAGTAAAAGGCTCTTTGGGGCGGAAGTGGGGTATGTATTTTGTTTGTTTGTTTGTTTGTTTTGACACAGAATTTCACTATGTAGCCTTGGCTGACCTGGGGTAGATCAAGTTGGCCTAGAACTCAAAGAGATTCATCTGCAGGAATTACATGTATGCATGGCCACATCCAGCTTTTTGTATGTAGTCTTAAGACAGAATGTTTGGTTTTATTTTAGGGGAAGAAGATAGTCCTACTAAGTTGCCATTTCCTGAGGCAGAGAACAATATATTTATTTTTATTGATATAATTACAGCCAGATAGGAGCAGCTAGATAGGAATATGTAATTATTTCAATGGTTATAATTATACAATTAAATAGTAATACATGTTTTATGTTTTATATACACATAATAGATTTGTTTTATAGTTTATTACTCTATGAAATTAGTTGACACATTGCAACAAATTTACCAGACTAGAACTGGCACAGACTCCTATAGCCTTGTATTTCACATACTCAACTTCCCCAAACTCCTCAAAATACCTACTTAGTGACAGTTTACCTGTTTGGTAGGGAGCCAGGGCATCTTAATTCAGAGCATGATTGGAACTCAAGCTCCAAGATTCCATATTGAGTCTGTATAAGAGAGTTCACATCGGAAGCCTGCTTTACAGGGTTTGATTCCTTGCTGCCTTTTTGGAACCTGTGTTTCTGGAGAGTTTCCATTGTTTGCAGAAGTCATTAGAGTAGCTTACAGCATCCATGCAGATAATATGATTTATCCTGAGCATCTCTTGCTCTTGGGAATCTGGAATTTTGATAGGTGCTAAGTAGACAGTCTATTTGTGCCTAATCCGCAGTAATTTCTGGACTTCTATAGGTTGTGTGTTATGACTGATGATGGGGGAACACTGCATTTTGTGTGACTTTGCCACATGAGAACCTGTGGAAGCTTGTATCTGGTTTCATCCAGACTTTGCTCACACACTTTTCCCTTTGATTTTGCTCTATGGTAGCCTTGCATACAACTGCATGCTGAGTTCCTGTGAATCTACTAGTGCTCCTCTCTAACCTCCTGAAGATTTCTACCTGGTTCATATGGGCAGGAAGTTGGCACTACAGCCAGTACCAGGTACATTGGGAGGAATGTATGAGGTCATGTTGAAAACACCAGATTATTTTCCAGATGCATAGGGATGTTAGTATTGTTGTGCTTTTTCCATAATAGACTTTGGTCAATGCCATGAGTCAGATCTGTACACAGTGAAAGCTCAGTTACATAACCCTCTAGTAGTATTAAGCCTCTCCTTCACATTAGAGCTGGTAAACTCCTGCTTCCCTAGCGGGCCGAGCTTACGAGAGGGACACTGGGGAGGGGTAGTCTTGACACTGACTCTCCGCATCCCAGCATTTTCCACATTTCTCTCCAGCTTCTGTTCTTGAATTGTATTGATTGTGGATGACATCAGTTGAAACCATTAATTATTTCCCATTACTTGCAAAATAAAGGCTAGAAATCTTTATCTGTCTATCAGGTATGATCTGTATCCCCAGTCAATTTTAGTTTTTGAGATTTGAGCCTGGATTTTTTTGTGAGTTACCCAGGCTACCATTGAACCTGTAGCTTAGGCAGGCCTTGAACCTGAGTTCTCCTGCTTCAGCTGCCAGAGTAGCTGGGCCTGCAGGCCTGGGCTTCTAGGCCATACTTAGTGCTCTCTGCTGTCTTCTCTTTGGGTCTGTCAATATTTTAAATATTCATTTCACAATCCTGTGGACTTTGACTTCTTACTGGTCTTAGACAGCCAGTATCATCTCTGCCCATAGTTACTTTCTGGGAGGTTACTTAGGGGAGTGAGTGGTAGTTTGAGGAGGAACTGCTCAATTTATTCTTCCTCTGATTTATTCTCACCACTCATCGAATGGGATCATATGGAATGCTCAACCTTTAAAGTAAAAGGAATACAAAGAAAAGCGCAAATCAGAGGAATGATACTTTTTTTAGTAATGGTCTGATATTGACAAAATCTTTCAGTAAATAACAGCCATTATACCATTTTGCATGTATAGTTTTAGTAGGAGCATAGGAAATTGTGATGAAATAAGTGTACATTCTCTACCTTGAGTAGCCAGTAAAGGGTTTGTGGCTCTGTGGAGTTGTGTCCTTCAGGTTTTAGTTCTGTTACTCCCCAGTCTTAGAAAATGGCTTATGTTTGTGGTGTTAAGCCTTAGCCTCTATTTGTAAACTGAGGGAAATAATTTTCATGGGTTATTGTGGAGAATGAATAAGATGATGAACCAAACACATGATGGGGTCTCAATAAATGCCTCTCGAGATTCCAGTTGATAGAAGCTGGTACCAGAGAAAACTTCTAGCTTCCGGCTTAACCCATGTTTTCTTAAAAAATAAAAGGGAATAAAAACATACGAAGAGTTTTGAAAATTCAAAGCCACGCTCATTTTTGTAATTTAGTTGACAGAGTCGCTGTGGTTATAGATAGCAGTTCTTTTTGCTGATGTGAATATATTCTAAGAATTTGTTATTTGGGGATATTTCTTGGTGTTGTAGTCAGCACTGCCTTGTGTTTTTCACCAATAAAGAATGGTTATGGTTATCAACACATAAATGTCTACTTAATTTCTTTACTACGCTCTGAAAGAGTTAGATAGCTGGTTTGATACCTCAGCTGGACAGTTATTATAAGGTTATTTCATTTTGTTTTGGGTGCTGGAGATTGAACCCAGGGTCTTGCCCATGCTAAATTTGTGTTCACCCACTGAGCAAAACCCCTAGCTTCTGTGTCTTTTTAACTATACATTGATTGTGATTGGAAGATGTGTACTGTCTGGTATGAAATATTTTAGATCTCAGTGCTGATTACATAGTCTTAAAGCTTTTGTTCTGGGTGTTTTAAGATGTGTCTTTTAAAAGAAAAGGTTATTTTAGTCAGTTCTACCAAACTGAAAGAAGAATAGTAAAGAATTTGCTGGTTTCCTGTTTACTGCTCTCTCTGAGCAGCATTTACAGTTACTTTCTACAGTGATCTTAAGTTAATGCTAATGGAACTATGTACTACCCGTCCCACGTTGGAAGGCTAATTAGTGATATGTAGTCTTAGCAGAATTGCTGTGCTTGTTGGTGTGATCTGTGTCAGCAAGTGACACGTTGTAATTATGCACCCTCTGCCGCACTCCTCTCATCTTCTGCTTGTATCATCAAACAGGCTTTCTTTTTACCATTGTGGTTATGTTAATAGCAACCACTTTCACTTGGATTGGCACAAAAAGCATCCCTGATCTCTGGATCTTGGGGTCTTCCCTCAGGCATAATTGTGATGTGCGCCCTGCTGCATCATCCTCTAATGATCGGGCAGGGCAGACATGCAAGGCTTCTTTCCTTACTGTGTCTGAACTTGAATCAAGATTTTCCAGCACACTCACTTTTTTGACTTAAGTTCTACTATCATAAAATTTGGGGTATATTTTTCATAAGTGAACATTTGATTTTCCTGTAAATCATCTCATAGTTTTCTGCTTGTGAGAAAATGAATTGTGTGTGATAATCACCTTCTTTTACTCTGTCACTTCTAATTGAAGGTGTTATCTTAGATTTTACTACTAATTTGTGTTTTCTGATATTTGATGGTTTATTATTACATGGTTCCCTTTAAATATATATCTCGCTGTATTCTACAGCTTTGCTGTTAATTTTTCTTTTAGTACTTTTTCTTTCTTTTCTTTACCTTTCTTCTTTTCTTCCCTCTCTCTTTTCTTTTGCCTTTCCTTTTTTTTTTTTTTTGAGGGGTGAGTCTTGTTTTGAGACAGGATCTCTGTGTAGTGCCAACTGTCGTGGAACTCACTATGTAGATAGACCAGGCTGGCCTTGAACTCACAGAGATCCACTTGCCTCTGCCTCCTGAGTATTAAAGGCATGCACCACCATGCACTGCACTGCTCCCCTCCCCTCCCCTCCCCTCTTCTCCTCCCCTCCCCTCTTCTCTTCTCTTCTCTTTTTGGCAGAGTCTTACTATGTAGGGCCTGGAACTCCATTTGTAGACCAAGCTGGTCTTGAATTCATAGGGATCTCCCTGTCTCTGCTTCCTGTGCTAGAATTAAAGGTGTGTACCACCACACCCACTGCTTTTGCTATTTTCCAAACTAAGCATGTTGGATGTTTTCTTCAGTTATAATCTAAATCTGTTTTGGTGAGAGAAAGCCCGTGTACCTGTACCTATATTGGAGCTTTAACTCTGCAAGGGAACCAGACCTCTGTTACAGGAAATTGTTCTTTCCCTATTTTTATTGGCTTCCAGTTCTCATGTTTGATGAATTAAAATTTGAATGTAGACTTGGCTTAGAGTTTCAGAGAGACTAATCATTTCTTCATTCCTTCTTTCCATTTGTGTATCTGAGGCTCCCAGCACAGTGCCTGACCCAGCGTAGATGGTCGTTAGATATTTGCTGAAATAAATAGCTCCCCAAAGTCTTGGTCAATCTTTGTTTCAACCAGCAACCTGGCAGGAGAATGAGGTCTTTATGCTGATTTTTGCCTTTGGAAGCTGAATTCCTTATTTCTCCTGCAGATTGTCATTATGTAATCTTTCCACTATTGGAGAACATTTTTTGTGACAGCTGATTTCTCTGGGGTGAATGAATTTCTCTGTCAGCTGTTGAAGAACTGAGTTGGGATTTAGGAAAATGCAGAAAACATTTGTTCATCAAACCTAAAGAGATTGTTTAGCAAAAGAGAGAAGAAATATTTACAGAAAAATTGCATGCTGTTTCAGATCCTTTATGACTCTTCAGGCTGGTCCAAACGTCCTGGACAGAGTAGATGCTTTTGTTAAATGCTTATAATCGAAAGTTGTAAATTAAAATTATTCTGCTTGCTGGTTCTCTCTGTACTTTAGAAGAAGAATGATTTTAAGCATCTACGATAGTCTTTACTTGTGCCAGACTAATTGCCGTCTGTCCTGAAGTCATCCTTTTTGTCAAGTCTTACCACAGTAATTCATAAATACAGTTGATGAACATTTTTGTCTTTGGCTTCACACAGTACAGAAATGCCTTTCTCATCATGGATCCTGTGACTCTTAGTAGGATTAGTTTCTTTTATATCATGTTTGTAGTTGTGTTCATGTATGTTGCTGCAGGAGGAAGTGACTGTTAAGTAACTACATTCATCAGATAATTTGAAGACAGTTCCATAAAGGAAATGGTATGTGTGTTTTCTGTACAATTGTATTCAGTTGTTTGCAGCAATGGTCCAGATGTGAAAGTAATAGGAAATGTGGAAACAGGGTTATTGTAGTCACCTTTTTTTAGCTAAGAACTATGTGTAGCCTTAGGAAGAATCCAGGAGTTCTTTTAGTGTTAGACAACTGTTTATGCAGTTTGTGTTCAGGATTTTTAGTAGGACCAAATTCTCACCTCAAATGTATTATGGTAGGAACTGAGGTACCAGGATGCTGAGCAAATTATTAAAAAATGCTTGTGAAAAAAAAGGCATAATAAGAAATGTTGCTGTTTCTCTTTTTGGAGTCTGTTCTTGGTGGTGGACTGTGTGTCATTATCAGTTGGTGGGAACGCCTGAGGCAGCCTTCAGCAGGAAGCCAAGCAGTCTGACCCTGCCCTTCCTGCCCAGTCAAATGACCACTAGCTGCTGCTCCACGGGCACAGGAGGCCTGGACCTGGGCCTTAGTAAGTGCTTGTGGGTGGAGAGGAGGGAGGAGACCAAAGGAGAGGGATAGACTTCAGCTGACTGTCGTTAAAACCTTCAGCTGAATTGATACAGCAAGGCTTCCTTTCAGCTAGTTCTTTGGCCTAAGTCACCTGATCTGGTTCATTTTCTTTCTAGGGAAGTCAAAAATTGTATTTCTTCACAGTATAATGATCATTTATATGAAACTCTAAAAACTGTTCTCATGAGATGCCTTTTGGGACAAGACACTGTAGTGCCCAGGGACTGCCCTTGTTTGCAGGGTGATTAATGGCTTGGCAAAATTACACTGAGAATCTGGGTCTCGAAGGAGGATGTAGGCCAAGTCTAGCCTTTACTAGCAGACTCCTCTATTTATTGATTTGGCAGAGCAGTCTTGTGACCCTTTTACAGGGAATCAGGCTGGAATAGCTCTTGATCCTGTGCTGAGCACCTCATCTTGCCCACATGTCCACCTCACATTGGAGAATTGTAGATGCCAAGCCCAATGTTGAAGAGGCATATCAGGTCAAAGACAAGAGGCAGTCTGGGGACAGTCTGTGGCAGAGGAAGATGGAGCTGTGTTCATAGTGCAGCTAAACACACTCGTGTGCAGACACACACGAGTTCTAGAGATGGGGAGGGAGGGCAGACACATGAATTGAATGTGGGAAGGACTCTAGGCTTCCATTTCACATTTTATATTAAAGACGTGATTATGTAATCTGGCGGTCATGGGAACAGTCAAAGAGGTTTCATCCATGTTACTGTGCACACTGGAGACAGTTCATACATCATATTTGAGGAGGCGTGAAATGTGATGGTTGGAGGTATGTGTTCCTACATCCCTGGCCTGGTGTAAACCTTCACTGTAAAAGGGAGCAGTTTCTGTACCTCTCTGAGTCTCAGCTGCTCTGTCGACAATATGATTCTTAAAAAGAATAGTTGAGCTGACATGTGCCAGATATTTTGCAAAAGGCCTTAGAGTAGTAAATTCTCAATAAAATCTCTTGATTTTTTTTTTTAAGTATACATGACTAATGACCATAAAAAGAAGAGTAGCTCTTCCTGATACACACTGCTTATATGCTGCAGAGATCAGAGCAGAGTAGAAATTTGAGTTCAGATTCTGTGAAATACAAGGTTGCAGAATTAAAATTCGTGTGTGTAAGCAAAAGAAAAAGACTTTCTAAAGAGTTTTTTATATTATGTACTTTGTGTGTGTGCACACATGCACATATGTATTTGTGCCATGTTGTACCCTTGGAAGTCAGAGGACAACTTGGCTGGAGTCAGTTCTCTCACCACCATGTGAGTACTGGGGATAGAACTCAGGTTGTCAGGCTTGGCAGCAAGCACCTTTACCCACTAAGCCTTTTTGCTGGCCTGGAAAAAGACATCTTAAAGTTTTAATCTATTTGGCCATTACCTATTACTGATAGCTGGGCATTAGTTAATTTACTAACAATATTTCTGCTTGTTGTCACATGTATAGTGAAAAATCATGGTATTTTTGTTTGTGCCATCTTTTCATTGAACTGGAAATTTAAAAATTGAAGTAAAATAGAATAATGCCCGAGCCTCTACAAATACCAGGTACTTCAGGAGAAGTAGATGGGGAGTGGCCCTTGAGAGCAGTAGCAAGTCTGCCTAAGATTGAGTGTGCTGTGCCCCAGTCAAGGCTGTGACACCATGTAGCACTAGATGTGTAGATGGCGTCACTGCCTGTACACAGCTTCTCAGTTGGCTTTCTGTGAGCAAAGAGAGCGTAGCAGAGGAGGAAGGGGCATAATTTAGTTAGCAAAGTGCTTGCCACACAAGTTGGAGGACCCAGATCTTTAGCTCCCACATAAAAAACTAGTCTCACTTGTGGCTGCTTGCAATCTCTGTACAGGGAAGGCAGAAACAGGAAGATCTTTGGAGCTTGCAGGCCTAATAGGTAAGTTCCAGACCAGCGAGAGAAATTTGACCTTTGTGTGTATGCCTGTGCACCCACATGCATACTCTCAAGCATACATAGTGTGGCAAAGACTAGCTTCAGAAGTTGTATGTTCCTTAGTATGGCTTTTTTCCCCCTTGCTTTTATTTGATTTTGTTTTGAGACTAACCTTAAAGTCACAGCTGTCCACTTACCTCTGCCTCCCAAGCGCTGAGATTAAAGGCATGCACCACCATGCCCAGCTGTTTTTTCTCTTTGAGACAGCGTCTCACTGCATGGCAGAGACTAACCTTGAACCTCTGGGATTATAGGCATTTGCTGCCATACCTGGCTTGATTTTTTATATTTTTACTTCTCAAGAATTAAAATTCTCAAAACTCTTATCTTCAAAATGAAAATAAACTATCACTTTATGAAATAAAAGTAATGAATTTTAGAAATGAAAATTCTCAATCTTGAGCTGTAGCTCAGCGGCAGAAGGTTATCTACCATGTGTGAACCCCTAGGTTCAATCACCAGTATTGCTTTTTTTTTTTTTTTAAAAAGGTGAAATGAAAATTCTCAATTCAGAGAATCAGAGCCTTCAGATGAGAGCATAGAGTGGATGGTATCCACCTGCCCTTCAGATGAGAACACTGAGTGGGTGGTATCCACCTGCTTCTCTTCCATCTCAGCTTCACACTCTGAATGCTTCTTGGTAATACCATCCCCCATCCCCCAGACTCCATTCCTCACCTCTAGTTGTACCATCATCACAGAACCAGACTGCAAATTTGACACAAGTTCTTGCTGTGTAGCCCAGACTGGCTTGGGATCAGGCTCTCTCAGGCTCCCGGTGCTGAGGCTTCAGGGTGTGCTGCCACACCTAGCTCAGACATAGGATCTTGAGTAGGCTGCATGGCTTCTTTTTGTCTCAGTTTCTTCATCTGTCAATGAAGTATTAATAGTACAGTTCCATTCATACTGTCATGCTGTGAGGACTAAATTATGCTTGTAGGAGGTGTGGCTATTCCTGTAATTTCAGGCAGAGGGAGTTCAGGCCAGCTTCAGCTGCATATCAAAACTGTCTAAACAAAGCAAAACAAAAGAACAGAAAAGGAGTTACATGTTTGAATATGTAGAATATTTTTCTGACACAGAGTAAGTACTGCACATTTGTCAGTTTCTGGTTTGTAGCATTCCAGTAGGGCAGTAGGAATTGCAGTGACACATCTATCTCCTACTTAGTTTGGTAGATTGTTTCTCATTTATTAAATAAACTTTCTCCATAGGTAGAGACCTTTTCACTTAAGGAATATATTAGTACTAAGAATATTCAATTAGTAGAACATTTTGCTTGAAAGAGAAAATTTCAGCTAATCCTAGGTGTAGACATGTATGAATGGTGTGTAGCACCACCACCTGGGGGCCAGGTATTCTAAGCCTAGGGGGACATTTCTCATCTAAAACACCACGTATGCCTTGATTTTTAGAGTATAGCTTTTATCTATATAGGAGGTAAGTTAATGATATTTACAAGGACAAAAGAAATAAAAATAAGCTCAAATATAGTAACATAGAAGTAACTCAGGCTGGGTTAAAGGGGTAAACCATAGTTTGCCAGAGTGCCAGGAGTATGGTACATTGTGGATGACTGAGGAGTATCCAGGGTTAGTTTTGAAGTTGGTAGGTTAAAAACAAAATTAATATGACTGACAGAAATCAGTGACACATGAGATGAATGAATTCAAGATGGTCGGTGTTTAATAGGAAGGATGAGAGAAATGTCCCACAAAGTTCAGAATGTCCAAAATAACTGTAGGTCTCTTAGAAAGTGTTGAAGGGCTAATGAAACCCTTAAGGAGTTCCTGGTATGTGAAGTAACTACAGATATAGATAAAATCTTGTTTAAAATGAGCAACATATTCAGATTACAGATTGACTTTGTAAGGGAAAATTATTAAATGATTTTTTATGAAGATTTTATTGTAATTTTTATCATACCTCACCAACTTAAGAGTTTATTTATTATCATTATCATCATTATTATTGTGCATGTGTGCATGATATGTGTATGTTGGGGCAGGTCTTGTATGCCACGGAGTGCATGTGGAGGTTAGAGACAACTTTGGGTAGTCTCACCTTCCACCTTTATGTGAGTTCTGGTCTGAATTCAGGTCACCAGGCTTGTATGGCAAGTGCTTTTACCCGCTGAACCATCTTACTTACCAGCCTGACCTATTTTTAATTCTGTATTTCAAATATTTCAATATGATATTTTATATTTACGAGTTTATGTAGCGTAACTAGTCTTGAAAGATTTTTTCTGTTATTGAAAGATTTCAAGCAGTGTAAGATGAATACTTTGATAATTATAAGTCTATTTGTACTTTCATATACTATCTTCTTATTAAGTTGATACTTATGAGCAGTGGGTTTATATTACATTTGTTCTGTACTTCTTTTACACTGTAGACAAATGCATGATCCAGTTTTTTCTTTTTAAAAGACAGAGTCTTACTGTGTAGCCCTGACAGACCTGGAACTTGCTATGTAGACCGGGCTGATCTCAAACTCACAGAGATCTGCCTGCCCTTTGTCTCCCGAATGCTGGAATTAAAGGTGTCCACCACGATCCCCTGCCTGCATCATCTAGTCTTACATATATATCAGTTGTTAGTATTTTCTGACAGGTAATTAAAACATTGAATATTTTTCTATTAGAGTAAAGACATGTTGTAAGTTTTGTGGTTTACAACTTGAGAACATACATATTTAGTGTTAAGTCGATTTGCGTTAAACTTACTGAGCATTCAGTGAAAAACAAAAACATTGTTTTCTATATAAAGTTCCCATTAAGGTAACTATATGTTTTAGTAATAGATTAGGATATGGTTTTTAGAGAACAGGGATATTTTGAAGTTAAAATAGAAAAATAACAAAAATTAATAGCACATAAAATCTTCTTACTTTGATTCAAATCTGTTAGCTTGTAAGCAGCTGTTTTCATACCTTTTCTGCTTTTGTTTTTTAGGAATTTTCTTATATTTTTATGTCTTTTTTTCATTGTCCTTCTGCCATCCAAAAGTCAAAAAAAAAGATTTGAAAAATACAGGCAAATGTCAATATTTCTTATTCTTCCCTTTCAGAAGAGAAATCCTGCGTGCAAGGCAGGATAGGGTTTGGCCACTTAACTTGTCAACCCATGCTAACTCATACATCACATGAATGCCAAAGCCCAGTGGAAAACTTGGCATTTTTATCACAGAAATTAAAGTAATTGCCAGGCTGATTTCAAGTATTTCTGGTGTGATTCTGTTCTGTAAAAGGAAATGATAGAAAAAAGTGAGGAGACAGGCAGAACCAGGAGGAAGAGCTCTGAAAGGAGCTGAAAGACAGGGCATTGAGGTGTCATGGTGATGTGTTGGAAGAGGGTGAATCTGGGAGCCATTCTGTCTCCTGGTGTTGGTTGTGTTTGGATGCTAATTAAGGACTGAGGTATTTATTTTTGAAATGTGGCTGACTTTTGGTCTTTTTGGGTATTTGTGCTAATATCCAGTTTGTAGCATTCTTCATCTCTTAGTCTGCTATGGTGTCAAATATTGTTCAGCCAGGGCTCTGTCTATAATCCCAGTGCTAGGGAGGTGAGGCAGGACCATTGGCAAGGAGTTTGTGGCCAGCCTAGGCTACATAGTGATTTCCAGGCCACCCTAGCTACAGAGTAAGATCCTGTCATTAATAAAGAAAAAGAAGAAGGAAAGAAAAAGCAATCATTGAAAGAAAAAAGTGAAATAGAAAATAGGTTGTCCTTTGTATTGGGCCACCTGAAAGTCCAAGCTCCCCCTGAAACTACCTACTTTACTTTCAAGCATTCCCTTAGTGGTCAGGAGATACGGTAGCTGCAAATAGCATATCTCAGACTCGCATAGAAGCAGTTTTGTGACCAGGATTTATAGTTTCATTCTGTTTAGCTTCTATAGTGGACACTTGAAAGTTACTATATATAAGGTACATGAGTTGCCTTGAAATCTGAAATTAGTGGAATTTCACTTGGCATTGAGATAAGTGATTTCAGTGGAAATTTTCTTTATACATATAAAAAGGACAACGTACAGTTAAGCATGGAATGCATTTTTAGATCATGTGTGTCTAAAAAAGCAGGCAAATAAACATCTCTTTGTGTGCTACAAGGGAGGAAATGCTGCTTATTGGCACTAACTAGGCAGACTTTTAGGTTCTGATACTCCCTTACACTTAATCTCTTGTCTCCAACAACAGAGCTTCTACTAACTAGGTGCACATACATGTATCTTATATATGCATACACATGCATGTACACATATGTGCATAGATAGATATGTACATATGTACCCTACCCCCTATAGGTTTGACTGTCATTCTACCACAGGTTTGTTGATATATCAATAGAGGGTAAAATGTTAAAAGAGATTGTGTGTACATACATGTAGTGTTGGGTGCTAGGCCTCATGAAAAGACTTTTATTTGAGACAAGGTCTTACTTTGTACCACAGGCTGGTCTTGGTCTTTGAAATTATGATCCTCATCTTTCCAAGTGCTGGGATTGTAGGCATGTGCTACTATGTAACAGCTAGAAGACTAATGTTCAGCTAGAATTCTACAGTCCTGTGAGGCACAGCAAGGCAGCAGATCAGAGGCTGCAGTAAGTCATTTTGCCTTCTTATTATTGAACTGTTACGAGGATAAGCTGTCATGGAATTTTCACTAGCCTTTGTGACTACCAAACCAGAATACATAAATTAATGATTATTACCACAAAACCTGTTTTTACAAAGTTCATTGATGAAATTTAAGAGGGGGACATTTTTCTCTTTATTCATTTGCATAAATGGGGTATCATTTATCAAAGTAAAATTTCAGCTATAACATAGGATTAAGAGAAAATTAGTAATTATCTATCCACCAGTACATTAGCAGGCTGCCTGTGGAGACGCTCAGTTTCACTTAGCTTCAGCAGGAAGGAAGGTGAATTTTTTCATGTAAGAGCAATCTGGAGAGGTAGAGAAGGCTCCAGATGTGTGGCTCTAACCTCTGCTGCTGGTTATCATCTCCATCTAAATCCCCCTACCTCTACTCCTTAGCAAGTCTGCCCCAGGGGTTCCAGCTCCACAGCCTGATCAATAAAAGGCAGAGACAGAACATCTCTTTCTTCCTGTGTCTCCCTTTTGGAGCAGCATCTGTGTTGAGTCCTTCTTTGGGTCTCACATCTAGAACTGCCTCCCAACGGGGAGATGGATTGCAAGGATGTCTGTCTCAGGATCCAGAGATCTCCCAGAGCTGTCTGAAGATGTGGACAGGAGAGGGTGGTGCACCACACACAGGGCAGCTCCAGTAGCAATAACAAGGGAGTGAAAGTTGGGTAGCAGCCATAGGCACCTGCTTTTATAAATGATGCAAAGAATGGGTTTTTAAAAACCTATGAAGTACATGTATCAAATCAAACACTTGATTTTCAAGTTTCCCATTTATTTTCTTCAGTACTGGGGATGGAACCCAGGCTTACGCATGCTAGGCAAGAGGCCTACCATTGATTTGCACATCGAAGACCTTTGAGTTTACTTTTAAAAATCAGTATACTCATTTTTATAAAGGAAAAATATGTTTTGCTAATAAAACTTTATTTTGAAAAACCCCAAACAAAGCAATTATCTAGGAATTCTTATATGGTCTCTGCTTAAAGTTGAAATTGAGCATTGCTTTTCTTTCTCACCAAGAATAATGGAGCATGAAATCCACAGTCTGTGGTCATCACCCTTGCTAAATCACATGAAGTAATAACATGACAAAGCGGGAGTCTTTAGACTAGCGCCAACTCTTGGGAGCACTGTACTATGCTTTGACAGGGTGTTTCCTACACCTGGTTTGGCAGTGGAGGCGAGTAAGTGAGAACTTGCCACTTGTCTTCATTGACCTTCAGTTATAGCATGTGAATTTTTTTTTCTGTGCTAAGGATCTAACCCAGGGCCTTGTAAGTACTAAGCACATGCTCTGCCATTGAATCACATTCCCAACCCTGTGGCATGTGAATTTTTGATACAGCCTTAGGGCCTGTGATGATTGTTCCTATAGTAGTCATGGTAACAGCCATCTTTTATTCATCATTTGCACTCTGTGAGCAGAAGCTAAACATGAGGGCTAGGTGGCTGCTGTGTTCTGTTGCTGCCTCCTTCTATTTTGTGACATCATCTCCATCTGGTTTTCTCTTCCTGGACTTCTCTTTCCATCCTTGAAGTTCTGTAAGTCCCTCCATCTGTCTGTGGCTCAGGGACTTTGTGGCATGCTTGTCTTGGTTTGTTTCCCCTGTCAGGAATCAGACTCCTCATTCCTTCTTTTCTTTGAAGGCTGTGCTGGAGTTGTCTCAGTGAGGACTTCATTAACTCCCACCCTCAATGGCATGGCCTAGCTCCTTACTTTTTCTTAGGCTTCTTTCTAGGTCTTTCCAGTATTTTGTTCCCTGAACAGTTAGTTACTTGCCTAATTCCCGTCTTCTCCTGACTAGAAGCCCCATGAGAGGCTTTATTCATTTTGTGGACTGCTGGATCCTAGGCAGAGTAGTGCCCCCTCGTCTGAAGTTTTACTTTTCATGGTTTGTGTCTGTTACCCACAGTCAACTGCTGTTTAAAAATATGAAATGGAAAATTCTAGAAATAAACAGTTCAGAAGTTATAAATAACTTTTATTATAGTATATTGTTACAGTTGTTTTATTTTATTATTACTTTTTATCACTTACTGTGCTTAACATAGGTTAAACTTTATCCTACATATTTATAGGAGAACCTATAGAATATATAGGGTTTGGTGCTGTCTGCAGTTTCATGTATCCTCTTGTGGTCTTGAAACATATTCTTGCAGATAAGGGTGAATTGCTGTGGCTAGAACCAGATTTGGCCCAATGTAAATATTATTGCCCAGATAAATGAGTGAATGACTAGTCCATTTATTAGGACTCTGGCTGTGGTCAGGCAAGTGGACTGCTAAGAGAGATCCATAGGCTATATGGTGTTACTTAATTGCAGAATACTTAGATACCTCTCTCAGATTATTGGTGTTCAGTCCTTCTTTGTCATCAAAAAAGTAGATCATAATGTCTAGTTTTATTCATATCATGTTATCCTGATACTCCTTAAAACATAAAATTCCTTTTAATTCTTAATGAAGAAGATTTTTCCAGTCTGATTTTAAGCATTTCAAAATCTTTGAAGACCACACTCTGAGGCTACCATGTGCAGTGCATGCAGACCTAGAGAGACACACGAATTATATTGGTATCTTGTAGTCAGCTTGGTGCTGCTTGCAGATAATATAAGTCCAAATTCTATGAAAATAGAATTTCCTATGAAATTGTAATGGTGTAGCCCCAAAATCATCATGCTGGCAGAGAATAAACGGGCTCAGATTTCAGCCCAGACGGAAGATACACCTGATGGGTACTAGCCAGCTTTGAGAAAATCATGTTTGTACTTTTAATGTATTGAATTGAGAACTATCATTCATGTATGTACCTAGTACTGTGCCAAGTGCTGGAGACATGATCCCTATCGTCATGGAGCTTCTAGGCCCAGAAAAAATAAAAACAGACATTCACCAATATACACATAAATAAAACATCTTAAGGTACAGTAGAAATCTGGCCATGGTAGAGGCGGAGGATCAGGAGTTCAAAGCTAGTCTGAGCTACATAGCAAGCCTTTGGTCTACAAAGTTCACAAACAAACGGTAAACCTACAACCAGAACTCTCCAGAAAAATACAATACATCAGAATAAAATGAGAAGGAGGAATGGTGGAGGGCCAGGGGAGACCTCTTAGAAAGCTGGACGTTCACCTTTGAGCAGGTCTGAGGGTTCCTCCTTTTTATTTTGTAGTTTCACTAGCAGCTGTCAAGCCGCCATGTCAAATCTCTGTAACAGGGTACATACTGTTATGAAGTTCAGTGAATTCAAAGGTTACTTAGAAAGAGAATGACTGCTTCTGTTGGGCTAATCTTGTTGCTTAGCACAACAGGATTCTGTTGAATGGGGAGTCTGTGCAAACAGCTCTTATGACTAGGGAGGGCATCTAGCAGCAGCTCTGTGACAAGAGAAGGGTAGTGGTAGTTATAATCTCCATGACTGAAGAATAAACAAATATTGTTGGGGAACTTCAGACTACAGCGATACTAGGAAATGCTGGGAAGTAGTAGCAGCAGCACAGTAGACGTGGATTTTGCTTTTGGGCATAAGTGTTGCTGATTGCTTCAAATAGGAAAACTGTACAGGAAAAACAATGAGGGGAAGAAGTCTTCATGTTTATATCTTTATATCGAGAATAAGTTCTTTTAAATTGAGATTGAATGACAGCTGTTTGGTTCTACAGTGTAACAACACGTGGTAGTTGATTACAGTGCTTCATGCTGTGACATTTACACTTTGTAGTTGCTAACAGTATGAAATACTTAAATGGTATTTAACTGTCCTTTGTGGAATATGAGTTTTAGCAAAAATGACTGCTCATAGTTTCTGTAGCCTCTTCCATTATACAGTGATGTCATTTCCATAAAAGGAAACTAAACTAAACTCATGCAAAAGTCCACAGGCTCTTCGAAAACCATTCAGGAGGAGCTTGTTTAGTGTTTCTATGCCATGAGCTGCCATTTCTCTATCATAACATCTGGATCCTCAAGTTGCAGTCTGTTTTGATTGAGTGGTTATCCACTCAGCTCTTTTAACACCTGAATCTGTCAGAGGAATTCTCCATTAAAAGAACTTGGGTCCTTTGTTAGTTATAGTAGTGAGTGGGACGCAGAGTGATTCTTCCTGACTTTGCTGTCTGCCATATAAACCAGTTTCTCAAAGTGTGGAACAAGCCCCTGCATCAGAGTACCTGCCCAAGTTTCTGTAAAACTGAAGGATTTTGTGCTCAAACTCTGTTTCTGAATTCTATGACATAGTGGGGTGAGGACCCTGTGGCTTGCTTTCCATCCAGCCCTTCGGACTCCATAATGCCCGTGCTCTCTCCCCTCATTTGAACGTTACTGTGGTGATTTTTCCTCAGCAGAGAGCATCAGAAGCAAGCACAAATCCAATCTAGAGCTGTTTATATATTTGTAAATGTTATCTTAAAAGTGGTTTTTTTGTTTTGTTTTGTTTTTTAAAGAAAATTAACCTTTTATCAGCTTTTGAGGAGGCAGGCGAATCTGTAAGTTCAAGGCCAGCCTGTTCTAGATAGTGAGTTCCAGGCCAGCTGGTGCTACAGGGAGACCCTGCCTCAAAAAAAAAAAAAAAGGCATTTTAAGAGCTGCCCTGGGGTACAGCGCTTGCTTAGCATGTACAAGGCTATGGGTTTAACTCCAGTACTCCTAGGGCAGAAAGTATTTTGAGACAGTAAAAGCACATCTATTTGTGGAAGACTTCTTAAGGTAAGTTTATTACTTTTATAATCTTCTTTCCCAAGAACTTTGCTAATTTTGTCCAGGGCTCTAACAGGGCCCTTTATAAGAAATCCAGTTAAAGAGGGAGTTCAGTTGAGATTCAGAACTCTGTGCCCAACACTGGCTGGTGACCAGCTTGATCTAACTGTCCCCACCCTCAAATTCTACTTGCATCCTGAGATCCAGGATGACCCTGGAAGAGAGGGAAGTAGTCTTTGGATAAGGTTTAATGTTTTATTTCATGCTGAGCAAACTGCTTGGCACAGAGTAGTATCTCGGGACATCCTGCAGCACAAATTAACCTTGGTGTGGGTTTCCGCTAGGGTAGGACACAGAAGTTCAGACTGTACCTTCCCAGGAATGGGCTACCTCCCACCCCCCAAGAGTAGAATAGAAAGAATTGTCATTTGAGCTCCTGCCATCTCCTGCTGCTGATGCCCCTCCCAGACTCTATGTGCCAGTGATGCTGATTGTAGTACATAGTAGTTTGTACATTGTAGTATACTGATATGTTTGCTGTATTTCCATAAAATGCCAAAGGATGAACAAGGAATAGTAGCTCACAAAAAAGGAGTCCAGCCCTGTGAGATAACCTGAGGCCACTTCTGTAAGGCCCTATCTCAAAAAAGGGAAAGAAAGAGCCTTTAACAATGTAGTTACTTCCTATATTGTTCAATACTCCATAAATATTTGCTCCATAAATGAGTTCACACTGATGCATAAGTTAAAAACAAAATGCCTATTTTTAAAATTTAATTTTAAATTTATTTTTACATTTATTTACTTTATTTTTTGTCATGTGTGTGCATAAGACATGCCACAGTACATGTGTGAGATCAGAGGTCAGAGGACAACTAGTGAGGGTCAGTAATTTCCTTTCACCCTGTGGGTCTTGGGGATCAAATCAGGTGGTCAGGCTTGGTGGCAAGTGCTTTTATCTTCTCACCAGCCCCATACTTAATTAAAAAAAAAACAAACAAAAGACCAAAACCCCAAAACAATGACGACCAGAATCATTCCCTTTTCATAAAACTTTCTAAGAACAGTGGAACTGCCGCGCAGAAAGTGTTCTGTAGAAAAGACTCCTCAGGCACACAGACACTTAGCATGCTGTTTCCTAGAGGCTGTGTGATCTTTCTGTGCTGGGAGTTAGCTGCAGGCTGACTAAATCATTGATCAGCCTGGATGATCCAGCCTCCCCATGGGAACCGGAAACAAATACCACCAGAGAGCTCAACACAGAAGCAGAACACTCCCCTCAAACCTGCCCAGTCAGTTACTTGTTACAGCCATAATTCCACAATTTATTGAAACGCTTAGCAGGACTGTGCAGGCGGCTCGCCCCTTGGAAGTGGCCCCTGAGACTGAGCAGAGTATGGCGGAGCAGGAGAGGTGCAGCTTCGCGGCGGGTTCCGCCTTGTGGGAGGAGTTGTAGTGCATTGGTGAACACTGGGCTGGTAACTGAGATGTAACTGGTGACTTTCCCTTCAGTTCTGGGATCTGAGCAAAGGCCCTGGAGTGTGAGAGAAAGGAGATTGAAGATGCAAATGAAGGGGAGGGTACTTAAAGTTACCTCAGCCCAGGGGGCCTGCCATAGTACAAAGACCAGAGTGTGCTAGTCATTTACTGGGAAGACACCTTTTGTGTCTACATTTGCACCTTCTGTGTGGATTGCCCTGCCGGGCTCCAGCCATTCCCACTTCTTGCGTGACGGGATCTTGAGGTCAGTGTCTTTGAATTACCTCCAGGGTGTTCAGAGTCCTGTAGAAGAAAGGTTCAATAGGTGAACCCCGAAGTGAATTTCCTGAATAGGCGAAAATACCACCATTGTAAACAAAAGGACTCATTTCTTTCTCCTTTTCATTCTTTTGAAGATGAAGAGAGAGAACATTTATGTGTTTTTGTGCTAGAGATTGAACAGGGCCTCCTTTGTGCCGAGTATGGACTGTACACTAATTCCGCCCCCAGCCAAGAGAGAGCATTTTAAATGTCCGGTAGTTTCCTTTTGGCTTTCCTAATTAGAGACAATACTGTTACATGACAGAACACTGGCACTGAATAGAATACAAAAGCGAATTTAATATTAACCTTTATGGAGAAATGGGGGAAAAATAATACTGAAAGGGAAAGAATACTTAATATTATATGTTAATATAACTAAATAAGTATGGTAAATCTCATGTGTTTAAATGAAGGTCTGGACCCTAACATACCACTAACTGTCAAATAGAAGCCTAGTGTGTGGGGACAAGTTATGCTCTTTTGGTTAGAAATGATCATAAGTTTAAATCATTAATATAGCGTGAAATAAACAGGTTAGAGCAAACCACAGGCAAGGACATTTGGATTCCAGAGATTAAAATTGCTACAGTGTGAGAGGTGGAGCCTGGAAATATTGCCATGCTTTGGGGAAGTTTAGTGTTGATTGTTTCTTTGTTGTTGTTGTTGTTGTTGTTGTTTTGAGACAGGCTCCCACTATATAGCCCTGGCTGTGGCCTGGAACTTGATACATAGACCAGACTGGCCGTCAACTCATAGAGCATTCCCTGCCTCTGCTCTTGAGTGGTGAGATTAAAGGTGTGTACCACCATGCCTAGCCCTTGGTGCATGATTCTTAAATATATGTCAAGCATAGGAGTAATTGTTTAGTTTATTAACTGTTCCCTTATACCTTTGTAGTAATATGCACTTCTTTACTGAAAAGGAGGAACCCCAAATAGTACTGAAATAATGGTTGCAATTTTGATTAAAAATCAAATGGAAATTACATGGATATAAATCCCAACCAGGACAGTGGATAGTTGCTTCATATGTCCTGTTTCCAAAAAATGAAAATAAAGCAAATTAAAGTGTGATATAATTTTGAGCATTTCATAGGGTGTAAGGTGAGGGAACCCACCAGCTCCGAGGTTGAACCCAGTTTGCTGACACAGAATTGTATTTCTTTCTCCACAAGTTGAACATTGCTGTTGGGCAGGAAGTAATATTTACACAATCATAATGTTGACAATCAAGTTAAGCAGTCTACTGGTCGCCACAGAAACCACGGAAGGTATATTTGAGCTACTATCATGCTGTCTGCCCCACAATATCTGAAAGTCTCAAAACTGATAATCTGGAGAGAGTAGGAGAGGCAGGGTTCCGGGAGCCAAGGGGCGGCTGTGGGGATCCTGAGTCCTTACTTTTATATATCGAGGTGATCAGAAATACTAGGTAATGCTGTTGAAACAAGAAACAGCTAACCAACTGAAGAGCTAAAAATAGCACACTTAAGAAAACCAGGCAGAATTAGAGGTGAACTGTGTGAAAAAGAATTTGATGTGGGGGCAGAAGTCAGTAGATTCTGTCAGAGGTTGGCAAGAGGACATATAAACCTGTTGCTAAGCTGATAACCACAGAAAGACGGTAAAGCCAATAATAATGGAAAGGAAGCAGAAGTGAAGATAGGAGCTGAAAGATGCTGACTTCTGTTTATTATCATGGTTCTGTTTGGGATAACTTCACGTGCATTACTTTTAAAATAGTTTAAGAAAAAAGTGTTTTGGCAATTATAGACATGCAATATCAGAAGTAATTTCCCAAGGGCACTGTTACATGGTGGTCACCATGAGACCGCTGTCACCAGCGATAGAAGGTTTTAAGCTTCCAAAGACATGAAACCATGCTAAATTGGATCGGGTGACAAATACCACTTACAGCCCCATTCGGTATTCAACTGGTTTTATGATTGGATTCTGATCAAAATATCTCTAAAGTCTTTAAATATAAACAACAATAAAAATAACCTGCAACCCTTCCCTAGAGCAGTCAAAACGAAGGGTCCCCACTAAAGCCTGCTGAGGCTCAGCCCCTGCGCAGCTCCCGCCCGCTTCCTCAGGGTCTGGCTTCCTTTTCTGAAATGCAGGAGCTCTTTGGAAGATTGGACGCCTGTGCTGGCTTTGTTTTCTCTGGTCCGAGGAGTGGCTGAGTTTCAGGGCACTGACTTCCTCCCAGGAACTTCCTGAAACGGGAAATTTAGACTTTTCTGTATGAACATTCTAAATGACTGTATGTTAAACAATGACTACTGCATTTGTTTTTCAAGAAGGGCCTGGCTTTTGATTTGACCTTGGGAAGTGTGCGTAGATAGCTGTGTTCATAGCGCCTCCAGGTGGGCAATCAAGGAAGAGTCGTGGTGGGTTGAGATAAACCATTGGAGAATGACAGTGTCCTTTAGATTTAGTCTCTGTGGTTGTAGATGCTTAAGTGCAGTACCAGGGTCAGGGTAGGAAACATCTTGGTGCCAAAGGCTTAGTGCCAGTGGCTCAAGGAAGCACCATGGCTTAAGAGTTGTGTAAACAGGTGCCTTTATCCAGTGTTTCTCTTTTTTTCTTCTTGGCCTAAAAAATATATATATATAATTCATTTTTTGAGGTAAAAGAAGGGAGAAGGAGACACTCTGAGGTTTCCCCTAACAGGTGGAATATCCCATCTAGTAACTGTGTCCACAGATTTCTCTATTACAAATTGATTTAGGCCAGGGCTTGCAAATCCCTCTGGGATTCAGGTGGGTGAGATTAATCAAGTGACACTGTTTGGGTAGGGCCTTTGACCAGTGAAAGACTTACATGGCTTATTCAAGCTCTGATTCAGCTTTGAATGTTGCCTTTTATGGAGAGCAGGTTTTCAGGGCTGTCAGGGCCTCCAGTTTTAACAGAAAAACAAGCAATTGTTTTTTTTTTTTTAATGTAAAAATCTCTTAGATTTTAAATGTTGCTAAATAATTTAAATTTCAAAAATTGTTGCTCAGAACTTAAAATTAAGTCTTTCGTTTAGACAAAGTCACCAGTCTGACATTTTTTACTTCTTGTTAAGACTTAGATTTTCCATTTAGTAGTAGTGATAAGAACTTAATTGTCAAACTGATTTAAATGTAACTGTCCAAGATTTATTTACAGCACTTAAATGTTTGTTAGTCTACTTAGTTAATTCTTGATCACTAAAAACTGTGTTGTTACCTTTGTACAAAATGTTTTGCAAAATCTGTGGGTGGACCCTGCACAGAACTTGCATTTTGGTTGATCGAATAAATGCACAGTTCACGTCATAGAGCACCAATGGGAAGGTGGTGTTGGTTTCAGAGGGCTGACACAGCGGGCTTCTGAGCAAAGATTTCATAGATAGATAGTGGTTACTTTACTATCCATCTATCCTTTTATAGTTTGAATAACTCCAAACACTGTAAATCAATGTTTTAAACTCTACAGTAAAGGACAGTGAAAATTTTATCCGAGTTTTTGGTATGAATTTTTATGACAGAGGGTAGAGCAATTAGCCTTGCTTTGCAATTTGTATTAATTAAGTCTTACCATGAGTAATTTAGGTTGGGCCCTCATACGTGTTTCATCATCACAGAATCTTCTGGCCTAGGGGTGTACATACATAAGGTCTGTGTAAGCACACGTGGCACTAGGCAGCCTCTCCCCAGCTCAAAGTGCCATGTCCTGAACTCTTCCACTCATGCCTCCATTGGTCTTTAGGAAGTTAGGTGGCCTCTCTGTGCCTCAGTTTTGTCATCTCTCAATTGGGAATCATTGCACTGTGCTTGATTCATAAAGAATACCTTGAAGGTCATGAGTGAGTTGTATATTTAAAGTTCTTGGAACAGTATTTGGCACATAGTAAACATAATGTGATAGGGTTTTTGTTTTGTGTTGTTTTGTATTGTTTTTTCCTAAATCATTGGTCTTTCTTGGAATAATCAGTATTAAAATTTTAGAGCTCTGTCTGGTCAGGCATGGCCTAATGGTCTGCCATTTCAGAACAGAAGACAACTACTGACTATACTCATGGCTGTAGAAGTTCATAACCCTAGAACATTCTAAAACTCATTAGCTCTGTGACTGTAGAAATGCATCTAGAGGGGCATTGGGGGAACCTTGTTTTAGACCTTGAAATGAAGAGTGCAGATCCAGCCTCAGCTGCAGTTCATCTGGTTTGTGATACATGGCAAGTTCTTTAGTCACAGAATTTCTTTGTTTGGGTCTGTAACTTCTCATTCTTTTATTTTTGTTGTTGTTTGCTTCCTCTTTTTGAGACAGGGTCTTACTGTATGGCCCTGGATGGTCTGAAACTCAGCTGTATTGACCAGGCTGGCCTTGAACTCACAGAGATCTGTCTGCCCCTGCCACTTGAGTGCTGAGACTAAAGACCTGTGCCACCACACCTGGCCTAACATCTCATTCTTGGTGTATGCTGAATTTTCATCTAAGGGGAAGCAGTGTGAGAATATGATGGTCAGGTAAATGAGTTATAATCTAAAATGTATTCAAAATGAAGAGAGATGCAAATGTACTTGTTATATATTATTAAGGTTCCATAGGACGAGGACCTGCTCTGGTGTTTGCGCACAGAGAACAATGGGGGACCTTGTAGGACTTTGTAGGACATTGTAGTAAGGCCAGGTCTGCCTACCTCTGAAAGTACATGCGTGGTGTTACCACTCTCTAGGAGCAGCTCCTTTCATGTTTTCTTTAAAGAAAAATTCTTTACCATTCTCATACATTCATTTTTCACATGAAATTTAGAATCATTTGTCAACTCCTAAAAAAATTCCCATTGATATTTCGAATGTGATTGTGCTAAGTATATAGATTAATTTTGGGAAAATTTACACTTTTACAGTCTAGGAACATGGTGTGTGTGTGTGTGTGTGTGTGTGTGTGTGTGTGTGTGTTTTCTCCCCTTCCTTTTTTAAACACTTTTTTTTAAACCTCAGTAAGTGAAATCTTGTAGTTTTATATATACAGGTTTTAAATGTTTCCTGTTAAATTTATTTCTAGACATTTTAGCCTTGCTGTTGATTGCTGTGGTGAATACACTACTCTTAAGTTATAAATGATAGAGCTTGTAACTAGTGTTTGAAAGTGGTACCTGGTATTGCCTGCATTTCTTGTGTTGTGGATAAAAGGAGAAAAAAAGAATATGAGAAAGGTGAATTTTTATTTTATTCTCCATTAGATTATAAAGTGTGTTCTGGTCTTTATTCACGATTGTTTCTCTTGTACCTACTTCAGGATTTACCTTCCTTCTGCAACAATTCAGTTCTTAACTAGTTTAGATTTTATTATTAATTGTGTGTGTGTGTGTATGTACATATACATGAGTGCAGGTGCTTTTAGAGGCCAGAGGGATCAGATTTCCCTGGAGCTGGAGTTCAAGCAGTTACGAACTGCCCCATATAGGTGCTGGGGAACTGAACTTGGGTCCCTTGCAAGAGAAATAAGGGCACTTAACTGCTGAGCTGTCTCTCCATCCCCAGGTCTTTGCTTTGCTAAGTAAACCACATCTCTCATTTCCCAATAATAGTAGCATTCTATTATTTATTATTAGCATTTGCCTCTTCAACCTTAATTCTTATCATTTTGACTAAAACTGTACTTAACATTTTTGGTGATGGTTTCAGTAGTAGATATTCTTACCTTGGTCCTGAATTAATGGGACTACCTTTAGTCTTTTGCCTAGATAGAGACTTATAACTTTAAACTTATAACTTTGGACTTCATTAGTTTCATGGCTATGAAAATGGAGGCATGAGGTTTGAGAAAGGCTTTTTTTTTTTTCTGTGTGTGTAATTTACTTTTTATTACACTAAAGGATTGTTTCAGAGCAGAAGGTATGCATCAGTAGTGAAGCAGTTGCTTCTCATAAGGCTCTGAGTTTGAGCCCCGGCATTGTGAAGAAAGGGGAAAAGATGATTACTTTTTAATCATATAGTCCGGGTTGTCCTTGGCCTCTGGATCCTCTCAAAGGTGTATGCTATTGCATCTGGCTCCTTTTGCCCTTGATTTACTAGGGTCACTTTGTGTTAGAATCAGGAGTCAAGACATCTGTATTTTATTCCCATTCTTGGCTTATATGATAGCATTTCTCTCTGCATTCTTATATTAAAAGTACGAGAGTAAGTTTGCATTAAAACAGGAATAGAGTCTATACATATGTACTGTTCTTCCAACATTGACTTACTTCTATCTGTATTCTAATATTAAACTATTCTTGAGTTAATGGGATAGTGTCTATAATCCTAGTAATATGTTACTGAATTCACTTGCTATTTTCTTTTAATTTTTGTCTATATACATAAATTAGAATTTTTTGGCTTGTTATGCTAGTCTGGTAAAATAAATTGTAGGGTACTGTTTTTGTCCTTAATCTCTCTCTTTCTCTTGCTTTCTTTTCTTCTTTTTCTTGTCCTGTTAAAGAATGTAAGTCATGTAGGAATTATTTGGCCTTTAATGTTTTGGTAGAATTTACCTGAGACTGACACAAGTGGAAGTGAGTATGACAGGTGACTGGTAAAGACCCAAATGATCTGATTGCATACTTTGCCTTTGTAAACATTCTGGTTTATGTCCATCTAAACTGTTTTTCTGTGCATAAAAGATACAGATACATAAAAATTTCAGTTTGTTTTTTTATCAAATGTCCTATCCTAAGGTTATTTTGAACATTTTTCTACATGATTATAAGAAACCTGCATCATTGTATGAATTGCAGTGTTTCATTATGTAAATAGATAATTATATAACCAGCTCTGCACTAATATTTCTATTGTTTCCAGTTTGCGTTACTCTGTAAACTGATGACTGATCATTCCTGTATAGATGTCTGTGCTTAATTTTCTTCCTCTAAGCTAAAGTCCTACACGTAATTACTGGGTCCAAAGGTAATGGGGATAATATATATATATATATATATATATATATATATATATATATATATATATATTGTTGTTGTTTTGTTTTGTTTTGTTTTGTTTTTGGTCTTCTTGAAGCAGGGTCTCCCTTAGCCCCAGCTGGCCTGGAACTCACTATGTGGACCAGGCTGGCCTTGAACTCATAAGAGATCCTAATGCCTCTGCGTCCCCAGTGATGGGATTAAATGTGTGTACCACCATGCCTGACAATGAATATATTTTTAGAATATTATTTTTTAATTTTATGTGTATTGTCTGCATGTGTGTAAGTACACCCATGTGGTACAGTGCTTTCAGAGGTCAGGAGGGCATCGGATCCCCTGAAACTGAAGTTACAGACCATTGGAGTTACACAGCTGCCATGGAGGTCCTGGGAATTGAACCTGGGTCCTCTGCAAGAGCAGTCAGTGTTCTTAACTGCTGAGCCATCTCTCCAGCCCTGGTAACAAATATTTTAAGTATACATTTTGTTCAGTTATATACTAGGGATGTTTAATTTACTGTAAGGGTATCACTTACCCTTAAGTAATGCTGATTTCTTAAGAACCTGATGATGATTTATTCTGTGACCACCTCAGGACTTATCCCCCTGAGCTAGATAGATGAGGAAGCCTGGAAAATTGTGGCACTCAGGCCCACCAGGCTATCCTGACTGCTGTTCTTTTGTCACTTGCCAAGGACTAAAATCAATGTGTGTTAAACTGTCTGTCCTTGTGCCTCATCCTGCCCTGGGAATACAAGGAGCCAAACTTGAAGTAATACCTTTGAAATGATTTTTCAAAATTCAAAATAAAATTTTCTCTGTATATAAAAAAAAAATCCGTACATTCTAGAAACAACCACCATTTGCAGTTTGCTCTTTACTTTCTAGGCTCTGGTTAGCTGGTTATCATCATCTGTCTTCTAACTTCTGTTGCTAATGACAACAGGGAAACTATCCTGGGTGAAAAGGGGGCTTTGCTTATTTTGCCATATTTAGTTTCATAAGTTATTCCCAGAAACTACTGCTTTAAGCTGGGGGAAATGAGCTTAACTAGCTTGACATAAGGTCGATGGGTTGATAGGTACAAATAGCTGAACTGGAATTTGGACTCAACTGTTTCTATTCTATGGTACTTGTTCCTGTTTCAGAACCTTTCTATCTAAATTTGCTGGTGTGGTAGCTACAAGCCACATGCAGTAGTGGTCCACATTTTAATTAATTAAAATTAAATAAAATTTAAGAAATCCACTTTCTCAATTGTGCTATACTTCCAATGCTTAATAGGAACATGTGCCTAGTCACTTTCAACACAGATAATGACCACGTAGGTAGACATCATGTACATGCATGACTGTAGACAGTTCTAGTTGAGCAAGACAGAATCACGAATCTGAAAATTCATGGTGTAAGTTGTTTTAAAAGCTGTGTGCTAGCACATTTTCATAGACATGTATGTTCTTGATTTAGATAACTGTTCAAGAAACAAGGCAAACCTGCTAAGTCTAAAGTTTAAAATGATTTATTGATCACTTGTTTTTAGCTTTCTTCTGGAATTGGCATGTGGATGCTTTTAAAATGGTTCATGGTAAGGTTTGGGTCAGTCCGGAAGTGACTAGTCTAGATCATGGCTCTACCTTTGCCTTTCTTTATCCTACTGCATATGTCAAACCCAAGACAGTGTTTTTAAATTTGTTTTTTAAGGGTCAAAGTAGATTGGAAGAGGGCTAACTTTACTACACCCAGACGTTTAATTGTGTCTGCCACTGCTGCCTTGCAGGCTCCAGATGCTTCTCTTATTAGTTTGTGCACTTGACATTTTGGGTTGTTTTTGGGTTTTGAGACAGGGCTTCACTACATAGCTCAGGCTAGCCTGGAAGTCACAGTTCTGTTGCGTGAGCCTTACCCACACTGGGATTCCAGGTATGCACTACCTCATCCAGCTTGCACTTGTTATTTGATAATTTTTAATAATGATGGGTCAAAGTGGATGAGGATATTGTATCCACGGTGTCAGTAGTGAGGGTAGTAGTAATCAAACACAGGGTGGAGTAGACTAGAAGGGTCTGAAAGCAAAGTTTATAGCAAAGTTCAGGCCTTTTAGTTCATGAAGAATTTGACAGTCAGAGAAAAAGGAACTGTGTCTATCCACCCATGGAATGCATGCCCAAGACCAAGAAAACACGTACTCCTTTTGTTACAGTTAGTAGGCCCTTTGTATATGCTTGGTGAAGAGATGAATATAAGCCTTTATGTTTAAATAACTGCCTCAAATTTCCTGAAAAATCTATAGGATTGAACTGTTTATGTGTCTAGAAAGTAAGCTGGCATGTTCCCAGTGCTGCCCAAACTATAAAAACTCTTTTGTGTGATTTTAAAAAACTCATTTTATTAGTAAAATAGTAAATGCATTGTATGTTTGTTAGCATAATCTGTATTTTATGTTTATTAATATATCTTCTTCCACTTTACTGAGTTTGGGATTGTATATTCCAGTCAGTCCTGGCCTTGTAGACATCTGAATTTTATGACTTTCTGTTTATACATTGGTCCTAATTTGATTCTTCAGTACCAGGAAATGGAAAATCTGTGGGTACATCAGACTAATTGTATAGGAAGGCAAGGTCTTGGATAGTAAACAAGCTAATTCCTGAGTTTAAATTGGAAACTTTGATGGTTGCATTAACTTTGAGTCCAGCAGAAATTCTTAAATTGTTGTTTTAGAACCCTGGATGGTAATTCAGCCGCGTTAAGAAATTATAGGAATCACAGGAGTGTGAAATTATTGAGAGCCACCGTTTTATTTCCCACCTGCAGGCGGCAAGGCCAAAGGCAGCCATGGAAGGTTGAATAAGACTGAATAGGTTACTTGACTGCATTCTGAAGGATTACAATGTTCCCTGGTACTTATAGCAAACCTGGGTCCTGGTGCAACCCGACCATGAGTCTCAGAGGGTAAACAGACTTTAGTTTCTTCTAGGAGAAAGTACAGCTCCACCACAGTTTTTAGAAAAGAGTTTTATCTGGAGTTCAGCACTTGTGTTCTACAGTCATATGGTGCCAGGGAGTGAGGCCCTGCCCATTAGAGCTGGTTGATGATGTAGGCATGTTTGCTGGGTGCATCACTTTCCCAGGCGCCGTGGAAGCAGAATCAACTTGCCCACAGGAGGTGATTTCTCCTAGAACCCCACACTTAGAGATTACTCAGTCAGTGAATGCTGGCTTTGGATTGTTTCTGCTTTGGCAGCAGCACTGTCTTTCCTTTGCTTTGGTACACTTATGAAGATTAATTTGGAATGAATTGTAATTGGAAGCCAATTACATCTGATGGCCAGACCTATTAGAACAGAGCAGTGTTGTTGATTGGGAACTGGAAAACATTTGAGATAGTGTCTGGGAAATACATTAAATACATTGAATGTCACTGCCTTGTCTAATAGCATAATTTAAATTACTTTTTTTCCTTTGCTATTGATTGCATTAAGTTGTTCCAGTTAGACTATGTAGTCCAAGAGTAAAATGAGCCTATAGCAAATGGACACAGGCATTGTGATACATTTATTGTCGTTTGGACAAGAATTGGAAAACATTTAAAGGAAATCTTTAGATTTTGATTCCTCTAAGGATAAAGGAGGCATATAATTCACCTTCTGAATTCAGTGGTTCATTTAGCTTGTGAGGACTTAATTTCATGTGAGTAGTCCTAAAGTTTGTCATACTAAGCAAATACTTGATGTCTTTTTGTTTCAGCTTTTCTGTTGTTTCCGTTTCGTATTTATTTTAGGTTGAGATGTTATTTATAAAATATAAAATTCACCATTTAAAAGTATAAAACCTTGAGATATTTTCAGTTATACCGTCCACGGAAGTGTAAAGTATAATTGTAATACACAGTTCAGTAGTTAGTAAGTAGTAAGAGTTGTGTAACTGTCGCTGTTAGCTAATTGTGGAATGTTACCAACATCCTAAAAAGATACACTTATTAGCATCCACTCCTCCTTTCTCCCTCTTTTTCCCTAAATGCCTGGTGAATGTGACTGCTCTGAACTTTTCCTGTAAAAGGAATCATGCATTCTGTATTTTTCTGTGTCTGACTCTGACTGACCATAATATTTATCTACGTTGTGGCATGGATCAGCCAGTGCTTTGCTGCTCTGTATAGTGTGAGAGTGCTGCTAAGAAGGGGAGCACAGGAAGAGGGCACTTTGGGCTCAGGGAAGGCTGAAACAGAGACCCACCAATGAGTACATTTTGATGGAGAAGAGTAGGTTTTAGGCACAGCAGGTGACTGAAGCCTAGCAGTTTTGCAGATAAAGCTGAAGTATGAAGAATGGAGTGACCCAGGCCCTCGGTGGTATGGAGTGACCAGGGAATGGAGGGACCCAGGCCCTCAGTGGTATGGAGTGACCTGGGTAATGGAGGGACCCAGACATTTGGTGGTATGGAGTGACCTGGGTAATTGAGGGACCCAGACATTTGGTGGTATGGAGTGACCAGGGTAACGGAGGGACCCAGACATTTGGTGGTATGGAGTGACCAGGGTAATGGAGGGACCCAGACATTTGGTGGTATGGAGTGACCAGGGTAATGGAGGGACCCAGACATTTGGTGGTATGGAGTGACCAGGGTAATGGAGGGACCCAGACATTTGGTGGTATGGAGTGACCAGGGTAATTGAGGGACCCAGACATTTGGTGGTATGGAGTGACCTGGGTAATTGAGGGACCCAGACATTTGGTGGTATGGAGTGACCAGGGGAAGCACCCAGGCCCTTGGTGATATGAAATGACCAGGTCTGAGTCTGAATTTACATGGAATTCTTTCCTGCTATATGGGAAGCTGTTATCAGATCACCAGAGCACTACGGAGAATGACAACTTCTCCCTTTGTAGCACTAGAGTGCCATCTGCCTCACTGAGATATATTCTACATTAAGAAAATGTTCATCTTTACTTCAGATTCCCTGTGAATATAAAGTTAAAGTTTTGAAAAGCAGACGGAAATTATGAAAAGACCTGAAAAAGACAAGCTTCCTGGAACAGAGATACAGCAGGAGTAGCCGAGTACAACCGGGATTAGTGGGGTCAAGGTGGTAGCCAGTGGATGGTCCAAGCCCAGGCTAACTGGAAGCATCGGCGGAGTCTGACTGTCATTGTACAGCCAGTGTGTAAGAGGGTGCTCAGCCATAGGAAAAGGCCTTTGACCTCTACTGAGACAATGCTTCCAGAGAAAAGTCTTGAAGGGAAGATGTTGGGATTCACACCTCATCTTCCATGCAAAGGACTGGTATCAGTTAAAAATACTTTTCAAGAAACAATTTGGTCATCACAGGGCTGAATATTGTTATTTTGCACAAATTCATTACTTTCTCCCCTTCATTAATTATCTTAGAATTGAATTTCCTAATTTGGTGATGAGTAAACTTTAATGTTTATGAATGTCCTGTTTTCTTTCCTTTGGGTGAAGATGGGCAAGTAATAAGATTCAGTGCCTGATGTAGGGAGGCAGGCCTGCAGTAAACCAAGCCCAATTCTATTTCTTTGGAGAACCTTAATTTTAATTCAATGTGTACATATTATAAAGAAAAACACACTTACCAAGATATGCTACTTGTAGGTAATAAGATCCAATAATTTATTATAACAGCTTGTAACAACAGCATTTTTTCTTAATTAAATTTGTTGGTTGAGAATTTCATACATGTAGAGGATGCATTCTGATTAAACACTTCTCTAATGTTCCTGAAAACCGCCACTCTTCCCTGCAGGTCCCTTTCCTACATTTATGTCTTTTTGTTTTGTTTTGTGACTCACTGAGTTTAACCAAGGCTGTCTGTGTGACCATGGGGTTTGGAACTCTCCATTGGAGCCTGTTTGGCTCACCTTTTGGTACACATCTGAAGGCATTAACTATGCTTTCCCCAGTATCCATCAATAGCTAATAGTTCAGTAAGGAGGAGTGGGGCCCTGTGAGCTCCTTCTGGATCCATGATTGACTGTTGATAGATTCAGTCTAATGCAGGAAACCACACCTGCTGTAAGTTCATGACTTCACTGACTGTGTCCTGACCACAAGGCGGCACTTCGAAGCCCTTCTCCCTATCTTATGGCTCTTGCACTCTTTCTATTGCCTTTCCAAGATGCTCCTGACCCTTATAGGGGAAGGTATAAATACCTTATTTAGGTGTAAGCATTCAACTATCACTCAGCATCTTGACTAGCCATGAGTCTCAGCATTCAGTGCTGAGCAACAGTTTTTGGAGATGTAGTTGACATACAGTAAACATTTAACATGCAGAATTGAGGTTGTCATTTTATATTCATTATGACATCATAACTGATAATCTCCATGAAAATAATGAGGAGATTATCAAGTACCTGTATCCCCTTTATCCCATGATTTTAGGTTTAATTTGCTTAAAATTTTTTTTCTTTTAAAGCTGGAAATGGGACACTGATTTGAAACTACTTCCTTGCTGTACCCGTAGGCAAGCGCTGTACAGCTGTGCTTCATCCTCAGCCCAAGATACGTTTTTGCAGGTGTTTGAATAAGTTTCATACATATCTTTCTGGTATTTTTTCCAAATTTCATTGTGTTAAGAGCATGTTTTGTTAGAATCCTTTTTAATTTTGAGACTGGTGTTGTAGCCCAGAAGATGGTCTGTCTTGACAAAGAAATTAAATAAATAAGTAAAGTGAAAGTAATATTTATTTTGTCATTGTTGGGGTAGGTGCTCTGAAATGTCAGTTAGGTAAAGTGGCTAGTAGTGTTGTTTAAATTCTTTACATCTAAGAACCTCAACAAATCACAAGCAAAAGAAAGCCAAAGAAAATCATGAGGTATATTCATATTAAAACTTGTGAGTACCTCCTGCTTTATTACTGAGCAGGGGTTATTGAAATCTCTTTATATAATTGTGGCATTTCTATTTTTTGTCGTTTGTTTCTTAAGTTTTTGGAGCCCTTGCTTATGGGTATATAAATTTTTTTGATTGTACTTTGGTGAAGTTGACCCTTTCTTATTGTGAAATAAGCTTCTGTATTATTGACACCATTATTTGCTTTCTAATTTCCTCTGCTCTTAATGCGTCCCTGTAGTTTTCTTTTGGCTGATATTAGCATGGTGTTTTTTTCATCCTTTGACTCTTAAGCCATTTTTTATGTTTAAAATGCTGATTTCTTGTGAGGAATGAGTGGTTGGATCTGTATGTATTTTTGACTTTTTCTCTGTAACTGCTTTTTGGATTTTTTTGTCACCTTTTTTTCAGTACAGTGTGAACTTGCTTCATGGTTTTTCTTTTGATTTGTTATTTATAAGATTTATTGTTTATTGTTTATTTGTGTGTTTGCTTGTGTGAGATTATATGCACCACATGCCTGCAGGTGCCCTTGAAACCAGAAGAGGGTGTTGGGTTTCCTAGTACTAGAGTTATAGGTAGTTGTGAGCCACCCCAAGAGAGAGTTGGGAATCAAGCCTGAACCCAGCTCCTTTGTAAGAATAGCAAGCACTCGTAACTGCTGCATCATCTTTCCATCCCTTGTTTGTTATTTATTGTTATTTATTTCATGAGATTTTGGAAGATTTTCAGATATTCAGATAGTCTTCAAATATTTTTATCTTACTTGCCCCTCCCCCTTTCTTCTAAGTCTCAAATTCCAAGTATTTGGCTAGCTTGGAACTGTGCCACACATCGCTGAGATTATTTGTTTTTTACCATCTTTTCTCTTTGTGCTTCATTTTGATACTTTTTTGTATGTTTGGTTTTTGTTTTTGAGACCGTGTCTTCCTATAGCCCTAGCTGGCCTAGAACCAGCTATGTAGACCAGACTGGTCTGGATCTCACAGAGATACACCTTCCTCTGCCTCCTGAGTATTAGATTAAAGGTATGTATAGTCATACCTGACTCATTTTGATATTGTTTATTGTGCCTCCTTTATCATAAATTTTCTTCTAGGTCTAATCTCTCTAATCTGTTGTACTTTTCATTTCATGTTGTAATTTTAATCACTGACATTCCATTTAAGTGTTTATGTCTTTTTCATGTACATGTTTTCCTCCACACTGTATTTTTAACTTTCTTTTTATTTTATGTATTTGAGTGTTTTGCCTGCATGTGTATAAGTGTACTTCTGTGTACAATGCCCACTGAGGTCAGAAGAGGGCATTGGATACCCTGGAACTGGAGTTACAGATGTCTGTGAGCCACCTTTTGGGTGCTGGGAACTGAACCAGGTCCTCTGCAAGAGCAACCAGTGCTCTTAACCACTGGCCATCTGTTTAATCCTTCCCCTATATTCTTAACCTGAAAAAAATAAATCCTGTCTCCTAGTCTAATGTTATTGAGTATTCTTAGTTATAGGCCATCCTTCCTATTTTCTTCATTTACCTGGCAGCTCTGAAAAGGATTTGGGAATCCTACATTCTTGGTTGTTGGATATTTTGCATTCCTTTAAATAGTAGGTGATTTTCTTCTGTAATGGAGGTAATTTTATTTGGGATAAGTTTATTAATTATTAAGCTTTACTAGGGTGAAGTTTAGAGCATTCTCTCTTCCACAGTAATTAAATATGTCCCTTTCTTATTGATAGGAACATGAACCTGTGTGCATTTCAGCGATTCAGAATCTGATTTCCTCCATCTCTTTTCCACGTTCCATGAGGTTTCACCCCACTTCTTCTAGTCCATTATGGCTGTAACAGTAAAGTGCATCCCTCAACACCAGAGCTTTCTCTCTGTAGTTTTTCTCTTCCTGTGTTGTGTCTTGCAGCTTCCCTGACCCCCATGTTTGTTTTCTTACCCCAGCCAAAACACTGGGTTCTAGTTGGTGTCCTGCTTGCCCTGTCATGTAGAAGTTGCTTGCAGGACGTTATTTAGGGGCAGTTGTAGGATTCACCTTATTTGTATGTCTATCATTCCCGTGGGCTAGTGTCTTAAAAGAACTGAACATTTAATTTTATTTTCTAGTTGTTTTTCATTGTTTAAATGAATGAGCCGACCTCTAATACTATGATAACAAGTACTGTTCTAAAAATTTGTTTTTGTCATTTATATTTTTATATGTAAGAATATTACCATACATTACTTTAAAGGAAAGAGCCATTTAAACTGTTATTCTGTTTGGGGGAGACTGAAGTATATGTTTTAAATACCAAAATGTATTAGTTATTTCATATAGAACTCGGGCTCTCTGTGTGACCACAGGTTTGGAATGCTCTGTTGGAGCCCGTGGGCTCCATCAGTATCCAGTAGTTCAGCAGGATGGAGCGGACCCCATGGGTTGGTCCAGATCTATAATTGTTGACAGACTGTGCATTATGCAGGCAGCACAGCCACTGTGGCACCGTGCTTGCAATGGCTGTGTCATGCCCTGAAGATAGCACTTTGCATCTTCTCTCTCCACTTTCTGGCTCTTAAATTCTTTCTACTCTCTTCCACAGTGCCCTTTGAACCGGGAGAGGGGGTGGTGTAAAAGTTCTCTTTAGGGCTGTGTACTCAACCATCTATTTATTCTAAGTGTCTTGAGCCGCCTGAATCTCTGCATTCACTACCAGTCACTGCAAAGAGCTCCAGGTGTGTGTGAGTGGTAGTGTGTAGTTGGAAATGGACCTGGGACCCCTTATCTGTCAGTGATGGGTGCTGGCTGTGTTGGGAAACGGGCCTGGGACCCCTTATCTGTCAGTAATGGGGTGCTGGCTGTGTGGCTGAAGTCTGCTTTTTCTTTTAGTCTGAATCTTGACTTCCTTACTCTGCCAAAATTTGAAGAATGAAAGTTCATTGGTATAGTTAAGTCTGTCAACGTTTATTTGGAGACCCCTGACTTTTGTTTAATACTTGGTTTTGAAAACTTTTGAAATAGTAAAATTCTGCAGCATAGAAAGAGAAAAAAATCCATGATTATTATTAATTATTGAAGTAAAAATTAAGGAATAAAGTAGTGAATGAAAGGAATATATTGCACTGTATTCAAAACTGACTTGTGCTATTTACTCAGAAACTTATTTTCCATAGATTAAAATTTGCAAATGATAGTGTAGAAAAGATACCTGCAGAACTATTTCTGTAAAGTACTGAGTTGCTGTGGCAGTTTGTTTTTTTCAAAGATTTATTTGTATTTTATGAAAAATGAACTAAAACATGCAAGTTGTATGTAGAAAATTAGATTGAAACATTTTAAAAACCTTAATGATTATTTGTATTAGCACATATTAGAAGGAAAGAAAATATTTTATTATAGAATGAAACTTGGAAAACTTAAATGAGGTTGTTTGAGATGATAAACAGCAGATTTTATGGAGTACATCAGTTGTTAATAGGGTGCAGAGGGGTCTCCTCTGTGTGTGAAGAATCACCTGGGATGCTCTAACCTTTGAGCTTTCTGAGAGTCTCTCGCTGAGTGACTCTGATGCAGGCATTTCTATACCACATCTTTGAAATACAGTACACCACTGAAAAAACAATCACATTGAGGTTTAAATTACTTGCAAAATAAAGTGTTTCTTTCTTTGTTTTTTAGTCCTAATCACTTGGAGTTCTGAGCAGACAAAGGGATAAAAACAGCTGAGGTGATTTAGAGGGTTACGAATGGCTGGTCTTTGAATTGAGCTCAGTCTGTGGTTTACCTTGTTTTGTATGACTGGTGTTCTCCCCACCTCCTCTTTGGATCTGCATGGCCCCGGTCCCTTATGGCTTCCTGTTGTACTGAGGCATTCGTGACTTCCTGCATTTGCTTCACTTGCCTGGTTAATGGCATTTGGTTTTGACTGACCTTAGAGGACCTTAGTGACACCCAGGAATGATGACCCCATTAAAAAACTGTGTCCCAACTTTAGCAGCATTTTATCTAAGTCCCCATCTTACTCTAACATGCATTCATTCTTATATCTTTGCCTGTAATCCTTACATTTTGTCAATTCCATAACCTCCAAGGGAAGATCTAAAATTTCCTCATTAGTGAATAGGCCAAAATAATTTATAATGTTGCACAATCAGAAAGTTGTTTATTGTTCTTTTATTGGTGTATTTTATGACTTGGGGCTATAGATGTACTTTTCTAGTTTCATTGGGCCAGTGTTTAAGCTAATCTTTATTCTCTTAGTGTTGGCAGAAGGATACAATGGACACAGACATGGAAAAATTAGAGTCATGGTTTAAAGATCTAGTTCTAGAAGAGATTGTGAGAATTAATGAAAAATAAATACTAGTAACCAGTATTTGATGATAATTTACTGTGTTCTAAACACCAAAGTAATATAGTATTTATAGTTTTAACCCCCTCAACAATTTTATCAATTAATAGAGACTCTATGTTCCCTGTTAAAAAGATGAGGGGGCTATGTTCAGAAAGGTGCATTTAGCTACATCGCCTTTTATAAAGACAAGGTTTATTTGTTTTACAGATATTTGAAGGTTGTCATATATTAATAATACCTGATTTTATAAGAAAATACCCACTATATAAAATGAAGCTTGATGTAAATTGCACAAGATGCATGTGCTACATCGATGCCATTCCTACAGAAAGGTTCGGGTGGCAGCAGACACTTACCTAAGCATTCTGCCGTCTCTCATTCTGATTGTTCTTGGCAACTGAGCTCTCAGAATCTCCTCCCTGTACCAGGTACAGGAGGATACTGTCTCCTCATCCTAAAGATACTAGTGGCCAGCTGGATATCTTACTAAATAAGATGGGCTTCCTGGTACCTACAGTCAACACTCTTCCTTACCTCTCCAGAACAGATATCTGACCCTTCTTTTGCTTAAGTTACTCATGAAATCCCATTGCCTCTGAATCTGACCTAGTTGGAAAAGAACAAGCAAATTCCCCATGCGTTCCTGCTGCCTTCAGAGCATTTGTGAGAGTGTTCTCATTAATCGCTTCCTATACAGGAACGATTATATGTCCATTATGTAGTGCAAACAGTTATGTGTTGCATGCCCTTAGAGAGAGGGCAACAGCCATATCTGCTATGGATGATGTTAATAATTTGACTTTGGACCGCCAGCATTTATTTCTCATGCTTTCCCCACTAGTGTGCTAAAATACGGCTGCTTTGCTGGTTTTCATCTGATTTCTGAGCCCTCCTTCCAGCTGCTTGGTGTGAGTGGCATCCACTGCAGTTGCTGAAAACTAGAAATCAGAATGTTGAGAAAAGACTCCATAATGGAGTAATGCGAATCCCAGATGACTGCCATGTTCTTCTCAAGGGATAGATGGCTTCAAGATGTTAAGGGTTCCCTGGAGTAAAAGTGAGAGATTTCTCTTCTGGAGTTCGAAGCCACTTTCTCAATTCATTTCCTCAGGGAGGGAATGAGACCCCTGAAGTGTAGGAGTTGGGACTCTGACAAGATGGTACCTGGAGGGCTGGAAATTTCAGTTTCCACCATCAGTAATGAATTGTTTTCATAATGGTTTCCTTCAGTTTCCTCCTGCTTTGGAGCTGCATAGTTCTCCTTTGAAATTTGGCTCTAGTAAGCTTAGGGGAGAATCATACTGGATTTCTATGGAAAATATAAAAATAATAACTTTCTACGGTGGTTGGGAGGGTTAAATTTGTTAATATGTAAAAATTATTTTAGAATAAGGACTAGTAAGTAAATGCTTAATGCACATATTAGTGTTAAATAATGAAAAGATGGTATCTTTAAAAATACTACCAAAGAGATAATTCTTTACATGAAACATTTTATTTCATATGGGTGTTCTTTATTCGTGGACCTACTGCAGATGTGAGGCACTGTGGCCGGACTACTCCGCAGAGGAGGGGATAGGACCTGTGCTGTTGAATGGAAACATTATTTATTCATTAGTGAGTTAAACATCTGTATCTATTGATGATTTTAGGCAAATCTAAAACCCAAACACCCCTGAATGTTTTAGGCAAGGCTATAATCTTCTTTAAGTCCCCCAAAATGAACAGTGTGGATTTTTTTTTCTGAGTTAGGGTCTCAGGTAACCCACCAGGCTGGCATCATACTTGCTCTCTGAGGATGGCCTTGAACTCCTGATCCTCATGCCTTCACCTCCTGAGTGAAAGAATCACATCATCATACTACCCCAAAAAGTTTAGACTTAATGTCTTGTAAAACCAAATTTAATAATATAATTATAATAACTTAAAAAGTTTATATTAGTAAAACTTATTTACCAAGTGATTTGAAGCAGGCAAATTAAATACCCATTTTGATCTTTTCACTTTTATTTTAGAGAAACTTTAAGTGAATTAAAGCTTCTAAAAATTACTGAACCAAGTTCTTGGTTTACCAAATTTTATATTAATAGAGCTTCATTTTTCACTAGTTCCCATTTGGTGCACATTAATAGAAAGTATATTTAAGTGTTATGTTTATAAAAGCTTAAATGCAGTTTAAATGCAGTTGCTAAGCTTTCTTTGTTTTCTTTTATGCCTTAATATGGAGTAAAGATCCTGGATACCCTTTGTACTCCGCATTACCTCGGAGTAGTTGCTGCAGTCTGAACACTGGGTCCCTAACGTGGAAAGTGTCGTTTCTCAGCTCACACTACTTCAATGGGCATGATAGCATTCACCTGTGAATTCTAGCATTCAGGTATCTGAGGCAGAAAGATTCCTGCAAACTTGAGGCCAGCCTGGGTAACATAGTGAGTTCCTGACCAGTCTTGACTACAGAGTGAGATCCTATCTCATGAAAGTGAAAAATCTTTTTCAGACTTGTCATCTGGCCTGGTATTTATTTAGTGGTTGATGTGGAAAAGATCTGATTTAACAGAAATCATGCTGAGGGTTAGATTTAATGAGAATGAGCTTGTTACTCAGAGTACTAATAGGAAATTTCTCTGTGTGCACTAAAGCCTTTCTCAGAAATGCATGAGTTTAGTCTTATCTCTTAATAGATTGTGCCTCAGTTTACATGTTGGTACTAAATGAGGATTTTGAAAGCAAAGATTGTGAAGTCATTTTTCACTCAGGGATCCTAATTTTGTGTCCCTTGGGCTCTAACATTCTTTGAATGTGGCACACTTTCCTGAGAACTGATCTCAGTTAATTAGGATTGGATATTAACCCACTCAGGAGCTTCTGAGGGGAGAGGTCACGCGCAGCAGCGTTGTTTCACCTCCTCTTGATGTCATGGTGGCGAGCTTCGGAAGCACATCTAGAGCTGGAGTCTCCGACCCTGTGTCATTGAACAGTGGCCAGCTCAACAAGGCCACATTAGTGTGTTCCTCTTTGATTTCTTGTTGGAAGTGGCGCTTAAATACGTTTTCTATGTCTTGCTGTGTATCCCAACATGGCCTCAAAACTCAGAATCCTTCTGTGTTAGCCTCCCTTGGGATTATAAGTACATGCCACCATATTGGGTCCTCTCTTAGCTTTGACACTTAGCTGTGAAAAAAAGATTTTCCCTTCATTAGCATGTTGTATACTTTTTTTTTTGTCTTTTTGAGACAGGGTCTCCTTGTAGCCCTAGCTAGCCTGCAACTCACTATGTAGACTAGGCTGGCCTCGATCTCATAGAGATCTGCCTGCAGCTGCATCCTGAGTTCTGGGGTTAAAGATGTGCACCACTATGCCTGATTTTCTCTGTATCATTTGACATATGGCTTAGCTGAACAAATTCTAAGGAAAGAAGGTTAACTATTCTAGAGAAGACAGAGATCTGGTTAAACTGCCGCTTCCAGAAAAATTCAACTCACTCCTGTCTTGGTAATGATGGTACTATTTCCCCTGCAAACAGAGGATGAAATGGGGCTTTCTGGAACATATGCTAAACCAAGATGCTATAATTTGGATCTTAAATGTTCCCCATGGGCTCAGGCTAAATGCTTAGTCTCTGGTTTGAGGTGCTGTTGGGGATTGCAGTGGAACATTTAGGAGGTGGGCTTGAATGGGAAGAGGTTAGGTCACTGGGAGTATGCCTTTCAGGGTTAGGCAATTAGGGTAGTCAGTCAGTCAGTCAGTCTGAGGAATCTTTCTCTGCTTGCTTCCCAGACACCGTGAGGTGAGACACTGTGCTCCACTCTTTTGTATTTCCTGCCTTGATTTTGTGCCTTATCATCGACCCCAGCGACAGAGCCAGCCACCTGTGAATTGAGACCTCTTAAACTGTGAGCCAAGATAACCCTTGTTCCCACTAGGTCAGTTTGCTCAGATTTTTTAACCCAGTGACAGAAAGCTGATCAATGAGGTGATAATGAAATGAAACATGGTAATATTTTTTCCTGATGCGGTTTCCAAAGCAGCTTAAACCTTCATGGAAGATGCATGAATGGCACATTCAGGCATATGTAATAGGAAATATTTGTAACACAGTTTTCTAGTTCACTAGGAGTAGAGAATAGATGTTTGTGACACAAAGGAAGACAACAGTTTAAAAGATTGTAAATATGTATTGGAGGCAGTAAATTCCAGGAAACAAGCTGAGTTTCAGGAGGTGTGCTCTGGTAACAGGCAGTAGTTGAGTAGCCTGTGCTGAGTTCATTGTATTGTTCCTTGATTCAGTCTTGCTGTTTGGCAGCTGTATTCGATTTACTTCCTTAGTTTTGATAGCCACAACATTTATTATCAGTTCAAACACTGGCAGATTAAATAACATAAGAGGATTACTTAACAAAGCAGTCACAGATGAACTATCTGGTCTTTCGTTTTTTGTTTTAAGAAAGAAAAGAAGGCCTGCCACTGGGTCTGGGTGACTGGAATTCATCACCTGCTGTGTTTTGGGAAACCTTTCCCCACACTCACCGTGTTCAGTTGTGTACTCTGCAAGGATAGCTTACGTTAGAATTTGTTCAGAGAAAGGTCAAAGGGGCAAACACAGCTCTGTTCTATGTAGTGTTTTCTAACTTAATTTACATAAACTTTGGAATATTGCTATAAAAATACTGAACTAATTTTAAAGCACACAAATAATTTTTCTTTATGCAGTAAGTGCCCATGATGCTTTTGTTGAGAGGCAGCAGGGAATAATTAGGATTTCTTGCCGTTTGATGATGTCAGAATTATCTCAAGAACCTGTGAATGGGGTGGGAAGATGACTCAGCAGTTACGAGCACTGGCTGCTCTTGCAGAGAACTCAGGTTCTTTGGTTCCTAGCATCTATATGGCAGTTAACAACCACCTGTAACTCCAGTTCCAGGGAATCTAAAGCCCTCTCTGACCTCCCTGGGCTTTGCATGATATGAATACACTTACATACATGCAGGCAGTACACTGATACACATAAAATAATAAATAAAATATTTTTTAAAACTTGTGAGAATATGTCTGGCCGTACACATATAGGGACAGTAGACCTATAGGTTCCACTGGCTGGGAAAACTGACCTTTTGTGTCAGGAATACTTGTCTTCACTTTACCTTTCAGGACTGTTTCAAGTATTGGTCTGAGATTTCCTGTTGGTAGGCCCTCCCTGAGACAGTCTCTTTAGAAACACAGAATGGCACAGTGTTAGTGTTGATAGGAGTTTGTTATTTTGTGCATATAGTCTAACTTGAAAACATGTTTTATAATTATTAAAACCTTGTGGTGAATTAAGAAAATTGTTCCTTAAATCAGGCTTTAAAAATACACTTAATATTTCTCTGTTTCCTTCTTGGGGAGAATTCATGATTTCCTAGTCTAATTTTGTCTTCACATTTTAAAAATCACATTTGTTTATTTATTTATGGTGTGTGAACATTTCGTGTGCACATACATGCTACAGCATTAATTTGGAGGTCTGAGGATAACTTTTGGGAGTCAGTTCTGTCCTTCCAACATGTGAGCCCAGGTATTGAACTCAGGTTGTCAGACCGGGTGGCAAGATTGTAAAGGGATTTGAGCCATCTTGCTGGCCTGATTTTTGTCTTTTGTTATGTGTCACTAATATGAAATCTTATATTTTGTTTATGATTTATTAATAGTCTTTTTAGACACCTATAAATTATTAAGCAGTACACATAGTCAAACTAATATTGTGTTTAGTAGGCAAGTGACACATTTCTGATTTAGCATGGTAAATGGAATCTGGAGATCCCACACCTAATGGTTTGTATTGAATTCTGAGACATTAAGGAACCATTTTTATAAAAGCTGAATCTAATCTAAGTAAAAAATTTCTGCATTAAAAAATTCCTAACTACTAAGGCAAATATTTGAAAATAAAATATTTTAAATTAAAAAAATTTTGATAAAGGCACTGTTAGATATTGCTAATATACTTTTTTATTTCTGTGTCATTTTTATTACAGAATAACTAAAATGTTAAGGTAAAGGAGGATTGTTTTATAAGCCAAAAATCCTCTGTGCCGTTTGTATTTTTATTTTTGATAAGATATATTAAATCTAAGGAATGTTTTTCTGAAAGTAATTTTAAAAGTTTACGTTTTGTTTTGTATTTTAAAGTTGTTGAGTCCCCACAGTAAAACTTGTTATTAATTTTTTTGACAGTACTAGGGATTGAGCCCAAGGCCTTGTGCATGCTAAGCAAGTGCCCTCCTTCTGAGCCTCATTCCTAGACCTTAGTGTAAGTTTTAAAGCAACAATAACGGTGACAAAATTTAATCTTCAGTGTACACAGTCTATTTCCACCTTTGAGTCAGCCTACTGTTAGGCATCTTTTCTTGTTTAGTTAGGTAGGATGCAGAGAATACCTGCATCTCAAATTTCAGTCTCCCTAAAGCTTTCAACCAACAAGGATATATGAATATATTCGAGTTTTGTTGTGTTGGTGTCCCCCCATTTAGGATTATCCTGCAGATCATTGCAATGTCTCTAGTCAGTATACTAAAAGGAATACTGGGAGGAAGCAGAGAGTCTTTGTAATATGAAGGACACAGAGTAGATTGTAATTATGTCCTCCTCTCAGTCCCCTTTCTGTAAACCTGTTTTGTGTTCCATGAACTGGTCCTGGGGCCAGAGTAAATACTGGCAAAGCTTAGTTAGGAGACTTTGAAATGTGAACTTTCCTTGAGGTTATTCAAATCTCTTGAACCTGATGGCAAATGAAGATAATCCTGGAATGGACTTGCCCACAAACTGCCCACACAGACAGTCCTGAGGTTGGGTAGATACACCCATGGATCCACAGTGAACCGCCATCAGTTCAGCATCCACATTATGGGCCTCCTACCCATGAATGGAGAACCTGTCGGCCCCTTACATTGGTTGGCCAGCTAGAGGACCACATTTTAAGCCCAAAACTAAAAAGCTGTGGAGACTGATTTGTCTTACAGAACTTGCTCACACACTGTGAAAGTATTTGTGAAAGTTGAGTTCACACATATCTTTAGCAAATAGCTGATTTATTGAAATAAACAAATGAAGATGATTCTGGTAAACGATGGCTATGTTTTACAGTCTTCGTTTGTAAAAGCACATTAAAGTATGGTAGGGTAAACATAGAAAATGCTAATCTTGCATCTATAGTACTTTTGATCTTAATTGAAATGTCCTTTCTTTTTCAAATAAAGTTTTATAATTAATCTTAATATATTATGGATTTTTTTAGTGACAGTATATTATTTAAATTTTTTATTATTGACTTTTATGTATATGAATATTTTGCCTGCATATATATGTAAGTGCACCTCTGTCATGCACTAAGCAACCTGTGGCGACCAGAAGAAGGTGTCATATCTCCTGGAACTGGAGTTATGCATGTTTGTTAGTCATCATGTGAATGCTGGGAACTGAAGCTGGGCCCTGTGCAAGAACAGCCAGTGCTCGTAACTATTGAGCCATCTCTCCAGCCCCCAAAGTGACAATTTTTTAAATAATTGTCTTTATTCTGTTTTATGGATGTACTTGGTCTGTAATGTCCTATTTATTAGTTAATAGTTTTAGTTTCTCCATATTATTTTCTACCTTTACTGGTTTCTCCCACAAGGACTATCCTGCACAGGCATCTTTTCACACTCGTCCACTATTTCTTTGATTAAAAACTAGTTTTTATTCAGTTAAAAATAAGTGTCATGTCATAAAACATTTCAAGAAACACAGATATATAAAACGACTTCTTTCTTCTTCACAATATCCTCCCTAAAGATACTTGTTTGTAAACATTTCCTTGTTTATCTGTAAAGATGTTTTTGGTTCTTAGTACACAAGAGACAGATACTGGAATTACAGTATATGGCTGGCAGGGTGCAGACAGGGGCTTCCTAAGTGCAGCTGTGTGCCAAGTAAGGCAGATTCACTAGAGCAAATGGCTCTAGTTTGGATTTCAAGGATGGGGGTGAAAATCCCATGTGCAGATGTCTTTTTCTGCATCACGTAGTTACACCCTTGTTGTATAGAGGTAGAGGGGCCAGGGAAGTAAACAAGCTTAACCTGCTAAGGGAGAGAACTCGAATTTGGTGATGAGGTTAGAACTGACCAGCACATGGATATGAGCTTAATGGAATAATCTCTTAATTGCCTAAACAGGAGCAGTTGCAGGAAGAGAACCTGGTTATGACATTACAGTTCGTAACTTAAACCAGATATGATGAGATTTTTTTGAATAAGGGAAGAGTCAAACTAAAGAGGAAGATACATCTGTAAGAAATAAAGTACAGGAAGAGGCAGTGGGGGAAAGGGATTTTGTGCCAGATGGAGTAGTTTGACCACATGAATCTGACTTTTTTTTTTTTTCAGAGAACAGATAAATGCCAGATTGTAGGGAATTCAGGAGGGGATTGGAAAAGAGGCTCTAAACCAACAAAGAGCTTCCTTTGAGTTTCAGTGTGAACAACAACAGTGTGAGACTGTTTTCTGCTCATGTGGAGAATTTGCAGAGAGTGTCTCACTATTTCCTTTAAGAACATCAACAAGCTCCAGTGCACTTGGTATAGCCCGCGCTGCTCTCCACACGGAGAGTCCTGGCTTTCCTCTAGCTCACCTCTACCAGTTTTCCAGAGCTGCTGGGCACAGGGTGAGATGCTGTGAGAGGCCCCACCTCAGCCTCTGCCCTTCCCTCCTTGCTCTGTCCCACAGCTTTTAAACTCAAGTGCACAATACTGGAGTGGTCTTTGCTGACGTTGGCTCTTGCTGGGAACTCTTAGGTCCAGAAAGAAGTATGTCTAAGGCCCCATCTCTCCAGATAGTATCCAAATTTAAAATTTTTAAACATTTATTTTATTCTATTTTGTTTCATTTTGGTTTTTGTGTGTATGCATGTGTGCTTCTATATGTGTATGTCTGTGGGTATGCACGTACCATGGTACACGAGTGGAAGTCAGAGGACAGCTTGCCAGAGTCCTCCCTTTCTGTCATGTGGGTTTTGGGTATTGGACTAAGGTTGTCAGACTTGGCAACAAGCACCTTTACCAGCTGAGCCATTTCATAGACTGGAGAATCTGAATTTGGCTTTTGAATCCCACTCTGGAACACTACTATAATTTTTCTTTTCTTATTTCTGCCCTAGACATTGAAGACTTACTCTTGAACCTTACCTTACCTTCTTGCGTGGGCAAAGCTGGCCTAACTTCGAACCTCATCCATAGCTTGCTGGTGCACACACTTGGGTCATAAAATCTTATAGTCCTCTAGTCTGAATGCTAGCTTTGTCATACTTTGTGGACTTGGGCAAGTTATTTAGCCTCTCAGCATCTGTAATGGTTTTTGTTTGTTTGTTTTAATACTGTGATTTTAATGTATGTTTGTCACCACCAGATGGCTATGTCAGTAACTTAGAGCTAGATTTAAAGCACAGACTTGGAGATATGAGGGTGAGGTCCTCTTGGAGAGGCTCCGAGCACACCTGCAAGCGGCTGTAGTCATTTGAGAGAGGTGTGACAACCATATAGAGAATTCTAGCAGGGAAACATGCTCCATTTCAGTATGAACTCCACATTGAAAGCATCAGGGTAGGATGTAGTTGTGGATGTTGAAATGTTATTCAGTGTGATTGTCTTGAGAGTCTCAGGTCTGTCTCTCACTTCCTTTTATTTTTTTAAATAGGTAGAGCAAAAAGAGGTTCAGAGACCAAACTATTCAAGGCCACACAAGTAGTAAATAGCAGAGCTGGGCTGTGAACTCAGGGTCCTGGCCCTGATGCCTGTGCTGAGTGCTTGCTATTCCGTTGTCGGTAGTGTTGATATCACATGACAGCTGCTTGGTCATGCAGAATCACAGCTTTATTGCAGAACTGTGGAATCAGAATGTGTCTTTTAGTAATATTCCCAGGGATTCACATATAAAGTCCAGTTTGAGAAACATTACTCTGAACCGATCTCCTTTACCATTTACCCTGCCCTGGGAGCTTGGGTGTGTGAGGGCGGGGGTTGGCGGAGCTGATATGGAGGAGGAGGGGGGGGGAGGAGGAATTGAGTATTTACATAACTGTAACCCATACAGTATGCATTACATTTTCTGAAGTTACTTTTACGGTTTCTCCATGTAGGTGCATACAGAGCACTTGCACCCCACCACCTGGGCGCCCTGTCCCTTCCCCCTTCCCACAGATTTATCTCTAGCTGCTCTGACACCAGACAAGCAGTAGAATCAAGCAGTAGAATGCCAGTGGACCAATTCATTGGCAGATGCACTCATAGCACACACTTTGGTCTCCTGCTACATATGCATGTGCACACACACTGTAGCATTTGACTTTGTGATGTTTCAGTAACTTTAGCCCAGAAGGTGACATTGCTGGCACAGCTCCCTGGTTTTTGCCTTTTGATATTTTTTTAAGTGTACTGTGTCTTCTTTTCAGGTTGTCTCTACCTCCCAACGCTGTGACCCCGGGGCATGCATACCCACTACTTGCCTCCTGACAGGCTGGTCCTGGCCCTTCTCTCTATTCCAGTAAATAAATATCTTTGTTGTTACATAAGTATTTATAATCCAAATGTAATCACATAATAGACATAAAAGGAGCAGCCAGTTGGCCTTAGGTGAGTTGGCCAACATAAAGGACATGGGGTGGGGGGGGTCAGGCTTGTTTCTGGGGAGGAGCTGGGTTGGACCAGGAGAGCAGACAAAGTGCCTCTGTGAATGCTTCATTTACAGTATTCATAGTTACAGAACTTGATTGTGTGGCAGCCATTTTGCTAAGGGTTTATGTTTCATTTACAAACAGACCCTTTGAGGTAGATAATCCTCATCTTGGAGAGGAGGAAGGATCAGGGTGCTCCAGGGAAGCCACACGGTACCAGTCACAGTGCTCCCCCAGGTCCTACCTGATAGAAAGAAACACATGCTTCCCAGAGAGACTGGGAAAAGAAGTTTGCTCAATTTATTCTCAAGTCTGTACATAGTGGTTACTCTGCTTTTTTGGTTGATGGTACAGTCCTATTTTAGTTTAGTCAAAAAGTATCTTTTGTCTACAGGTGTATTACTAGTAAGAATATTTTATTGACCTTGAATTTCCCAGAACTTCCTTTTCTGATTATATCAGACATAATGATGCTGTTTTCTCCATTTCTTCCCTCTTGGCAGTGCCGGCTAACAGCATGGCTGTTATTTTTTTGTTAGTGATGTGACCATCTCAGCACTTGGTCTTCTGTCCACTGCGTCAGTTAGCTTTGTTTTAGTACTTCATTGTGTAAACTGTTGAATGATTCTGAAACTCTTCCTTCACTAGAGCAGCAAGGCCTGCCAGTGTGTTTGGCTTGGACTAAGAAATGCAGGTAGTTAACAGTATGTGGTAGCCTTATAAGTGGTGGGAAATCAGTTATAGTAAATTCAGGCATTTCACTTTCTGTGAACAGACCCCAGTTTCTTAATTTGTAACTGGAGAGGTAGATCTAGAGCCTTTATATGAGGCCTTAGGCATTCCTAGATGAAGTCTAATGGTCATACACTTAAGGAAATTTCACCACTAATTCTTGGATGTCTTTAGTTTGATAGGATGTAATAGTCCTATAAGTTTATATTATCCATTTCCCGTTTCCACTTTATTAATAGCTTTAATGAATTGTGAATGGAAATTTAATTAGATCATCCATGTATAATTAGGACAACCATTTTTACCCCCCTAAGAGGATTTTTCAGTTCAGAATATCATTTTACTTTTAACGTAGGTAATTAAGCATTTTAAAAGTAGGGAAGTAAGCCTTTTCTACCTTCCTTACAAACATTTTGTACTTTCCTGAAAAGCCACATGCTTTTTGAGGAAAGCAGCTTTATAGACACTTTGTATCTATTTTGAGCACGAAGGTTGCAAAGCTGGTAAGTAAATTTTCATAAAAATCTAAAATTTTCATTCTTATCTCAAGCTAGGCTTGGTGGTGTATGCTTGTAATCCCAGCAATTGAGAGGTTGAGACAGGAGGATTGCCAGGAGTTCAGGGCCAGCCTAGGTTACACTGTGAGCACCAGAATAGCCAGGGCTACATAGCAAGACCGTGTCTCAAACTAACTAGCTAACTAGCCAGGTGAAGTTCTTACCTCTTTTGTGAAGGTGGCACATTAACATGTAACAGAAAATCAATCCTGTCTGATGGATGGACTCCAATGAATGGCTCACACAAGCCAGTTTGTATTTGGCTTTGCGGTGTTTTTGTACCTACACTTAAGTATGGGTGTGCCTGCTATTCTGGGAATTTATAGTACTTCAAATAAATACAGAAATCATACTGTGAAGACAGACTCAGAACTAAAAAGCTGAAAAATGGGACTTTTCCTTTCTCAGATGCCTTGCTGAGTTCTCTGTGGTAAGCAGTAACCCTCCATATTCTGAGCTGAAAGATCTCACTCAGGCAGAACGGTTTTCTCTCTTTCCCTTTACCATCTGTTTCTGTGTCTTCCCAGGAACAGGATAACTAGACTCTTAGTAAAATATTTAGGACCTCCCACCCCCCAGAGATTAAATCTAGGATCTGGAGCATGTTAGGCAAGGTTGATACCACTGGGCCCTCATTTTACTTTTTATTTTGAAAGAGGATCTCATAGAGTTGCCCAAGATAGTCTTTAACTCAGCTCTATAGCCCAGACGAGACCTTGAACTGCAACCTTGCCTCTGCCTCTTGATTTGCTGGGATTGCATGAGGCCCATTTATTAGACTTGGAATACCTGGAATTATCCAAGTGTTCTTCATACTCATCACCAGCAGGAATCCCAGATTTATAGCTACTTTAAAGAGACATTGTATCCTCTTATGTTCATTGCTTGACTACACTTCATAAATGATCCCACATTGGACAGTGTTGGTATCAGATCTCTTTTTGCATTATGAGTAATTGAGTTTGGAAAAGTACCTTAGTGAAGGAGGTGGAAATTGACAAGGGTTATACGAGGAGCCCCATGAAGTTCCAGAGATGGGTTTGGGTTTTGTGTCTGGCTCAAAGGGGGTCTGAACATGGGACAAGGTAGTTTGATGGCACATGAATGATTGGAATGTTTTGGAAGAGTTAAGTGACAACTTCCCTCCCATATACAGAGCCTCATGAAACAGCCTCCTGGTGATACTGGGCCTCTGCATAACTGACACAGATGACCTAGTATGACTAAAGATGTGAAATCCTTATTAGAATAGTTATAATAACTATAAAATACTGTGAGTATAGATCTTGTGCATATTCTGTGTAGTTCAGTAAGTTTCGAATAGGGTTAATATATGTGCACTTCCTGCCTGTTTTTTCCTCTTCTTGGTGAACATATTCTTTCATTTTCATTTACGTGTTCTTGTAAAGCATTTTTTTTTCTGATAGTTGCCTGATATGATATGGGACATCTTTAAAATATGAGATGAGTCATTTCTATGACAAAGGTGCATCAGTTTTTCCTATGTATATGAAAGGAGAAATGAAGCTTTACTCGAAGGTGACTTTGTATATCCTAGAGATTTATATTATAGAAAGGAAATACATGAATTTATCAAGTTACCTTCTTGTTGAAAATATGAGGTAATTACAGCTCTCAGTATTTCTGTGCTGATCAAAGTCCATTTCCCCCCTTTTTTAGACAGGATCTCATATTTAGCACAGGCTGGCCTCAGATTTGCTATGTAGCTCAAACCCTCTGTCTTCTTGCCTCAGCATCCTGAGTGCTTGGATTACAGCTGTGTTCAACTAGGCTGGGCTCAAAGTCAAGTATTCTAATGATAGAAAATGTTCTTTGCCCACTATATCATATCCTATATTTGATCACTGTATTGTATTATATTTTTCCTTTTTTCAAAACATGTGTGTGTTTCTTTAATGATAACTTGGTTTTAAAATGATCTTGAGACTCAAGTTTGGCTTAAGAACCAAAATGCTGATTTCATGGATTAGAATAATCTTCAGATCTGTGTTGATTTGAAAGCTTTTGGGGTCAGACTAGGTTGTATAATGTCAGATGTCTGCCATTGAGGTCAGTAGCCTCATGTAAGAACTGGGACAAGTAGAACGTCACAAATCAAGCTTTACTCATAGATACTGTTCCTGGCTATTAAGAACTTGTCAGTCTTAAAGCTTATCTATTACTGTCCCAGATGCATTCACCACCCTTAACCAGCAATTGTTGATGCAGTTCTTTTCAATGATGAAAGGAAATTGGAAATCTGACAAATTGTACCATGCATAGTACATAACCAGGTGGTTAATAATTATGTCCAACTAAGTATAAAAAATTTCCAGGATTTACAAAGATTACTTAAAATTTAATAAATGCTTATTTAAAATTTGTAAAACATTTTAAAAAACCTTCCTTACCTGTATTCTTACAATTCAAACATAACTATTGAACACATTTTAGGAAGTTTACATTTCTTTTCACATGTTTTTATACTTTTTAAAGTTTTATATGCGTGGATTACAGGGTGGGCAGGCCAGGTAATCATGGATCAATTATTTTTCTTTGAATTTCTACGGTATTCAAGGTCCTGAGGTGTCAAGGGCTATCAAAAGTATTGTATATACTGAAGATTTTATTTATTTTCTGCTTTTTTGTGATTTTCACAAAAAATGTCATGGGAATTCCTCATTATGTTTTGTTTTCTTTGATTAGAATGGGGCTAATAATTTGAGAACTGATTTTACTTTATCTAATTACTTTTTTAAAATTTATTTTTTATGTGTATGAATGTATTGCCTTCATGTTTGTAAGTGTACCGTGTTATACAGTAACTGCAGAGGACAGAAGAGGGTGTCAGATTTCCTGAAACCAGAGTTATGGGACGATTGTTAGCTGTCATGTGGGTCCTGGGAATTGAACCCAGGTCCTCTGCAAGAGCAGCCAGTGCTCTTAACTGCTAAGCCATCTCTTCAGCTCCTGAGGACTGACTTAAACTAGAGTACATACCAGTTCATTTTTATGCTCTGTCTAGCCAACCATTTTGTAAATATATCATGATGCTCATAAAGTGGAGTGGTATATAAAAAACAACCCAGGACATGTTCTGCTAATGTCAGGCCATCTTACATAGGCTTACTAACATAGTCACATTTTATAGAATACAGGACCATCTTTAAGATCTACTTTTTTCTTTTATCTCAGTTTCATCTTCACAAGACTGGATCTTAGAAGTCCAATCAGTTTTCTAAACCACCCCATCTTTGATGTCTTCTGACTTACCAGCCATGATCTTTCATCTCTGTTCACAAGTCTTTATGTCACGTTGCATTGTAAATCCCCTAGAAGGAGACAGAATATATAGTTTAAAAATTTTAATGTTTTTATTTTTACAAAGTAATACATTTTAAATTTGCTAAATTGAGGAAACACAAGTCAGCCAAAGGGAACAAAGAGGAATTTCAATTTCTCCTCCTACCATAAGAGATAATAGATTTTAGCGTTTTATTTTAAACCATTGTACCATTTCTGTGTAACATTATGAGTATAGATGTGCATATTTTTGGCATGTCTACATAGGATCTTTAATCTGTTCTTCCTATTTGGCAGTTACAAACACTTTCCTGTCGAATGGAATTCAGTTGTATATTTTCCATGCTGCATTGTCTCTCATCACATTGTTTAATCGTCATTTTTATCATTCTCCATTCTCATTTGCTAGATATTTAGGTTTTAATTTTCTAATATTTGTAACTAACTGTAAGATACATATCTTGTAGCCAATATTTGCTATATATCTATTTCCTGGGGAAAAGTTGCTTAAAGTAGAATTTGTAAGGCAGAAGTGTCTGGTAATATTTTACACTACCATAGCCATTATCTAGTTTCTCTGAAAAGCACTGTACTTTTCTCTCACTGGTATATAGAATTGTCATTTTCCTCCTAGATTTCAGAATCCTGAATATGATCATTTCAAAACATGTTTGCCAGCCAGGCATTTGTGATACATACCTGTAATCTCATCACACTGAAGGCTGAAGGCCACACTTAGGCTATATAGTGAGACAGTATCCTTCTCTTCCCCTGCCCCCAAAAATGTGTGTGCCAGTTTAACAAGTAAAAACTGTAGTATGACCATGTGATTTATCATTATCTTAATATTAGTGAGGAAAACATTTCTTAATTGATTATTAAATTATTTTGATTGCATTGTTTTTCTGTATTGGCTTTTTTTAGTTTTTGAGATGAGGTTTCATGTAGCCCATAATGACTTGAACTTATTATGTCGCCAAGATGACACTGAACTTCTGATTCTTGCATCTACTTACCAAGTGCTGTGGTTACAGGTATGTGCAACCACACCTGGTTTATGAATTGCTGGGATTCCAACCCAAGGTTTTTTTGTATGCAAGGCACTCTACCAACTGAGCTACATCCCTGGTTCCTCACTCATTTTTTAAATTCTTTCTCTCTTTTCTCTCTCTCTCTCTCTCTCTCTCTCTCTCTCTCTCTCTCTCTCTCTCTTTCTCTTTGCTGCATTTATAAATATTGCTCTGAAAGTTCATATGCTTTTTGGAATTCTTCCATACCAGAAACAGAAGCAATGACAAGTTTCTGGTGTCTCATTTCTTTGGAACTGTTTTACTTATTAATATTTTGGTAAAAGTGCCCAGTGAGCCATTGCTTTGGTGTTAATGTGGAATGTCCTCCATTGGCTGCTACTCCTCTAGTTCTTACTCTTTGCCATGTACCTTACTTATGTGATCTGAGACTGTTTATTGTACTGGTGATGATAATCATTTTCATTTTACAACCCATATGGAATAAACTTTTACAGTTTTTTGAAATGTACTGTTTCAAGCCTCTTTCATTCCAAGATACCCTTAATAGGACACTCATTATATATTCCACTTTGCCTATCATTGCTATGGTTTATACATACTATTATAGCATAATTCTTAGTAGTATTCCTTTTACTCTCAAAGGTTATCCATTAGGAATGATAAATCATTTGACATCCTGATCTTTTGAGTATAAGGATACTCTAAATGTGAAATAATTCAATCAGAGTTAACTTCTTTGGTTTGGTTGAAAAACTAAATAGGGGATTAAGCTTGCCACATGTTCTTGTAATTCTTAACATGTAAAAATGTTCCGTAGCCATGTCTCAAAATACTTAATACACAGCTAAAACATTTTCTCTTTACACACTATATGTTTGAAGACTTATAGAACACTATAATCAGTCTAAAATTAGGTTAAAATGTAATTTCTATTATGACCTCCCAGTTGATTATCTGTTGTTATTTGCTATAGCCTTTCTTTTCAGTGTTAAGTCCTTAATTCACTACACAAATCCAGGCCCATACAGCCTGCCTGTATGGTAGCAAGAGCTCTCTCTGGCCCATTTCTTTGTTCTAGGTCTTTCTAGTAAAACTGCCCATGTATATCATGCCTCTGCCTTACTAACTCTATGAAAGGAGTTCCAGAGTTTCAGCCATACCTCCTAGGCAGTTAGTTACATTAAGGCAGAAAAAAGAGCAAAGAGAAAGAATACTTCTAAGAGACAAGCTTTTCTAGCCAGTTCTTCTGATATTTTGACTAGTTGTTGGCCAACTCATTAGGACCTTCATTACCCAGAAGACAATGTTCTAAAATTGATTGCAGTGATGGCTGCATATACCTGTGAATATACTAGCATTGAACTGTACACTTTAAATGGGTAAGTTGTAGGCCAAATAAATTACATGTCAAGAATGCTGTTTTTTTCTTAAGTTCACTTTTTTTGTTATAATGCAGTATAGTCAATAATGTCTCAATTACCTTAGTTTGTTTATTTATTTATTCATTTATTTTGGAGATGTAGTTTCCGTGTTTTCCAGAATGCCATTGTCTCTCATTCCTCCTATTTCAGGGACAATAGTTTTTAAAGGATGAATGATCAAGGAAAATTTCATTCTCAGCACATTTTGCAAAATATTTATAATATTTTAAGTTATTCCTTTTAATATATAGTCTATACACAGGCTTAAAAAACAGTTAATAGCAGGTATGATTGAGAAAGCTGTAGGTAGACAACAAACGTGAGCTAGTATGCTGATGTCGGCATTAGGCTACTGCTTTGGGATTTTGAAGCCCTGCCCTGCCCTGGCTTTGTGGTAGTGTGTTGTGGGAGGAGGTGTATATGTGATTTTACAGTGTTTCACATAAGCATAGTCTGTAACACAGTGCTTTCCTTAGATACCTTAACACTTTTATTCCCCTCTCTGTGATGAAACATATCAGGGAATGGTTCCATGTGAAATGGTTGTTTTCTTTTTCTTTACTCAAACCATCTTTATTATACATTGTCAATATTATATTAATGTGTAATTAGGTTGGTTTATGAAGAAAATCACACCTGAGGATATACTACCATAATTCAGTCAATATTTTGGGTCCTGAGTCTATTTACCAGAATCTACTCCATATGTTATTTTGGGTTATAATGTCTCTTCTTTTTAACTTTGAATTTTGCTTATGAGTCAAATTTGTTGATTCTTGAGCAAGAAGAGAGAGGCTCAATCTAAATGAAGACTGGTTTCACTTGCTCTTTTATCAGTCAAATGGTAGGAAGTTACTGTTGTGCAAGCCTTACTAAAAGCAGAAATAACACTCACTGATGTACTTTCTTTCATTTTATTTTCTTAAGGAGTAAATCTGGTTATAAAGAAGTTCTTCCTTATTTTCTGAGCAATGGGTATTATCTTTACAGGAAGAAGGCATATTTCCCTGTGTACTTCTTCAGGCTTAGCACTGAATGGGAAAAGCCATGGTCTGCTATCATTCTGCTAATGTTTGTAATTGATCCTGGCTTCTTTGCTGGAGAATCATATGCCCATCAGGTAAAATAAAGAGTAAGACAGGATTTAAATTAACGGAACAAATCCGAATCATGGTCAACTCTTAACTGACTGGGGAAGTTGTCTTGACATCAGTTGTTGCTTCTCTCTTTGCACAGCACATGTGAATGTGAAGGCATCATTGGATTGTTTTGGTGAAATTCAAATCTAGTTCAACAGAAGCATCTCATATACCTGTTTTCAGAGTTGAGGACTGAATTAAAAAGCTGAGTCTTAAAAATGGCTTTTGTTGTGGTGTGGCACACTGTTTTTTATCACAGCACCCTGCTGGAGCCAGAGGCAGACAGATCTCTGGGAGTTTGAGGCCAGCTTAGTCTGCATAGCAAGTTCCAGAACAGCCAAGACTATATAGTGAGAATCTGTCTGGGAAAAAAAAAAAAAAACCCACAAACTAAAAGACTTTTGTTGGGGAAGTGAGAAGCCAGGTATTTTCCAAAGGAATCTTTCCACACCATAGATCTCCTGAATTAGCCTTTGAATTTCTTAGCGTTCTAAATAACTAAATAATGTTCAGCATTAGTGTCCAGAATCCTTTCTGGGTGGGATATATTAATGGTACTAGTACTTTACCAGCTAGTAATGTTTTTGATCACTTCCTAAGAGAGACTATAAAAATGGAAACAATACAAAGATGTGTGTTTCAATTATACTTTTTTCCCTCAAGTAAAGGGAAGTATTTCTCCATAGTTTTATTTTATTCAGGTTGCTGTGGCTTGCTGTTTTTTGTTTTGTTTTGTTTTTTTGATGTTTGTGTATGTATACACATTCAGGGATGAGGGTAGAAATAGATGTTGATATCTTTCTCAATTCATTCTCTGCCTAATCTTTGAGACACAGACTCTCACTGAACCTGGAATTCATCAATGGCCACCTGGCCAGTAAACCACAGGGAATCCTCCTGTCTCTGCTACTCTTCTCCCCCAGCACACACTGCTGTGCCCAGCTCGTTTTCCGTGGGCACTGGGACTGAAATGAGGTCTCCGTGCTTGCTGTGCAAGCACTTTTCCTACGGAACTGTCTTGCCAGCCCCCTGTTTTTGGTTTTATAAGAGGGCTTTCTTAGTTGTCCAGGCTGGCCTTGAACTCTCAGCTATATTTTCTCTGCCTCCCAAATGCTGGGATTACAAGTGGGTGCTACCAGGTCCAGTTTAACTTTAAATGCAATGTGAGCAGTGGGTTTCTGAAGGTCCCTATGAGTCAGTAACTATCCAACAGGAGCAGCTTTAGCAACTCTGGTTTTCTGTAACACATTCTATCTTCAAAATCCTTTCATTATCCCCATTAAGCTACCTTGGGATACATACAAGTCCATCCCAGTGTTCTCAGTGCCATTTCATATGATTGAGACTCAATAAAGCATGCTATGTTCTGCAATTTACAAATTTCTGTAACTTTATTGAAACATCCCAGATCACTGCTTTTCTTAAATGGATTGACTTGCTCTCTCTTGCACCTTAACTGCCCTACCTGAAAGATAATTATTTTTACAGAAGCAAAGTGAAGAGCTGCATGAGTAAAATAATAATAGTAATAATAATTAATAATGATAATTGGCATAATAACCTCAAAAAAAGTTTCTATAATTTTGTATAGTACATATTTGGTAGAAATTTTCTTATGAGAGATATAATAAATGGTTATACAGCAACATACAGAGAAGAGAAATTGTCAAAACCTGAAGCTAGAGAGAACCCTTGAGGTTGTTCAAGCTTATTTGCTCACCTTCAACTCCCAGAAGCCAAGGTAGTCATTACTGATGGGCTGGACTAGGAGGGCCCCACTCAGGCAGAGGCTTTCCCTGCCACATAATTGCCTGTGGCTGACGTGATGAGTGTGATGGTGGAAACTGGCATGTCAGTTCCACCATGGACCTTTTCCTGTGCTGCAGTTTCTGTTTTCCTTCACTAAGGGCCACTTGAACCGTTTCACCCTGAGGAAGTATTTAATGAGAGTGGCACAGTAGGTTTCTAAAGTAAATCTCAGAATTTTCTACCCACCGCATTTAAAAACTATGCATTTATGTGTGACCTAAAAATCTGAACTGCATGCATTCATGGTTTTAAAAAATATTTACCATTTTTATTTTGCCTGTATGAATGTATTGCTTGCATGTGTGTTAGTGCACCTGTGTTGTCCTGTGCCTGTGGAGGTCAGAAGAGGGTGTCAGGTTCCCTGGAACTGGAGTTGTAGATGGTTATTAGCTGCAATGCGGGTGCTGGGAATCGAAAATGGGTCCTCTGCAAGAGCAGCCAGTGCTCTTAACTGATGAGTCATCTCTCCCGTTCCTCTTGGTTTTTATTACATGAAAAAAAGTCAATGTTAAATTCTGTGGGAGGATATTTAATCTGAAGTGTTCCCGTTTCTTAAAATGTAGTTATTATTATTTTGATTTTGTATTTTTATGATATCTTCATACATTCCAAATAATATTAATGAAGTCTCAATTTTCTCTAAAGAAGTGGGTACGTAGCACTGGTGCTACTTTAATAACTGTGTGTTTACATATAACTTAGAGATCAGAGTAATTTCTTCAGCTAAGGAGATTCATAGGAAGTGAAATTGTAACCCTGGCTTTGCAGTCATTCTGACTCATCCATTAACTTAAGGAGCTCAGTCATAGCTGTGCCCTTGCCTTTGTTTGAGAATATAGGATATAAACCACATCCTCTGGGTCATGGGCAATTTCCACACCAGAGCTGCTTCTGGGGTATGTATAAAGTGCTTTTCTTTGTAATGAATTATCAGTTCAGCCTGAATGTACTCCCCACACATTTCACATTAGGCTTCTCTGAGAGGGAGTAGTGCCTTTACCCATCCAGAAGTCTGGGTTTTCTCACAATTCCATCTCCTCTCTAACACCCGCATCTCATCTATCTCTAATCTAGAACATGGCTCACCTCTCTGTCCTCCTGCCATCTCTGTCTAAATTACCATTGTCTCCTTTTGGGTTAGTGGAATACGGTATGAACTTTGTCTTACAATACTCCTGTTCTTTATTTAACATATCGAATCACATCATTTCCCTTTTAAACACTCTCTAAAGCTGTTGGTGTACAAGTATAACATTTAGACTTGTTTCCTGTGCTGCCTGTTCTACGTGCCTTGGCCCCTGTCTCTGCAGCCAGAGCCCTCACCTTGCCACCTCCCACCCTGTCTGCCTTGGCCACAGTGGCCCTGTTGCTTTCCTTTTTCACCATCTACCTAATCTTCCCACTGTGGCCCTCACATCATCCACTTCACAGGGTGGAATGTTTCCTTCTAATGCTGCTGTGGCTAGATCTTGAATATTCAGGTATTAATATTAGTGTACCTTTATAAGAAAGTCTCTCTGGTCTCTCCAAGAGCAGCCAAGCCATAGGGATTTCATCACTCTTAATTATTTAATGTAGATCATCTTTCACCATCCAGTATGTTATTATTCATCTATCACTTTCTATCATGTGCACATTTGCATGTGTTGTGGAATTCTGTCTTCAAGGAATGACATAGTCTTTGCTCTCCTAAACTGTCAGCAGCTGTGATTGCCTAAAGGATACCTGCCCAGGATTGGGCTGATTAACTTTCTGTTGTGAAAATGGGAAGGGCCTCTGAAGCCCCACCCCTCCCTAAGGATAGACCTCTGCTAAGAGAGATGTCTTTCAGTATTGTAATAGCTCATAAGTTACCCATGATCATTTAAGTAACCCCTCACCAATGCTCCTCTAAACAGACCATTTAAACTCACTGGTTCACCTTCCTAAACTTGAGTGGGGTCATTTCTTTGAACTGTTGCTGGACAAGGGTGAATAGACAATTGTCCCCCAGGTTAACACAATGACATGGTCTCTTTATGTAGTGTGTGTTGGTTTGAACTCACAGTCCTTCTCCTTCAACTTCTGGAGAATTGGAATTACAAGAATCCATCACTACACCTAGCTCTGAATGTTTCCTTTGTGATGGGAATGAGTTCCTTGTATCCTGGATGTCTAAAAGGATAACATGTCATACACACCCAGTAAAATTATGAGACATAATTTGAGCTGCATATCTCCAAACACTCTGCCTTTTCATATTGAAATACCGGGGATCATTGCCTCAGTTTTAGGGGGAATAAACATTTGAATCAGGGCCAAGAATAGGGTATGGTAAAGAAAGTACTTGCTGGGGATAAAAATTGAAAACAGCTCCTTACTTGCCACTATGTTATAATACAGCACAACACTGTTAATAATCCTGTCTTTTTGTCTTGATGTTTTGGGGCATATTTTATTTCTAAGAATATTCCATTAAAATAATATATCTGCGTTTTTGGTATCCCACCCAACCTTTTATCAGTATATTTTCCATTTTCTACTTGATTTTTACAATATAATTATAGGTTGTTTATACTGATTATTTTATGGCAGACACTTTTAATTTATATTAACTCATTGAAAACTCTCAGTAGTCTCCCCTTACCTGGAGTTTCTTTTTCTGCAGTTTAATTTACCACTTGTCAGTTGAGGCCTAAAACTACTAAGTGGAAAATTCCAGACATGAACAATTTAAGTTTTAAGTTGCATACTATTCAAAGTAGCAGATGGAATTCTAGACCTCTGTCCTTGCCCTGGGATGCTAATTATACCTTTGTTCAGTGTATCTGCACTGTATATGTTATCATCCTGTTAGTACTTAGTAGTATCTCAGGTAATTAAACTATCCATGGTAATGTATTGTGTTAAGGTAATCTTCTTTATTTAATAATGCCCCTAAAGGCAAAGAGAAGCTGTAAAGTTCATTTTTAAGTAGAAAGGTGAAAACTCACATAAGAAAAATGGTATACTTAAGTTGCTAAGATTTGTGGTGAGAATGAATCATGTATCCTTGAAGAAGGAAAAAGAAGCTCATGCTGGTTCTGCTGTTATACCTCAGACTAACAGAAGTATGGCCATAGTCTGTGGTCAGTGCTTAACAGGACGGAAAAGACATTACATTAGTGTATTCATGTATAGGAAAAGATGTGTATAAGAAAAGACAATGTAGAAGATTTGATGACTACAGTTTCAGAGACCCACTGGAGGTATGGGATTGTATCCCTGTGTCTAAGAGAAGACTGTGATAGTGGTATTTACATATGAGAACACAGGACTAGGCAGAACGGGTAACTGACCCATAGTGCTGCAAGAAGAGGAATCAGGGTAGGCGACATCTATAGAGCATACCATTTGGGCAGAAGTACGTTTATAAAGCCGAGAAGAATCTTTAATATTCTGAAATATTCTCTCTGCAGTTCTTGAGAATCCATATAAAAATGTAGTGAGCACAAGGCTTAACAATTGGGGATGGAAGTGTTATTTGCTATTCTATCAGGAAGGGAATAAAAGGACAGAATGGATGTGCCAGTGACATACTTTAGAAGACTCAGTATGGTCCATATATTAATTAATTAATTAATTTTAAGTCAAGGTCTCGTGTATCTCAGGTTGGTCTTGAACTTTTTCAGTAGTTGAAGATGACCTTGAACTACTAAGATCCTCCTGACTCCACCTCCCAAGTTCTGGGATTGCAGGCATGGGTCACCACACTTGTTTTATGTGGTGCCGAGGCTCAAACCTAAGGCAAGCACCCTTCCACCTGAGTACATCCCTAGCTTCTGGCCCATATATTTTATTGATCTTTATTTGGGAACGGATAAGGGGATGTGCAGCAACCCTGTAGTTGGGGTCAAACACTTGTGATAAGGTAGCTTTAAGATGTAGACAAACTACTACACATCACAATCAAAATAAAGACAAGTATAAAGTGTAAATGCTTTTTATAAAAGCTAGACTAGCATAGCTGCATGTGTGAGACTTTTAAAGAATATATGCAAATGAAAGAAACCACAAAGGAAAATAGACAAAGAAATCCAATACAAACTATAAATTTATATACCAAATTTCATCAACAAATGGAAAGAAAATGTCAAATTGAGGAGATATTTGTAGTTAAACACTAATTTTACCCTGAAAACTAAATGGTTCAATAAAACCGCAGAAAAGCAAGCCCTTAAATAATATTTTAAATAAAGATAAATTTAAAGAAACATTATAAATAGACAAAGAATGTATGGAGTATGTTTCTTCTCATTAGGTAAAGATGTGAATTAAAATAAGATTTATTTTCTGTCTCTCAAATGTTAGGTATCTAAAAATACAGTGCTGGGTAGTGGGATAAGAGGTCACTGCTGTAGGAATTCAGAGACATCCCAAGGCACACTCCTGGCACCCATCTGCACTGCTCTCCTAAGGATGGAGAGATTCAACCCAAGCTCTGTGCAGGAACATTTATTTGAACATTTTTTTGTTCATGTGAAAAAGTTATAAATGCTCAGAATGCCCTTTTTGAGGGGAATAGTTTAAAATTCACACATCTTTACAATAAATAGCCTTTCAGGTAGTTACTAATCTTTTCTAAAAGTTGATTGGTATCATGGAATAATTGCCTCAGTATGGTAGGTGAAAAAAAATACAGTATTGTTCAAAACCAGAGGAAAAGTCCATTCATCTAGAAAAGGAAACTGCAAAGAAGTAGTCTCATTTTAGCAGAGTTTTCAGGGATGAATATTTGTAGCTTTCATAAATAGGAGAAATGTTTACAAATAAGAATATAAGGTCAGGAATCATGCACAGGTAGGAGACCTTGGTAGATTCTAGTCTGTCTTCTTCCTAATTAGCTGTCAAGTAGCAGATTCCTTAAATGGGTCACTTTCTTCCTTTGTAAAATCAGTGAAACTTCTTAAAAGTTTTTCTCTGAAATAGTACCTAGAGGCAGGAGTGGTACATGTGGTCCTAAGGGGGACAGGTGGAAGAAACTGAGCAGAGTGCAGAAAGGACCTCTTGAGAGAGCTTTGTCATAAGAATTCACATGGACAGTTTTCCTAGGGACATTTTCTAGTTGTATTTATAGAGACCACTGAAGGAGAGAGCAGTTTTTTTCATGGATTTCACACCCTTAAATATGTTGACGTGGTTGTTGCAGTTATCAAATGACTGGATGAAAAGATATGTTCAACTTACCAAACATAAGAGACCAGTGGGATGATGATCGAGATTCTAGAACACAGATTTTTTACAGAATAAACTGACTGAATTTCAAAGTGCTTGGTAAAATATAAAGGATTGTTTACAGATTTCTTTCTGTTTTATTTGCAAGAGGGTAGTGCCCAGGAAGCACAAATTGTTTCCCTTGTCTGTATTAGAGGGACATGGGCATGCGTGTGTGCATATGTGTGCTTTGCACACATGCATGTGCTCCGACTGGTAAGTCCTGAAGGTTAGACTCAACACTGGATTCTTGTCTGAGCTTTATCACTCTTTAGGTGGGTAGCCCCCGTTTCTTCATATTTGGACCTCAGAAGAATATCATGAGAGTGAGGTGTTGAAAAGGATTCACTTGTTAAACTAGGAAATACCTTCTAGAGAAGCTGTCTGTATGGAGAAGAGGAAGAGAGCATGCCCTCCATTCCCTGGCCTCTCCTGTCCTTCATCTTATCTTCCTCTGTGTTCTTTGAGGTGTTTGTCCTAGTCAGCTCTAGCTAGAAATACCTGGCACGCTCTCACTGGGTGACCAAGGAGTTTTACAGAGGTATGGACCAAGGTGTAGGTAGTAAGGGCTGTTAAGAGCCAGGAATTCAGAAGGAACCTCACAACTAACTCCTACAGGAGTTACTCAGCTGTAGCTTGTGGCCTTTTGAAGGGCTGTGGCATATCTGAACCAGTAGCCACTGCCAGATAAATACCCTGTCTCCTGCCTTCTTGCTACTACCCCAGTTTTGGTGTGGACTAACCCAAAGAGCAAGGCAAAGCATAAGATGTTCATGAAACCCATACCAGTCAGCCTCTGGAGTAGCACTGTGCTCGGTGGGAAGGTAGAGGAAGGAGCCCTGACTGGATTTGGAAAACAGGAAAATACCTTTCTTTAGGATTGTTCTTCAAAAAAGTTCTTTCTTTTTTCTTAATTCCTCCTCATTTGGTTGGTCATGTATTCTGCTTCTGTTGGTGTGACAGTCAGCAGGGGGACTCTGCCCAGGGGCCCCTGGGTTAGATCCAAAGGGAGGGCAAATGTTGACCGCTATTGCTTAATGTGAGTGAAATGAAATGCCAGCCAATACTTCATCTACTTTCTTGTCTTTATTTATTTAAGGGGCAATTATGTAAAAAATTTTCAGATGATCAGAAGGAAAGGAGCCTGACTCTTTTATGTCATTAACCTTACATTAGTCTCTTCTGTTTTTATGATACAAAGGAGCGGCAGAACAGACATTCTGATTTAATGGTTATTCTACAGGTCTACCTGAAAGAACAAAAAGCCTTTATGTGGGGATTGTAATTAAAAGATAAACAAGAATCTGGAGGTTTTTTTGCATAAGTTTGTAATTGCTTAGGAGAGTAAGTGTATCTGTTCAATAAATTGTTGATTAATAATGATAAATGATTTGTGGCTGCATTTCTACTGGAGATATACTCTTTCAGATATCTAATATTTGATACAGAATATCCATTATGTAATTTTCAAATTCTATGAAAATGTGGAATAACACATTTCTAATTTTTACATTTATAGTTCAAGGAATTCTACATCACCTTATTAAAAATCACAGGAGGGGCTGGGAAGATGGCCCAGTGTATAAAGCAGTTGTCATATACAAGTGTGAGGACAAAAGTTCAGATCTCCAGCCCTTTTGTAAAATGGGTGTGACAACCTGTCTATAATTCCAAGGCTCAGAAAATACCTCAGGATCCCCAGAACAATGGGCTCGCTAGACTAGTGGAATCATTGAGCTCTGGGTTCAATTGAGAGGACCTGCTTCAATGAATACAGTGAAAAGTGACAGAGGAAGACTCTTGACGTCAACTTTGGGCCCCCACACATAGGTGTATGAACATACATTTCATGCAGACCACACAAATATATATATGAGATGAGAAAATACATAAAATGCCATACAAGTCACAGGAAGGTTACACATAAGTCACCTACAGCAGGCTATTGGGTCCAGGAATCATCTTTTATTTTAAACCGTGTGAAGGTTCTATATTTCCCAAGACATTTGCAGTCATTTAAAAGTACTTTGATAAAAAAATCTAATACTTGTATTTTTTAAAATTCATTTATTATTTTTATTTTATGTGTATAAGTGTGTTACCTGCATGTCTGTAAGTGCCCTTGTGTTGTGCAAGCCCACAGAAGTCAGAAGAAGGTATCGGATTCGCCTGGAACTGGAGTTACAGACATTTATTAGCCACCATGTGGGCACTGGGAATTAAACCCCAGTCCTCTGGAGAGCAGCCAGTGCTTTTACCTGATGAGCCATCTCTCTAGCCCAAATACTTGAATTTTCCTGACTGTTTATAGAAATAGCAATGAAATCCAAACATTTAAAAAAAAAAGAAAAAAGCTTCAAAGCAAAATGAAATCAGGGCGGGTGTTGAACTCACCCTTTCAGGTGTCCTCCCCTTCCTCCCGCTCCCTCTCTTTTTCTTTCTTTTCTTCTTTTAACCAGACCTGTAGGGAGGGAGGGGCCCTGGAACAAGCTCACACACATTTCACTCTGTTCTTCTACATTTTATATCTAAATTCCCCTTTTGCTATCTTCACATGTTTGAGGGAAGGCAGAGCCTTTCATTGTTTGGGAAATCTCTGCAAGAGAGTAGGAAATAGAGAGTGAGACAGACATGTGAAGAGTTACCTGCCATTGAGAATATGAAGTTAAAATCCAAATCTTTGTGGTTTTATTTATTTTTAAATATTTTTATTATTTTATATGTATGAGTGTATTGTCTGCATACATGTAAGTGCACCCATGTTGTATAATGCCTGTGAAGTCAGAAGAGAGTGTTGGATTCTCCTGGAACTGGAGTTACAGATGGTTGTTAGCTGCCATGTGAGTGCTAGAAATCAAACCTGGGTCCTTTGCAAGAGCAGCCAATACTCTTAACCACTGAGCCGTGTCTCTCCAGCACCCTAGTTTTAGTTTTAGAAATGAATGTTGAAGATGGGGAAAATAATCAAAACTAGAAGAAAAAATATTCACTAACAATGCTTCTGAGTTACGCTGGTATTCACAAATGGTGGAGGGACAGCAGCTCAACCAACCAGCTCCCTAGAATTCAGAAAAATAGCTCTTGTTCTGGTTTTGCCAGGACTCTGTGATCTTCTGACTCATTTCAAGACTGGATCAAATGTCTCGAAAGTTGTAGGTCTTTCCTTTTTCTGTTTTGAAAATATTTTATTTATTATTTTTATTTGAAGTGTTGCCTAAATACATGTAAGTGCCCACATGCCATGCAATGCCTGAGACTTGTCTTTCTTAAAGGAATATTAGTATAAAGGTATATACCATTTCCAGGTCCCTGAACAATCAAGAGTTTAGGATACAGTTAAATACATTCCAGGGAGAGGGCTTTATCAGGTTTTTATATGTTCAGAAGATGCTTTTGCCATTGTTTCCTAGAGATACAATTATAAGTCTCTGTTCTCCTGTTGAATAGCTTTCTAAGATGTGACTCGTTTTTGCTCTCGTCTTTGAAGTGAGCTGCCATTTGTCTCATTTTGTCGTGTGACCCCAGTAGGTGGGATTTCAACAGTCAGTGGTGCTCCTCTCAGCAGACTTTTGGAGGAGTCAAATCCAGGCCAATGTCTAGTTTTGTTGTCTGGAAGTCCAAGAGGCTGTTGTGATCTAATGTGTTGCTGATGTTTATGTTTCAGGGACGGGAGAGAGCGGCAAGAGTACTTTTATCAAGCAGATGAGGATCATCCATGGGTCAGGGTACTCCGATGAAGACAAAAGGGGCTTCACCAAACTGGTGTACCAGAACATCTTCACAGCCATGCAGGCCATGATCAGAGCTATGGATACACTCAAGATCCCTTACAAATATGAACACAATAAGGTAGGTCGACTTCTCGTTGGAATAATTGGCAGAGTGGTCCACGAATGGTGTTTTAGTGTGTCTGGAATGCAGAGTGGGGGTTCAAAATACGAAATTTTCTTTTTTGCTCTTTTCTTTCTTTCGTTCTTCCTTCCTTTCTATCCTCCCCTCCCCCTTCTCCTTTCCCTTCCCCCTTTTCCTGCACACATGGCTGCACAGGTGCTTGGTTATGGAGGCCAGAAGATGATGTTGAGTGTTTTCCTCTAAAACTCTCCACTTTATGAGATCATGGTTTTCTTTTTTTTTTAAGTTTTAAAATTTTGTTTTATTTTTATTGTTGTGTATATGAGTGTATTGTCTGCATATATGTAAATATGCCCGTGTGGTGCAATGTTTGTGGAAATCAGGAAGAGAGTGTTGGAACTTGAGTTACAGATGGTTGTCAGCTCCCATGTGGTTGCTGGGAATTGAACCCAGGTCCTCTGCAAGAGCAGTCAATGCTCTTAACTGCTGAGCCATCTCCAGCCCTAGAGCTCATCTATTTTATAAAGTAAAACAGAGTTTATGAATTAACTTGTTTGATACCAGGAAATTGTTCATAGATATAAAAATGGTTCTGGATTTGAGGATTCCATGCCAGCATGCTGGGATTTTATTTGCTCTTCCTTAAATGTTATTTCATTGAATGGGAGGTCTTGCTGATTAGCTCATAGGAGGACTGCTACATAATAAATGGTATAGCATTTGAATACCTTTTTAAAACCTCACCCCATTCTAAGAATTGCAAACTCAGGAAGTGATTTGTAATAATGTGTAGTATATTGCAGACTTTTACTAATAGCAAGATTAATTTTTGAGTATGCATCCATTGTCCTGCCCTTGGAAGTCTTTTGCTAAACAAGTATGTTCAATATAGGGGTGAGCTGTTTGAACCCAGCCCAGGATGAGAGAACACGTTTTAGGATTTTTTTTTTTTGAACATACAATTATCTAGAGTTTGTTTATAAGTACTATCTTGTCTTTTCTCTGAATACAGTTGTTCATAGCTAATAATAAAAGGGCTTAAATGTTTGCCATTTGGTCAAGTCCAGTGATGTATTTAGGTTTCTACTTACTCAAGGCATTTGACCGTGAGATTGCTTTGTCACTTCCTTCTGAAAGTGTGACTTCTGACTCTCTTATGACTCCCTGTCTTACATAGACATGTTCTTTTGATTACTTTCTCTGCTTTGATTTGATTTTGAATTCTCTCTAGAATTTGATTGCTTTTTAAATTAGCATTATTTTATTATGTGTATGAGTGTTTTGCCTGCATGGATTCAAGTGCATCCTTTTCATGCAATGCTAACAGAGGCCAGAAGAAGGTGTCATCCTGTGGAACTGGAGTTAGGTGTGATTGTTACCCACCATGTGGGTGCTGGGAACCCAAACCAGATCCTTCAAGAGCAGCCAGTGCTCTTCACTGCTGAGCCATCTCTCAAGCCCCTAAAATTTGATTCTTAATAAAAAGGAAGAAACCCAGTGTCTTTGTGTTAATATAGCTAAGGAATTGTCTTGGATTATAGCTTGGAGGAGTAGGTCACATGCATGTGTATCTATCTAGACTTGGCAATTGGTGTTCTTTCTGTATTCTATTGTAGTTATTTTCATATGTACATGAATTATCTCCTCAGTCAGATTGCAAGTTACCTTGTAGAAAGCAAACATACTCTTTGTAATGTTTCCCTCACAACATGTCAGGAACAAAGTAGGAGATTTATTCATTGTGTAGATGACTCTAGATATGAAATCCTGGCGTCCCACTGCAGTGAATTCTTTTTATTTCTGTGAACTGTGAAGTCCTGATATGATGGCAGTATAAAAATATTGATAGTCAGCCAGGTGTGGTAGCACACACTTTTAATCCCAGCACTTGGGAGGCAGAGGCAGGTGGATCTCTGTGAGTTGGGAGTCTAACCTGGTCTTCAAACTGTGTTCCAGACCAGGTGGGGCTATAAGGAGACCTTATCTCAAAAAGACTGAAAAAAAAACAACAACAACAACATTGGTAGTCTTAATTCTATTACCAGTCCCTGGAAGAGAAAGGAACCTGATTCAGTGCTGTTGCATGCAGTGAACTCAAGACAGCTATTGAGGACTCAGCCCTGAACTACTCTAGAGTGCGTAGTTTTGTTCTGCAACCCTTATCTGAAAATCTAACATTGGAAATGCTTCAAAACCTGAAACTGAAAATTCTCCACCATGAAACTGTTTCACTTGCAGAATATTATCATTATGACTATTATTGTTATTCATTTATTTGTTTTACGTGTGTGCATGAACACCAGAGTGCACATACACATGCTGTGGTGCTCATGTGGGAGTCAGAGGGGTCAGGTCTCTTCTTCCACCTTGTGGGATCTGGGGATTGAACTCAGGTTGTTGGTGTGTATGGCAGATGTCTTTACCTGCTGAGCCACCTCACTGGCCCCTCAGATATAATACTGCTGAAGATTTTGTATGACATTACCCCCAGGCTACATGTGTGCAGTATAGATGAAGCAAAAATGAATTTTGTGTTTAAGCTTGTCTCATCTCACAGACATCCATGTATATGTACATGTTCCCAATTTCAAAACCTCAGGAATCTGAAATGTTTCTGATTTAAATATTTCAGGTAAGGAGTATTCAGCATTATGTAGTTTCTAAGTTTAGTTTAGAGGTTCTGATATCAGGCTCATTCAGCAAGTAGTATATTGTTCCCCTTGCCTAACTAACTGAAGATTTTGTTGTTCTGACCTACATCTTCCCCTTTAATTTAGGGTGGAGAAGTGCTAAGAGGACCATTCCTACAGTGACTAAGTGTAAGGAAGGACTTGTCACAGGAAAGCACTTCACTACTGTTGGGGGAATTTTTCAGTCAGTAAAGTGCTTGCCTTGCAAGCATGAGGATCTGGGTTCAATCTTCAGAACCCAGGGAGGAGCATTGGGCATGGCTGAGTGAACTTGTAATCTCAGCTCCAGAGAGGCAGAGACACCAGGACACCTAGAACTCACTAGGCGGCCAGCCAAGCCCAATTGATTAGCATCGGGCTAATGATGAAAGGAAGACCCAGTCTCAGGGAGGGGACTGTGTCTGAGGACAGTGCTGAGGCTGCCCCGGCCTTCACGCACTTGCGTAAGTGCAAGCATACCCGTACTTGTACATATGCAATACATTAAAGTTACTTATTGTTATTTTATATGTATCAATGTTTTGTCTATATATGTTAGGTGAACCTGTGTCATACAATGCCTGCAGAGGCCAGAAGAGGATGTCAGATCCCCTGGAACCAGAGTTATGGACAATTGTTAACTGCCATATGGGTGCTGGGAACTGAACCTGGGTCCTCTGGAAGAGCAGCCAGTGTGCTCTTAACCACATTTTTTTTTAAAGTACCACATTAAATACATTTAAAGCTTTCTGAATTTTCCACGTTTACAAGAAATCAAAGATCCCAGAAGCCATTTTTCAAGAAAAAGTAGCCAAAATTCTGAAAGACATATCACCTCAGTCCTGTATTTGATCCTGATTAAGAAATTGCTACAACCTGGCTTGGTGGTACACATCTTCAATTCCAGTGCTGTAGAGTTCCAGGCCAGCTGGTGCTACATAGTGAGACCATGTCTCTTAAAAAAACAAAAACAAACAAAAAACTCCTTAAAAAAAAACAAAAAAAACCCCAACGTGAGGGTATTTTCTTGGTTCACACAAAGCCCAGCCACTGACTTCACTGGAGTAATTTCCACCTATGTAATACAAATATGAAGGCACAGCTAATAGACATACATTTTTGTCTGTCTGCTGGAAAGGTCAGGTCAGTCCAAGGTTTGCTGGCCGAGGAAGAAGGGAAAGAGTGAGTAAACCCGGGACTACGAGGCTGACCCACTCCGCGAGAGGTGGCGTCAGCTCATTTCAGTCTTCTGTCACTCACTTTAGATTCAGATTCCTTGGAAAAGCTAATTGGTCTAGCGTGAATGCTTTGCTAGTTCTTTGAACAGGGAAAGACTGGTCATTGTGATTGGCAGCCCCTGAGGGAAAATCTGGGTCTAGCTAGTGGTGGAAGGAAATGCTGGCATAGCTCACAAATTTCCACTGGAAAAGCACACAGTTCATTTATAACATGAAGTGGTGTTTGAATGCTCTGTAGATGTAAATCCTCCAAGTTAGCTTAGCATTTGCCCTAAGTACACTTACTGTGGACTTAGTCTGTGTTACATGAGGGGAGGATTCGTGATTTAGTAACAGTTATATGTAAAGTACACACCAACATTTGAGCCTGAGCATTGAATGCAAATAAATGTGCAGTTTTTCACATTTCTGAGTAAAGCTCAGTTTTATTGTACTTTGAGTCTGCATTTTCTCATCTGTGGAAATGGGACAAATAATGATAAAATAAAAGGCTTAAAAGATAGTGCATGTGAAAATATAAATGATTTTTAGAATTTTAGAAATGAGGATCAGGTCAATAAACAAGTTTGGAAATTATAATAAAATGAATTATCATCATAGACAGAATAAATTCTGTCTTTATTAAGAGAAAAACAAAATATTTTAGACAGCATAACTAAATTTAGAGAACTCTATGGACACGATTTTGTCAGAGTGACAGCCATTGAGATGGGACACCAGAGGCAGTATAGAAAACTCCTTATTTCTGTGTGTTCAGAAATAGAGTATATTTTTAACATGTGAAATTCTTTTAAAAATACTTTATTTATTATTTTCATTTTATGTGTATGAGTGTATTGCCTGCATGTGTGTAAGTGCACCCATGTCGAGCAGTGCCTGAGGAGATCAGAAGATGTTGGAACTAGAGTTGTGCATGGTTGTTAGTTGTCATGTGGATGCTGGGAATCGAACCCAGGTCCTCTACAAGAGCAGTCTGTGCTCTTAACCTCTGAGCCATCTCTCCAGTCCCAACACGTGAAATTCTTTAAAGCAGTTTTTCTAAAATAAAGCAGGTTATGAACTACACAGCATCTGAAATCCTTTTTGACACTTTTTCCTTGTGCTTATCCTCCTGTTCCATGACTGAAAGAGAAAGGTGTGGTTAAAATGATTTTGTTACAATATCTACCTTTCTGGAACTTAGTCATTTCCAGCCCAATAGCACGTTCCTCCTTTCTATCTAATCCCATAAATAATTGCATCACAATCATGTACTAGCTTTGTGGTAAGCATTTATGACAGCCTACTTACTGATCCTGTTTCTTCAAACTCTTTGAGAGTCCCCCTCCCCTCCCTTCTCCTCCCCTCCTCTCTCTCTTTTTCCCTTCCTCCCTCCCTCTCTCCCTCCCTCCCTCCCTCCCTCCCTCCCTCCCTTCCTTCCTTCTTTCCTTCCTTCCTTTCTCCTAAAGAACTTTCATGACCAACTTAATGAGTCACCCAATTTTTCCTGAAGTTCATTGACCACTTTCAATTCTTTAGGATTTTCCTTGAGAGTTAAATTGCCACTGAATCTCTTATTTTATTTGTACTGTGTGTGTGTGTGTGTGTGTGTGTGTGTGTGTGTGTGCGTGCGCGCGCGCACGCGCTTCCTCATAAGCCAGAAGAAGGCATTGGATCCCTTGGAGCTGGAGTTAAAGGTGTTTGCAGGATATCTGTCTTGTTACTTCGGTGCTGGGATCTGAACTTTAGTCATGACTGCATAGCAAGTACTCTTATTGGCTAAACTATCTCTCAAGCTCCTATGTCAGTTAAAAAAAATCCTTTCTATAACTTATTTTCTCTTCCTCTGATTGATTGATTGATTGTATGTGTATGTGACAGAGGCATATGTGGTCAGAGGACAACTTAAGGGAACTGATTCTCTCCCCTTACCATGTGGTTCTTGGGGATCCATCCTAGGGTTTAGTGCATGTCAGACAAGCTGAGCCACATCCCCAGCTCTTAGTTAGAATTAATCCATAATCCTAAGGTATACCACAATACTTACTTAGGATAAATATACATTCAGATATCAGAGTTCATTCATTAAAGACTCTGAAGCAGTGAAAGAATTCAGCAATAGACTAACATTGATTTTTCTCCCATTTTTTTTTTGGTAATTCTTATTATAGTACAGTATTGAGTCGTGTGTTTCTTTTTTGAAAACATTTGCTTCCAGAGCACTTGCAACTGGAACCTCTGGTTCATTACCCTTCATTCTACTTAATTCTACCAACCCCAAAGGAAGTTCACAACCTTGATGTTCAGTAATAGTTTTGCTAGTGTTTCGGCTTGGTATGAATTGGAAGCATATAGTGTATGATCTTGTGTACCTGGATTATTTCATTCAAACATATTTATGGACTTCATTTATACTTGTTCTTTTGTAAATAATAATGTCCTGTATTACTTTGCTTGGTGAGGAAAATACTTTTAATCTGTCCTATCCAATAGAGTAGGAACATTTGTATAATATTCCATTTTATAACATTTTACAGGTTTTTTTTGTGTTTGTTTCCTATTGCTATGAATTTGAATATTTCTGACCACTATAAGTAATACAAATAACCGCTACTGAAAGTACATACCTAGGATTTGTAGTGTTAAGTTAAAAAGAAGCATAGTTATTTTTAGGGCATATATTGCCAAAGAGTTTTCCAGAACGTACCAATTTATATTCCTCTCAGCTATAAGAATTATAGTTGTTCCATATCCTTGATACCAACACTTGGTCTTGTCCTTCCTAAAATAATTTATTTTTATTTTTTATGTGCATGAGTGTTTTGCCCACATGTATGTAAGGACACTACGTGTTGTGTCATGAAATGCCTGTGGAGGCAAAAAGAAGGCATTGAATCCCCTGGAAGTTGAGCTATGGACAGTTGTTAGCTGCCATGTGGGTGCTAGACACTGAGGCCAGGTCCTCTGCATGAGCAGCCAGTGCTCTTAACTGCTGAGCCATCTCTGTAGCTCTGGTGCAATCCTTTTGTAAAGCTAATTTGGTAGCTAGATGTAGGCTTACATTGTTGTTTTAATTTTCATTTCTTTGACAGTCATGTTGAATAATTTTTCATGGTTTTGTGGCTCTTTGGCTGTCTTTAATGAAAATACATAAACGTTTATCTTTTTTCTGTTGGATTGTCTGATTTATTATTACTTTATAGTAGTAGTTTATATATTAAGAATATAGATCTCTGCTTAGTGACTGTATTGTAGATATTTTCTCCACTTTGTGGGGTACTTTTTCTTTATCATTTGCTTTCGGCTTCCCCCAATGTAAGTTATTAATTTACTATACTCCAGTTTATCATTTTTCTCCCTTCTAATTAATCCTTTTAAAGTAATCATTACCTATTTAAAGTTAGATAAATTATCTCTGGATTTTTTTTCTAAATTCTTTATTTTTGCTTGTTACATTTAGATCTAAAATAAACTTTATTTTATATTACAGAGTATGTCATGAGAAACCAAGCTTTAATTTTTTTCATGTGGACTTTTAATTAACCTAGCTCATTTATTGAAAAGACCATCTTCTATCCAGGGCAGTGCAGTATCACCTTTGTCACAAGTCAATTGATTATGTACAGACTAGTTGATTTTTAGAGTGAATGTTCTGACCTATTAGTCTAGTTTGCATATCTTTCTGTCAGTTACTAAACTCTACTAATGACTAAGTATATAATGAGATTTTTTTTAAGTTGTATTTTTGTTTTATGTGTTTTCCTGCATGGATGTTTGTGCATCATGTGTGTGCCTGGTGCTTGTCCAAGCCAGAAGGCTTCCTATTCCCTGGAGTTACAGGTGATTGTGAACCTCCATGTGGGTACTGGAAACTGAACCTAAGTTTTCTGCAGGAATAGTGAGAGCACGTAACTGCTAAGCCGTCTCTTCTGCCCCTGCCATGAGTTTTGATATTGTATAGGGTAAGTATCCAGCTTGGGCTCTCCTCTTCAAGACTGCACAAGAACTAAGTAAATTCCCTGATACTTAAAGGATTTAAAAAATTTTTTTTAAACTGGTGGTTAGGTTTCCTAGGCAGAATGCAAATATTTTGATGACTTATTTTCTGTAACAAAAACATCTTCCTTTTTCTTGAGACCTCATATTGTTTGCTTATTCAGCTTATATTTGTTCCATAGCTGAGTACAGGGCCTTTTATTTTTCCTAGATTAATAACATGACATTTAAAAAATCAGTTAATGTCACTTAGGAAGGTTGATGGAGCTTGCTTTTTGGCTTCATTCATATTCATGGGTCCATGTTCTTTTACTTTTTAGCATTTCATTTGAAAAGAGTATTGGCTAGCCTCAGTGTAGTGGAATCAATTTCCCTTTGGGATCTGACATTGCACTACAGCACTCAGATCAGCTGATTTGGTACCAGAATCCTTTCCTGTCTCCTCTCTTCGTTGTCCATAGCATGTGGATTGAACAGATTCACCTGCTTTCTTTCTTCATTATGTGATCCCTAGTGTTTGTGGAGATAGATGATTGTGTGTGGCTTAGGGTGAGGGCTTAAGTTAGATAAGAAGTAATAAAAGCTGTTTGTCTTTTCTTAGCTAGTATTTTGATTCTGTTCTTTCAAGGTTTTATTTTTATGTATGTGATCCAGGGAATAGGAAGCTATTTATTTTGGTCAATAGGCAAACCAACATTCAAAAAGCTAGATTTTATTTTGTTTTGTTTGCTTTTTGATTTTTGAGATAGAATCTTACTCTGTATCCCAAAGTAGCCTTGAACCTGTGGCAATCCTCCTGCCTTATCCTCTTGAGTGCTGGGATATAGGTATAAATCATCACACCCACTAGAAAAGCCATCTACATGTATGTGCACACATCCTTGCTAAACTCTCTTATGTATTAGCACTACACTGTTTATTCTTGTGGGAATAAAACTGAAGGAAGGCCAGCATTCTCTCCATTTCATACATGAATAATGACTGTCTTTGAATACTGTTTGGGGCTGATCTGCATTATAGCGCATCTTATCTAGAAACAACTCAGCTTATCTACATTTTCCACATTCATAGCTCATCCATGTTATTTAAAGTAGCATGACTGGAAGGACATTGACACAGGAGGGAAGAGATTGGGCTCTTGTTATTGGACATAAAGTTCTCTGCTGAATGAACAATGAATAAGGGAATGAATATTTGTTAGCTGTGACAGATTTTGGTGGACTGCGTTGCTATACTGTGTAAGAATATAATTATTAGAATCAAATACAACTTCGTTTGAAACTGCCTGCTGTAATTGAATTCTTCTGATATTAAGCAAAGTGGTGTCTTTGAATTCCACTTTCCTTATTGGCAAAAGAGTGGTGATTATAATTCTTACTTTACAATGTACTATGAAAATTCAGTTACATAGTTCATGAGAAAGCTCAGTGTGTTGCTATTGCTAGGTGGGGATGATGCTCTTTCATTTAAGCATTCAGCGTCTCCATACCAAGTACTTCCCATCTGCTGGGTAACAGAAACCTGTCAGACTAATTAAACAAAGAAAACAGTGAGCTCATTAAGGAGTGGTTTGGAAATGTCTAAACATATAAGAAATTCTGCTTTAGCAATTTCTCTTAAAACTTCTGGCTGACCTGAGCAAAATGTCCAGGAACTGGACTTCCACATTTTAATAGGAAATCGTGAAACTGGTCATTTGGCTGTTCTTGGTTAACTTCCAGCAAAACTTTGAAGTTGAATGAATATTTTTTCTTCTTTTAAGACAAGTAGTACATGGTTTTCCTCTTTAAGTTTTAAAATAACCTATGTATTTTCAATTAGAGGGACAGAATGTATTTATTGGAATGAAGAAAAATGAATGCTTAATGAGCATGGAATGAGGCTCGGAAGAAAACTAGCATGCCCCTTCATATTCTCATACTTCTGGAGAGGTCACTTGAGTGCTGCGCTTTGTGTGTGTAGGAGATTAGGGGAGGACTTGCTCACTGTTGGACAGAGCAGCAGTTCTGCTTACAAAATAATGTATAGACCTAGAGTTTTTTGGGGTTTTTTTGAGACAGGATCTCATGTCTCCCAGGCTGTTCTTGAACTTTCTGTATAACTGAAGATGACTGTGAATTTCTGGTCCTCCTTCCTCTACTTCCGGAGTGCTAGGATTACAGATGTGCCTTACCATTCCCTGTTTATGCAGTTCTGAGAAAACCTAGGGCTTCATGCAAGCTGAGCAGGTACTCTGCCGTTTGACCTACATCACCAGCTCATGGCCTAGAAGCTGTGTATTCTTAATCTTTACTTGCTCTTCTTCCTTTGTTTTTCAGCATTATCTGAATTTTGTAATGAGTACATTTGTCTTAATAGCTATAAAAATCAGTGTATTTCCATTTGGGCGAAAACGAAATACATCTGTCCCTAATAAAAACTCTCAATTTAGTTGTCTTCATTTCCTATAACTGTATTTCCTACAACTAACAGCCAAGCAGTTTTTCTGTTGCAAAAGGTTTCCAGTCACTGTTGATTTGTGATAGGTTTTTCAGAATTGCATCATTTTGTTATTTACCATTTTGATCAAAGACCAGTGGTAGCTCAAGACTTCAACAGTACCTCCATCACCTTCCTTTACTCCTGACAAGATCTCTCCACGGGAATTATGCTATTAAGTGTCTATGCTTCTAAGAAGTATAGTGTGGGGTTCCTGCTGTTGCCACTCAGGACCTGGGCCCTGGGACTGGAAGCACTTCCTTGGAAGCTGCACCCTTGGTCAATGAGGACATAAAATGCAAGATAGACCTAAACTGCCACCTCGCCAGGTTGGTGACTGTGGTCTCCCTTGCCTACCCAGGCGGTGGCACCACATATTAAAGCTGCCATTTACTTCTTTCATTCTGACCATGGAGCCTCGGCATACATAAAAGGAAAAGATAAAGAAGAGAACACTCTGGAAATATGAGAAACAGAAATAAAGGGGAAAATGAGAGATTCTTCGTGGTTAAACACCTAGTGGTTCTTGATGCTGGGACCAAGATCTCGTGTTTCAGCATTTCCAACCCAGTAACAGTCAGAGAGACAGTTTGTGGTGTTCAGAGCAGCCATTACTTCTACTCTCCCTGTCCAACAAAGACCCAGACCGACCACTTGTGTGAAACCTCCGTCTCAAAACAAGCAGTGCTCCACCAAGCTGGGATCCCATGTGTCCTGAGGATGTCCTAGATCATGGGCCTGTGAGAACCATCCCTATCTATAGACAGAATACTTGTAAAGTACCGTATGAAAACAACAGCCCTTTACTGTGTGTGTGTGTGTGTGTGTGTGTGTGTGTGTGTGTGTACTCACCCCCTCTGTGATTCCCAGAGACTCCTGGACAGTGAGATCTCCTCCATTTGCTGTCTTAAGACCCACCTGCTGATGCTGCCCAGGGTGTGTAGTACCAGAATGAGATTGGCCATGGTTTCCCACTACCTCCTTATGTTGATGACTTTGCGGAAATAGAAATGGAAATCTGGCTTCACTTTCCTCTCTTTGGTGGAAAGACATGCTATACCTGGCTACACCCTCTGAAGCTATGAGTACCTCTGTAATTGGGGTGAGCAGTATGCAGTTTGCAGACTGCATGTTTGATGAACAGGTGATAGATTCTCTAACTCTGAAACTGGACTAGGACATGAGGGAAGACAAGAACATCCAGGTGGACAGTGCCCACATTATCAGTCATGCCCCAAATGAGCTACACTATTTCAGCCTGGACACATTGGGCCGCTGTATTACTCACTTTTCTGTTGCTGTCATAGAAACACTGACCAAGGGAACTTATAAAAGGAAGAATTATTTAGCTTACAGTTCCAAAGGGACCATCCTGGCAGGGAGGCATGGCGGCAGAGGTGGCTGGAGTAGACCCAGAAACTAAGTGCTCACATCTTCAAGCAGCACAGGAAGCAGAGAACAACTAGAGATCTGGCAAGGCTTAAGAACTAAGCCCACCCCCAGTGATGTGCCTCCTCTCTCCTGGCCACGCCTCCTAAGACCTCCCCAAAGAGTGCCACCCACTGGGGACAAAGTGTCCAAACAGAATCTATGGGGGACATCCCATTCAAACCAGCACAGCCGCCTGTGACTGTCACCTGTAAGATAAGTCTGACTGAATAGCACCTTCAGGGCAGGGTGGTAGACTGCACCTTTGGCAAGGTGCTTATCCTGCAGAACCCCGATGGTGTGGTTGCCTTCTACATCTTGTTTTTTATTGTTGTCATCTGTGGAGATTTCTATCACCAGGGATTCAGCTGCATAAGTCAGGATGAATGTGTCCTGTATCACAAGAGCAGGTCTTGGCCTTGATCAACAAGAGGTTTCTACCATCACTTTGATGAGAGCATCTTTAGGTACAGGCAGCCCTGGGATGTCTCTACCCTCAACAGCAGCAAGAAGAGTTTGGAGATAAAGCAGAAGGCTGAGACCAGTGAGGTTGTGGTACTGCACTCCAGAAGGAAAATGGAAGACTCTAAGCTGTGGGATAAAATGAGTGAAACAGAGAAGTTGGACTTGCAGGTCAAGGAGTAGGTGCTGAAGTCAGTGGTTGAGACCAGGCAGCTGTGGCCAGCAAGTTCACACATGGAGAAAGAAAAGCTCATTTCGGGAAAGTGGCAGGAACTGCTCACAAAGATGAACTGCATCCTGGCTTCCTGGATCTCATCCCCAGGACAGATCCAAGGTGCTTACACTTCTAGAAGTAGTGTGGGTGGTGTAGAGGGAGGTGGGGATGGCAGGTGTGATTAAGTAAAAGGTTTTAAGAAACAGAAACCAAGGCCCTGCCTTGTGTAAGTGTAAGAAGCTTGTCCTTTAATTTTGAGTGTTTCCTTTAAAAAATTTTTAACTTAAAGAAGAATCCCATTTAAAAATCACACGTTTGTGTTTTGAATGAAGACATTTTCATAGTTGATTGTGGTGTTGGTTTTTCTGATTCCTAGGGTATTTGTTTCAGCTTATCTGTTTTATACTCTCCTCATTCCTAATACTTGGTTATTTTGTGAGTGAATGCATGGTTTTTTAAAGAGCATGTGTATATGATCGAATGAAAATTGAGAGGAGACTGAAAAACTAGCATCTATTGACATACTTATGCTTTTAATAAGTGTGTGTTTATATATTATGGATTGTGGCAAGGAGACATACTTTAAGCATATGATACTTTGTGCTGTGGTATGGTACTTGCTTACTTGCTTTTTCTTCCTCTTCTCTTCTTTGTTTATGTTTAATTTCTTATTTCTTGTTTTAAAGACAAGGGTTCACTATGTCCCTTGCACTTGAAGTCCTCGTGCCTTGCCTTTAATGCTGGGAATATAGACCATGCATTCATGGTAGATACTTTCTTTTCTTGGGGAAAGAAAGTGCTTCATTATTGATACTGGCTTATACAGTACAAATTTGGTTTTTTGAACAAATTTTCCTAATATTACGTTTTTTAAAGTTGCTAAGAAGTAATTTGTTAAGCCATTGTGACCTTTGCTTTGAAAAGGCAGTGTGCAATTTTCTTACAGTCTTGTATTACTTATATAGTTGAAGAGTGACTTAGAGCCATGGCATTACTTCTGAGATGTGTAATTCTGTAATGCCATGCTAAAATGTGTTAGACTGGGCGGTAGGTTTTTCAACTATTTCAGTGGGTTTATTTCTTCTATGGTACATAGAATGATGGTTTTAAGCTGAAAGGAAGATTATATTGAGTGTCTCAGACTTTGGCCTAACTGGAGGTAGTGAGACATCCTAGATGAGAGTTTACTTGTAGAGATGGTTGTTTTCTTGTGTGTTCTTGAAACCCTGGCCTAGTGTTTGGTCTCATGACTTTTTTAACATTTGGCCACCTGACTTCTAAAAGCAATGGGATAAGAACAACTCTTTCATGACCCGTAGCTAGACCCTCACCAAAATTTGATGTTCAGTTTACTTTAGTGTTAACAATACTGTCAGAAGTTTTAGGAATTTGGGTGTTTTAAATTTCTTTTTGATTTTTTTTTTTGAGACAGGGTCTCCCTGTAGCCCCAGCTGGCCTAGAACTTGCTGTGTAGTCCAGGCTGGCCTCTATCTCATAGAGATCTGCTTGCCTCTGCCTCCTGAATGCTGGGATTAAACGTATGTGCCACCATGCCCAGCCTAGGAGTTTAGACTGTAGCAAATCTTGGCCTACGGCAATGGCATATTTGAAATATTATTTGACTTTAAAGTATGTAGAATTGACATACAATAGTTAGTTCTATATCTTAAGCAAAAGAACTCTAGAGAGTTTATACAGCTTGTGGGACCCAGACATGAAGGAGAATTAGAGTTTAAAGGAATGGGTGTGTTATTCTTCATATATCACTCTTTTTTGGCTAAACCCTGTCTTCAAATGGAATACCCTTTTTTAGTAAGCACAGAAGGCACTGTTTAGTCCTGTGGCGGCTTTAAGTCAGTCTAACTGACTGTGAGGTTGGGAACATGATTTTGTGTTCCCAAATACTAAAGCAGTACTTCTGAAAACGTATTAAAGACAAAAATCACATTGGGGTCTTTTGATAGAGCATGTTTGTATTTCAGTAGACCAGAAGTGGACCTGAGATTTTGCTTCCTTACCGGCTCCCAGGTGATGGTGAAGGTGATTAAAGTGAGAATCATCCTGGAATATAACTGTGACTCTGCCTCCGGAGGCAATGTGAAAATATCAGAGGGATATCCTTAGAGAAAAGATCCCAGAGCCTGCACTTTAGTAGGATTTCAGCCATAGTGCATTTAGCTAGTTACTTAAATTTTGAACAGTTTGCTTCCATCTAGAAAGTGAAATGATGATAATAGCGCTCCATCTGTATAGTAGATGTAAGCATTAATGAATATTTAGGCACAAACTTTTAGGATAGTAACATTAGCATAGTAAGTAAATACTAAATAAATTATTGTTGAATTCTTCCTAGAAGGGGCTGGCTTAGGAGAGATAATATATAGGCCTTTGAGGAAAGTCCAGAGCTTTTGAGGAAAATTGATAATTGTTTCAAGATACAAAGGAGTCTTACAACCTGAGCATGAGACATGAGTTTCAGTATCAGGGGCAACAGTGCTTTCTTGTGAGCAACACCTTGGCCTCTGGTAGGACCTGGCATCTACTGTATAGATGAAGGCTTGAAGGGCCAGTGGACTGCAAATGCGACTGGTATCACTGACACCAGCCTTCCTTGATAGTCAGTGTATTTTGTTTTCCTGGGTGTTTGCAAGTAAGGAAGGATAGCTAGTGCACTAAGGAAAATGAGAGAGGAAGGGAAGAAAAGGAGAGGGGAGAGCAAGCAAGTGAGATGACCGATGACCTTCCAGCTTCTGGTTCCAGCCCAGTTGTCTGACTTTTCATATAATGGACTCAAGTGTGAGGAAGATAGTATTCTGATTTTACAGATGATGCGTGCATAAATGTGTGCCCTAAGCTACTCAGTCTTAAGCTGATAAGGTATGACTTTAAAATCAGAGTTCAGCTTTGTAATGCTGAAAATATAGCTCCAGTGCCTGATTCCATAAATAACTTTGGCACCCAGGATACCCGTGTATGCTTCTTTGTGAGAGAAAGTGGAGTTTCCTTAGCCTCCACAACTGTTTTCCACCACTTCCACCAGTTAAGTCTTGAGCTAGAGCTGATCATCCTATAAGGACTGAGGCAAAACTCAAGATCTAGCAAAGCACCTGCCTCACAGTTGGGTTTAACTGATTTTATAAGATGAATGAAACAGCTCAATCTGAGGAAGATGATCACATGATACTGCTATTATTACAGGTTTTTAGAGTCTCATCACCATCCATCTGACTTGTTCTTGACTATATTCCTTTTTATTTCATCTTTATATTTTGAGATTATCTAGACAATTAACATTATTAAGTAATTAAAACACTAAGCACCTTTCATTCCTCTTGGGCCAGAAGAAATATAAGGTATGTGACTTCGCTTCTGGGGACTTGCATTTGCAGTAGAAAGGTAAATACACAAGAATTATTTAATTCTTTACAGTCAGGGCAAAGTTTTCTTCATGGAAGCATGTGTATCTTTCCCTCATGAGCAATTTGCTTTGGGGGAAGGGGCATCCTTCCTGCCATTTTGGTTGGTAAATGAACTATTACACTTGGCAGTGCTTGCTGTCATTATTCTGACATTTTTCCCTTGGAGAGATATTTGTAAGAAATTAGGAGAGGTGTCTGAGCTGTTGCTACAGTCTTGGGGTACTTTTGGGCTTGCTGTATGCCATACGTGACGTACGACACAACTCTGAATAACTCAGTCATAAATCAGTCACTGGGAAGCTTATGTAGCAGAAAAATTGCTGGCTCTGAGTCACAAGATATATAGCTATACTGTTTTTAAAAAAGATTTATTTATTTTTGTTTTATGTGTATGTGTGTACCAGAGTACAGGTATATGCACCACATGCATGCAGGTGTTGGTGGAGGGTGTTGGATTCCTTGGAACTAGAGTTACAGGAGATTGCTAGCCACCTTGTGGGTGCTGGGAGCCAAACCCAGTATTCTGTAAGAACAGTAGGTGCTCTTAACTGCTGAGCCAACTTTCCTGGCCCCTATCTGAAATTGTTTCATCAGAAGATGTTTCTTCTTTTTCCCAAATAGAAATGCATTGACAAGTGTGCTCATTGCAAAAAGAAAATTCAGGCAACATAGAAGAACAAAAGGAAGAGAGTAGGAATCACTTCAAAATTCACTGTGTGGGAAAGCTACTGAGAATTTTATAGTATATACACATACGACCATAAGAGAACAGAACAGCTGTGTCATTTTGAAATATTCAGAGGTGGGCACAGCATTCCAAAGCCTTAGAAACCTAGAACAATGTTAGGCTGCACCAGCTTTAATTTGGATTATCCAGAAAGATTTGAGTATTATTTCATCTAAGTACTACTGATTGTGAATCTTATCTTAAAAACATTAGCACATGAATCTCCATCATTTCATTACCTAGATCCCTTTGTGTTTGGGAAATTGATTTGTGGCCTCACAGTTACCTGTTTGCTAAACTAAAAGCCAGATTATGCCAGGCGTTTGGTCCAAGTTTGACTAATCTCCCACAAACTTGATCTGCTAATGTTCCCAGTAGTAGGCAAAGGGGCTTGACTTTTTCTTTGAGTAGAGTGTCTGACTTGACTTGCTGAAAATACAATTTATTCAAATTGATTGAATAGGTCAAAAAGTAATCCCATCTCTGTCCTTATTAAGGGCATTTACATTTTGCTTTCCATTTGAAAATTATTTAACAGTATGTTGTGTTTGGTTTTCACATCTCCCTTTCACTTGGAACCCATATGTAGCATGGCTGAGAGGCCTGTGGAAGCAGAAGACAAGTTTCTAGGTGATCCCTGGACACTATGCAGAACATCAGAGCTGTATTAGAAGGCCAACAATTTACTGTTAGACACTGATCTCTCTTTCTCCCTCTCTTAAAATTAAGTAATATAAAGCATATTCACTTATGTTTCATGGTAAGTTGGGACAGGAAAGGCTATTGTATGACATTACTATGCCCGTGGAGGTCAGGAGTCAGATCCCTGGAGCTGGAGTTATCTTGGTTGTTACCTCTCATGTGGGTTCTGGTAATCAAACCTGGGTCCTCTGCAAGAGCACCCTGTGCTTTTAACCACTGAGCCATCTCTCCAGCTCAAGAAGTAAATATCTTTTCAATTATTTTTTGGCAGTGCTATGACTCAAGCCCAGGGCCTTGAGTGTGCTAGAACCTACTCTACTGCTGAGTTGCTCCAAAGGTAGATTTTCTGTTTATTTAAATTTTCTTTTAGCTATTTAAAAAAAATTGAAACCTTAATTTTGCCTCATTTAGTGAATTTATAGTACACTTAGGGCTAAAAGGTAGGTATTATTACCCCATTTGCTAGTAAATAAACTTGAGAAAACTTCGGTTATTGATATAGGCTAACTGTGCTATCTTCTACTCTGCCTCATGTGTTAAAATCCTAACCCCTGGGGGATGGTTTTAGGAGGTGGGGCCTTTGGGAAGTGATAAAAGTAGAACACTCATGAATGGGCTTAGTGTCTTGTTAAGAAGACCCAAGAGAGCGTATTAACCCCTTCTACCATGTGAAGCCACAGTGAGAAACTGCTGCCTACTAACCAGAAAGCAGGCCTTCCCAGGCATTAAATCTACTGGCTCCTTAATACTACTTCCTGAGCTCTGGAACTGTTAAGACATAAGTGTTGGTTGTTTTTAAGTTTACAATATTAAAGCAGCCTTGGTGGACTGACTGAAACAGCAGAAGTATCAGTGGATGGGTTTTAAGCCAGGATTTCACACGTAGATGTGTTGAGTGATGATTGTTGGCAAGAAGTAGTTTAGTGGGAAAGGAGTAGTCTTTACCTACGAAAAGTTTGCCATTCCATGAGAAACAAACATTTGCCAGATATGGAAGGAGCCCGAGCAGGCCTGCTGCAGGGCCGGACAAGGCAGGCCCCAGCACAGTCTCTGTCCTGATCCTGCTGGGGAGAGTGAATGTTTGGACAGGTTACTAGGAATCAGGAGCTGGGGGAGCAAAAGATAGGACAGTTCCCTGGAAAGTTAAATACTTTGGGAAATGGAAACCAGCAAGGTGCACAGATTTATAGTGGAAGTAAAGCTGTAAAGATGTAGGGTACACAGCTGAAAAGCCTAGATTCCATCCTCCCAGGTGGACAATCTGCCATGGAGGCTACCCACAACTTTTGGGCAGGAGAAGGAGATGGTGGGAGTTTGTGTTCCTAGAGGTGGTATAGCGGTCTCTTAGGCGTTGCCTGTGGAATCAGGGGCTGCACTCAGGAAACAGGAAAGAAGGCTCTCAGCCAGGTTAGGAGCCAAGTAGAAGAAAAGACTGGGTGGACAGGACACAGAAGCTTGAGAGACCAGAAGCAGGGGTCCAGCAAGCTTTGTTCTGTTTTGTTCCATTTTTAAACTTTAACTCCTAAATGCATTTGTAGGTCAGTGAAGATTTGCTGGTAAAGAGGGAAACTATTGACTGTATTAAACAAAAACTTAAGGACTGGAGAGACAGCTCGGTGATTAGGAGCACTGGCTGCTCTTGCAGAAGACTCTGGTTCAGTTCCTGACGTCCAGCAGGAGTTCACAGTTGTCCATTTAACTCCAGGTCCAGGGGATCTGATACCTTCTTCTGGCTGTCATGGACATTTCACATATGGGTGTACTTTCACACATTCAGGCAAAACTCTTATACACTTAAAAAATAAAAATTAAATTTATAAAAAGAAAACATGAGCTGAAACAATGTTCTGGAGAAGCTGCATACTCATAACTCTGAACCTGTTGGATGTGAATCGCTGAATTTAAAAGATTCAAGGAGAATTCTGGCATAGTGGCACATGCCTATCAACCCAACATTCCCAGTACCCTAGAGATAGAGGCAGGAGGATTAGAAGTTCAAGACTAGACTCATCATCAGCCTCAGCCACATAGTAAATTTGAGGCCAAAAATCCCCCAGTTTCAAGATACAAAAAGCAGCTTCTAACAGACAACCCTCATCAGTCAGGTCTGAAGTGGTAGGGAGCATCTGCCAAGAAAGAGAGGGGTGAGCTTGAGGGTCAGGAGAGTAGGAATGAAGGGAAACCTTAGTGGAGGCCTTAGGAAGGAAATTAAACTGGGATGAAGCAGAGCTGCTTAGTAGGCCTGTGCCTCCAGGATCTGCCCACATGTAGATATAATTAGCTGCCTACTAGGGTGGCCAGACTCCATATCATCCTACAATTTTCCATGATAACAGAGAACAGGTATAGCATGCATAATTAGTATCTCCAGATAGACCCTAATTCTCATTCTAACAGTGTGCTTCTATTGCAGTAAAATATCTTAGTAATCCTTCGTGCACTGTCAGGATAACCATTTTCTGCCAGTGTTTGTTCATGCATTTCCATTAGTGTGAGGTAACAGCCCCACCACAGCCCAGCAGCCATGGACACTTCACAGATTCCAGGATCACAGTCTGACTTAGTAAAGTTTCTTGTGGTAAGCAAAGAAACTCAGATTCAACGAAGAAATGGCTTTGAGGAGTCTGCCAGCCCCATGAAAGGGTGGACATTGGTGGGGCTGAGCATACCTGAAGTGGGCAGCATGGCAGCACACAGCAAAACTTAAAGTATTGTGTGCTCTTTCTATTAACAAGTCTATCCCGTAGAGAGAGCTCTGTGAGCATGAGACCTTGGAGGCTGCACACTCATCCCTTTGTTCTTGCTCAAGTCAACAGCACTGCACACAGTTCTGTACACACAGTTCATACTTAGTATGGATTTCTTTTCAGTAAATATGTGGCAGAAGCACTCCTCAAAGCGTGGAGGCGCCATCCAGCACCAGAGTTCTAGATGCCACCCAGTCAGATGTTTCTATCCTGCCATAGGCTTGCATGTGCTACTTACATCTCGTTCTTTTAGATTCCTTCATGAGCTGCCTCTATAGGATCCTTTTTCTTTCTTTTTAGTCCATTATTCCATTTTATGATTATATATGGTAATAGTCTCATGCCTGTCTCTCTTATCAAGCAGGGTGATTAGAATCAGCGTCCAGATCCTGGGACAGTGCCTGGTAAAAAGCAACATCCAACACACACACACACACACACACACACACACACACACACACCGCAGTAGCGCATAAAATTTGGTATAGCATTGTTTATAAAAGGGAAAAGTTGAAAATGAACCAGCAGCCTACCAATAAGAGAATAATTAAATTATGATACAGGCATTCCAGAATTCTGGCAGTTAATAAACAGTGAAGTGGAATTATAATGTGCCTATCTGGAAAATGATGCAGAAATGTTTATTATGGGTTTTTTCATTTTGTTTGTTTGTTTGGTGGTCTTTTAAAATGACAGTTCTCCCTGCAGCCCCAGCTGGCCTGGAAATAACTATGTAGACCAAGCAGGCCTTAAAATCAGAGCTCCGCCTGCCTCTGCCTGGGATTAAAGGCATGTGCCACCACTCCTGGCTTGTTAACGATTTTTAAAAAGACGGTTGCACTATCCATATATAACATCATTTCTCTTTAAAGGAAGAATTCTAGATGTTTACTTATAATACAAGTGAACAGAAAAACATGACAAATTACTTAACAGTAAATTCTATTTTACTTCTGAGACATGAAATTAACTTTTACTATTTTTAAAATTGTATTTTTTTATTTTGTGTGTATGAGCATACTGCTTACATGTGTATAAGTGTACCCAGGTCACGTGGTATCCATGGAGGTCAGAAGACAGCATTGCATTTCTTTGGAACTGGAGTTATGGACAGTGGTTAGCCATCACATGGGTGCTGGGAATTGAACCCAGATCCTCTGCAAGAGCAACCAGTGCTGTTAACTATTGAACCATCGCTCTAGCTCCTCAACACTTTTATATGTTACTTGTTTGACATAGTTTCTTGCTATAAACTTCAGCTATGTCCTTTATACTTGCTTATTGATTCCAGGTATTTACTACATACCCATGTGCCAAGTACCATGTTTATAGACTAAGAACTCAGCTGCTCTAGAGTTCCTAAGCCGCTAGCTGGGGAAACAGTTAAGGGCAGTTTATAATATAGTGTGGCAAACCAGAGAAAACAGATAACAGCATGGAAGGGCAAGGATAAGGAGGCTCCATAGGGCTTGTTTTTGCTAAAGATGCTATTTATTAAGTGCCTTTTGTTTGCAGTGCTCCCTACAGGGAGTGACAGCAAGTTTGTCATGTATTTATTGTGTGCCTTGTATTAGCATTCTATCAGAGTGATGCACAGCATTTGAGATGAGGACCCCAGGTTGGCAGGACAGAATGAGTGATCTGGATCCCCCAGTGAGAGAGTGACTGGGCAGTGGACACTGGAAAGTAGTTGTTTCTCACTGCCTGTAAGGATGTCCCTGTGCCATTGATAAAGGGTTCTTCATATTTCTGGATGAACATTCTCACCCTATGTGCTTAACCCTTCATAGGAGATACTTTCTTATCTAAATGAAGAATTTCTTGCATTGTTTTTTTTCTTTTCTTTTAAAAAATACTTTATTTTATGTATGTAAATATGCTCATGTGCAGTGCCTGCAGAGATCAGAAGGCATCAGATCACCGGCAACTGGAGTTACAGATGGTTATTAGCCATTGAGTGGATGCTGGGAATCGAACCTCGGTCTTCTGCAAGAGCATCCTTGCATCTGTGTTCTTAGCTGTTGAGCCATCTCTCTGGCCCAGCTCTAAGAATTCTCCTCTCATAGTTGGGCCCCGCCCCTCTAGGTTTGAACCTATTGAGCAAACAGAGAGTGCTCTCCAATTAGAGAAACCAGTTTATTCCGGGTTACGTACAAAGGATTCATCCCCAGGGGAGAGAGACAGAAGTTTTGTATGGGAGAGCTAGCATTTTGATCAGAAGTGCAGTGGACCTCAGGCACACACATCCAAGATGGAGCCAGGGCGGGGCATCTCCTACCCAGCTTTCACTGCTTTCCCCTAGACCCTCCCCCTCAAGTCACTGATTGGTTGGAGAGTAGTTGACTCTATTGACTTGTCTCTGTCATCACGTTCTTGGAGGCACATCCTCGAGGCAGAGAGAAACTCTGTAAATTTACCCAAGCCCCTTTTTTCTTTTTTCATATTTTTAATGGCAGTAGTTTCCGAAGTATAATAATGGGCTTGAATGAGTAACTAGGATCTCAGGAAGTGAAACAGGGAAGGCCCCAATGCCTCCCAGTCTTATAGAGTGGACCAGCATACTGGGCTCTTGGAGCTGCTCCCTGGGTTCTAAGAGGTCTCACAGCACAGAATGTGTGTTATAGAATCAGGAGTCTAAACAGGAAATGATCTTAATGAGAAGCTCAAAGACATACTCACAGGGAGCTGTGCTTACGGCCATTCTAAAGGTTCATCAGCCCTTTGTGAAAGCTCGTCACATAATAGAAGTAGAATGAAGATAGACCAGGATATGCTGTGTTCCACGAAAGCCTAACAGCTCAGAGTCATGTTGTCACTGTGGTTTCACCGACAGTATTGGTTTTGCCATTTGGAGATGGCCACCTCTTACTTATCTACAGACCTGATGGCTTTGCTGGTCCCCCAACCCCTGGCTCATTCCCTTACTTTCAGTAGCAAAGATTTAATAGCTATCCCCTGCTGCAGTAAAGTTTCCTGCTGCTAAGACTTCATTATTCGAACAAAATATGCGGTGGAGCTTCATCATAAATAATTTAAAATCTCTGACAAAGAAAACAAGCTGAGCACATTCTGTGAGCCAGTAAACTGATTTTTCCCTGCATCACAGTGGTCTGTTAGCCTACTAATTCTCCCAACTCCACAATTAACAGTAGGCAGCTCTGCATTCTCTGTTCTGGAGAGAATTACCCAGGTTTGGCCTGGGTGCCTCTTTCGTAATAGGGTGCAGAGGGGCTGGTTGCATTCCTACCAGTTTCTCAAATAGGACTTCAGTCTACTTCCTATTATAAGTGTCATAAAAGACATCTTTAACCCTTAGTAATGTAACTTCTGGAAGACAGAATAAAGCCATCCTTGCCATGCATCATATGCTCTTTCCTCTTTGAAGACAAAAAAGTAAGGGAACCGAAAAGTTTACTCTGAGGGTGGAAGGGCTCAGTCATGTCCACTGTGCTCTGATGCGTGTGGTAAGTAATTGGGGGCCTGAAGGGAATTAATATGGTTTGTGTAGACTGCGTTGGTTTCTTCATTGAATTGACGGGCATGATAGAAAGGGTGCATTAGGGGCTAAAGAGACAGCTTAGGGATTGTTAAGAGTGCTTACTGCGCTTCCAGAGGACCCGGGTTCAGTTCCTAGCATCCACCTTGTTGCTCACAACCACCTGTATGTAACTCAAGTAGCTGGGAATCTGACTCCCTTTCCTGACCTGCAGGCTCCTGTGCAAGCATGGTATACATAAACTCCAAGAAATCAAGAGAGATACATGAGAGAGAGAGAGAGAGAGAGAGAGAGAGAGAGAGAGAGAGAGAGAGAGAGAGAAGGGAAAAGCATTTGAGGGTGGTAGTTTAAGACCAGAAGAAATGAAATGCAGTACATTTCCTTTGTTTGGATCCTGATTTGAACAAAAAGCCACATTAAAGAAAAGATAATTTTTAGATAATCATTGAAATTAAAATCAATCGGGCATGATGCCAAGAATTTCTTAGCTTTGTTAGATATTATAATAGCATTGTGAGTTGTCTAGGAAAATGTTTAGTAATTGTAGAGATGCATGTTAAGGCATGTAAGGTGAAGGGCAGGACAAATACGATGTTAGCCCAAAGGAAGAACAAAATTAAAGGGAAGACTGAGGGGAGCAAATGGGAGTGTCTGGTGAAGCCTTTTTTTTTTTAACAGAATGTGTTTTATTCTCTTGCATTTTATTCATGTAAACATTGCATCTTGAGCATATGTAACCCCCCCCAGTCCCCCCAGAAACCTCAGCCCCCACCCCCACCTTCATGTCCTCTCCTATGTTGTTGATAATCCACTGATTCCAATTAGTACTTCTTCTTGGAATGTTCAGTCGGAAAGTTTTGATGATGACTGGCATTTATTGGGAGTTTATTTTCCCATTCTCCAAACTTTTGTGTATGTTTGAGATTTTTGCATATTTTAAAGCAACTGAATTCTCTAGAAGAAAGCTGCTGTAGGTTAAGTAGTTTACAAATATTCTAATTGTCTTTATTTTCTGCTTTTGAAAAATGGGTAACAGATGAACTGCATAAACCCTGAAATCCTTCCTGTACCCTAAAATAAGATTTATCCATTAAAGATCTGAGACGCTTTCTATCAGTGTGCTCCTGCCACTTCATAATTAAGTGCACAGACTTGGGAGTGATCTACCTTGCTTTTTACTCTATTCTCTTTGTGTCAGACATGAGGGGTGGGTGCTTTTCTCTGGTCCTCCATTCTATTTTTCTGACCTAAATGTCTGTTTAGAAACGTGCTATTACCACGATTTGTTTGCAGTATAGCTCTGTAGAGTTGAGATCAGCTATTATGCCCCAGCGTCACAATTCTGTGCTTAGGATCGCTCTGGCCACTTGGAGGTCTTTTGTGCTTCTTTATGAATTTTAAGATAATGTGAAGAGTGCCATTGGAATTTTGATATTGCATTGAATGCGTAGATTGCTTTCAGGAACATAGCCATTTTCACAATAGTAATTCTACCAATCTATAAGCATTTTTTTTTTCATTTTCTAGTGTCTTCTATGATTTCTTTGTTTTCATGGTTTGACATTTTCATTGTAGAAATCTTTCACATCCTTGTTTAGGTTTTATTCCTGTTTTGTTTTTGAAATTATTGTGAATGGTTTTTTTTCTTATTTTTTTTCCCCTCAAATTTCTTATTGGAGTATAAGAAAGCTACTGATTCTTGTGTGATTTTGTATTCTGCTACCTTGCTGAAAGTATTTATCATCTCTGAGGTTTCTCATGGCATTATTAGGATGTTTAAAGACTTACTTATTTTTATTTTATGTGTATGAGTGTTTGCCTGCATGTACATGCATATCACATGTGTGCCTGGTTTCTGGCGGCATTGGATTCCCTAAAATTGAAGCTATGGGTAGTTGCGAGCAGCCATATAGGTGCTGGGAATTGAACCCCAGTTCTCTGAAGAGCAGTGAGTGCTCTTAAACCACAGATACTTTGACTTCATCCTTTCCTCTTTGTCTCTTTTTCTATTCCCTTATCTTGCCTTACCACTTTAACTAGGGCTCTACTGTGCTTGAATAAGATTGAGGAGGGCAGACACCCATGTCCTGTTTCTTTTTTTTGGATTTTGTGTGTGTGTGTGTGTGTGTGAGAGAGAGAGAGAGAGACAGGGTCTCCCTATAGCCCCATCTGTCCTGGAACTTGTATAGACCAGGCTGGTCTTCAACTCACAGAGATCCACCTGCCGCTGCCTCCCTAGTGCTGGGACCAAAGGCCTCAGCCACCACACCCAGCCCCACGTCCTGTGTCTTCAAGGAACTCCTTTGATGTTTCACCCTCTGGTGTCCTGTTGGCTACGGGTTTTTGAGTAGTGTGCTCCCTGCCTTCCCCATTTCTTCAAGATTTATCATCAAAGAGTATCAAACTCTGACAAAGGCCTTTTTCTCTTAAGTTTTTTTCAAATACTGCATTATGTTTATTGATCTGTGTCTATTGAGCCAGTCTTTCATCTGTGCAGTGAAAATTTGATCTTGGTGTATGATTTTAATGTGTTCTTGAGTTAGATTTGCAATATTTTATGAGAAGTTTTACATCTATGGTAATTAGGAAGGTGGTTCAAAGTGTTGTTTCTTTTGTTTCCTTTTTATTGTTGTTGTAGCCTTACCTGGCTTGGGTATGGGGTAATAATATTGACTTCGTAGAATGAGTTTGGTTATGTTTCTTTTCATGGAACAATTTGAGGACATCACTCTTCTTTAAAAGTTGTTTAGAATTCTCCAGTAATTTTGATTGGTTCTGAGCTTTCTTCATTGTATGACTCATTATTACTGCTTGAATCTGATTGCTTATCATAAATCTGTTGGTTGTGCAGATATTTTTTATTTAACTCTGGTATGTCATATGTGTTTAGAATTTCATCCATCTCTTCTAGATTTTCTAGCTTTTTGAAATACAAATTTTTAAAGTATTTGCTAATGATCCTGTGAATTTTGTTGATATCTATTATAATGCCCCCTTTTCTTTTCTGATTATTCTCTTGAGTCTTTTCACTTTTAGTTTGGTAAAGGTTTATTGATCTTGATTATTTCATCAGAACATTAATTCTTTATTTTATTGATTCTTTAAATTTTCTTTTAGTCTTCATTTCATCAGTTTCTGCCCTGGCATTAATAATTCCTTTCCATCTACTGGTTAGGGGTCTGGTTTGTTCTTTTTCTGGAGGTACATCACCATTTGAAATCTGATTATTTTTTATACCATAAGTACTCATAGCTGTGACCTTTCTTTTTAGAAATGCTTTTCTGTGTCTCGGGTTCTGAGAAGTTGTGCTGTCATTTTTGTTTGGCTCAGAAAAACTGCACTTGCTCAGTTCCCTTTCCTTGTTAGTGTGACTTCTGTCCTCTTGTTCTCAGAGTCTGTCTTTACCAGTGAGCTGGGGTTGTTTTTGCGTGTTTGTTTGTTTTTTTGGAGAGCATGGATATTTTGAATAGTGGCTTTTAAATATTTTATTTCTTATTTTTTATTTTCTGTGTATGAGTATATCGCCTGTGTGTATGTAAGTGTACCCATGTTGTACAGTGCCTGCAGAGGCCAGAAGCTGGCATAAGATTCCATGGAACTGGAGTTAGAGATGGTTGTTAGCCGTCATGTGGGTGCTGGAATTTGAATCTGGATCCGCTGCAAGAGCAGTTGGTGTGCCTAACTGCTGAGCCATCTCTCCAGTCCTGAATATTGTGTTTTGCTACAGCCACCTGTATCAAATTATTTTAATTAGATTTAAGACTACTTAGAGTTAGGATTATTATTGGGGGAGGTTTATTCATCCTCTGCATTTGGATTTTCGTGTATCTTCTGCAGAGCTGTGGGCTTGGTGCTCGTAAACTGCTACAGTTCATGCTCATCTTTAAATGTCCCTGTTTTTTCATCAGTTTTAAAAGATAACTTTGATGTATATAAAACATCAGAGTTTGAAATATATCCTTCTGTGCTTTGTTGTTTGTAGGGTTTCTGTTAAGTGGTCTCATGTTTTTTTACTTGGGTTTTTTTTTTTTTTTCACTGTAAGTAAGCTGGTGATTGTCTCTTACAGCTTTTAATATTATTTCTTTGGTTTGTACTCTTGACATATTTAGTGTAAGGTATTGCAGGAAGGGTCTTCTGATCATCTCTCTTGTTATAAGTGTTTCTGGGTTTAGATGTTCATTTTTTTGCCTTGATTTCAGGAGTTTTTTTGCTGTAATTTTATTGACTAGATTTCCTATGCCTTTTAGGTGTTTTTGTTGTTGTTTGTAGAAGCTCAGCTGCTTTGTATAGCTTTGATCTCCTGATCATTTTCAGAGGTCTTGGCTGTTGGGATTACACATGGTCACTTCTTCTTTATCGATGTTTCAGTGTCATGTCCCTTGACTTTTTCCTCCGTCCTAGATTCTCTTTCTTCTGCATCCATTGGTGATGCTTTCCACTGTGCATTTTATTTGATTCATTGAGTTTTACTTCTCAACATTTCTGACTGTTGATTTTGTTTTCCTGTTGCTGTTGCTGGGTTTTGTTCCTGTAGTAGTTTCAAAATCTCAGTTTCCTATTGAAGTAAATATAGAAATAGTAACTGAGTAAAGTGCATAAATGTACAGGGTTAGGTAATGAAGCCAGAAGGAAAGTCATGTAAATGAAATAAGAGAGAGTAGAAATGAATTTTATGTAGCAATAATACTTTAAAAGAAAAAGCTAACTCCATAGTGAAAAAAAGTATAAACAGGATTAGATAAATAAAAGAAAGGTATGAAAATGAAAACTTAACAGCTTTCTTTTCTTAAAAAGAACATAAAATCAAAGTACTATTAAAAGTATAGTACAAAAAGAAGTGGGAAATGTGTAAACAAAATTAGGTATGAGAGTGGGTAAAATGAAGCTTTCCTTTAATTTCTCGTGTCTGTCTGTCTGTCTGTAGATATGGTATTATTGGCTACCAGCTGGCTTGGAACCGGCTGGCTTGACTGTGCAATGGCTCTTCTTCCTGTGGGGCATTCTCGCTGCCCAGGCTTCCTCGGTGCTGAGATTCTAGCCGTTCCCCAGCTTCCTCGGAATACTTCTGAATGATGCCCCTGCTATTTTGTGTGTGGCTTGCACCCCTCCCCACCCCCAGTTGGTTTCTGTGTCTTTGTACCTTTAAAGTGTCCTTTCAGTACTCTTGCACATTTTCTGTCCTCGTCCTTTCTTTTAGAATAGTCTATTTTTGTTATCCTGATTCTTGTCCTTCACTGCATCACGTTGCAGCTTCTAATCCATCTGTCAAATGCCAGAGCATTCTCTTCTTGTACTATGACTTTTGTGTGGTATATTCCCATCTCACAAGGCTCTGTACAAACTATTCCTTCAGGAAGATGTTGGCCCTTGAAAATGGAATGAATATTCTTATCTTGTCTTCCTAAATATTGTTAGATTCTATTACAGGGCAATGTTTTTTAATGTCATATTACTGATTCTCCTGTCTTTGCCCTCTCACCTCTTAGAATGAAATAAAGTCATTTCAGGAAAGACTGGTCAAAAGCTTTCCTAGGCATAGTTTACTAATTCTGAATGATCTATGTAAATTGACAAAATCTTTTCCATTCAGAATCTCTTTTCTGACTGGAACTGGAAAATTAAATTAGTAAGGTATTCTGCGTTAGCCAAATAACCAATGCAAAAATGTGTGCAAGTAAACAGTCCTATTGGAAACACAGCTTAGCTACATTATTTTAGTAGAATTAAGATACTTTATAAAACTCCTGTATTTAGAGGACTAGTTTTTATGTGTTATGCCAATAATTTAAGAAAAAGAAATAATTTGATGTGGTTTTTTTTTAACTTTTTTTTTAATGTGTATGAGTGCTTTACCTGCATGTATTTGAGTGAAATGCCCATGGAGGCCAGAAGGAGGTATCAGATCCCCTGGAACTGTAGTGACACATTGGTTGTAAGCTGTCATGTGGTTGGTGGAAACTGAACCTCTGCAAGAGCAGCCAGTGCTCTTAACCTCTGCACCACCTCTCGGGCCCTGATTTGGTAGCTTTGCTTGTTTTAGTTTAGTCTGTGTGATTCAATGTGTTAAGGAATTTCTACATGTAAAATTAGTATACACTGATTTCGAGAAAACCATTTTTTGTAACTAGAAATTTATTCCAATGATCAAGGCAAAATCTTCAAATGGGATGAGATGACAGTTCCTTAAGATTTAAGATTTCTAGGATGTGGTAACAATATTTAGAGTTAAATATTAGTATATATAGAGATAGTATCACACTGGTTTAAAGGTAAACAGTGCTCTTAATTGACAAAGAGAAACAAATGAACATGGATTCATTAGAAACTTTGATAGACAAGGGAAGAGAAAAACACCAAATGTTAAAGCCTTTATCAACAACAAATCAGAAATGAATTTTCAGTCTTACATGAGATCTGGAAGGACCAGCACTGCCAGCACTTGGCAAATGGCCCCTTTCTGAGAGATCCTGAGAATACTTCACAGCATCCCCTTTGTAGACAAAGGCAAGCTGCTACCTGCAGATCAGAACTGAAAACATCCTACAAAAGTTTAAGTAGGATGGAGGAATTGGGGGTATTAACAGCTATGTCTCAAGGAAGATGGAAGTAATTTAAGTTTCTTTGTGTTTAAATGCTCGTATGTGACAGTATGAAGCCTGTGGAATATAGAATGACAGAGGGAGTCCAGTCCAGCCTTTTAGGAAGAAAGTAAATTTTTTCTGACTTATCAGTGTGATTCTGTATTTCACTGGAAACGGGCTTTTCTGGTATTCCTCCATTTTCCACTCTGAGAGCTGAGAGCAAATGCCTTCAGTTCTTGATGCGTTAGACACTTACAGGGCGGGGCTGGGTAATTGTGTCTGACTAGATGCTCTGTGGACCATTATGACTTACAGGAATGCTTGTTTTCCTCATCTTTCTCGTAAACCCAACCAAGCCCTTCTTTTCAAAAGCTCACATTCTTCTCCGCCAGTGTCCATGTGCAGAACAAACAGACTCAGCATTAATTTTTCTAGTTCAGAGTACTTTTTTTAAAGGCAGCCAGGGCCCCATGCATGGAATAACTCCAAGTAGCTGTTTTTTTGTTTGTTTGGTTGTTTGTTTTTAATTATAGAAATTTATTTTGTACCAGGGCCTTAGGGGACTGTGACATCGAATACACATTTGAAATGTTTTCAGCTTGAAAGTTAACCACTTTCTTTCTTCATACCCTCTAATCACCCAGTATAGTAGTTGAGTTGAACTTTTCTTGCTATACTTTTTAACGTGATATTTTCTTTGGGAATACCAGCTTTGAAGGCTAACTACAGATGTTATTCAGGTATTAATACTCAGAATCTGTATGGAAGTCAGAGGCATCAACCTCCAGCGGTCTAGAATTGGGGTTCCTTTTTAATCTCAGTGCCTCTTCTTCCACTGTATGCTTCTGGTCATGGACTATGTCTGTTGACACAATATTAGAAATTAAAATCAAGGCTCCACCAAAACAGCTATATGCAAGTACCAATTCCATGAGCCATTGGAACAATGGTGTCATCACACATGTAGTCTGTGTGAGCAGTGAAGGATGGCGAATTTTAGTGTGAAAATAAAGAGGACGCATACCCTCTAAACAGTCTTAGAAATCCTCACAGACACCCAGATTTCACTTTCAGAACTACTGATTATTGAAAGTAGGATTATTACATGAGCCAGTAGTTTTAGTAAGTACTTTTGAAAGGATATGGCTGAAATGGAAGGCAGCTGTGCTCAACCATGCAACAAGTATGGCTGAAATGGTAAAGTCCAGTAGAAGCAGAAGTTCTAGAGAATAATGTTTTATATAAATATATACTCACATAGTATATGTATAAAACCACATACAAGGCATATATAGCTCACTTGTATTATATCATATATTTACACAAATTATGATAAAATAAATATGCACCATTTATGTTTATGTAAATAAGATTAATTATTAAAATATGTTCATAATTACATGTAAATTCATAGTTTATTTTTATATTGTGATTAAGAATATTCATAATGTGAAGGATAAGAATATGAGCATTCTTCTTCAGCTTGTAGGTTTCAGGATAAATACTCTGAGTCTCTAGGTGTGACATCTAGATGCAGACTAGCCATATCCTCCATCAAAATCCCCCATTCAACTTGTGTTCCTTACTAGTAATATGCATAGGCACAGAACGACACAGAGTAGAAGTATTTTTGTTTGCCCTGAGACATAAGAAATTTAGGGAGGAAGGCAAGTAAGCAAACAATCTGATGATTTATATGATGCCCAGTAGTCAAGGGCAGGGCCCCTAAAACTTTTTCTTAAAAAAGTTATGGAATGAATGAACAGGTAAATTTGAATAGTGATTTTTGCCTTGAAATGCAGATGATACCTTCAGCTTTCAAAACATTGCTGTGACTCATTTAGCTGTTACTAGTCAAACAAGTGCAGAAGTGTTTCTGAAATGTGGGAGACCCTACTCAGCTTTTCTGAGCACTTGCTTCTCCTGTGACTTTTTAAAAAAATGTCTAATCCTCTATGCTTTATCCCTAGGTTATGTTTTTAGCTTCTTAGTAGCTTCTCTTTCCCTCCCACCTCCCTCCCCTCTCCCTCCCTGTGTGTGGGGGATTATTAAGCATAGACTTCATTTATTGCCAGATGATAGAAATGTGAATGTCCCACTAACCAAAATCCTTCCTGCTAACCACATTCCTTTGTTTTAAGTCAATAGATTGTTGTTTAAAAAGAATCTTAAAGTCCTTCCAAGAGCCTTTGGGGTATTTTTCTGAACTTTAGCAATTCACAATGCCCCTTTTTTTCGGAGGGAAATGGCTAGAATGTTATAGATGAACTAGTCAGATGATTTTGCTTTTTTTTCCCCTGAAGAACATGGGTCACTACTTGCCTTGGGTTGCTTATCCATTGCTGTGGCAAAACACTTTGACCAATAGCAACTTGGGAAGGAAAGGGTTTTTTTCGATTATATCTCCTGGGTTATAGTTCACACTAAGGGCTCTCAAGGTAGGAACTCAGGGCAGCAACCTGGAGGCGGGAGCTGGAGCACAGGCCATGGAGGAACCCTGCTCACTGACTTGCTCCCTGGCCCATGCTCAGCCTTTCTTTTACAATACACAACAACCTGCCCAGGGTGGCCCCGCCTATAGTGGGCTGGACCCTCCCACATAATGAAAATACCCAAGACATGGCCACAGGCCAGTCCAGTGGAGCCAATTCCTCAAAAGCGGGCTCCTTCAACCCAGGTGTGTCAAGTGGACACACTAAAAAATTCAGGTTTTAGTAAAGTTGTATGACCTAGTTTGTTTTTCTGTTACTGTCATAAACACCACTACCAAAAGCAGCTTGGGGAAGAAAGAATGTTATTTAGCTTATGGATAGCAGTCCATCATCCAGGGAGCCAAGGCAGGAAGTTATGGCAAGAACTGAAACAGAGACTGTGGAAGAACACTGCTTATTGGTTTGCTTCCCCTGGTTTGTTCAACTTCGTTCCTTATTCAGCTCAGGCCCACCTGCCTCAGGATGGCCCTGCCCACAGTGGGCTGAGCCCTTCTATCTCAATTGGCAGTTTTAAAAAATGCCTCACAGACATGCCCAGAGGTCAGCCTGATGGAGGAGATCCCTCAGTTGAGATTGTCTCTTCCCAGGTGTGTCAAGTTGACCACTGAAGCTAACTTTGACATTCTAACCTTGTCAGCCTTGATAAACAAACATATCACTGTAAATCATAAGCTTTTCTTCTCCCCTGGATCTTAGGTCAATATCATAATATAAAACACAATGCAACTTTAAAAAAACTCAGTCTTTAAAAATTATAGTGCTTTAAAAGTTCAAAGTCTCGGGGCTGGAGAGATGTCTCAGCAGTTAAGAGCACTGGCTGCTTATGCAGAGGACCTGGGTTTGATTTCCAGCACCCACATGGTGGCTAACATCCATCTGTAACTCTAGTTCCAGGGGAATCTGACGCCCTCTTCTGACTTCCGTGTGCACTGCAGAACACTGGTGCCCTTACATACATGCAGGCAATAAACTCATACACATAAAAATTTATTTTCTAAAGTTCAAGATCTCTTAACTTGGGCCCCTATAAAGTCAAAATAGGTTATATACTTTACTCCAAGAGGGCATAGTTACAGTCAGATCAAGGCAAACCCAAAATCTAACACCGAAAAGCTCAGTGTCTTAACATCCAAGGACTCCTCGTTATTTTCTGGTTCCAAAGGGCTTGGGCAGTCCCACTTCTCTGGCTCTGCCATCTGCAACACACACAGCTTGTCCAGTAGGCTCGGGGTACACATGCCACTGTCCCTTGTCGTCGTCCCAGGGTCCTGGCATCTCTGATATCCTGGGGTCTCCACTATAATTAAAGCAGTATCTTTGCCAGTGCTTCTCCTGGTACTCTCAGTGTCAAGCCTCATTTTCTCTCAGTGACCCTTCAGTCATAGAGTCTTCACCACATACAGCGAAGGGTATATATTCACCACTGGCCTCTCCTGGCCTCTCTTTCCACCTTACCACATAGTACCAAGTTCTAATGCTCTTCATGACCGCTTTATGCTTTCAAAACTGGTATCAGGTAGAAACTCTTACACATAATGAAGTTCAGCTTCCAGTTTGAGATGTAGCCTTGGGCCCCTTTACCCCACAACTTTTGTGTGCTGACACTGAGGAAATACTTCCTTAAACATTTTTTACCTCAGTGATGCTAGTCTCTAATTAATCACAACTCATTTTCCAGCTCGAGCTAACTAGCATCCATTGTCCCAGGTAAGCAAAGATTAGATTCTTAATTCAAATATCACATGAACAATCCTGATAGCCTTTCCTTCCCTCTGAAGCTTTACAAGCCAGGCCTCCATCACCTGCAGTTCTTTTAGCATTCATATCTTCCAAGCCCCCACCACAGCTCATTAAGCTCTGCACTCAGTGACTTTTCTAACCCCAGACTCCAAAATCCTTCCATAATTCTCCCAAAAAACCATCATGATCAGATCTGTCACAGCAGCATCTTACACTTGGTTCCAGTTTCTGTTCTTTGCTTTTTGTTGATGTGATAAAATACTGACCAAAACCAACTTAGGGAGGAAAGGACTTAATTTCATCTTACAGGGTCATCACTGAGGGAAGCCAAGGCAAGAAGCTAGAGGCAGGAGCTGAAGTAAAGACCACAGAAGAACACTGCTTACTGGCCTCTTTTTGCCTTGTTCAGCAACCTCTCTTTTTTTTAAAAAAAAAATTATTTTATTTTATGTGTATGGGTGTATTACCTGAAATTATACAAGTGTTGTGCAATGCCTGCAGAGGTCAGAAGAGGGATCAGGTTTCCCTGAACTGGAGTTATGGATGGTTGTTAACTGTCATGTGGGTGCTCGGAATCAAATCCAGGTCCTCTGCAAGAGCAATTAGTTCACTTAACCATTGAGCCATCTTTCTAGCCTCAGCTACTTTTCTCATACAGCCCAGGCCCACCTGCTTAGAGATGGCACCACCCACAGTGGGCTGATCCATCCCACATCAATTAGCAATTAAGAAAATGCCCCACAGACCTGCCTACAGGTCAGTCTGATAGAGACAATTCCTCAGTTGACATTGCCTCTTCCCAGTTGTGTCAAGTTGACAACTGAAATTAACCATGATGACATTATATAAAAAGTATTTTCTGATGTTTCTTCCAATTTATTTTATAAATAAGAAAATGATACTGCCATTCCTTCTAAGTGCTGAAGATAGTATATAGAACATTTGACAGGTCACTAAATTATATAAAAATGAACTTCAAGGGAAAGATTTTTGTGTTCTTTTAAAGCCAGAATTGATTGAATTTATTTTCATCAGCAGAAATACTATTCCCTTTTGTACCCTGAATATGAAGGGTTTGCTCTCTGATACACACTGAAGCAAAGTGGGCTCAAGGGGAGGGGCAATCAAACAGTTGGGGCCTTCACAGAAACCGTATGCTAGGCTAGACTTGCCAGAGGAAGACGAAAGCAGCATTTTTAAAGCCTAAAGTTTTAAGATTTGACTCTCAAAGTACGAAGTTCTTGCCTGATGCCTACCCACGTTGCTAGAGGAAAGAGTTCCTAATTCCCTTTCCGTTTGCCACTTACAAGAGAAAGGAAAAATCAAATGGCTAGCATTTTATTGAGGGTTTGCCATGTGCTAATTACTGAGAAGGTACTTTATGCACAAAGCCCTATAATAAAATATCACTATCAGTTTTTTATAGATAAAGGAACCAAGGCTCATAGATTAGTAAGCTTGTTTAAGAACTGGCACTGGTGAATGGTAGGGAGAGATTTGAATTAAAGTCTGCCTGGTATAAAACTTTCATTCTTGTATGTTCCTGAGGAATCCAAACATTTGAAAGCTTAGCTGCAGAAAAAGAAGGAACAAGAGGGATGAATCTTTCCTCTAGCTGTTGTGATTCTGGTTTTCAACTGTCTCCAAAATATCTGTGCTTCTTGATCAGAGATTATGTGCAGGATGGCAGTAATGGACAATAATGTTAGGACCTGAAAGTCATTTACTAGATGCATTTCTGGACCAAATAAAGAACAGGGCCTTCAGTATATTTCTTGCCAAGTCTACTTTGGTGGCATATGGTGAACTGGATGGGACTAGTGTTTTAAAGTTGCATTGAAGAAATGGTTCTCAAATTATTTTTCCATGCCCAAATAACATGAGCATCCTTAGGAACATGTTAGAAATGCAGATTTTACATGCCTACCCAGACCCATTCAGTAGAACACTGAGGAGTGGGCTGTGGTGTCCATGAGCGCCTTCTGTAATCTAATGCAGGCTCCAGTTTCAGAGCCACTACCTTAGGGAATGGGAGCCCTCTCCTCAAGCAATGTGGCCAGGCACGGGAGAAGAACTTGGTAATTAGAAAGAGCTTGAGGTTTTGAAAATGTTGCTTCTGTTTTCCATTGCTGAACCATGTAGACTGTGGTTCCAAATGAACACCCCAATTGTCTGCTTGCTTTTTTTCTTCAGTGTGTATCAGAAAGCAAATCCTTCAGATAGTGATTCAAGTGTAAGAAACTGACAGAAGGGTTTACTGAATTCCTAACATTTAGAAACCTTTCTCTTCCTGGAAACAGCATAGAGGACAGAAATGAACTGCAATCTTTTGCCCTTAAGGAAAACAGAACCAAGGATAGAACATAAACTGTAGTCAGAATTAGACAGTAGTGGATATTTCTGGCTTTCATTTTGAGAACTCTTTGTATCATCATTCTTAAAAAACTAAATTGTAATACCTGTCAACAAACAGCAGACTAATCTTCCTCTTTTAAAATCATCCCCCTTGAACTATGACCTTTGTTAGAGATCACTGTTTTTGAACCTGTTTATTAACTCACAGTGCCTTGGAGTAGTGATGCTTCAATACCAAAGAGCCATCTTCAAGACATGTAGACAGAAATTATGGCTGTATTGGGTAGAATGGGTGGAAAGATCTATTGTAATAAATTCGTCACCTGCTTTGGCAGTCCGGGTTTGGTCCCATCGTCTGGCACCAATCTGGCAGAATAAAACGGAGAATAGTCCTCCAACTGGTGAGGGATTAATTTCTTTGCGGTGACTTACTAAATTCTCCGCGCCCCTGGCTCCCGCTAACCCAGCGGCCCTCCTGCTTGTGCTGGGTCCGGGCACGGTGCCCTGGGGTAGTTCCAGTTCCAGTCCAACCTCAGGTGGGCCGAGCTCCATTTATGCGCTGCGGGCTGTGTCAAGGGGCAGCCCTCCAGGTCGCTGGGGCCAGGGCACGTGTGCTTGAGATGGGTTGAGTTATGGGTAGGAGCCTTCTCTGGCCTCTGTTGGTCACTGGCCGCCATTTTTTTTTCTTCTTTCCCTCCTGGCTGCCCGCCTTCCTGCCCTCTTATTGGTCAGAGGGTGGGACTTGCCACTGAATGAACCAATAGCAAAATTTCAGAGAGAACTATAAGCTACATTTACTCTACAAGATGAGAATCCTGACAACAGCCCATCTTCCTTGGGAAAGGATGTACTCCCCTAGAACATCCTCCATTAGTAACTGTAGCTCTGGGCTCAAGTTACAGCCTCAGTTTGGGGAGATGGCATGGAGAACTCATTCTACAGGCATTTCTACTTTTTGCCACCAGGAAGAACTCCCTTCCTAACTAATTCACCACAGGGCATACACCGTTTATTCTTTTCTCTTACCTTGCTTCCCCGGTTGAAGTAAATTCCCCTTTGCCCCACAGTGCTCCTAGTCATTTGTCTTTCCTCCTCCTCTGCAATATAGCAGACTAGAGAAGTTGGGCAAAATGGCCAGCACATCGATTAGAAGCGGCTGGTACAGAGCAGTCCTACAGGCAGCTAGTTCTGAGGCAGATTGTATGTGAAAAAGGATTCACACCCCCACAGGACTTGCCAAAAACAAGTGCTAGAGGAGTCACCTACACAACTTAGCAGAGCCAGTGTTTTTTCGTTTCCCGTTTCCCACCCAGATAGTGTTTCCAAAGCAAAGTAGTGCAGGTCGGCGAATGCTCTTGGGATGCTGGCTAGACTGGCAGCCATCTAGAGCAGCCCACATTCAAAGGTGGTGTCTGTAGACTGCAGTCCATGTCTGTTTTTGAGAGCACATTGTTAGGTCAAAGAGATCTTCTATTCACTTAAAACCATTTTCTGGTAATACCAACATCTTGAGAAGATTTTAAAAATCTATTATAAACAGGCTCAAAGAAATTGGTAATTTTCAAAAATCATCACTCAGGCACTATTCAAATTCTACTGTGAATATAACATCTTATCGCTTTGAACCACAACATCTTTTATTTGCAAATCACTTCTGTACTTGCTTTGATGTAATTACCTTGGAGCAGGGCAGACAGAGAGCAGAAAATGGGTAAGTTGGTATGAGAGTTAGTGGAGGAGGCAGACAGCATTTAGACTCTGTTCCATCTCTGGTACACAGATTGTCCAGGGACTCCATGCAGAAGCAGGGATATTAAAACCCAAGTCTTAGCCAGCCATAGTGTGGTAGTTCCAGCTACTCAGAAGACAGGCAGGAGATCACTTGCCCTCAGGAGGTCAAGGTCAGCCTGGACAGTCCACCATGATCTCCATTTTCCCAAAACATACATACCAAGCCTTGATAGAACTAGTTCCCTTTTTTTTGCTCTGGGAAGCAGCCATTCTTCCACTTATCTAGAAAAGCACTCTGCCCAATCCCATCTCTTCTCTGTATCAAGTAGTGAATGAGGTTCCCAGATCTTAGCAATGCTGAAATTATCCCAAGACCCTGGTGGTAGCCTCGTGTTACTCCCAGGCCAGTGACAGAGCTTGACTAGCTTCAGATACACTGTGGAGCAGATCAGAATAGACTGTATGATTTATACTGAGAAATAGGTGGGGATAATAATTGTGTTTCATTTAACAGAAGCCTGATTGGGGGAAAAAAAAAAAAACATATCCCTTCTCTATATTGTGGCTACTATGTTTTTCCAGGCACTTGAACATCCTTATTTTAATAATTATTTCCATTCTCTTGTAAAATGATTGTTTAGGTTTATATATGAGTTGAAATGCAGAATTCAAGAATTTGTTTTCCTCAGAAAGACTCTAAACATGACTCTGATATGTACACATGGCAAGACTTATTGGTATAGAAGTTGTTAAGGAATTAAGTGTTCGGATAATTGCACCCTGAATCTGTATCATATTCCTATGTATTTCGTCTGAAAAGGCACTTTAAAAGTTGTATTTTTATATTACAAAAGTAAAAGTTTAACTACAGATGAGCAAGAAGGAAGGAAAAAGTCCATCAATTTTTGCCTAGCAGTGGACTTATCACGGTGCTTCTGAGGTACCAAGTTTCCAGACTTTGTCTTGCTCTTTCTGTCTCTTTGTCTGAACCCAAATTGGGTCTCAGCACATCATTTTGATAAACCTCAGTGTGAACACCTTGTCATGCCATGCCTGCATTCTCTAGATCTGTGGTGGTGGTTGTGGACTTCCTCATGGTCTGGTAGCTTGTCTAATCAATCCAGTTTGTTAGACATTTATAGAGTTTTTGGCAGTTTACCAGTATAACCAGTGTTACTGTGAAGTTCTTGAAAACCTTGTATAGTTGTTTGATTGCAGCCTTTACATACTTTAAATACATTCCTAGAGGTGTCATTTGCTGGGTCAGAATCTTGACTAGATTGCTCTTCAGAATGGCCTGTTCCTCTAGATTTCTGGTTCTTTAGATCATTTAAATATAAGATCTGAAACAATAGTTCCCTTGTTCCAATTTTTCATATCTTTTTTCCCACAGTTTGGGAAGGAAAGAAGAATCTCAGATTACACTCACATCCCACTAGAGTCTGCATTTTGTAAAACTATGTGTCAAAGCATGGAAATAAACCCACAATATTCTTTAAGAGAATTCTTAATAACTGATTCAGCCAGCAGTAATTTTGATAACACAATACCCCTATACACTTCTGATTCCTGTCCAGAAACGCAGTGAAAACAGTAATTGGGCAGTACCTAGGTTGTGATCAAAAGGGTCAGCCAGATTTTTTCCATCTGTTTTAAACAAAAAAATCAGTCACAGGGATGCCGTTCATGTATTTACCCAGGAACATTTGAGCCCCTATTGCATGCCATGCAGCACTGTGGCTGCTTGGGGCACGAGAGCAAGCAGACTAGAGAGTAGCCCTACTCTGTGATATATTCTTGTAAATGGAGGGCGGGTTCAGACAAAAATATCAACAGTAATTTTCACAGTATCTTAGAAAAAGCTCCGCATTGTGGGAACTTAATAGATAGAACTATAAAAGGAATCAGGCACATGACAGGAAAAGAAATGACATGTTAGTCTCACAGGCATGTGAATATTTGGGCAAAAATCTCTAGGAGAGGGGAGTGAGGAAGGATGCCAACCTGTGGTAAGCCAGGCAGGGATGCACTAGACAGAGCTCCGAGCAGGGATGTGCCATATGCCGTTGTCCAGAACCTCAAGGTGCCTTTTCTGACCTTCGGCTGCTGTTTGTTGGGAGCACAAACCTAGATTGTGTTCAGCACCAGCTCCTGTGTCTCTGTTCTTCTAAAGCCCTTTCTCCAGCCTGTCATACAGGACTGACTCCTGGGAAACATAGCCTGTTCGTGTAATGAAAAGTGTACATCATACCTCATCCGTACTTAAATTTGAAGGGTCAATGAACAGAGAGTAGTCTCAGCAGGAGCAAAATGTTTTCTGTAATACACACACACCCCTAAATAAAATGTGGAGCACTCTGTGAACTTAAATAGGTTTTCTAAAATGAATGGTTCATTGAAATATTTAGACTTATTGGTGGTGGTTTGCATTCTGAGAGCGAAACTATAAATCCACTAAGAGTTCAGCAAAACTATAAATTATGAATCCTTAAATGCTAAAGGTTTAGCCAGGACAGCTTTCTGAAGTCTTTCCTGTTTAAAAGTGCAGAAACAGACCCAGGCACTTCCGGAAATTGTCCCTGAGCTAGTGTGAACTGTTGTCACATTGCTGTGAGTAGGCTCATTGCCCAGCCCACAACGCTGTGCTCTGTCTTTCCTGCATGTCTCTCCTAGGGATGCTGTGTTTCCATCAAAGACTGATTGAGGGGTACACTTCAAATTATTGATTATAAGAAATCTTTTGTCACCTTTCTTTGAAGAGATCACTGATTTTTTACCTTTAATGTGATGTGTAACCACACTTGGACACTAGATGAATGATTGAATTTTATGTTTTCCTAGAAGGAAAAAGTAATGCTCACATCATAAAAATCAGAAAGGAGCTGTAAAATACAACTGATTAAGAACGTTGACATCCAGCCACAGAACAGGACCTAAAAGGTAGAGCTTATCTGCAACTCTAGTGACTGATTGGGGAGATCTTTCAGATCTGCTCTGTGTTTATACACACAGCCTAAATCTGTCACGATACATTCTGTTCTATCTTCCCAAGAGTATATTTTTTAATTATTTATTTATTTTTGTGTATATGATTGTTTGGCTTGTGTGTATATAAGTGTTCCACATGCATGCATTGTTTACAGAGGTCAGAAGAGGCCATCAGATCCCCTGAAACTGGAGTTACATACTGTTGTTAGCCATCAGGTAGGTGCTGGGAACTGAACCCTGGTCCTCTGTAAGAGCAAACAGTACTCTTAACTACCGCCATATCTCCAACCCTAAATACATTTTTGTAATTAATGAAGGAATTATGTATAATTAAAAATTTTTAAGCTTGTCTGCAAATATGTATTTGAAATTAAGCTGTTTGTCAAAAGAACAACTATTGAGGCTAGACTTTGCCCACATAGACGGTCTGAGTAGATGTTGGTGATATATCCAGTAAGAACAATCCAGAATCCACTAAGAACAGTTTCAAGATGATGTAATGCAGATAAAAGATGTAATGCATCTTTAGAAGCTGCAGTATTTCCCATATTTTTCCAAATTTTTCAGGTATTCTTAGTTTGCCATCACTTTTCAGACTCATCATTTTCTTTATTGTTGATGCAAATCTTACCCCAAATTTCTTATAAGCCTCAAAATTTAAATGTCTTGTGTCTCAAATCTTTAGCTTAATAGACCTGAAAAGCTTTACTGTCCTTTTTCTAATTTTTATTATTATTGTGTGTGTGCATAGTGTAGGTGTGTTGGTATGACTCCCACAGAATGTCTGTGGAGAACAGAGGACAACTTTGTTAAGTTGATGAAAGTGGAAACATTTATATGACTTCCAGTAATCTAACTCAGATCAACAGGCTGGCATGGCAAGGGCTTTTATCCACTGAGCCCTCTGACCAGCTCCTGTGGTTTTTGTTTTTGTTGTTATTGTTGTTTTATTTTGTTTTTTAAAGTATTTTATTTATTTTTATTTTATGTGTACATGTCTTGCTTGCATGTATTTAGGTGCACCTGTGTCCTGCAGTACCCACGGAGGCCAGAAGAAGATGTTGGATCCCCTGGAACTGGAGTTACAGACAGTTGTGGGTGCTGGGAATTAAACCCTGGTTCTCTGCAGGAGCAGCCAGTGCTTTACCACTGATCCATCTCTCCAGCCCTTTGGTTTTGTTTTTAATCAGAGATTTATAGCTTAAAGATTAGCCTGAGAGAAGCAAGAAAGTCAGCATATTGGACAATTCTGTAGTCAAGGGAGTGTTTTGTGTTTTGTTTTTTTTTATATACAATGTGTGCAGATCTTAGATTATCTATTATTCTGAGTACCAGCATCATGTTAGAATGAGCCCAGCCCCAGGTGAAACTGCCCAGGCCACACAGCATGTGAAGCACCGTGGTGGCCGCCGTATTCATTATTATAATGAAAAGAACTAGATTTTCTAACCTTCCTCTTCTCTCCTCTTTGTCCTTGGACCATTTTCTTTAGGTGAAGATTTTAAGTTATAAGTTGGACTGTAGTTTTGTGTGTGTTTGGAAGCCCCCCCCCCAACAAAAAGAAAGAAAGAAAGGGAGAGAGGGAGGGAGACAGAATAAAAGAGAAGAAAGAAAGAAAAGAGGGGAACTTCACTGCTTTGCATAATATATTCAGAGAGTGTATGTGTGGAAACCCTCCACCAAAAGAGAGGGAAGAAGGGAAGGAGGGAAGGAGGGAGAGGGAGAAAGAGAAAGAGTTAGTTCATCGTTTTTCACAATACCTACCAGAGAGCTAGAACCTTATCTATCCTGTCAAGATAGAGACTAAATAAAACAGTCATTCATTGAATAGTCACCTAAATTTTTCTTTAAATTGCATTTATTCTCATTCTCTCTTCTCTTTTCTTTTCCCTCTCCCTCTCTCTCCCCCTCTCTCTCCCTCTCCCTCTCTTTCCCTCTCTCTCCCTCCCTCTATCCCCCTTCTCTTCCTCTCTCTCCATCCCTCCCCCCTCTCTCTCTTCCTTTCTCTCTCTCTCTCTCCCTCTGTCTCTCCCCCCTCTCTCTCTCCATCTCTCCCACCCTCTCCCTCCCTCTCTCTCTCCCTCTCTCTCCTTCTCTCCCTCTCTCTCCCTCTCTCCCCCCCTCCCCCTCTCTCTCCCCCTCTCTCTCCCTTCCCCCTCTCTCTCCCTCTCTCTCTCCCTCTCTCTCCCTCACTCTGTTTCTCTCTCTCCCTCTCTCCCTCCCTCCCTCTCTCTCTCCCTCCCTCCCTCTCTCTCTCTCTCTCTCTCTCTCTCTCCCCATCCCTCTCCCTCTCCCTCTCCCTCTTTCCCCCTTGTACACATGTGTGCACACATTCAGCCAAGCTTAGAAGACAACTTGGGGGAGTCTGTTCTTCCTAAAGTGCTGGTGGCAAGCACCTTTATAACACTGAGCTATCTCATCAGCTCAATTGCTTTTTATACAGAACAGTAATAAATTGTTGAGTGCTGAGGTCAGGAGGGGAATCAAACTCAGCCTGATTCTATCCTCATGGATATCCGGGCAGGTAGAAATAGGGACATAAAAATTAAAAGTGTAGGGGCTGTAGAGATGATTCAGCGGTTAAGAGTGCTGAGTGTTCTTGCAGAGGACTGGGGTTCGGTTCCCATCACCTACATGGCAACTAACAACTGACCATAACTCCAGTTCCAGGGCATTCAGCACCCTCTTCTGACCTCCTTGGGTATTGCACAGCACAGGTGCCCTTCCACACATGCAGATAATACACTTGCAGACAATATATAATAAATAAAATATTTTTGAAGAAATTAGAAATGTATACATAAATAAAAAGGAGAAGCAGGGGGGATATGGAGAGGAAAGGCCAGAAATGCAGATTTGACAGTGAAACGGACTAAAGATGTGTTGAGTGTACTTAGTGCAAGTGATATTCGTTGAACTTTAGACAACAAATAATCATAATAGCAAAGAAAAATGGATATTGCAGATGAGGCTGAGGCTTTTTGTTGTTTGTTTCTGACAGTATTCTCTATGTAACTGGTTTGCCTGGAACTTATTATATAGACCAAGCTAGACTCAAACATGCCTTTCTCCCAAGAATGGGTTTATAGGTACATACTATTACACCCCACTGAGGGAATTTTGTTTGCAGTGATATTTCATTTAACTTTTTTCTCCTGCCTTCCTGTCAGCCAAAATGGGTTATTTCTGTTAACTTTAGCACAGTAAGAGATCAAAATACCCAGTCATATTCTTATCATATTGCTGAAGTACAGGGCAGGATCATAATAGTTTTATGTGAAATTTATTAAAGTATATTATTATAATTTTTATCACCCCTCCTAAAATCCAGCTTCATTTGGGGAAAGGCAAACATTTATTATCTATTGTCTTTTTTTCCCACTCGACGAGTGTCCTAGCTTGAAGAATTATGCAGCAGTCCCTCAACAAGTGTGAGTCTGCTTCAAAATACACTAACTTGTCAGTCAGCTGACAGTTCTGCACCAGGTTTCAAGTGTTTCACTAGCACGAATGGACTCCCCTCCCACGTAGGATGCTAACAGAGCCGTTTCTGTTTCAGAAAGCATTGTGAATGGTATTCATGGTACTAAAACAAATTCCACAAGAAATCAGTAGCCTTCCCATTCTCAGTCTCCATGAAAAGCACAAGGATTAGGAGATAATTGTCGGAGACTGGGGGATCTGTCATGCTTTCTGGAGCGCTGTGGAAGTGCTGCTGAGTGACAGAGTGATGCAGTCACCCATTTGCTTGTGGGCTGGCCCCTTGTTCAGTGCTTGTCACCTCATTGACTTCCAAGTGTAAGTTTTTGGCTAGTGTGTAGAAAATCAATCTAGTTGAAAGGTTTTATTACCTTTTAATTTATGATATCATGGATGTGAAAAGCCTATTTATTGATTTTTTTTCCTTCAAGTTATTCTGTGTGGAGAATTTTGGCCTTTTAAGGTTCTGTTTTGTGGTTAAGAAGCAATGAAAGTCAAATTGAGAGTGTAGCTATACTAGATAGCTCACACGCCCACAGTTTTCCACAATTTGTAATTGCTTTCTCAGAGACAAGAGTTAAAGCCAGCTCAATGATTTATAACTGACTGGCCTGGAGCAAGTCCCACTTCTTTGGTAAAGTAGGAAAACTAATAATACTTACCTTATAGGGTTATTGAGAAGCTCAAAAGAGATAAGGATCAAGGAAGAATTAATACCCAGTACTTAGTATAATGTCTCACACCCAGTCAGCCAAGCCCTTCAAAAACATTGACTGTAAACTGATGTTTAGGACCATCCCTGAGAGGAGGTATGTTTGCTTAAGTGTCAGTTTAGAATTATAACAACAGCAGTGACAATCATAATATATCCCTTTTATTGGCTCAGGCAAAGTGCTAAGTACTCCATGTACATTATTTCATCAGTGTTCTACAACCAGTGTAAAAAAGGAAATGTGTTGTCATAGGGTGGAAGGACTAGACTTCCCAGTGTTAATGAGTGTTCCTGGTACTAGAAAGTTAACCCATTGGGGACTAGAGAGATGGTTCAGCAGTTAAGAACACTTGGTGTTCTTCCAGAGGACCTGAGTTCAATTCCCAGTACCCACATGACAGTTAACAACTGTCTGTAACTCCAGTTCCAAGGGATCTGACATCCTCTTCTGGTCTCTGCAAAGCATTGAATGCACGTGATGCACTTACACACATGCAGGCAAAACACTCATACATATAAAATAAAAATAATATTTGTTTTAAAAGGAAGAGAGTTTACCCAGGCTCTGCTGAGGATTCCTCCTTGTCTGTCAGTCCTGTTGTTCTGTGCAGGAAAGCAGCCATGACCTGTGCATGCTGTCCTGGTCCCTGGGGGAGTAGACCAGGCACTTCTTTCTAGGGGACTTAAAAGTTTGTCCTGCCAGCCAAGTCCTTATGCCAATTTTCTTGATATTTCAGTAGTTGTATTTTGTTTATTTGTAGACATAAAGGGCAAATACTATTTGACATATCTCTAGCCATACTATTCGATATCTTTTAAAAGTATGAAGCAGTAATCCTGGAAGCATTCAGAGATGGCAAAGCGTTGTACAGGTGGTATGTGGCTAACTGGGTTTTGAGAAATACTACTGCATATCATACACTGCTTGGCCTGTGAGATTCTCTCCTTACTTTCCCTCCTCCGCTTCCTGCTGAACAACAGTAATGCTGAGTTGAAGTGTGAACTGAGATTAAAGCTCTTACTTTATTTTGTTTGATTTCCATGAACTTCTGTGTTCAGCAAGGCCTTCCTGTTAAACCATTCCTTTTGAGAGGTTGCCACTGTGTGCAAGATAGATAGATGGGTGTCTTTTAGTACCTGGCTTTTCTGACTCCTCTGATTCTCAGGGAAAGGGGACTGGCTTATGAATGTAGATTCTAAACTTCTTTCTTTGAATCATACTTGTCTTCGCTCTGCAAGAGGAGACATTTTCTAAGGAGTTTCCCCATCCCAGAGCTTCATGAGTGTCCTGTTTGCAGGAAGCAAATCCATAAATTAGTATATGAGTCAGTGGACCTGCTTGTGGTGCCTGCCCAGGTACTGTCTAGATAGTGTTTTTTCTGAAGATTCGTGGGGAGAGTCACCACAGTAGATTATGACTGAGCCTAGTGAAAAGTTAAGTTATATTTATGTGTACCTTTATTCTATACTCAGAGGTATGGATTAGCGTAACGGATTGTCCTTTGACTAAAGTGGCCATGTAGAGTATTTAATTCTAACAGTGAGTTCTAGGGTGCTTACTACTCGTAAATTTTAAGAATTGATAGAAATTAGTTATCTGGAGCAACAGAAAAGCCACCCTTTCTCTCCTTTGCAGTTGCAAACAATTTGTTCCAGCCTAGCCAGAGAATTCACATTTTAGTTACTTCATTGGGTCAGATAATAACACAGAACCCAGTGTATCACCCTCCCACTTCTCTTAGGAGAGTTTTCCTGTATCTCAGATTATGTTAAAGTTTTGATATACTGCTTGGCCCCACCCCCATGAATTGGTATCAGCAGAAGTATAGTTATCCAGTTGATGGATCTTCTAAGGAAAAAGGGATACATTGCCAGATGCCTTCTACAGACCACTTGAAATGACTAGTCCCTTTCTTTTAACACACCTGTTATCTAATTTTATTCTCACACTCCCGGACTATATGAATAAAGAAGCATATATTGAGCTGCGGTAGGAGGGAGGACAGAGCGGAAGTGAGAACACTGTAGAGCCTGACCCATTGCCTCATGCCTAGAACAGCAACAGATGGAAGATTCCAGGGATGAATGTAGACCCAGGAAGAAAGATTTCATTTTATGCCATTTATGGACTCACCTGAGACTAGTCAGAGACTGCTAGCTCTGTGAAGTACCACTTGCAGTCTGGCTATTTGCTGTTTTTGAGGAAAAGGTTGACAGAAGTCTTTAGGTATATTCATGATACCCACCATGATCATGGACCCCAGGCGTAAACCCAACGGATGCTTGGTTTATGTCCTTAGTTTATTTAATGCCTAGGCAAAGCACTGCCTTTGTATATCCAGTATTTTCTTGGTACCAGGCCCAAAAGCTATCCTATCACTGATACCTACTGTCTTCTAGTACATATAATTTCTTCTTCCCCTGATCTCTCCCTTAGCCCTTCTTCCCTTCCTTGTTCTTAGGAGCCAGGAGATGCTACTGAATCAAAAATATCTGCCAACAAACTTAGTCCTAAATATACATTTGCACTAAGCAGCTCAGTGATTTCTACCTGTGCTTTATTCCCCTTAGGGGTAAAGGCAAGCCTCAAAAAGTATAGTAAATAATAAAGTTTTTCTTTAGGCACTCATCACCCAGTACGTATCAGCTACTATACTCTTGATGAAAACAGATAAAGATATTTCATTGTGCTGGCAAAAATCTCTCCACCAGCTAGCTGGGGCTACGTGGGTTGTTTTGACATCCTCAAGGTTAAACCATTGGAAAGAATACAAAACTCTGTTCTTTTGCAATTTCCAGTACATTCTGCCTCCCTGGGAGCTGGTTCTGCTTTCTTGCCCCTCCCTCCAGTATCTTTTTCATGACCTGGAATATCCTCTTGCAGATTTTCCTTCTGCCAGACTCCACCTTGGACTTCCTGTTCCTTTTGTATTGGTCCTTGCTCTTAAGAGAATGTTCTATCACTTTGCAAAGCTTTCAGGTATATTGTGTTAGTTTCCCCTATGCCTTGGGTCTGTCTCGTGGATGTTTCTATATAGTATTTGTACAGAGTCTAACTTGCTATTAAAAATAGGATTTCAAAACTTTAAAGAGTCTTTCTAAGTGTGACCTTGCCCTTTGTTTCCATTCCTCTGGGCTTCAGTGTCCCCATTTGTGAACCGGTATAATCTCCATTGAATTGGAATCGTGAATTGGATAATCTCCCTTGTCAACCAAACACATTTATGGGCAGGAACTAAATGTGTCATAGTTGTTAAAATGTACTTATAATCTGTGCCTCATTAATATATTATGTGTTTACATTATGACTTTCCTGAAATTAAGTACAGTTTCTTTTATGGTAGAGCCATATCATTTGCACATTTAGCATGTGGCAGTTTCCATTTGCACATGATGGTCCCCATGAAGCTAAGCCTTGGCTTCCATTGCTCCAGGGAGAGGAGGCTACTGCTGAAATGTTAACATGAAACAGAAGGAATGCCAAGTTTTAGACTTCTGAGCTTCTAAGAACTTAGATCCTGGTAGTTTAATCGTAATTTGACAGAGATTTTAAGAATTTTTATAGGGAAAATTGATCATATGTAATTTGGTGAGTGCTGACTTTAAAGACAAACCATAGTACATTTATGGCACAAAGTTGCAGTTATTCAGCTTGGTACTGAGTGGGTGCTTAAGAAATAGTAAATAATATATAATAGAGTAGGAAGTCCAAAAGATTGGCTAATAATAGTGTGTTCTATTCAGGCAATCTTGGACATTCATGTCATGTATTATTTGATTTGAACGAACTACTAAAACCCATTCTATATTAGTCCTGGAATAAAATAAAATATTAAACTCTGTCCATGAGATCATTTAGGGCATAGGCAATGTTTTGTTCTAAGTTCCAGTTGCTCTCTTGCGTGTGGCCATATATGGAAACACACATACACCCTGGGGAAAGTTCTGTGCTGCCCAGATGAAGAAAACAAAGTTCAAGTTATGCTATAGAAGACTCTTTTCTTTTAACAGCAGTTGGCCTCTAATGTTAAAGAATCATCAGTTTCATATTTGTCAACTCAACTGGTACAATTTTAAAGTTCTGTCTGAGCAGACAATATTATAGACAAGTATTATAGCAGACTTTGAACAACTGACATGTCCTTATCATAATCCTGGAGTTACACTTCAAAGTATAACATCCTGCAATTACAGAGAAAAGCATTGTTTGAATACTTGCCAAGAAGATATTAAAAGGGCTAAGAAATGCCCATGACTGTTGAAGACCCCTCTGAGATTTTATCATAACAGATAAACAAAACATAAACCCCATTTTTGATTCTGGAGAAGCAGGGAAGGAGTAGTAAGCTAGTCTGGCTATTTTGAAAATAGATTTTCTTTGTTTAAATTACATTTTGTTTTTCGAATTTTGTCTGTGTGTGCAGATGTCATGACGTGGATATGGAGATCGGAGGATGACTTGTGGCAGTTATTCAACTCTCTCTTTTTACCACATGGGTCTTGCAGGTCAAATGTAGGTTGTTAGGCTTGGTGAAAAGTGCTTTTACCCACCCACCCATCTCAGCAGCCCCCAATGTCTCTTCATAGCTCTGTATTTAATCCGCCTCACTAGGGAATTCTCCAGTGACAACTCCTTTCAGCCGCAGACCCAGACATGATTCCGGTTAAGTACCCTGTATCCGACGTGCTGCTTTGGCACCAGAGTACTTTGGGGTTGGGAGTTTTCTCTGTTTAATATATACCTGTACACATAGTCTGGAGATATCTTTATATCATTTTTCAAATAATTTTGTTTATGAAATTTGTTTATGAAATAAACAAAATAGTTTCATAGTGTAGAATTTCCTACCAAGATGGCATGTAAGTGCCAAAAAGGTTTTAGATCTTGAGTATTTCAGATTTAAGATTTTTGGATTAGGAAGGTTCAGTTTGTATGGTAAGGAGCTATGGGTGTGACTTGGCAAGGATTCAGAGCTTAGTAGAGAACTGTATTTCATGGGGCTGGAGAGATGGCTCAGCAGTTAAGAGCACTGGTTTTTCTTGCAGAAGACCCAGGTTCAAATCCCAGCACCCACATCAAAACTAACAACCATCTGCAGCTCCAGTTCCATGGGATCCAACGTTCTCTTCTGTCCTCCAAGGGTATTGCATGACACAGGTGCACTTACGCACATGCAGGTATAACACTCATACACATAAAATAAAAAGAAAGAAAGAAATGTTGTTTAAAAAGAATTGTATTTCACTTAGGGCTGCCTTAAGAAAGTAGAGTATTAGGAAAAAAACTCAATTTTGTCAACTAGGTTTTAGTTCTTTAGCTATTCTTATAACTTATAGCATATGTTGTAGACAAAGTCACAACTAAGCTTGAAAATGTTTTTAACACAATTTATTGACTATATAATTATATAGTCAATAAAATGTCCCCATTTTCCCTGTACAGAGTGAGGTATTATGAGAAATAGTTGTGTGAAGAACCACTGACACCATCAAAATGTACTGTATTTCTAACAGTGTATACCCTGGCTGTAGAATTGATCTCCTCTCCCTGGACAACCGATTGTTAGTTTCTGTGACTAGATTCATTTTGCTTGTCCTCGAATTCCATAGATATAGAATTTTACTATATACATTTGTGTTTAATGTGATACAGTATAATACATTAACAAAATTTTATAAGGTTTTTATGTATGTCCATGTGTCAGTGGTCTGTTTATATTTTTTGCTTCGTCTTAGAATTCCATTTGGGATATAGCAGTTTATCCATTCAGCTTCTGGTGGACATTTGAATTCATAGTAGTTTTTTTATCTTTTAAAAAAATGGTATGTACTAATTATTCAGTAATACTGGGTTTCTTTATGTCATTTTCACTATAGTTTTTGACAGTGTTTCTCTCTAATGGAACATCAATAGGGTAGCCTAGCCTTACACCAAATATACTAGCACCTAGAAAAGGCATAGAACTTTTCTCTGAGGTTTTAGAGTGTGTCCTCAGACTTCATATATATGAAGCAAATGTGTTTGCCAATATCACATGACTTGATTATTCACAAAGGAAATCATTCAAAAAAAATCTCTACTAGCTGATTAAGTGTTCATAACTGTCTTGACTCAGAAGATAATTTTTTAAAAATTTTGCTCTAAAAACCTGTCATAGTAGCAAGTTATCTTAAAAGACTTAGTGAAAAAAATCAATACATTATGAAAATGTATTTATTTAGTTCTTCTAGCTAAGTTTTGATTATAGGCGATTCAAAGGCCTCAAAGACCAAGTTTTCACTGTCAAGACACTGCTCAGAAGACTCTGCACATAGATTTATAAAACTTTTCATAAACAGTGTGTATCCATCATATACCTATCAAACTAAAAATTCTACATATTACCGTAGTTTTTCAAAGAAAGGAAGGGAAATGAGACCTCTTTGAGGTCTGGAGTGTGAGGCAGTGAAATTGTCTTCCCAAAGGGGATGGGATTTGGGTATAAATAGAGCTATATGTCCTTTTAGAAGATAATGAATCATGGCCCAGTTGAGAGGTACTTGATCATAGATCAAGTCACCAAATTAAGAATATTCTATAGATGTCATTCCGAATTTTGACTTTTTCCTGGAAGCACTTGAGAGCTATTACAATGTTTTACCAGGACGGTGATGTGGTTAGATTAGTATTTATGGGGACTGAGGGATTAGCCTAGTTGGTAAAGTGCCTGCTGCACAAACATAAGGACTTGGTTTTGGATCCCCAGGACCTGTATTAAAACTGATTATGGTGAGCTACATCTGTAACCCTAGAACTGGGAGTCGAGGAGTGGAGGGGTGGGTTCTTGGAGCTCATTGGCTAGCCAGTGCAGCCAATGATTGAGCTCAGATTCAGTGAAAGACCCTTTCTCAAAACTTGATATGGAGATGGTTAGAAGAAGATACCTGACATTGACCTTTGGCTTCCACCTGCACGTGCCACCCCCCACACACGCCTACACACTGCACATGCACACTCCAAATAGAATGCTATTTAAGATTCAATTCTTGTTTTCATTTCTGTTTTTATATGTAGCAAACATGGTTGCTTACCAATTGACTTAAATTATCCCAAGAGAATAATTCAAAATTCTCTGTAGGCTGACTGTACTCATTTAGCCTTGCCGACCAAATTGTTATGATCCTACATACCCTTTATAAGTATTTTATGTGCCCCTGAAATTTCTCTGGTAAACCCAGAAAGCTCTGACCTATTAATTTTATCCTTTCGGTTCTCCTTAAGTACTCAGAGATTGAGACTAGTTGTTCCTACTATGAACAAAAAATGACTACAAATGGAAGAGCAGGAAATATTATTTTCTGACTTCATTTAATGAGACTTGTCCTGCAAATTACTTAACTAAATTTCTTCTCCAGAATTTCAATTCTATGGATTGTTTCCATTTGAAATAATGATAGAATGAATAACTTTTCATACATTTGTTTATTTTAAAACAGCATTTATATTAGTAACTGTTAACAAGAACAGTAGGGAGACAGAAAAGTAATGTTCTCAGTACAGAATGTATGGATCAGGTCTATAAATACAGCTTGTCTCCTAATATTTAGTACTAACAGTTTTGAAGAGTTAAATTGTATAGTTAAGGCTAATTTTGGGAAATGTCAAGATGCAAAAATAAACAGTGATTTGTGACATCATTTGCTATACAGATTTACCATTAATAAGAAAATAACTTGTGTCCTTGGACCCATAGATTGTAGGTTTGATCTGTTTCCGTGACGATTGACTTTTGTTTGGAAAGCATCATTGCAGGTGTACAAAATGTGGCCACAAACCATAAACACAAGCGGTTTTGCTTTGGACAGAGTAGTTTATTTTGAAAATTGTAACTGTATGTCTGTCCTGAGATTGGGTTCGGCTTTATGATTTCTGTCATTTCCATTGTTGGATCTATTTTTAGTGTACACATAGACATGCTATGTTCATACTATGTTTTCAAGTACATCCTAATACATGTTCATGATTCTCCTTTTTGCACCTGTGACAAAGGGATCAATATACTTCTATCCTGAATCAGGCTCTCCTGATTTTACAGAGGTACATTGTAGAGCTAAATTACTGACGAAGGCTGATTAGTGACAGGCCTGTAGTCCGATTTTAAAATCTGGCACACTTGGGCTGGAGAAATGGCTCAGTGGTTAAGATCATTGCCTGCTCTTGCAGAGGACTTGGGTTCAATTCCCGACACCCACATGGCAGCTGACAACCATTTATAACTTCAGCCCTAGGAGATGTGACACTTTCTTCTGACCTCAGCGGGCATTGCACAACATAGGTGCATTTATACACATGCAAGTAATGCATTCATACACATAAAATAAAAATAATAACTAAAATATATGTGAAATCTGGTGAGTTTAATGATGATGAGTTTTTTTTTTTAATTTGCTTCTGTGAGTCTTTTAATATGTTAGGAAAAGGAAAACAGTATTTGTGATGCAAGCAATCTTGAATATAGTGCTGGCTTCTGTGGAGATTTTTATTTAGTTCAGGAAATACAAATAAACAGTTTAAAGGGGCAGGAGGGGTGAGTAGGGTGGAGAAGTTCTGATGTAATTGGTTCAAATGAGTAGCACGATGAGTGCTGAATGTAGACTAAGGTTCTCCAGAGATGGGATGCTCCAGTGGTGTTTTACCAAGGAAGTAGGGGTTTCCACTGGATCTAGACTGAGCCGGATCTGGACATGGGGTAGGTAAAATATGTGTCTGAATGGCCAGAGATAGGGACAAGTCATTCAGAACACACTCTAGTTTACTAAGAAATTCTTCCTCCCTCCTACCTGGAAGGATGGCTGTGTGCTACCCCAGTTGTCTTCAGCTGGAGTGTTCTTCAAGCTCTGTGCCATGCCCCCTTTAAAACTCATCATAGAGAAATCTTTTAATTTTTAGTTTCAGGCAAGTGTAATTGATGAGTAGCTTTTATGGTTTTTGTTTTGCTTTGATTTGGTCCTTTTGAGATAGGGTCTCCCTGTAGCCCCAGCTGGCCTGGAACTCACTCTGTAGACCAGGCTGGTTTTGATCTCACCAGATATCCTCCTACCTCTGCCTCCCTAGTGCTGGGATTAAAAATGTGTGTTATTGTACCCGGCAATCTTATTATTATTATTATTATTATTATTGATAAATAGAATATATTTTAAAGAGTGTGTTAATTAACTTTGGAAAGTTAACTCAAGATGGACATACTATTCTTTTGAAAAAAGACTTTCTATATCTCAGCTTAATGTTTATATGTTAGACAAATGTTGATGAAATATAATATCTTCTTTCTAAGCTTATATCCATTTCACATCAAGATAATAATGTTTAATTTATATTTTTAATAACTCCATTTCAGTTTTTATATTATTGAAAAAAGTATTACTATGTGCAACTATGAAATTTCTAAAAGAAAAAAGAAAAATACTCCTAGTTGGGTCCGTCAGTAATAGATACAGTTGATAATTTGTTCATTGCTTAGCCATAACTGGTGGTACAGAGTGCAGAAATAGAACAAGTAGCCATCGCCATCTTGGCTATGATGATCTGACTTTATTTGCATTTGCTTTTTACTGTCTAACTTTATTTTACCACCTAATGATTATTAATACTTACCATGAAGCAGAATTCATCAAGTACAGTTGCTCCCTCTTCCTAGGAATATTAGAATCAAATATGTGTATCCCTCAAGTAAACTGTTGATATTACAAATTTGGCAGGCAGTTCTTTTGTTCTACATCTTCAGATTTGAGTGTACCAAACATGGGCAGAGGGTTGGTTTCTTTGTTATTCCACAAGCAGTTCTTCCAAGTAGTTACTTAGTATTAGGCATTATAATTCATAAGGAGATGATTTAAGTATACAAGATATATACAGGATATATGAAATAGTGTACCATTTAATATAAGGGACTTGAATATTTGCGGAGTTTGGTATTTAGTGGAAGAATCCTAGAATCAATCATTCCCAGATATCGAGGGAGTAATGCATGTTAGTCTCCAAACAGTAGGTGCTCCAGGGTACAGCTAAGAGTATTAATCATCATTTTATTCTTAGCACCTGTAGTAGGACCTGGCACAGAGTAAATCTTTAGTAACCCTGGTTTGATTGAACGACTGAAGGAATGAACAAATGAATGGATGGACTTTGCTAAAGTTAATTAGGTTCAACCCTACCCAGTACTCTGTGAGCATTTTTAAATACTTTCTGATTCAACATTACGTGGATTCACTGAATATAAGAGACAGAATGGCTGTTAAAGATGATATAATTTCCCTTTTTGGAGTGGAAAAGAATTGAGATCCAGAGAGGGAAGTGACTTTGCCAACAGACACAGAGCTGCTGATTGGCAAAAACCTTGTTCCCATGACTCCTTTGCCCCTGCCTGTAGTCCACTCCGCCATCTCTTCAACAGTTCATGTCTTACATTGTTGGTCATGCTGCTTTTAACATGTCCAGTCTAAGAATTTGCCTCTTGGTATTTATAACATCTAACTGGGTTATCCTGGAATAGCAAAGCTGACATTAATGTGGCTAGGAAATTCTTGAAGTTTCAGGTTGTAGATCACATGATAAAGATCTTTCTTATTGAATTTAATAATTCCACAAAAACACATAGGTAAGAATGAGAGAAATGGCCCTTTATGTCTTGATATTGTGGGTTATGTATAGTTTCTTGAAATGACGTTGTGAAGAGGCATGCACTGAGTTTTGTCATTTTGATCTGCAACTGTACTGATGAGGGTGGGATTCTAGGGGCTCGTAGAGAAAAGAGTAGAATAGCAGTAGAAAGGAATAGATCACTGACAAAGGAGAAGGTTTCCTAGGTTTGAGTAAATCTAGCTCTATTCCAACATAGAGTAAAAAGGAGTTAATTGTTTTTATTCTACCAGAAAGAAGCTGAATAATAAAGGTATATAGTGTGTGATTTTGTGTTCTAGCGAGGATACTCAGCACCCAAAATGCCTTTCAGTAGAGTTTATCACAAAGATATTGGCCTAGGAACCACCAAAGTGATTTTTAATGTGGTATCAGCAGGTTCTGTTGTCTCCTCTGCTGAAAGAAGAGCAATGAGCAGAGTGTGGAACTGGAACACAATGTGTTCCCTTCTGCGGTTGTAAAAGGAATGACCACAAGCCCAGTGGTTTAAAGCTGTAGAAGACTCTGGTAGTCACAAGTCTGAACTGGATCATGCAGGCCAATCTACAGTACCCACAGGGCTGCATTCCTGTCTGGTGGCTGTGGGGCCGAGTCAGATTTCTCCCTTTCCCAGCTTCTGGAGACACCCCCTCGACTGTGGTCCCTTCCTCCACCTTACAGGTGGCAGCGGGGGTCAAGGGTCAGGTCCTCACATAGTGTCACTCCAGCCTCTTCTACTTTAAGGACCTTCATGGTTATAGTAGAACAACCCAAGTTTTATCTCCCAGTTTTAAAGTTAGCTGACTGCCTTATGTTGCATCAACAACCTTAATTTCAATTGTCATATAAAGAAACAATTTCACAGATTCTAAGAACTTGAATATCTTTGAAGGGTCATTATTCTGCGTACTAGAGATGAATAGTCTATTCCCTTAAGCAGAACTATGAACTACAGTTCAGAACACATCTACTCTGAGATAACCTCATATGGAAGGTTGCTGCTGCTGCTGCTGCTCTTCCTCCGCCTCTTATTCAAGGGGATACATTCTGAGACCTCTGCTGGATGCCTGAAAGCAGGGAGAGTATGGAGCCCTCTGTAGACTGCTCTTCCCTCTCTACCCTGTGGACATACTATAATGTGGGCACACTTGACAAAGAGACACAGTACACATTCCAGGGAGGACAGGGCCTTATTCTAGCATGATACTTAGAACAATGTGCAGCTTAACACTTGTGAGTTGTTTATTTCTCTAATGCTTTAAATTTTTGAACTCTGATTTACTGAGATTAACTGAAACTGCAGCAAGAGAAGAGTACTCTAAATGTTTTGCATTTCTGTCTCCTGGCTGAGCGCAGCCAAGAGGCAGAGCACATCAGAACACTGTTGATGTATCTTCTATACAGAGACAGGAAGGGAGAAGAGGGACCAGAAGGAGCACACCCAAACTGTGCCACAGGGGAACAAACTGTAGCCATTATGTTTTGAGATGGGGTCCTCTTGCCTTAGCCTGAGTGCTGGGATCACAGGTGCACAACAACACACCTAGTTTCATTCTGAAACTTGGCTCTCAGAAGACCACTAATCTCAGTATGCTTTTTGAGTAATTAGTGTTGAGATGTTCATTACTGAATCCAGAAGTTTAGATAGAAGAAGCCATATTGTTCTACACTCCAGCCTACATTCAGTCCTTTCTGTGTTCTCAGCTATTCAGCAAAGCCTTTCTTAAATGATCCCATCTTTGTTATCTTAGAGAACGTCTGTGTGTGTTTGAGTAGGTGCCAGTGGACCTGCTTCCCGCTGCTTACTTGACCCAGCCTATTGATACTGTTGCTTGATGAGCAAGAGGGCTTTAAGGGTAGTTTCCCTTCGTTTGATAACATGCATCCATGTTATCAGCACAGATTTCTTTTCTTATTATATTTCAATTTATTCTTTATGAATTTCATTTATATTTACACTGAAATACGTTCATATATTCTCCCCATTACCCCACTAACACCCACTGCTCTCCCACTCCAAGCTTCATGTCTTCTTCTTCTTAAAAATGTTTTATTGAGTTTTTGTGTATTTCGTACAGAACATCTCAATCCATCTTTATACCCCTTTGTCACTACCACCCTCTCATAACCCTCCCACTGGAATTCACATTCTGCTATTTCTGTTAAGGCCTATTGTGTCAAGTTCCTGTCCCTAGATGTTCCTACTTTAGGTTCATCTACTGAGGTCTAGATAGCCTGTCTAGAGTCCCTTGCTTTAGGAAGATCAACTCTTCCTCACCCAGTAGTAATCAATTTCCAGTAGTTTTTCAGCTAAGATTGGGGTCTGCTGCCCATTTTTCCAGTTCTGTACTGGGTTTTTGTCTGTTTGAGTTTGCATGGGTCTTGAACATGCTATCACCTTTACTGTAGGTTCATATGAGCAAGGTCTCAGGAGCATGTAGGACACTATATCCATATGGTCATGCACCTCCTCCCTGGCTCTTACAGTCTTTCCATCACCTCTTTTGCAATGGTATCTGAGCTCTGGGTGGGTGAAGTTTAATATAGGAGTCCTGTCCAAGGACAAGAACTCTGCAGACTCTTAATCTCTACACTTTGGCCACTTGTGACCTTTTGTGTTCCTGGCTTTCTGTTGCATGAGGGAGTTTTGTTAATAAGAATTGAGAGATTGATCAGTGTCCTTTTTACTGCTGTGTTCTGTGATCCTGAGGTATAGAGGTTGCAGTGTAGATGTGCCACTTAGGCTTGGGCAATTCACAGACAATGCCTGTGTGTGACCGACTGTGGTATTCTGCAGTAGTCTTTGTCTGGTGTAAAAGAAGCTACTTTGATGGGTGGTGACTGGGATATTTGTCTGTAAATATAAGGTTACATATTTTGTACACAATAAGGAATTACAGTAGTCTAGGAATGTAACAATTTTGGGGGTCTTCTCTAAGATCTGTGACCTCCAGCCATGTGTATTTGGCTATGTGTACAGTACCACACATGAGTTTCCTCCCATTGAGTGGGCTTTTAGTCCAATTAGGTAGCTGTAGATTACCCCCAACTAAAAGTGCCACTACTGCACCAATGTCCTGTGCGATGATGGTCATTGATGTAGTTATTTGGTCTTAAAGCTGGTGTTGGACCAGCAATTAGTATTCTCCCTTTGCAGATTTCATAGTGCTTTCCAAAGCAATGAGAACTAGCCTGCAGGGTAAGTGGCTTCCAGGTCAGCTTCCAGATCCATTGCTCTAAATCCTGTGTCCAAAGTCTGTTCTGTCTTCAGCAATAGGGTCCAGAACCTTCAAGTTCTGGAAGGCAACCAGGGTATCTGACAATAGCCTATATAATTTGGTGTAATTTGGGGAGTCTCTTGGACCCAGATCAGATTTCTTAATGGGAATACTAGTGGAGCTGCCTTAGCTTCTCACTTCACCACTAAGTTTGGCTAACCCCATTCAACTGGTTGTAGGTGGCCCTAGACTGTGCTGCTGAGAAATACCAGTTCTGAGCTAGGTAAGTCTTGATAAAGTCTTGACCTTCAGTTCAGTGGGTAAGACTAGAAAGTTCACTTTGAAAAATTGGGTATATATACTACTTTTTATTCATTCTTATTATAAAGGATAAATTAGGGTTTTTCTTACATTTATGTATCTTTGCTCAAGAAGTTAAATATTTTTAGCAATACGTTTCTTTACTAAATCCACAACAAAAAGTTATAATTTTGGTGGCTCACAGTGACTTGCTGAGACCAGTGAGAGCTTCCTTCTTTTAAGGCCTAGAAGAGTTACAAGCAGATTTCTGAGATTGTTCTTCATCCTGCATAGACGTCTCTGCATTTTTTGTAGTTGGTACTAGCCAAAAAGTTCAAAACAGTTAAAGGACTGAAGAGATGGGTCAGAGCTTAAGAGTACTGGCTGCTCTTGCAGAGGACCTCGGTTTGATTCCTAACACCCACACAGTGGCTAACAACCATCCATAACTCCAGTTCCAGGGGATTCAACTGATCTCTTCTGACCTCCATGGGCATTGCATGACCCAGGTGCACTTAAATACATGTATGCAGGCAGTACACTCATATACATAAAATAATAAATAAAATACTAGAAAAAAAATCAAGAACACTTCAAACCTGTGACTTCTCCTGTTCCACAGGCAGGACTACATGCCTCTTACTGCAAATCTGACCAAGAATCCATGGTTTGGGAGTTCACAGCAATGAGCCCATTACTGTTATCTTGCTAAATGGATGTAGTATCAAATATTAAATGTGTATCTCTTTTCCTCTAGATTGGTGCAGCTTTCACACCTCAGCAGAGTTTCTTTGTATAGTAGATGTGCAGTTAATGCAGCAACTCACAACTGGTCCAGATGCAAAGAATAAGTGCCAGTGGGAGTGCTGAGCCACCAGTAGGATATCTGTATCCATCCCCCAAGCCGCAGGCTCATCAAAGGTGTAGAAAGACAGTACGAGCCAGAGCAGAGCAGAGCAGTATCTCCTGGACATGATAGGACTGCTGTAGTCATGAACTCACAGCAGCCATGGGTGTCTGTACAAGACTTGAACAGGATCAAGCCAACAACATCTAGCGTGATGTGGGAAAGGATTCATGAGCTCCCATGACTAAGGAACTAAGGACAGTTGATGGCTTCCAGGAAATGGAGAGTCAGTTTTCTTTGAGAATATGGTTCCTTGTAGACTGACCACACTGCACTCGATGACTCCATACCCAGGGGTATGTGGATAGCACAAATTGGAGTACATGGTTTTTTTGTTTTGTTTCAAAGAGAGAGATAACACTGTTGGGAGTAGGAAGGTAGAGTTAAACCTGGGAGGTGTTGGAAATGAATATGATCAAATTACATTGTATGAAAGGCTCAAAAACTTGGTAAATTATTTTTTAAGGAAAAAATATTTAAAAACATCCTGACTTCCCTTGTATTGAAAAAGTACTATTGTACAGGCTGTCTCTATACAAATGAACATCCAGTTGGAGCTAATCTTCCTGGAGGTGTGGATTTTCTTATACTTTTGGATTTGTGTTCAACAAGTCATAGTGTTGTTATCTTTAAGCTTAAAAGACATCATTCTTTCTTCAGTTCAAAGCATATTGTACTTGTAAAGGTACTATAGGCATGTGCATTCTTTAACTTTTAGAAGCTAAACTTACTTTGTTACTAGTAATGTACACATCATGCTCTAGGGGCAGAAAAGAGCCCTTGTGTTTGGTGGAGACAGCTTAGTGCTTTCAGGCAGGTATTGGTACTCAGATGTGCGACATCAATATGGGGAACCATTTTAGATGGAGACAGGACTCTATTACTGTGGTGATTGTGTGGGACAGTGAGGAAAAAAGTCTCAGAAGTGGAGACCTAGAGCTGGTGAGTGGGACTAAGTGTAGAGAAAGAAAGACAGTAGTAGAAATGCTGAAACCCAAAGAAGGCCAAGAAAAGAGTGAATTGCCTTGAGGTACCTGCGGGGTTCTACAGAGCAGATTCAGAAGCTTTGAAGAGAGTGTGTTCTGGACAGGCAGTTGCTGTAGGTGTTACCTGCATTCAGTGTTAGCTGCAGTTGAGAGACTAACCAAGGCCTGAAAGGGAATGATACAAACACTGAGCTGTACTGTACACCAGTCCTGGGGGGATAATTGCAGGTAGGGGTCTGTAAAGGAAATAAAGCATCTAAAGGGAGGAAGGAAGCGGGGCTGTAGAGGCTGGGGCTAAGGCAACAGTCCTACAAGGAGGAAGTGACTCGTGTCAGGTACTACAGAGGAGGATGAAGACTGAGACATGGGCATAGGTGTGTCTGTGCCACCCAAGAGCAGTTTCAGTGGTGTGCTGAGAGAAGGTTGGTTGAGAGAGTGCCTTAAAGGGAAGAGTGAGAAGTAAAGATGCCAATCTCCAGTCTGGCAGTGAAGTGGGGGTGTGATGGTCACCCCAAATGACTGAGGAGAGCTGAGTCTTTCAGGAACCGTCTTTAACTCTCTCACTACTGTGGAGCAGTGGTCCCCAACGGGGTCATGCTATGTGTTCTGTTGCAAAGCTCTCCCAGGTTACATTCTCCCATCTCTGAGTAGACAATTCCAGCATCTGAAGGTGAGGCAACCCACATCCCTGACTGGTTGGGAGGCTCCATCCCATGCTTGGGCCAGAGCTGAAAGCCATCTGTATTGTTTATCCTTAAACACTCCCTCTCCTGCCTGCCAGAGTTGGTGTGAGCAGAGAACTCAGCCACAGAAAGTAGGAAGGGTGAACTGAAAGCAGGTTTGTAATGAAAATGCAGTAACTTTCCTACTTGGTACTTGCTTCCATCCACGGGCTCTTTGTAAATCAGGGACTGGAACAAACAGAACTGACAGCTCTGTTTAAAAAAGCTTTGGGGGAATTTGTAAGGAAATAAAAAGAAACCTAATGCTATGTGAAACATGTAACCTTGGTTCAAAACTGGGGCGCAAAAGCCTTTGTTGCCATCTGAACATGCTTTACCTAAAAATGAAGCTGGACAGGAGAGAAGAAAGTGGTCTTTTAAAGAGTATTAAGATCTTTCTTTTTTTTGGTTAACGGATATTAACATTCAGGGAAGAAACTTAGGTAACACTCTCCCGTTCTCTCCCGCAATCCCTCTTTGGTCTTTCCCTCTTCTCTCCTCCCTGTCCTTTCAGACTGGACTACAATGTGGATACTCTGTGTGATTTGGATCCCTGTAGGCTAAACAGAGATCTAAATGAGAATTTTAATATTGTTAAAACTAATGTTTCAAGGATCTGTACACAACTGATCTCACTCAGCTGAGAGATGTAGGTGGAGTTCCACATGTATTGAAAGTGATTGAATTTCACAACAGAACATTCCATGTTTGGTAAAGAAGAGAGCCTGAGGTAGCAGGATGCTGATGCCAGCATCGGGAGAACGACTACCCAGCTCATTCCATGTTTGGGTTTTTTCAGCCACTTGCCCTCTAAGGAGCCTGAATGCCCTTCCTCTGCTTTGTCCAGCATGTCCTAGTGGACCTGACAGCTTTCCTGCAGTATTAACTGTGGCAGTGGGCCTGTCAGCTCCAGTTTCCATAAGGAGAGAGTTGAGGGCGCGGCCCTAGGAGATCTGGAAGAGGTGAGGGTTGACGTAGTACTAACCCATCTGATTCGGCAGAGTATTTCCACTATCTTCACAAAGTGGCCTTTGAACTACAAAGAAATATTTAGGAGAATTACTGATAAGAGGCCATGCTTTAAAAGTTATTTCATGTTATTGTTTTTGCAAGGCTAAACAATGAAAATATAACAAAGGCTTAATGGATATACAGTTTGACTAGTTGCTCCTAAAATAACTTTTAACCACCTGCTCACAAGACCCATTTAAACAGTACTCAGGTTATATCTCTAAAAGTAATTTTTAAAACATTTTATTTATTATTTTTATTTTATGTGTATGATTGCATTGCCCGCATGGTGAGTACACCCATGTCAAGCAGTGCCTGCAGAGATCAGAACATGGTTAAATCCCCTGGAAGTGGAATTATGAACAGTTGTTAGCTGCCATGTGGGTGCTAGGAACTGAACCCGGGTCCTCTGCAAGGGCATCTGGTGTTCTTAACTGCTGAGCCATCTCTCCAGCCCCTCTAAAAGTAGTTTTAAAGTGATTACACATAAAAGTCTCTTTAAATTTGGTAGCTAATTATTTACCACCCTTTTTCTTGTCATGTTGAAAGAGGTTACTCATGATTCAGAACTCTTAAGGAAAAATAAAATCTCGGATAAGGCCTAACAACTTTAGGACGTTCTCATGAGGAAATAATCTCTTGGATGTTGCATGCTGCCACTTGTAAATTACTATGTATGAAGTAATGGTATTATTCACTTTACCCTAGCAAAGCATCCAGGTTTCTCTGGTTTGTTAAAAGGTTGAGCTAATAACATAATTATTTGTCAGTGGTATAGTTTGCCCCTACTCTGCATCTACCTGTACACACATGTGCACAATTGCGTACACACACACACACCACCTTTTAGTCTCTCAGTTCTTTGAATGTGCAACACACAGAACATCTGCATATAAGATAACTGTCTCCCTTGCTTAGGGCTATTGCACTTGATTTTCCTGGAGCTAAGTAAAGCCTGAAGTCTAGACACCTCTTTAAGTGGTCCAGAGTTGGAAGATCACTATGGAGCAAAATATGCTATATCTGTGGATTATAGCCTCAGCCCACATCATTCATACTGAAACTACTTGTGCAGATCCAGAAATGCCTTTTATTAGCCAAATTCTAAAGCAAATACAAATGATGTTTAGCTTATTTATTCATACAATAAATATTTAGTTAATAAAGTCCATGAGCCAAGTCTTGCATCAGGAATTCAGTTATACTGTATGTTATTTTTCTCATTCTTTGGTTTATTCTATATATAGACTAACCAAAGTGAGAATAAAATACAAAAACTGAATTAAAATGTTTCTCTGTAGGTAAAATACCTGCAGATGCTTCTGACTGACTCACCTACATTTTGGTTCTCAAATGACAGCCAGAAGTAGCATTTATAGCAAATGGCAGAGGCTTTTTCTTTAGTTCTTTTTATTGTATTTTTATAGATATGTGTGGAACTGACTCTCATTAACAAATTAAATTCAGAATCTTTTCCCTAGTAATTTTTTAAAAATTTTAGACAGTCTGGCATTGAAATCCAAGCTGGTTTGGAATGCATAATTCCCTGTTCAACTCCCCTGGTGCCAGGCCCTCAGCACTTTTGTAGGTCAGCATCACAGTGATGGTATTTCTTCTCTTGGTATGGGTAATCATGTTTGTGTTTGCATGTTTACTTATGAGATTCTTAAGCCCATAATAGATACATTCTGTGTTTTCTTGAAAAGCAGACATCATTCAGAGAAGTCAAAGAGCGAAAACAGATGAGATAACAATCTAACTTAATAGGTGTTTACAAAGCAAAAACATAAGGTGAACTTGGAAAATTTTCTTTGTGGGGCTAGGATATAAAAAAAAATACATCTTGCCAGGTGTGGTGGCACAAGCCTTTAATCCCAACCAAAGTGTCTATTTTCTCGATCTGCCAATATCTTGTATGGAATCATATATAGATATTTGCTTTTGTGTGTGAACATGCGTACAGAACTCAGAGGTCAGTTTCAGTCACACTGGGAAGTGAAATGTTAATGAAAATATGGGGAAGTTTCTATTAAATTAAACTTTTCTACACAAAGCACTGAACTCCAGATAAGCAAATTTCAAGCATGCATTTACACTCTCTAGCTAACAAAGCATTGACAAATATACTATTCCAAGCTGTGACTTACACTGTCTGTACCTTGCCCTATATAAATTGTACTAGGTGCACTACTCCAGCAGAGTTTGAATTTTGTGGTTATAGTAAATAGAGAGGAAATATACTTTACCTTAGCCTCATCTCCTTAAATGGCATCAGGTTTCAAGGGTGAGCAAGGCAATTCAAGGCTGAGAAAATAGGACATTTTCACATTTTGCTGATTTTCCTTAAAATGGCCTATGAAGACAAAACCAAATCATGAGGCAGTGTTTATTAGCCATTGTATCTTTAGTAACCTTTTAAGCACCTCATCTCTGCACTAAAAATGGCTGGAAAAAGTGAAACTCAGGACTTCTAAGGAAGCTCATTTCACTGTCCTCTTTACTGTGAACTGTGAGTGTGTATTTTAAAGTTGTAAAAATATACAAGCTATAAGGGAGACATGACCTATACACAATAAGAGCCCTATATTTGGGCTTTCAAGAGAGAAACTAAAACATTCCTTTGAACCCTTAACTCATGTTTCCTCTGCAGTAAAGCTGTAGAAGGCTGTAAGACTCACCTTTCCATATGTCAATGGATTGTCATTACCATGCCAGTAGGTTTAGCACACTCTGTCCTTTTGCCTGCAGGCACTCCAAAATTCATTTAGGTGGTTTATGTAATAATGGAAAGATTCTTAGAAATAGGACAGAGTGGATATAAGGTAATTGCTTTTTTCTTTTTCTTTGGGAATAATTTTACAAAGATCCTAAATTAAAATTTAGTGGAATAATAGGACACACAGGAGTCGCCATTGTTCTGTATTTTATACCAAGTATGCCTAGAGCTCTGACCTATGGTTGAACATATCATAGGTTTAGTTTTCCAGCTTCCTGTTGATGTAAAGATTGCTCAGAGCTTGCACAAAATCAAGATTACTGTGATGTTGTTGATCTGTTTGTATTTTGTATTTTCAGGAAGACTTGGTAAAGACAATGACTTCTGTGGTTTGCTTTTCATGGTAAATGGTTTCAGAAATAAAATTATAAAACTGTGATACCAATTGGGGTCTAAACATTTGCAGAGGAGCATTGGCAGCCATTTGCCTTTTCTAGGCCCTGTCAGTACCAAGTCTTGTAACCTCCTTTGAGACAACTCTTAATTCCTCATTTTCAGATAAGAAAGGAAATAGCTAATAATATACCTCAAGAGCCACATAGTGTGACAGCAGCTCAGATCTGGCTCCTGTCTGCTGCTGACAAATTCTCCTTACTCTTTGGGGACCAGGAAACAGGAAGGTGTCATATTTCACAATTTTATAAAAATGTTTTCTATTTGACATATCTTTTAAAACATTTATTTGTGTGTGTGTGGGGGGGAAGGACACTATACCACACTTGTAGAGGTCAGAGGATACCCTGAGAGAGTCAGTTCTCTCTTTCCATTGTGGGATTCTGAAAATTAAACTCATGTTGTCAGGCTTGGAACCAAATGCCTGTGCCTGCTGAGCCATCTCTCTGACCCTCAACATATTTTTATTGAAAACAATTTTTATCCATGTATGTCTCCTTTTCTAAATTATCATTTGATTCCTAAAGAGGTAATAAAGTGAAATCAGTGTATTCACTCATCTGTGCAAGGTTGAAGGGATGTGCTAGGAAAGCCAGTCTTTTGCAGTGTACCTTGCCTGTGTATAAATTTCTCAACCTTATTTTGACTCTTTTCTCAATTGTAAAATGAAGTAAAGTTATCTGTGCCCTGCCATCCAAATATTAATGAGGTATTGGTGTCAAATATTGTCAACTCTTTAGAGAACGTAGAGTTATATAGATTTATTTTTATATTCTGTTGTGTGTGCATGTGTGTGTTATATGAATGTGTATGCATTTACGTGTGTGCACTTATGTGTGTGTGCATATGTGATGTTGTATGTCTCTTCCTCTCCACCCCATTTTTAAGACAGGTCCTCACATTGAACCTGGAACTCACTGATTGGCGGACTCCCGCCTAGGCTATAAGAACTCCTGATTCTATGTCAGCAGTTGACCCCCAATACAAATATCTCAGACATAATCTTATTTTCTCTGTCCTATTGACTTTGAAACCTGCTCTGTTTCCTTAAGTCCTCAGTTGGTAAGAACAGGAATCTTTGCTGAGTTTTACCAAGAGCTGGGAGAGAAAATCTTTAAAGCCAAAAAATCCTTCCTTTTGACAATTGAAATATTGAAGTGGAGGTGCTGGCCCCATTGGTTTTGGGGTGTACATTACATGAGACTGCAAGGTGGAGGAGGCGACAGAAGGGCAGGTTTTTTAGCAGGCAGAGCAAGCTTCCCCGGACATGGAGCTCCCGGCATTTATCACCACTTCCGAGTTGGGACAGGTAGGACCAGACAGGAACAAGAGCAGGGATCATAATAAAGCAAAATAGCAGAAAGGCGACATTAAATCTCCGAGTGTTACTTATCTTCATCCTACTGAATCTGGATCCTTTTCAGTGCCCTGAGTAAAGCCAAGAGTGAACTCAACATGAATACCTCCCTGACTCCTCTTTCTGCTTTTGTGAGTAGCCAGGTTGGCCTAGAACTTGCTGTCTTCCTATCCTTAGCCTTTTAATATGCCATCATACCTGGCTCCACACCTAATTTTTAGAGACCCACTTCCTTCATACAGCTACCCAGAATACTGAGTAGTTGTATGACTCCTACCCTTATCATAGAACATGTTAAATTCCCTGGTAGGGGAGTAGGTATGACTTACACAAGAATCTCTTGTTTTGAGGGGGTTTATCTGAAAACTTGGCATTCTTCAATCTTCTCTTCTGGTTTTAGGTCAGCTTTACAAATAGGTTAGATTCTTCTTCCCCATTGTAGAAATGGCCTTATTTAATAAATGAATACGTAAATATAGATTAGTAAACACAAATTTGAAAAAGAATATGAAATGACTTGTACCTTTGAAGGTCTAAGAGAGGATGACATGTCTGTCTCTCTCCCACTTAAACATTTAGTATTTAGGATGGTTTTTTTTGGGCATCATGTTTTAATTCACCCATTCCTGCAGTGAAATAATATGTTCCCTTCTAGAAAACCCTTGGGAGTCATTCTCTTCTCCAGTTAAATAAATGGTGTCCTTTGCTGTCAGCTAGATTGAGGGGGTTGCTGTCCTGTGACTCATGCGTTCTCATTCACATTGTATTGGTACTCATGCCTAATAAAGCATGCTGGGGATGCTGCCACTGAGCTGAATTTTCCTCAATGGGACTCGATTCCTGTCACCACACACACCACACACTCCTCTGTGTGCCATGCTTCGAGACACTTCCCAATAAAACACTTGTGCTTTCTTCCTTTATTGTGCCTGGAATGATACCGTCTCTAATGTCGTTGCATTTTGCTATTGATCTCATTTCAAACTGGGTGTTTAATGTTGCTGAGTTCTTTTTTTCCCCATCAAAGAAAGAACTTGGAGGACCTGCCATCCTCTGACTGTCCAAACTGTGTTAAAGGAGTCAGAGCCAGCCTCTGAGCAGCTTGTGATGCAGGAGTTGGTTCTGCTGGAAGGCCAGAGCCACTACCTCAGAAAGACAGAGGCTCAGCTGTCTGGGCAGATTGCTCCTTGTTCCCCCACACTAAATGTCATCTTTGAAGGTAGTGAGACCTGTTGTTCTGGCATTGCCCGGCCGTGCTGACTCTGGAAGAGGTAAAGAGCTGGCAGCTTTTCTACAATTGGCTAGGAATCTGAATCCCAGCAGTCTGTGCAGGGAAAGAAGCCAATTTGGGGTTTGAAATGCAGGCTAGGGATGCCAGCACTTGGCTGCTTGTTAGGTAGTTGCACTGTAAGACTGCAGTATAGTGACTCAGTGGCTCATGAGAGTAGTTTAGACAGACACATGAAGGTGTGCAATTTGCTTGGGAAGTTGTCCTAACTTGTCATTGACATTCATAAACTTTGTCCTTCACTTTTAACTTAAAATGAAGAGGAAGAATGTGTTGTTAATATATGTGAACACTGTAGAAAACACTGTTTAGCCCATCAGAGAAGGGACTGTTAGCAGGTTTTCGGCAGTGGCATCGTTATGACCGTAAGGAGATAGGACATTCTCCTTGCTAAAGACTGAGGGAGTAAACTAGAAAATCAGTTGATTTGTCTAAGGTTCTACATATCTGGTTCCCAAATCCTGGGTATCAAACAACTGTATTTCTATATACCTACAGTGACACAGAAGCAGGTAAGTCTAAGCTCAGGGCTTCTGCTAATACAGAGTACCTTTGTGTGGATGAAGATGAGGCATCACAGGCTTTTGAGAAGGCAAATTACACAGAGATACTTCATTTCTAGCTGAGCAAGTCATATAACCTCCTAAGCAGAATGCGGGTGAGAGTCCAGGCCCCGGGAACCCTCCACTATGTGTACTTTCGCACAAGGCACGGAACATATAACCACACGTTGCAGACTGGGCCCATGCAAGCTTTTGTCTTGACTGTGACCTAGTTTATACATGCTGACAACTAACTAGTTGAGCAACCTTTTCCTACACTTTCCTAAAACTCTCCATCTTTCCCAAGATTTTTTTTTTTAAAGTTCACCATTAAAAACCTAATTGTAAGTGCTCTGCCTTAACAGTGTGCTTAAGGAACCCCATTTTTTCCTAACTGTTTTACTTTTCCTGCAAATTCTACTACCCACCCTTCCTTTTTGATATCTGTTGTAGCAAATCGTAAAGTCACACTCTACCCACAGGACGTGGTCTGTAAAGGAGTCATTTCCTCCTGTCTCCTCCAGACCATTCCCATCTTGTTTTTCATGGCGCTGGCAACAGGAAGGCACATTGAATAGCGGTGCTGAAAAAGCACTTTGTTGTTTATTTCATTACTGTGGGTTTGTCTCCGCCTAATAATTAGTGTTTCCGGCTTTCTGCATTTATTTGCCAAAATATTTGCAGGGCTTTCGTGAACAAATAAGGGAGTTTCTAGACATAACTGACCACTGCCTTGCAAGCTGAGCAAACTCCTGGCTGCCTGAGACTTTGAGTGAATTTGCTCAGGGGAAGATTATCCTAGTAAGGGAAAACCCTAAATTCCTATCCTGGTGCTGTCTGTGTCTTGACCACCTCAGTTTCAGGAAGGTTGAAGTAGTGTAAGCAGTGCGTCCTTTCAAGGCAGCGTAGGGTATTGTTGAAGGCTTGAGAGGCCTCAGCTTACATTGGCAGAAGTCAAGTCTAGTCCTGTCTGAGTTCCATCCTGGCAGTGTTCTTTGGCATCGGCTTTCTGAGGAGGCAGGAAGGTATGACAGGAGATAATGTTGTGTTCCTAGTCCAATTGGTAGAATTGTGATTGAGGGATGCTTGAAAGAAAATGTACATAACCTAGAATGTCATGAGGGAAGCTTAACCAAGTCTCATTCACTGTACTTTGGTAAAAGGCACATGAGCTTTTTTAGTCTCTGCTGAATTTTTTCCAAAGGAGACAAGGTGATAAATGGTTTAAGTCCTCTCCTGCCCCCTCCATGGCCTACAGTACTTTTCTAACTAGTTCATTGCCTGATGCTGTCAGAAGTTTTCTCTGCCTACTCAGGTTTGCCTAGGCCTCTTTGAACCTTTATATGCCCGTAGCATCTCACTTTTTCAGTGTGTATGGTCAGTCCTGTGCGTGCACGCTCCCTCAACCTTTCTCAGCTAGCTTGTTTCTCCACGCAAGCAAAACCAGCCCAAATCAGGTACGAAGGAGTGATGAACTCGCAGCAGACTAGAGAAAGCCTGTCTCTAGACAGAGGGCAGCTGTCACCAGCCCTGCCCTCTATGGAATTGCAGGCTGGGTTTGTCATGTGTCTCCTTATTTTTCAGAAGGCTGAAGCCAGAAATTTTATAGAAAATTTCCCCCATTCAATGTTGGAGGTTATTTCACTATTTTTAAAAAATGTTTTAGGAATAAAGTATAGCCAAAAGCATTTTTCCAGCAGACATCTGGTTCTGTCCTTCTTCAGGAGATGGAGCTGTTCTAAAGTGTGATCATTTCCTGAAGGACGCACATCCACGCAGTCTCCACCGAAGCATCCTCTGCCTCCAGAACTGCTTCACTGTCTCACTTCACTATGGCTCCCTTTATCTGCTCTGACAGAGCTCTTCCTCTAAGCACACAGCTCACTTTAGCTGATAGTGGCATTTTAGAACCCTCTTACCTATGGCAATCTATAACTTTCTACTCTTCAGGATCCCTATGCGCAACTCTTCAAGGTGCTCCTCACTCATCCTCCATTTCAAGTTATTTAAACCCTATAAAATTTGCATTGTAAGTACACCGGCTTCTTTATTTATTTCTGAATAGGGAGGGGGTCCTTCTGAGCCCAAAGAGAAAGTCATGAGGCTATATCAGAGGGATGGAGATAAGCCATACAGTTACACAGTAGGCTTGAAATTAAGTACTTTGTAGTCACTTTGAGGGTTCATATGAGGGTATAACCTTACTCCAAGGAAACTACTTTTTAGAATGGCACAGAGGAACTCAGTAGGATTTTTCACCATTCTGTGTGAATTTACCACTGTAGCTTGCATTTTTTTCTTGATGCCAGATAAACTGTAACTCTTCTATCCTAACTTTGTAATGAAATAATACACTAAAGGAATTCACCTCTGAGTTTTATTTTAAAAAGGAAATCCTAACTCCAACTTAGGTTCCACAATTGCTTCTAATCCTTGCCAATGGCTCCTTAACAACGATCAGGCAGGCATTTCCAGTGGAAGGGGAAATTAACATCTTAGATCTTCTAACAAGTGGTAGAACCAAGAAGTCCTGTAAAAACAGACTATTTGAAGTTCTTTAGTTCTTTGACTTGTATTTTCAACCAGTTTCAGTCTTGAAACATTAAAAAATAATTTGATATTAGAGTAGCACTTTACAGTTCAAAAATGCTTGCTTGTCTAGTAATTTGCTTAATCCCCATAGTTTTTATTTATAATGTTTCAAAACACTAAAAAAATTTTTAAATTCTGATTTTCTACACGGAAAATAAACATTCAGAGCTCTTAAATAACTTGCCCAAGGGCACACAGATAATGTGGACTATTGACAGTCTAATTTATACTTTCCATTTTTAATTTCTTCCTGCAGTTTGTGGTTTTAAGAATATTAGGAATCTGAGCCAGGCAGCCATGGTGGTGCATGCCTTTAATCCCAGCATTTGAAAGGCAGAGGCAGAAAGATCTCTGTGAGTTCAAGGCCAGCCTGGTCTACATAGCCAGTTCCAAGCGAACTGGGACTACAGGCTACAGACCCTATCTCAAAAATAGACCAAAACAAACAAAGAAGAATATTAGAAATCTGTCTTTCAAAAAGCAGCTGGATTATTTCAGTTAAAGTTTATTTTGATGTTTAGTTTATTCTTACGTTTTTTGTTGTTGTTAAAACACACATGTAACTAGGAGAGTGGTAGAACGATCCATTCAGTTAAATGGGATTTTGTGTTTTTTTGTTCTATTTAAACCTGTACCTTACATTTTAATAGTCCTTTGTGGTTGGCACGGTCCAGGAGAAGGAAAGGGTTCCTTCACTTTGCCTGGGCTTTGTCCTCCTGCCCAGCTGCGGGGTCACTTTTTTAGAAGTGCAGCCCTTTCATGCTTTCATTGTGTTCTGCCGGGTAAGGCTTAAGGGAGCCATTAGTACACAGAATCTTCTGAGGGGCAGACCATTACATTAACCTGCAGATGTATTTTTGAGGCAGATTTCAAGAGTGTCTTGGCATCAATTGTATTCTGGCTGAATGGTGGAGTGTGTCTTTATAGGAATTTTTAAAGTTATGGGTGATCCTGGTATGATAAAGAAGCCCCTCAAAGCCACAGACTCATCTAGACCTCCAGTTAAGGTTCTAAGGTGAAGCTGTGAATGAAAGCTAAGGAGTTAAGGTGGCTTAAGTCTGGTGACTGAGCTATAACAAACCCCTGTGATGAAAACATACCCAGGAATGACTCTTCAAATTGTACCAAAAAGAAATTATACCAATAAATTTTGAGATCCTTAAACTTCTTTTAACGTGAACTTGGAAAACCAATTTCAGCATAAAATAGCTTTTGATTTCACAGGGCAGATGCCCCAGACACCTACAGGTATAGCTCTGCTCATCCGCCTTCTGCGGAGTCTTCTCTAGCAGGACTGAGAACGTATGTCCTCCATCAACAGAAACATCTCTCAGTTACTTGGGGATCATTTCAGTAGAGCTCCGTGAGAGGAATGAATACCCGTTAAATAGCCTTGACATCCCAGCAAAATTAGACTGGTTTGTTAGAGCCTGTGTCTCTTACCCCCAGCCTTTCAGCCTAACACTGCCAGTGACTCAGGTCCAGCCTCCTTAGCTTCCTCTCTGTCCCTACAACAGTTTAGCCTCCCTCCCACTAAGTGCTGTCTGTTGGCCTTGGAACACTGTTCCCCAGGTACCTGTCTATGCTTTGCATTTGCTCCCCACTTCGAGAGGCAAGAAAATAGTCCAGAATGAGAAGCAGGGAAAATGAGCTCATGTCTTGTTTCAGTGCCCCACTGATGTTTAAGAATAAGCTTGTATTCATCTTAAGTAATGCGATCTAGTCTTCTTATAATCCCGTTTTTAGCTTTCAAGTTATATTATTAAAATGACAGTGATACATAAAAGAAAGATATAATTGTATCATACATACTTTAAGTGTTTTTCTTTTACATATTTCTTTCTAAAGATATCTGTAGGAAAAGTTTTGTACTCAAACATTTTGGTGTCTGGGAATGGAGGGAGTTGGGGCTGAGTTTTGCTGAAGGTCACTATGGAGCCCTTCGTAAAGAATGGGCTTTCACCTGGAATTCTAGGACCTGTAGAAGGTACAGGTCATAGCATCACAAGCATGCATGTTTATCAGGGCATCCAGAACTCTAAAAGCCAGCTCACCTTGAGCCATGTGGCTAGAGGTCTTCGTTGCCATAGAAGGGCTGTTCTGGCAAGACTGAGAGAATAGTGAGGCTCAGGCATTAGAAAGCATGCTGCTAAGTGTGATGACTTGTATTTCCCTTTCAAAAAATATTTATTTTATTATTTTAATAAAATATATGTGTGTTCGTTTCTGTTTGAGTATATGCATATGAGTATATGAAGGCCAGAGGTGTCAAATCTCCAGGAACTGGAGTTACAGGCATTATGAGTTGCCTGATGTGGGTGCTGGGAACTGAACTCTGATCCTCTGGGCAAGCAGTATGTGCTCTTAATCACTGAGCCATCTCTCTGGCCTGGAATTGTATTTCTTGTCTTTTATTTATCCAGGTAGTCCTCAACAAATCATCTCCAAAAAACGTCCATGAGAAACAAAAGTACAAGTGTTTTTCTGTAAAAGGAGGTTGATTTCCATCATGAATATTAATCAGAGTGCTTTCTGCATCCCATTCAGTAGAACACCTGATCTCATTGCACGAGAACATTTCCTTAGCCCAAGAATGTTGTGCTCCTCTACTCACACTCTACTGTGGGGATTGGTCTAGCCACAAAAAGGAGGCTAGCTATGGTTTCCGTTGAGCTTTCCTCCTTGTTAGAGCCTGTAGTGTTAGAACCTGGAAGTGCCAGACCTTTCCCTAAGCAAGGGTGAAAGAAGATACATAGTACCTCTCTAAAAACAACTGGGTTGGAGCTGAGGAAAGCTAGCTAGGTTAGGGGTCCAGGGAAAGGCAGCAGAAACTCAGCTGATTATAATTTCTTGTGATGGAGCACTCCCCTTACGGGAATGTGATTTATTGAAAATTAAAGCTCCAAGCCCCATAGACATTAAGTGATTGCTTAGCTGTACACCTGCAGATAAGTTGAAAAGGCTATTTTCATTGTTTATAAGTTGGCATATATTATGCAAAGCTTCCTGATAAACAGGACTGAAGCCATGGTTTTTGCAGTAGAGGTAACTCCCAATCTGAAGAGTGATTAGCTTTGCCTCCCCAAGAAAGCACCAAGCATTCCTGCCAGGATTGTACTAATAACTCAGTTTCTCCTTCTTTAAAAACAAAACTTCAGTGCTCTGGATTGTGCAGATCAGAGTGTTTTATTTAACAAAGGTTGTGTATCAGAAGACTAACTAATGCCAAACTGTGTCTTTTTAAAAATGGCACAATTCACATCTTATTCATTTCTGTGCTTAATTACTCAAAATATTAAAAATTTATCAAGGGTACAACCCTCGTAAATCTATACCAAATAAGTAATGATTATTGTAGATTCTGAATTCTAGGATGCAACTAAGTTGGAAGAAAAAAAAAAGGCACATTTGAATAAAATTTTAAAAGCCTACTCTGAGAAATATACCTGAAAGGAACACTTATACCAAATTGCAGTGATTTTGACCAATTTTTTTTGTGTAAAAATTGCCGAATGACGACTGTTCCGTTGCCAGTCTCTTCCGTGTGGTCATGCTGTTTTAACTATATGCCGAGAGCTCTGGGCTTTTTCCTTCACATTTGGCTTTGCAGGAAATGTCAATGCAAAATCTGACTCCACTGTGAGATGCTGAATAATTTTTTATTTAAATGTTTCTAATGTCTATTTTTAATGCCAGTCTCCTACCGCAAAGCAGTCAAGAAAGGTTCCTTAACATGTGTGCTGCATGTGGAGACCCCCGGCCCCTGCCACCACCGTTCTTTTTCTTTTATAGGTCAGCATAAACTCCCATAGGAGACAGAAAATATTACTTAAATTCTTTCTATGTGTGTGTCTTTGCTTCAATCCAGTTTGATTGAACTGAGATTCTTAAAGCCTGAATGCAGGAGGTGTGTTGCTGGGTTCATGCGCAGCAGTGTGGGCCCCACCACCGCAGGCAGCAGGAGGTTTGTTCCTTCACCCTCCCAGAACACAGTCCATGGTACCGCAGTGCTCACGAGTGGCTCATGGTACCGCAGTGCTCACGAGTGGCTCATGGTACCGCAGTGCTCACGAGTGGCTGGCCCGCCTGCTTCCCCACATTGCCTCCTTGTTGTTTCTAATGCTGTCTGTAAAGGGAAAGGAAGAATGGGAATGTGACCTAGGTTTGAGAGACAAAGAAAGCTTCTGCCAATCCAGGGTGTGTCCAGATCACCTGTGCCATCAACACAAGTACATCTTCATGACCCAGGCCGTATAAAATCAATAATCAGTATTGGAAAGCTGATTATTTTCCTCCGGTGTTCAGTTTGTTTGGAGGGTTGTTGTTGTTGTTGTTGTTTTCTCTCCCTTTCCTCTTTCCCTCTCTTTGTTTCCTTTCTTTTTTCCTTCCTTCCTTTCTTCCTTTCTTTTGAAAGGAGGGTAGACACTGAAACATCTCATTCTGTAGAACAGGTAGCCCAGGCTGCCCTCAGATTCATAACAGTGCTCCTGCCTCAGCTTCCTGAGTGCTGAGGCTATAGCTGTTAGTCACCACCCCTGGCTTTACTTTTTTTTTGTTCTAAAATCTTCCATTTATATCTGTATATAAATGAAATCTGTCTTTCAAACTGTATCTAACATAAATGAGTTATAAGGTAATCAAATGCACTAATCCACACCAAGAACCTCCAAGGATGAGAACACATGACCTGCACCTACCTCATACTGACCTGTTTTATTTTTTAAAGTCATGCTGTATTTAGAAATATTAATATGAATTTTTTCGCATCAGTATAGTGTGTCTTTTAAAATATCATTGTTCAGCCAACCAATTACTGAGTGTACTATGCATTTAAAGTGGGTTAGGAAAGAATGTAGCATATTTTTTTAAATGAAATGTGGATGGCTTGAGCATTTGCAGAGAAAAAAATGTCCAAGTTCCCAGACAGGAAAAATGAATTAAAGATGAATTGCTGAGTCATTTGGAAAGGTTACACTCTCCAGTTGCCGGTGAAGAAAATGAAAGGCGAAAGTTGAACTTGGCCTTCTCAGAAATCTCAGTAGTGTTACAAAGTTCTCTCTCGTCATAAATTGGGCAGAGGCATGCTATGGTGTTAGGGAAGGAATTTTGAAGCTAATGTTTAGATGGTTCCTGTACCTTTTCCTGCTGTCTTATCATAAAGAACAACATTCAAATTTTTAACCCATTCTAGAGCAAGTTTTTGTTTTGTTTTGTATTGCTTGTTTTACTGTGTATGTTTCAAATTAGCACCGAACCGTATAGTTTGGGCTGGTCCAGAGCTTGCTCTGCAGCCAAGGCAGGCATCAAAATGCAGTATTGTTGTACCTGTCTCCCAAGTATTGGATTATAAGCATTCATCACCAGGCCCAGTAATAGCTATTATTAAATAGTAAAGTTGTGCTATACCAAAGTCTTACAAGATGCTGCCTCTGAGTTAGTAGCCAGCCCGGCCCTCAGAACTACACTGCGCCAATCCCTGGTTCTCCCCACTTTATGACATTTCTTCAAGCTGCAGCAGAAGTAATGACATTTCAGGGCACTCACCAAAGGATCCGCTGTGATCTTGGGAGTCCTCAGAGAATTTCAGAACCACAGGGCAGCATGTGTTGGGAAGTGAAATGTGACCCTTTGAGGGAAACCTGTACATGTTTAGCATCTGTAATCTAAAATGTTTGAAAATCTGTAACTTTCTGAGCACTGACATGGTGCCACAAGGGCAACGTTTCGGCCACAACCCTTTAAAAACTATTTGTGTATTTATTTATCTGTATATGAGTGTCATACCTCACGTATATAAGTACACTTGTGCCCGTGAGAACAGAAGAGGGCATCGGATCCCCTGGAACTGGAGTTCTGGATGGTTGTTAGCTGCCATGTGGGTGCTGGGATGCAAACTTGGGCTTTCTGTAAGAGCAGGTAGTGCTGTTAGCTGCTGAGCCATCTCTCCAGACTCCGGAACACTTTTTCACTGCAGTATTTATTGTTGTACTAATTTTTAGTTAGCATAGAAGATGATGGGTTCCGTTATGAAATTTCCTACATAGATACATCCTTTCATGCCTTTGCCTCTTCCACTACCCTTTGTGCCCCCGTGGTCCTTCATCCCCACAAGTTCCCTTTTGTTTTCATGGCATACATAATATTTAAATCTAGATTCTGCATGTGAGAGGAAAGCATGCAAAACTTTGTATTTCTTTCTTTGCACTCCATCCCCATCTACTCTCTCCGTGATAGCCCCTTCTAGCTTCATATTCAAAAGATAGGTGGATTGAAATGTAGATACTGCAAATTTGAGAAAACATGATGTAAGTCTTTCTCAGTCTGCCTTCTTACAGCATGATTTCTCTTTTCATCTATTATTCTAATGCCCTAAAATTAAAATTTGATATAAATTTGCCTCCAGGCTCTGTATGACATCCATGGGTGGCATTAATGAATTTTGTGCTTAGACTTGGTGTTCTTCCTTAAGATAATTCAGTGTGTATGTATTTTAAAGCTCCCCCCAATTCAATATTTTTGCCCCAAGCAATTTAGATAAGGAATGTTCAACCTGTATTTAAAATCTAGTGAAATAAGGAATCTCAAGCCAAAGGACTTTGGGTACCTGATAACTCATACCTTGTACATCAAGTAAACAGTTGAAATGATTTATAAAGAACAGAAATTACCACATCACTGCTATAGTTAGGGTCTTCAGTAACTCCCAGAAACTTGTGTATTAAAGGATTGGTCTGCAGGTGACACCAGAAGGTGGCACAACTTCTAAGAAGTGGGGCAAAGGGGACCATGGGATCCCTGGCTCTTCCTCTTCCTGCATTTGTTTTCCCATGGTGAGCTGAGTGTCTTTGCCCTGCCAGGATGTCCTACCTTGTCACAGGCCCAAAGTAATGAGGTCAGTCTATCCAGTGTCTGGAGTCCATGATAGACTAAAGAAGAGTGTTCTTTTCCTTTAGAGATTTTGCTACCGTGAAAGGAATCTCACTAACAGCAATTCTCTTTTGCTAATGAAGGTCCACATGAAATAAAACAATGACTTACTATAAAAATGATCAGTCAAGCCTGATTTCTAGTTTGGATTAACATATGTCTCAAGAATAACTTTGATTAGTCGCTGGTTGCTGTAGCTAGTAACATGTTAATCAGTTGTCCTAGGAGAAAAGGGTGGCTAGATATGAAAAGTCCAGAGCACCAGGTGGTATCAAAGAGCAGTTATAGGCCAAGGTGGGTCCTGGGGAGGAGGCTGTGCTGTGATTTCAGTACAGCTCTCTTACTTTATTTAAAAACTTGTAGATGAGCATACACAGTAACGGGTCCCATTGTGATTTTCATATGTCTGTGCCATTATGCTTCGTTCTCATGTGCTCACCTCTCCCGCTCCCCCCCACCCCCCGCCAGCCTGTCCCGCTGACCTTTGCCCCTTCTGGCTGGTTCCCTGTCATCCCCAACTAGTCTCTGCTTCCACTATCGTGTCACATGTCCACCATTACCTTTCTGTTGCCCTTGCATTAAGATCTTCTCCCCTCTCATGATTTCTTTTCTACTTTCATGGCCTCTATATACAAATTACTGTGTATTTATACATATTCAATTACAATTGAATGCAATATGTATATATAATTTTACAGCTAGGTTCTGCATATAAGAGAAAGTGGGGTATTTGTCTTTCTGCATCTATCTGGCTTATTTTGCTTAACATACTGATTTTCAGTTCCATCCATTTTTCATTTCCTTCATGGCTGTATAAATTCATTGTGTATACATGTACCACATTTCCTTTATTCATTCATCTGTTAATGGACATCTCGTATGATTCAATTTCCCAACTGCTGTTAATAGTGCAACAATGAACATGAGTGTGCAAATGTCTCTATAGTGTGCTGAGTTACAGTCCTACAGGTATATACCTGAGTAGTCATATACTAGTTCTGTTTCCAGTTTTTAGAAGAACCTTCGTGCTGATTTCTGTAGAGGCCACATGAATTTATCGTGCCATTAGCAGTGTCAGGACACGTCGCTCGATGAGCAGTCAGCTCTCAGAACTTAAGGCTTTCTTTTATAGAATTTTTTTTCTTATCAGAGTCACAGTTGCTATCTAGAAGTAATTTTTTCATTCAGAATTTCCATCTAAAATCTTAGCTTTATGCCATTAAAAATAATTGGGGTTCTTTTTTTTTTATATAATGTTTGTTGTTTGTTTATTGTTCTATGTTTTGTTTTCAAACAGGGTCTCCCTGTAGCTCCAACTGGTCTGAAACTCGGTATAGACCAAGCTGGCCTTGATCTCATAGAGATCTGCTTGCCTCTGCCTCCCAAGTACTGGTATTACAGGCACGTGTGCCACCACACCTGGCTATTTACTTCTGAACTATAGAAATAATTCACCTCTTTGTAGCTGTGCCAAAAAATACTGGTAAATATCAGTTTTAAAAACTGAGTGTGGTAGTACACCATCATCCCAAAGGCAGCGGCAGGAGGATTGTTGAATTCTGGGCCAACCCGAGCTATAGTGAGTTTCTGTCTCGAACCAAATAGTTTAAAAATTAAACATTACTAATATTCATTAAACACATTGTTTTTAATTTTTTTTAAATTTAGAATACTTTGGAGGTTTTATGGGTTTTTTTGTCTTTGTTTTTGTTTTTTGTCTTTTGTTGAGACAGGGTCTCCCTGTAGCTCCAGCTGGCCTGGAACTCACTATGTAAACCAGGCAGGCCTTGAATTTGCAGAGATCCTGCCTGTCTCTGCCTCCCAAGTGCTGAAATTAAAGGTGTGTACCATTATACCCAGTTAAATTTAGGTATACATAAAATTATACTGTAGTATTGTGATATTTTTATATCACTGCATCTTGTGTAGCATTCAGATTATGCTAGACACATCCATCTATTCCAGCATGGATCCATTTCTCTTTGCATTCATTTGTTTAATGTGTGTGCATATGTACATGGACACATGCCTGCTGTTGCATGCATATGGATGTCAGAGATCTTGTTGGAGTCCATTCTCTTCTTTCACCTTGTGGGTTCTGGGGACTGAACTGAGGTCATCAGGCTTGGTGGCAAGCACCCTTACTTACTGAGCCACCTTGCTAGCCCCAGAATTCATCATTTCTATCTGATAGAAATACAAAGTCTTTTCTTCCAGCTTTTTAAAATACATACTACCGAGGGCTAGAGAGATGGCTCAGTAGTTAAGAGCACTCACTACTCTTGCAGAAGGCCTGGGTTTGATTTCCAGCACCCATATAGCAGCTAACAGCTTTCCATAACTCCAGTTCCAGGGGAATTCAGTGACCTCTTCTGACTTATGTGGGTATTGCATGACATGGGTGCACTTACACACATTCAGGCCATACACACATAACACATATAATAAATAAATAAAATATATAGTACATTATTATCAATAAGTCACCTACTCTGCAATAGCTCACCAGAATTTTCTATTCCTGTCTATAACTTTGTACCCATTGATCAACCCACCCAGCCTTCTTTCTTACTGTCTATAGTCTCACTCTACTCTTGTGTAAGATCAATGTTCTTAGAGTCCACATATGGTATGTATGCTCTGAGATTATGTGGTGCTTATCTCGATATGCAGTTTATTGCACTTTACGTCCATTCATTCATCTTGCTGCAAATGACAGAATTTTGTTCTTCTTTGTAGATGAAGACTATCCCATTGTGTACAGGTGCCTTTTTTTTTTTTTAATCTATCATGGTGGAAGCTACTTCTCTTTCTTGCTTATTGTGAATTGTGCTGTAATGAACATGGTATGCAGATTTCTCTTTGGCATACTAATTGCATTTCTGTTGGTAAGATATGATAGTTCTGTAGTGGATTTTGAGAAATCTCCATACTTTCTTCAGGTAGTGGTTGTATTAAGCTGTGTTTGCACTAACACTATGCAAGAGTTTTTTGCTCCACACACTGGCCAGTGTTTTATATCTTTAGTCTTCAGATGATAGTGTTTCTTCCTGGGGTGAGGTACATTTTAGTTTTGATTTTTCGTTTTCTTGTTTATTAGTGATATTGATCTATTTTTTCATGTATCTGTGACTCTTTTTATGTCTTCTTCTAAGAAATGTCTCTTAGGTCTATTATCCATCTTCAGATTGGGTTATTTTGGGGTTTTGCTATTGAGTTTTTAGTTTGTTACATATTCTGTGATAGCTTGAATGAGAATGCCCTCCAGAGGTTCCAAGTATTTGAACACTTGGTCTCCAGTTGGTGGAGCTGTTTGAGGGGTTTAAGAGGTATGGCTTTGCTGGAGGAAGTATGTCTCGTGGAGGGTGGGGCTTTCAGAGTTCACAGCTTTGCCCCACTTGCAGTTTCTCCCCTTTCTTGAGAGCTTGGGATGTGAGTGCTCAGCTTTCTCCTGCTGCCTCCACCACGGTGGACTCTTACTCTCTGGAACTGTAAGCCCAAATAAACTTTTCTTTCTGTAAGTTGCCTTGGTCATTGTGTTTTATCATCACCACAGAAAGTAACTAATTCTTCCAGATACATAGTTTGCAGATACTTTCCTCTGTCCGCCGACTGTCTCTTCATTCTTGCTGATTCTTTTCTTCTGTATGTAGAAGCCTTTCTGTTTGATATAATTACAATATTTATTTTGCTTTTGTTTCTTTTACTGTTGGGATCTTCACCAAACAAATCTTTGTCCCTCCAATAACCAGAAGCCTTTCCTCTACATTTTCTTCTAGTAGTTTTATAGTTTCAGGTCTTGTGTTTAAGTCTTTAACCTATTTTAACTCGTTCTGAGTGTTGTAAGTGTTGAGAGATAAGAATCTAGTTTTCGTCTTTAGCATGTGGATACCAGTGTTCTTAGCACCATCTACTGGAAAGGCTGTATTAGCACCTTTCTTAAAAACCAGTTGACTTGGGCTGGAGAGATGGTTCAGGGGTTAAGAGGACTTGCTCTTACAGAGAGCCTGAGTCCTGTTCCCAGTGTCCGTATCAAGCAACTCACAACCACCTGAAGTTCTAGCTACAAGGGATCTGATACCCTCTTCTGGCCTCTGCCAGCAGTTGCAAGCACATGTGTATACACACACACAGACATGCACACATAAATTAAAATAAATCTTTTTTAAAAGTCGGTTGGCTCCAGCCATGTGGGTTTACATCTAGGTTTCTGTTCTTCTCATTGGTTCTGAATCTGTCTTTACACAAACACCATATTGTTTGATCCCTCAGCATTTTTTGATGTCAGCTAATAATGGTTCTGCTTTGTTCTTTTTGACTAAGGTAACTTTGACTATTTGTGGTTATAGTCACACTTAATATTTTGCTGCATAACTTAGTTTATACATATAGGTTATAAATTAAAAATGGTTTGATTTTTCAATATTGACTTTGATTACAATGCTATATTTTTAATATATTTTCAGGCCTATATAAATATACATATACACACACATATATATGGAGATTTAAATTTTTAGGGTAATGATTTTATTCTTTTTTTGAAATGGACACATTTTAAAAAATTAATTCATCATAAAGAAACCATTTTTAAAAGATCTGAAAATTCATGGCCCTGAAAGCTCTGTCACCAGTAGTTGGTAAGCATCATTCTAGATGCACACAGAGAAAAATTATTAGCTTGTCTTTTTTAATATAAGTTTCATATTTATAATTATTTGACTTAGTTTTACTCACCCTAAGAAGTAGTAGGAAATAATTAATGAGAGACTAAAGAAAAGTCCCTGTATTTTAGATATCTACCTTTTCACAAAGGAAAGTAGTTCTTAAGATGTTCTCCTACAATGAGAAGATTATAGAAATTATTACTTTGATATAATAATTCTTCAAACTTGTATATTTGTGGCTCATTTATGATGTTAGTTTTTACTGCCTCTCATGTTAGTTTTTACTAACATGTAAAACAGAGTATTATAAAACTTTTATGCCATTTCTGTCCTTCATCTGTCCTTCAGTATGATGGTTGTGTTATTTTTCATTATCAAAATGAGTAATATTATTCTGTAAACATAATTTCCACACCTTAGTTTGTTCTGTAGACACAGAATTTGCGACTACTTCAAACAGTAGTCATTTATATAAACTATATGTGATATGTCGAAATGCATACTACCATATTTAATAGATACCAGATTTACCAGCACTAGATAGAATTGAACATCTTTCAGTTTTGGGTTTTCTTGTTCAGTGCATTTTTCATGCCCTCCTACCTACTGAGGCCTTTTCTGCACTCCATCCTTACTTTGTAGACAGGCTTCAGCAACTTCTGGCTCTGCTGATTAGAAACCTGAAGCCAGAAAAAGTTTAAACCCTAGAATCTGCCTTGTTTTTCTGCTTAGAAGTGTCATGTATTTAACTTACTACATTTTTATTTGTTTATGTTGTGGGAGGGGTTGTGCCACAGTACACTCTTCTACCATGTGAGTCCTGGGGATTGAACTCAGGTCTTCAGGCTTGGCAGTAGACTACTTTACCTGCTTAAGCCATCTTGCCTGTTCTGGTGTAGAATTTTAAACAAACAAATTGTTAGAGATAAATTCATATTGCCTAAGTAATGTTCAGGGAATCTTTATGGAAGTCTGCTGTTAAAAGAAACCCTACCTCTTTCTTATTCTCTCTGACTCTCATACAGTATAGTATAGTACATTAAAGGAATACTTGAAAAGATGTTGGATTTTCTTGGGATCAGAGGGAAGAGACAGATTCAGGGAGACCTCTAACATGGGGATCTTCAACCATGACTCCCTAAATATACCTGCCTAATTGATTGTTTTAGCTATAAATTTACAATATGGAATATGGATTGCTTAATTTGTGTTTTCTCTCTCTCTCTCTCTTTCTCTCTCTCAAAATCTTAACTAGAAAGCTTCTTTTTTTTTTCTTTTGCAGGCATTCTCAATATGTCACTTGGCTTCATCTGAAACCCACACACATGCTGGAAATATTATATCTCAGTGCTGAGGGCATGCTCAGGGCCCAGTGTTTGGGGCTAGATAGTTGACTCAGTGGTTGACAGTGCTTGCTGATCTTCCAGAGGACCAGCGTTCTGTTTCCAGTACCCATATCGGGTGGCTCACAACCACCTCTAGCTTCAGCCCCCGCCTCCCCCACATAATTAAAAAATAACAATACATCAGGGCTGGAGAGATGACTCAGCAGTTAGCAGTTAAGAGCACTGACAGCTCTTTGCAGAAGACCTGGGTTCTATTCCCAGCACCTACATGACAGATGACAAATGTCTGTAAGTCCAGTTCCAGGGGATCTGACTCCATCTTCTGACCTCCAAGGGTATTGCATGACATGGGTGCACTTATGCACATGCAGACAATACAGTCAAGCATATAAAATAAAAATAATAAAATATAATAAATATTTTTTAAAAAATAAATCTTAAAAAGGCCAAATGTTTACCCAAAGGAACCAGCAAACCCCACAAGTATATTTTGCTAGTGCCTTATTATCGCTGTGTCACTAGAGTGAAGGCTCATTGGAACCTGCCATTTTACAGCTGAATGACCTTGAGCATTATTAACAATCCTTCTCTCTGGGTCAGTTTTCTGAGCTTAGGTGGAGCTGGTAACAGCACTTCCTTTATAGTTTTTATGAAGATAAAGTGGTAATCTATAGAAATTACTAGGACTGTTCCTACCTGGCACATATTCCACACTTAAAGATACTCTTCTATTTATTACATATGAATACTTGTATCTTTATACTACATTTACCTACTTTGGTTCAAAAGGGTGCTATGGAACTTTATCTAATGTTTTAAATATTTGAGGTGTTCTGTTTTCTCTCCTTACTAATCATATGTAGTCTGAAGGATTTGTTATTACGTAAATAAGTAGTTGTTTTTGGTTTTCCCTTTGGTAGAATTTTGTAACTTAAACTGAAAAAGGACTTATGTCATTGTATGATATTGTCCTGCTGAATTACAGCTGAAAACTCACACAGCCATTATGGTGACAGAACATGCCTATGGGATCTCTTAGAAGTCAGTCAATTCAAGGACCTTGAGGTCATCTTCACTATTCCCCATCCCTTTGGGTTTAAAAGATGAGAAAAGGAAAGGTTGAATGTCAGGTGTGTGTTCACTTGTTTCAGGGAGTGTTCTGCCGTTCTTCCTAGCAGTAACACAAGAAGAAAACTTTTGTTCATCTTGTTGAAATGTCAGAATTTACTACCTTTCCAGAACCTGGAGATAGTAATTTGCCCCTGTTAATGTCTATGCCAGGAATCTTATTACCTCAGGACATTTTAAACAGTTGTTGGCCAGGCTTTGTTCTCAAAGTAAGGTTTTTAGTACCTTCTGAAATAACCAGGATTGCAGAATGTGGCACATTAAATTTGGCTAATTATGTAGATACATGTCTGCTATAAAGGCAAGATGGTGTCATGGTGAATTTGAAAGAACAATCTATCTTAGTTACTTTCTATTACTGTGTTAAAAACACTGACCAAACCAGCTTGGGGAAGAAGGGGTTTATTATATCTTAACATCTCCTAGGTAGCAGTTATTAACTGAGTGAAGTCAGGGAAGGAATTTGGGGCCAAAACCTGGAGTTAGGAGCTGAAGCACAGACCATCGAAAAACTGCTCCTCCGACCTGTGCTCAGCCTGCTATCTTAATACAACACAGGACCCCCTGCCCAGCGATTGCACTGCCCACAATTGGCTGGGCCCTCCCACATCGCTCAACAATCAAGAAAATATCCCACAGACATGGCCACAGACCAATCTAATGGAGGAAACCCCTCCATTAAGGTTCCCTCTACCCAGGTGTGTCAAGTTGACAACTGAAACTATCCAGGACAATCTCCAGTTTTAAACATTCTTCACCAGAACTATCCGAGACATAGAGTCTCAATTGAAGTTGGCCTAAAGATACAAATCATATCTGCCAAGAATCACAAACCCTAAACAAATGAATAGAAAAGAATGCCACTTCCATTTAACAGTTTAATGCATCTTAATTTTGCATTAGCCAGTGTTTCTTGAAAATGGTTGTGGGTTTTAGGATAGGAAAATTAGGAAATGCAAAATATTATAACTGGATTTCATCCATCAAAACTCACTTTAAGGGCTCAGACAATAGTGCCAGGCTTCTCACAGTTGCAGTGGGTAGAATGTATAGTTGTAATGTGGTACCAAGCCATTATTGTGCAGCTGTTTTTACATTCCTATTTTCTATTTTAACATAGAAGTTTGAGCATTTAAATAAAAAAAGCCGATAACATTCACTGATCAGTGCCCAGTATACAAGCTCTAAATGTATGGCTACATATTTAATTTTTTTCTGTTTAAAAAATGTAATACCATCTTCCATGTGGTTTTACTTTTATCACACTCTAGGAATTTTGGAAACTGTCTTTGCCTAGATGTTGGAAGAAATATTGATCTAGAATAGCCAAGTCGTCCATATTTTAACTGTTAGATTGACTTTTCCTTGAGTAGAGTCAGCAGTTTATAAAGGAAACGGTGACAACTCTAGGATTTATATGAAACAGAAATTTGTCTTCTTGAGCACATGGCCTGCTCAGCACTAGAACACAAGGTTAAAAATAGGAGCACATGTCCAGACAGACCACTGCAGTGGAGCTGCTTCACTCCTGTGCCATTGCTGTGTCCCATGTGAGATGTACAGGAAGCACCTCAGTTCTCCATCTGTCTTCAGCATCTATCTAAGGAAAGGAGCACTGGAGTGTAAGCCTAGGAGGTCATGCATCCATCTTTTCAAGAATGGTTCCATGTCTGTATCTGTCTATTGACAGGGGCATGAAGCTGATAAACCTAGATACCAAAAGTTTCCCCATTAACTTGAACTGGCTGGTTATCAACTTTTCTGTTGCTGCCTTTATACTTTTGAGGCATCTGGGTATCTGAAACATAGGAATCAGAGCCATCTAAGGGAGCCCTATTGAGAACTGAACTGCCCTGGGGAACAAGGGCTGCTATCCCTTAGTAAAAATCTAACAAGGAAACAGTCTTTTAAAATAGAATAAAGTAAGAACTGTATCAGGCAATAAATCATTAACCATTCTGTGGTATAGTAGGTCGATGCTGCTGGGAGTCAGAGAAGTCTCTGAGCTTAGTTCATGTCTTCTGTGCTTAGTCTGGACATTGCCTGCATGTGAAACAGAAGACCATCCTGGCAGTGCACATGACCTGCCAGCAGCAGGGTTTTCACTTCCTACTCTCTACTTGGCTCAGGGCTGTGTGCAATGAATGGCCTGAAAACTATACAAGGCCATCTTCTCTGAGGCAGAGTAGCTGCTTAGATAGTGTGTGAGTCAAGTGTTTTACACATAATACTCCATAGATAATAAGAGAAATGATATTACAGGAAAAGTAGTTTATAAGACTGGGAAATACAGTCAATATGCTCTAATACTCCTGAGCATGTTTTTATGTGCCTTTCTGAATAATCATATTAGTTAACTTAATTCCATGTTGTCATATACTCTGACTTCTGGCACCCCCTGCCTAATTCTTCTTCCAATGTCCCAGGTCAGTTTCTCCCAACCTTTAGAGCAGCACCCTAGGATAGCATATAGCACACACAGTTCTGCAGAGCTAGTTGGTCTATGCTATGACTGTCAAACCACATCATTTTATGAATAATTGAAGCAAGTGTTTTGTGCCTGGACATCTGGATTTAAAGAAAAATAAAATATGCTGGTAGTGAAGCTTAGTCTCGATTCCTTCTATGATGGACCAGCGAGCAGGAGGCAAAACACACCTATGTGGCACACAGAATGGACGCATGCAAGGAATACGGGCCCGGGGAGCGTTAGGAGTCATGAGGGTTGGCCTTTAAATTCTCTGTTTGAATTTTCGTTCACAATTTTGAGTCCCATGTTGAAAAATAGCAAAGCATTAGAGAAGACAATAACTCCATACCCCCTCCCAAAAAGCGAAAAAAAGAAAAAGCACTCTAAAGATTATCTGGGATGGATTTAAATATCTCCAGAGGATGTCTTTGACCTACATGTGCTACATTCTCAGTTACCCAAAGCAGAAGCACCTCAGGTTGAAGAAGCATGTGATCCCAAGCCAGTGGGGGATTCTCTCACTGGATAATGCATTCTGAGAGATGAGTTGGCAAGGGCAATTGCATACAACTAGTTTAAGTCACATGAGGCACGGACACTCTTTAGAAGCTAAAACAAAGGCCTATGAATACATCAAAATGTTTGTGACTACTTACTGCCTGCAGCTTATCCACTTCCATAAAGATTTGCTTTTAAGGATTAAGTTTCCCCAAAGTAGGACTGTTCCTGTGATCATGTAAGAAATCATTTCTGTATACCAGCTTCTACTATATCCCATGGCCATTTTCACATGCACAGGAAGATCAAGATGTTTAGTGTGATTGTAGCAATGAGACCATACATTCATATATGGACTACGAAGCCACTAATTCCCACACATTGACTGAAAGTGGGTGTCTTCTTGTGCTTGGAACACTGTCTAGTAGTTTTCCACAGAGATGTTTTTAACTGAAGCATTTTATAATACAGTAATGCCAATTAGTAATTTTTCTACCTGGTAGCTAGCCATCATAGGTATTATGTTGGAAAACATTATCAAAGACACAGATTATGATGGTATGTTCCATTAGTGGAACTAGATCCTTATACTGCTGATAAAGTGCAGGGCTCACACCCATAGTGTGGTCTTTTGTCAACAATGTCTATTGAGAAGCTACTGTACAAAGAGCATAATTGAGAGACAGAGAAAGAGAAAGACAGAGAGACAGAGACAAAGACAAAATTAAAAAGGTAAGGTGAAATACTCCCTTGATTCTAGGAGTTGATGAAATGTATTTGACTACTAAAGCAAACCTTTATGTATGGATCTCCAAACAAATCCACATTAGAGTTCCAGAAGGGTCTTCATAAACCTCTGTGGGACAGAATTTCCAAGTTTTTTCTTACCTGTCTCTTCAGTGCCATTAACTCAACCTGTATCCATCATAAGCAGGGCAATTTCTTCTCCTCTCTACTGCTTTCTGATTTTAGAGTACACAGGACTGAATCTCCAAGCTGCTCAGGCAGACTATTAACCAGGGGTGGTCCAAACTTAAAAAAAAAAAAAATCATGTCCTCATTCATAAATGCTATTTGACCTTTATTAAGTGTGTTTGGTAAAAATGTTTTAGCCTTTGCAATATAAAATATTTTAATTAATTTTTTGAATGTCTATATGTATGTTGTGCATGCATATATGCACACTTATATGGCCATGCATATAAAGACCAAGGTTAATATCAGGAGTCTTCTTCCATTGCCCTTCACTTTAATGAGGCAGAGTCTCTTGCTGAACCTGAAGCTCAAAGATTCAGCTCGTCTCATTATCCAGCTTGCCCCAGGAACCCTTTTCCACCTGCTAATCCCTGAAATTATAGCAGGGACACCACCCTGCTACCCAACTAAAGAAAATGTGTGTGCATGTTGGTTGGTTGTAGAGGTGCATGTGTGTGGAGGCCAGAAGACAACTTTAGGCATGTCCTCAGACCCTTTTTTTATCATTATCATTATTATTGTCATTATTATTATTATTATTATTTTGCAGGGGGAGACAGGTTGCCTTACTGGCCAAATTAGAATAGGCAGGCCAGTGAGTCCAAGCGATTTGCCTGACTGCACCTTCCTCACATGGGGGTTAGCACCACCACTCCGAACTTTTTTAACAGGTTCTTGGGATTGACTTTGGTCCTCCTGTTTGCAAGACAAGTCCAGTACTGGCTGAGCTACTTCTCTAACCTTGTTTAAAAATCCAGTGGTCTGGTTTGAAAGTTAGTTCATGTCAGTTCTTTAACATAGGTAAAAGGACATCACAGGAACTGTCTAGATGAACAGAAACTTGAAGGAAGGTCTGTGTCACTGGCTGTGCTCTTCATGAAGGGAGGTCTGTGTCACTGACTGGGCTCTCCAAGTACCGTTACTCATTCCCAGCTCTCTCACCAGTTTGCATGGGTTTTAATTGACACTTAGCTAGTAAATTTCCACTTTGCTGCTCATATTGGTCAGCTATTCCTTCAACTAACTGAAAGGTGTTGCATTATTTATATTTAACAGATAACAATTAACATATACTTTAAAAACTACGCTAAAACTTTCCCCAAGAGTTTATTTTCCAAATTTTTACAGTTCACTCAGGTTTTTCCCTAATATAATACCTTCCGACAGTTTTGTCAGAGAAACATCACAATAAAAATATGTCCAAGTATCATTTTCAAAATACTTCAGAAGGTTTAGATTGAACATTTTTACAAATCTCAGTGCCACATAGGCTACTCCTTCAACCCCTTGTATACACACAGAGACACACAGACAGACAGACACACAGAATATATGCTTAATGTTTTGTAGAACAATGTCTACTCGTGATCATTTTCCTTCCCATTAAGTTGTTATCAAGAGTCCATGATGTTAGATAATATAATCTGTAAGTCGCCTAACTGGGGAGACATGACTGGAGATAGTTAGCTTTGAGAGCCCTCCTGCCTCATCCTCAGGCTCCTGGATACCACCTGCAGCTGTGTGGCAGGTGAGGGTTCCATTGCTGTTCCAAGTACAAAATTTAGTACTTTTTTCATTTGCAGATTAAATGCGTAGTTTTTTTTTTTAATTGCTTCTTCCTGTGTGTTATAGATAGTTGTAGGCCCCCTGCCAAGGTCTAGTGTAGATCACTGGGGAAGCATTAAAATACCACTTCACAGCCATCTTAACCCAGAACCTCCAACTCTGGGCCCTAGAGTGTTTACTGAAGCTCCCTGATGATACTGACGTTCACCACGTTTGAGAAGCACTATCAGCTTTTCTGAATTTTGATGTCCATACAGATCACGAGCCATCTTGTTGACTTGGAAGTTCCCATTCCATGACATGCCTGAAGCCTGAATGGCTGCCTTATAACCTCTCAGAGCCTGCCAGCAATGAATTCTGCCCCTTCGAGTGCGGGTGTCAGCCCTCCCTCCTGGTCCCTGCCCATTCTGCTGGACTGTAGGGTACCAGTGGGATGTGGAGCTATGCTGAGAAGGCTTCCAAATTCTAGTTAGTTCTTTTCCATAACAGGGGAAATTTTTCTGTGGAAAAGAATAATACTTTGCCTGTCTCTGAAATGAAGTCAGTAGTTAGAGGTGTTCTTGCCCTTTATCCTTTGTCTCACTATTAAGCAAAGCAGGGAACATTAATTAGAAGACTTACGGCTCTGTGTTGTAAGATCAACCAACCCTGTTGTGGAGACACCCAGAATTACAGAATGGCTACCCCAGAAAAAAATGTTGAATTAAAGGGATGAGGAGAAGAAGAATAAAAAGCAAGTATCATTGATAGTGTGAGTGGAAATTTCTACTTTTTTGGATTTCCACCTGTTTTGCAATTGTGACTTTCATATAAGAACAAAACATAAGATTAACATCTTTATGGTAATAAGTAACTATGTATAGGTTGAGTTGGTAATTCATTTTTATCCATGATAGTATAATACCAATGTTAAAGCAAGCTGGTAAAAGGAAAACATTGAACGGTCCCAGGTGTACATTAGATGATAGATAGATAAATAGATAGATAGATAGGTAGATGAATGTTGTGCCCTAGACTGCTAGAGAGAATATAAACTTCCGTATCTCACAAAGAAGACAAAATTATAACAGTGGAGCTAGAAAATAGCTCAGAAGTTAAGAACACTCTTGCAAAAGACCTGGGTTCGAATCCCATCACCCACATGGTGGCTAACTGTTCATAACTCCAATTCCAGGGAATCTGATATCCTCTTCTGTCCTCCTCAGGTACTGCATGACATGGGTACACTTACATGCAGACATAACACTTATATACATGAAATAAAAATGATAAATACATTTTTAAAAAAATATTATAACAGCACTGCAGAGGGTTGGGCACTTGGGCAGGTGTAAGTTTTAGCAGATAACCTGAAGCTGGTCAGGTTGTGTTCAACATAGTTGATTTTTGTATTCAAGACATGCAATATACGTCACTTTCTCCATAAAGAACTGCAGATTCTCCCATTATTCTTGATGGTGTAAGAGGCACTTGGCATAACATACAAACAGATTCTTATCCTCTTGGAGTATGAGCACAATGTTGTTGTATCTTATAGTTTATTAAAAGAAGTAATGTATCTGGGTTTTGTGGGTTTGAAGAGGTGTTCATGTAAAAATCTGATTTCTTAGATTGTTGGCCACTTAAAAGTTGTAGCCCAAGTAGGTATGCAGGCTATGGTCTTAATTCTATGCTTCTTGATTTCCCCCAACCCAAATCTTCCTCATACATAGGTTGATAATAAGTCTCAATTTACCAGAGATATACTTATAGCTTATACATTTGTCCCAGTGTCCCAGTAGCTTAGCATCTGTCCTAGTTTTTCATTTCTTAATGAAGCATTTGTTAAACCTGCTTGTGGGTTTTCTCAGCAGACATCCCAGAGTCTTATGATTTCCCCTATTCTGAGGTCTCCACTGCAACTTAGCCTTTCCGTTCATAGGTCCATACAGTGGCTTCTCAGAGTCTCCTTGCCTGGGAATCTAACACTGCTATATATTGTCTGGCCTCAGTGGTTTTCTGGACCTTGGTACAAATACCCATAAGTCCCTCATTCTTACAACTTTTATGCCTACAAAACAAGAGCCAATTAGGCGACACTGCCTAATTCTGCCAGCTATATATACTCTGGGCCTTCTTCAACCACAGCTGCAGGGCATTCGTTTTGCCTTTGTGGCTGAGGTTGGGGAAACACAGGATACCCTGAAGGCCCTGACTTCTTAGGTATTTTCCTTTCAAATGAATTTACATTGTTATCCCCTGCAGCTCTGGATGAGTACTGTCTTGTACTATTGTCCCAGTGCAAAGTTCAAACTTCTCTTTAGTAATGTTAATCTCTTTCTTTAATTTTTATTTTTTATATGTATGAGTACATGGCATGCATGTATGTAAGTGCACAGGTGTTGTGCAGTGCCTACAGAGGTCAGAAGAGGATGTTGAATCCCCTGAAACTGAAGTTATGGATGTTATTAGCCACCATGTAGACACTGGGAATCGAACCTGGGTCTTATGCAGGAGCAGCCAGTGTTCTTAACTGCTGAGCCATCTCTCCAGCTCAGTGGTGGTAATCTCTTTGACATATACAATCACTTCTTGTCCCTTGTCTAAAACTTTAACTGCAACTTTAGTTAAGCAGGTTCATACTCTTTCCTCACAAAACTGCACATTTTCCATGTTTCTGCTCTCTCGTTGTAAATGTGCCTAAGTGCAATTACCATGGCCTCTAGTCCAGTTCCTGGTATGGTCCTTGTTCTCTGAAAACTTACAGCAGGGTCTTTACTGTCTGCATTTTTGTTAGTATTTGGGTCCTCCACACTCCTACTAGAATGACCCATTTATCTCTGCTTCCAGCATTCTAGAACTTTTCTAGAACAGCCAATAAACAATAGCTCCAAATTCTTGCACATTCCTCCCACAAACAAGTTCAGAAGATGCGCGAACCATGTGGTTCGGTAGTTAAAGAAATGACTGTCACCAGGATTTTACTCTGGCCTCCTGTTGGCTGCACTGTCCTTGTGTTGTATGTTGAATAAATTTGAATGATACAGAATATATAGGTATATAGGACAGTATATAGGACAGAGTTTATTTCAGAGTAATGTGAGACACTCCAAAGGTGAGAGTGGGCAGTGACAAAAGATGCCATTGCAAAGGAAAACACTTTCTAGATATAGAGACTAAAAAGTGACCAGAGACCATTGTGCCACCCTGCCTGGTAAAATAGACTAGACTGTTTTTCTAAAGTCTCTGGAACAGACAGCTTTCCTAAGAGGTGTTTTCCTGTCCAGGTGATAGACAGACCCATTTGGATTAGGAAAGGTACAGTGTCTTCTTTATTTGAAAACCTTTGACTGGATAGTAGTCTTTTAATTTGGGGGCAGTTTAGGATGCTGTGTCTCCGCCCAGAACCAGAGATATGACTTAGACTCATATAAAGAAAAAAAGGTTTGTAAGTCTATAAAAATAGACCAGGATTAGATAGTCTTCCCTTAGCAGATCTCAACACAGCCTTTCCTGTATCACCCTTTCTTTCATGTAATATTTGAAATGTTAAAGAGAAACATTCTTAATTCAATAAAGTTGTCAGTGAAGACTAACCATTACAGATAAGAAACGTGGACTTTTTAAGAAATTATTTAATTTGAAAATATTTCTTCAATTGTACAGATTTTCTTAAATTGTATCAGTGTAATAAAACTGGGTTTTGGTCCATAGATAAATACGTCAGATATGTAGCTAATAACAGTAGCTATTACAGATAAATACGTCAGGTATGTAGCTAATAACAGTAGCTATTACAGATAAATACGTCAGATATGTAGCTAATAACAGTAGCTATTACAGATAAATACGTCAGATATGTAGCTAATAACAGTAGCTATTACAGATAAATACGTCAGGTATGTAGCTAATAACAGTAGCTATTACAGTAGCCTTTTGCATACTCAAGGTGTCATAGAATAGACAGTAAACTATCATTGTCTCAGTCGAAGTGTATGGTGACAGTAACTTCAACATTTAACTCTTGCTGCATTCTTTTTTGAAATTTGAGTTCTTATTCAGACTGACAAATTATGTAAGTGTTTATTTTAAAACAGTCTTGGTTAAAATGAGAGTTCTCTTATTTCCTTCTTGCCATGCAGATTCTGAATATTCATTGTTCCTCGCCTTAGGGCAAAGATGGATTGTTGCTTCCTTTGTCTCTATGTTTTTTTATTAACTTTTTTCTAGTGAGTAAGTGCACCATGCTCTAGCAGGGCCAGAAGAGGGCCTCAGATCTCTCGCAACTGGAGTTACAGATGGTTAGAAGCTGCCATGTAGGTGCTGGAAACCAAACCTTGGTCCTCTGCAAAGAGCAACTTAGTGCTCCTAACTGCTAAGTCGTCTCTCCTGCGTGCCCTCTGTCTTCATGTTTCTATTGGTAGAACGGTTTTTTGTTGGGCCATAGAAGCAAAGTGTTCCAAAAACTACTTTTTCTTTAACCAGATCTGAGAAATGAGCTTTTCACCTTCTGTACTCCCAGTTCCTTAGCTGAAGCTGCTGTGCTTGTATTTCACATGGACCGTTACAGGAAGATTGTGGCCTCCCCACCTGCAGGAACCTGGGGTGTTTCAGGGTTCAGTATGGTTTGTTTGTTTTTATTTGGGGTGCTTTGATCAAGGAAATATTCTTTGTTTTTTCTTCTGTCAAACAAAATAATACCTCAAACAAGTAATAACATATTTTGCTGGCTAATAAGATTTTAGGAGCAGAGACATTACAAAGGGATGAAATTTTTTTTTTTTCTGAGCATATTGTCAGGAAATGAACTGCATGTTGCTCTCAGAAATGACAAAGGTTTAAATGCCCATGCAGTAGGCATTTACCTCTTATTCTAGAACAAGGAAGTGTTTCATTTGTCTAACATCAGTTCCTAGTAAGTTGTAGGGGTTTCAGTCATTTAGTCCACACTTTCATAACTATCACTCACCATGTTTTTTTAAACTTCAGAATATCTTAGTCAAATAAATAATTATTAAAATTCAAATAACAAATATTCTACAAATATCTTTGAAAGGAACTATGTAGATGCAGCCTTATTATTTCAAATTTTAATGAATATGCATATCTTTAAAAGAATCTCTCTTTCCAGCTTCTCTATTGCTGTGACTTTGTATAAACTCCAAAAATAGTGATATTTCCACTGTGACCAGGAAAGTCATAAGAATTCAAGATCATCATCCAATCTAAGGCTGGAGGGCAAGATTCTCTCTTATGAAACTTTGTTATTATACCAGTCAACACATTCTTGGAAGCTGTCTATGTGTGCTGTGCTGCATGTGACCTCCAGGGTCATAAATACTGATGTAATGATGATAATGATATGACAAAAACATGAAAAAAGGAAAAGACAAAGAACTAAACAGAATAATAGTTATAGAGAAAATTATACTGGAAGGGCAGAAAAAGTGAAAGTACTTTAAATGATAAAAGAATATTTCTTTCATTTGAGAAGGAGTCTTCTGTGTGTTGGGATAAAGAAGTTCAGATTATATGGAGTCTCAAAATCAAAAGGAAAAAGTATTTCCAGCAAATAGTTTTTGAAAAAGGCAGTAATGCCTTACAGTCATTGATTGCTTTGACAAATACCATAATGAAGAATAAAAATGAAAGTCTAATGACAGAGGAGGGCCTTTAACAGTGGGTCAGCAAATTATTTGTAAAGTCAATTCAATAAAATAGTTTGTGACTGATAAACTTTATCTAATATTTTGTCAAAATTATCTAATATTTTGTCAGAACATTTTGTATAATTTATAAAATCTCCACTTATCAGTGCCTGGTATATTACCTGACACACAAGAAACAACTACTTGTTGAAATAAGTAATGATATGTTTTAAATTCCATCAGATTTCATAAATATTATAATATTTTAGGCATCTTACTAACACCTTTTTCTCATAGCCCTATAGCAAACTGTGACAAGGATTCTAGACTACAGGACAGCTGAATGAATTACCCTAGAGCACAAGGGTATATTTGAAAGTTAGGGTTGAAACTAAGTTTGGTCTCAGGCTGCTGTTCATGTTCTTTCTCTTCACTATTGTTGATCCCTGAATTGTTCAAGGAGAGACTCAATAGTCTCCGTCTAATACTAGGTTTAACAAGGACTTGGCATCTGAGCACACCAGAAGCAGTGTCCCTACCACGGAATCCACACTCAGGAGTCTCTATCTCTATAAGGGACTTCGGGAGGCCTTGTGATATAGTAATTTGTAGTTTTGCTGGGCCACTAGTTGAGTCATAAGCATGGAGGAGTCATAAGCCATTCACGACATGACCCTCTGCTGTTCTCTGTCATTTATCCAGTAACACTCATGAAAAGATGCATAACAATTGTGTTCAATTCACATGGAAGGTCAGCTTTTCAGCCGTGATGGTGTGTGATGATGCCAGAAAAGGTGAACCCTCTGAAAAATGAGTTTGTACCTAAATATTCTACAGGAAGTTTTATGTAAAGGGGTGTTTGCAAGTATGAACACTCAGAGACTCAGTGTCCAGAGAGAGCTTCTAGAGTGTTGTTTCACATTTGAGCAAAGTAAGGCTTGAACATCTTGTCCAAATTCACATAGGTATACATATATGTGCCTTGATTTACATTATCAGGTCTTCTTTTCCTTTCATTTTCTTTTGAAGTAATTAATAGCTTTAGGTGCCAGGTTCTAGCTTTAAGTATTTTAGATGCATTCTACAATTTAGCCCTCTAAATATCACTACTTCAGGTTAGCGGAGTGGGAAAGTGAGGTAATCAGGAAGCAGAAGTTCAGAGATGTTTAACAGCTTGCACAAGGTCAGCCTCAGCTGGCACTAGTGGAGGTGAGTTTGTAAAATAAGCAATCTAGTCTCAGCTCTGGTGTTAATACTCTGCTTCCATTGGGTAGAAACTACATAACAAAACAGAAAGACAAGAAGCACTGGGATACTTTTTGTTGTTTTCCCAGATTATTTAGGAGTTTGCCATTTTTTCTTTTGAATCAAATACCAAATGGAAATAAGCAACAAGAAGCCAGAATGAAAGATGATACAAGCCTTAGTAGAGAATTTAAATGGACCCTCGTTGATTCTGTTCCCTTCCATTTCTGATCAAGAGGACCTGTTTCAAACAGAGCCATCCTAATGAGTTCAGTATTTGTGTCTTAAGAGCTTTCAGCTGATGTGGAAGTTACAGTGTAGTTTTCTACTTTTGGAGTGCAGGAACCAGAATAGGTGTTACATTCCAGCCTGAAGCCACCTTGAGCTGTTAATGAGCTTTTGGAAATCCTTTCAGAGTGACTATGAGATCTTATTTTATTCCACCTGAAAGCCTGCCTTCAGTGGGTAGGGTGAGACCCACTGTGGTGGCCACAGGGCCTCTTTCCTTCTGCTGAAGCAACCTTGGAACTATCAGCACATCTAATATTTTCCTGAATTTTGTGACTACCATATCACAAAAACAAGACATTACCACATTGACATACCTTGTGGTTTCCATGTGGTCTTTCCTTAGAATTCTGCCAGAGTTCCTAAGAGCAGCTAGCTACTTGGGTCTCACAGTGTCCTCCTAAGGCTTGCCACAGCTTGCTAAGAAATCTGAAAACTAGCTTCATCTTTAAATATTTCCACCCAGTGTACTCAACTGTATCTTAAAATGAAAGAGAATTGTATTTTTTATTTTGTTTACATGATTAACTCAATCTTAAAGTATTCAAAATAGAAAGGGAAGTTAATTATAATTTTACTTGTTATTTATAATATTCTTGGAAGTTACTTCTTTCCTTCTCATAATTGTCCCTTAAAATTAATAATTGTTTAAGTTAGCATTATTATAATTTTTACGACTGTTTGACATTTGAGCAAATAGAAGAAAGATTCTAATTTATTGTCTTACTCTAACATACAAAAAATGTTTTATGTACAGCATATTTTTAAAAAATATATTGAGAGGATTGCATTTACAAAGGGACATATCAGCAGTTTTTAAATTCTGTGTGTATTTTCTAAAATGCCATCATACTTTTTAAATAGCTTAGAGAACTTTAATTGTAAGCTTTTCGATAAATGCAAATTACACTCAATTATATTTAAATGTCATTTTCCAAAACAGCAAGGATAGAATTCTGAACTCAGGAGGTAATAAAAGTGATGTAGACAGCCTGAATGAAGGCAGCCTGGTGATAGATGTGTGTTTGGGGGCGACATTCTTTATCCTAGAGGCTGCCAAATGACTTCTGAGTTGTGAGTTCATGACTGACAGATCCTGAGACTCGAAGAGGAGTGGTTTATTTGAACTGAATCAGCATGAAACTTCCCCTCATAACTGTTTTTTTTTTTTTTTCAATTGAAAGGAGCCTTTTATTTCACCCCTGAGCTTTTGTTCACATTATTCCTCCTCCTTGGGTGCCCATGCTGTTTCATCTTCTGCCAGCCGACCCTTCTCTCTGTTGCCTCCCGCGGACTCTCAGTTTGTAGTGTGGTGGCCTTGCTCATGCTCAGACTTCATTCGGCTGCTGGTTAAAATGATGAGACCTCGTTTTGCTGAATTCTATGCTCAAAGAGAGACAGTGTCATAATTCCTCAATGTTTATGCATTATGCTGTGTTTATTATAGATTTATTTGCCTACATAAGATCTCAGTTTTTTTGGTCCAATTGTCTTGCCTTATACAAGGAAAATTAGTCATAAAGAGACAAAAGTTTCTGCTAAGGATATGGCTAGTGTTATGGCTAAAACCAGAACTAGAAGTTAGCCGCTAGGTTTCCATTCTTCCTTCTGTCTTGCATCTTTCACTGGGCAAGTATTTATTGAAAACCTACGAAGTGTCAGGGACCCTGGTTGCCTGTGATTCTTCAGTGCTAAGCTTGTCTTGGAACTTTATGTTTTAAGAGAAAGATACTAACACTTATCATGTAAATGCTCCTATACTAACAACAATACTATATCTCTGAGGAAGTAGGTAGAGATTGCCTTGAGAAACTATGACCTATAGGTGTTTGCATTGCATTTATATGCACTTTTAAATGCAGTTAAATTGAACAAACATTTATTGCATGTTCACTCTGTTCTGAGTCTCCAAGGAAATGAGAATTTTGTAGTTATAGCTCCTCCCATCAATATTTAGTCTAGAAATGAGATAAAAAACAATTATTAACATAGAGCAAAATGTTGAAGGCCTGTGGTTCAAGGGGCACCAAGGTCACATTTTTTTCAGAGGAAAATAAAGACCTTCCTGTAAGTGATGACATGATACACCCCTGAACAAAAGCCCTTTTGAAGAGGGTTCAGAGGTTTAAAAGGGAAGGCATTCTAGATGGAAGGGTACAACTCAGAAAAAACTATGGTTGAGGTAGACTCCATCTGGATTAGGATTCAGGTGCAAGACTTCAGGCTGGGAAGAGTGCTGGCGGCTAACAAAGCACATTGACTAGGATGAGAATAACACGGAAGACAGCTCTAGGAATCTATTTTCCACAACTGAGAGACAGACTGGAGCTAACCAAGCCTTTTCAATGAAAAGATCCAATTGTCTTGGTTAGAGTTGAACTAATAACAAATGGGATTTGTCTCAACTGCCTTGAACTTCCAAAAACCTTAAGTCAAATCTAGTCTTGAAAAGGGACCTTCCCACTTAAAGACCAAGATCTAGACAGGGCATAGCATGGATTAAATTTATTAACATTGATTATGCTTACTACTAGATAGGAGGAATAATTTGGCTATGATGTAACCATAATAATATTCACTAACCTTGTTTAGTAGTTCTTCTGTACAAAATCAGGATTGTCTCAGTAATTATCAGCCACCTGCCTCCAATTTCCAAGTTAATTAGTTATTATATGTGTTTATTTGCATATTTATATGCATGTATAATTTGCATATGTATCATATTTGGTGAAACTTAATTTGATTAGGATTATTAAACTGTAGTGAATTCTCACTACTTTGAGAATAAATGAAATCTTGTTCATAAAACATTTTGTACTATTGTTGAAAAAAATTTAAATATTTTCATCTTTTTCCTGCTGAGTATACTATAATGAAAATAATAGAGGCCTATTTTATTGCTAGAAAATAGAATAGAGTCCTCAACTTGATAATGCAGACATGAAAGATATAAATATTTTGGAACTTGAGGTATGCAGGAGCGAAGGAAAAATTATTGTGATTCAAAACATTTTTTGTTGGTTTTTTTGTTTTTGTTTCATTTTGAGCTAGGGTCTGTCTGTAGCCACAACTACCTGGAACTCACTACCTAAACCAGGCTGGCCTCAGTCTCACAGAGACCCTTTTGCCTCTGCTCCTGAATCCTGGAATTAAAGGTGTGCACCATCACACCTGGCTCCAAAACACATTTCTAACTCTTCGATTGGTTTTAAAAATACCCTATCTTGAAAGTGAACTATAAGGACCAGTCTTGAGAATTCTGAGTTTCTGCTAATAACAATCCTCATGGGCTGAGGACAGAATATATGTGATTATAACAAACTGTCAGCACAGAGGGGATGATTAATAGCAACTACTTTAGGATTGTGAAAATCAGCTAAAATAATAGTGTCTACAGCAGGATGTTCTCATGTCCTGATGAAAGAGCTGAACTCCACTTTCCTCTTGTTCCCTGTGATCAGCTTTAGCCTCAGATTTCCTGTAGAGAGGTTGATTTGGGGGTAAGGTTCTTTCTAAGGAAAACAAAAAAATAAGAAGACATGTTATTATGAATTAGTTTGAAAATCAGTCTGTGAAGGTACTACCTGAATTGTGTACACTATAATGTGCAAACCAAAGACTTTATAAAGCAATGTAAAGATATTAAAACCATTGTTGTTTTTGATTTTTGAACAGACTCATGCACAACTCGTTCGAGAGGTTGATGTGGAGAAGGTGTCTGCGTTTGAGAATCCATATGTAGATGCAATAAAGAGCCTGTGGAATGATCCTGGAATCCAGGAGTGTTATGATAGACGACGAGAATATCAGTTATCTGACTCCACCAAATAGTGAGTATCCAGCTGGAAGGCCCTTGAGGTCTTGCTTGTTGCTTTACTTTCATGGGAATACATTCTGATTTTTAAGACTAAGCAACCTATGCAGTGCATATAGTAATCCTAGTGCCTAGGAAGTATAGGCACTAAACTTATATTTAAGTGTCAAACTCCTAAGTCTAGACTATATCGTAAGGGACTAAAGTTATTTTTTTTAATGGTCTCATGTAGCCTGGGCTGGCTGAACTCCTGAATTACAGGCATGCATCACCATGACGGGTTTATAGTTACTGAGGGTTAAGCCTAGAACTTCATGAATGCTAGGCAAGTACTCTACCAACTAAGCTACATCTCAGCCCCAAGAGCATTTCTTTTACTACTTTTTATTTAAAAAACAGAAGACCTTAGTGGTCTCATTTTTATCATTCTGTTTCCTCCCTCAAATTGCAAGCCAGTGAGTCACAAACCTTTGCACCATTGTAACTTTTTAATAAAAATTCTGATCTTACTCTCATGGGTGACAAAACACCTGCATAGATTAGAAATTGCTGATAAAAATGTGTCTGATTATGGCTTCCAAAAACACAAGACTTCCTAGTGGCCAGCTTTCAGACTATTGTCTGCTTTAAGAGCTATGCTTATGCTGGTAGTTGGATTTTTCTTGTGCATGAAAATTGTGTGTGAGTCTAATTTTGCATGCATTCCAGACTTACTTTGTGAGCTGCTTGTCAAGCTAATGTGTCCTGGAAAAGACTGCATCCAACAGTGATCTGTTAATTCTCCATATAAAAACTTGCATAAACAGAAAGTTCAGTCATAGTATTAATATAATCAATGTAGTAATCCATCTAGATAATCAAGATCTGAAGAAAATGTGGGTCTTATCATTGTTGTTGCTTTAGAACATTTTATTATCTAACCAGATTTCCATCTACAATAATTATGTGAATCTGCCATTCCTGTCCTGTTTTGCTTCTGGGTAGACCATAGTAGAAAATATTTCACAGCTTTAAACCAGTCCCTGTGATAACATGACCCAGTGGATGAGTAGGTCCCGAGACAGTAAGGAGCCTGAAGGGCTGACTGACTGATGTCACTCCATTCTGCTTGGAAGGCTCAAGAGCTCCGTATTCTTTTTACAGTAACGTTCTGCTTTTGCCTTTCCAGACATTTGTGTAAGATAAGTTACGATTCCGGTCAGCCATAGCAATGTTGCATGGATAAAATTTTGTATGAACTGCTGAGTTTGAGTTATGTAATCCTGGAATGTGACAGCAAGCATTCCATCTGTCCTGTTTTAACATGCACTTCCACGTACAGTTGTCTGACAGGACACTGCACTTCCACGTACTGTTGTCTGACAGCTCACTGCACTCTCCTCATGCGCAGTTATTGACAGCTCACTGCACTCTCCTCTCCCCTCCTCCTCAGCACTGTGCTTGTTCCCAGTCTCCCTCCTCTATTGCATTGGACCTTTCCTCGCCCCTCCCCCACTCCGCTCCCTCTCTTCTCCCTTCTGTCCTCCTCCTGGCTGCCACTCTGTACGTCCTGTGGGTACATAATGGAAAATACATTCATCTCTTGCCTATTCCAAATTCTACCCCCTCCACCTTTGACCAGCTGTCTGTCGTTTGCTTCCTGCCTCCTCTACCCTTCTGTTTCCTTTGCCGTTTCAGTTCTGGTCAGTGCCCCGTGCTGCTGTTATTTCATCCCCCCTCCCCTGTCCTGTTCACTGTGCCATGTCCTCTTTGCCAGTTTGCCCCTCCAACCTCATTTCTTGTTCCCTTTGCTTGTCCCTTCCTGCCAGCCCTCACTTTGGCGTGATGCTCTGTCTTTATGTTCCTCCTTTTCCTTTTTCTTCTTCAGTACAAGAGGGAAGCTAGGGTCTCCTGCAGGTGATGAAAGCACTATAGCACTGAGCTACAGCCCAAGCTGACATACCTTCTGGTACTTATTTTAGTCTTGTCTCTTCCCCTTTATGCCTCTTCTTAAAACATCATCTATAATTATCAGCCTATAAAAAGGTCTTGCTAGCAGAGATTCAGAGCTCCAGTGTCTCACAGTTGTGTGCCCACCAGGGTCAGGGTTCCCCGTGAAGAACTGGTTTGCCCTCTGTCCTAGAGTAAAACTCTGAGACATTCCCTTTACATTGGAACCTTTGGCTTCTATGCATGTACTCTTTGAGAGACGCCTCTGTCACCTCTTCATTCATTCTCCCAGTGAGATTTCTGGATTTTGAGACATGTACCCTTACTTTGTAGGGAATTTGGGTGCTGTTATATGCTTGTTTTAGCCAAGAGCTATCCTGTGCAGTTTCTTCAACCTTAGAAAGCCACTGTTTCTGCCTTTATAAGATGAATCCAATATAGAAATTGGCCTGCTCATTGGACACACCCCTAATGACAGAGCAAGACCTTGATGTGGGGCACATGATATAAGCTCATCTGAATCCCCTCAAATGATCATTCTTTAAATGGCTCTACTTTATCTAGTGGAGCTGGGGGTTGATTTCTTAAATTGCATTTATGTGAAAACATATTCCTATTTCTCTTTTAGACTATTTTTTGCTGAAATAATAAAGTAAATTGTAACATCTCTTGTACCCTTAGACATTTTATCATGCACCTCATTCTAAAAAATAAGCATTTTCCTACATAGTAAGTAATGTAATGTAAATTATACCTAAAAACAATGACCAATCCTTGCCATTCTATACCCAGTTCATATTCAGATTGCTCAAATTCTTTTCAAATATCATTTCAATGTAGTTAATTTTAGGACTACATATTATATCTGATCAGTATATCTCTTAAGGTTCTTATACCCTAATAGAGAAACCAGTTTTATATTTCACTGGCCGTACTGAAGAGATTGGCCTGGATTTGCCTGACTGGTTCATTATACAGTTTCACTTACTTCTTTACTCCCAGGATTTACTATAAACTAGGAGTTACATTAAAGTCTTGATTCCATTCAAGGTAAACATTGTGATTAGTATGCATGTTAAGTGATGCTCTACTCTCACCCATCATTAGTGAATTAAGATTCACCAGCATTAGGATGGCATTCCTTTATGCTGATTAGACAGTTACGAGTTTTCTTTGGGATATTACTTTGTCATTTAACAATCTCCTGTTCCCCATCAACTCTTCACCTGATATCTTTAGTTCCAGTGTATAATCCTTGGCTGATAAAATAATTCCAGTAGGATTTGTAGAAGAATGACTTCCTGCTCTATCTTGGTCATCTTCTGTGAAGTAGATTTTCAACTGATTTTTTTTTTATTACCATTTAAATACATTTCCTATTGGAAAACTATGTGTTCTAATCTTTGTTATTTGGTCAGTAATTTTTCGTGTGCACCAAATAAAATGGTGACTATGTAATATTTTACTCAGGTCATAGTTCAAAACTTAGGGAGCCCGGGGGGGCGGGGAGGGGGCAGGAAACCTGGAGGCAGGAACTGAAGCACAGGTCATGAAGGAACAGTGCTTACTGGCCTCATGCTCAGCCTGCTTTCTTACACAACACAGAACAGCCTGCCCAGAAATGGGCTGGGTTCTCCCACATCGCTCAACAGTCGGCAAAATACCCCACAGCATGGTCACAGGCCAGTCCAATGGAGGCAATTCCCCAACTGAGGCTCCCCCTCCACCCAGGTGTGTCAAGTTGATTCTAAAGCTACCCAGAACAGGAGTGTACCCTTGTAATCTCAGTGCTGGGGAGGGTGCAATAGGTGGATCCCAGGGCTCACTAGCCAGCTAATCAATGAGCTCCAGGAAATGAGGGACCCTGTCTCAACAAAACAAGATGGGGCTGATGAGATCAATTACTGAACCAGTGAAGGAACTTGCTGCCAGCCTGCCAGTGTGACTTCAGCCTGGGTACCACATGGTGGAAAGAGAGAACCAGCTCCCAGAGTTGCCTTCTGATCTCCACACACGTCATGACATTCATGCACCTATACATATACACACACAACACACACAAATATTATTAATAAAACATAAGAAATAATTTAAAATAAACTTAAAGAGGGTGGCACCTGAGGAACATACCTGCCCTGGTTTCATTTCTGTTGCTATGATACATCCTGAGCAAAAGCAACTGAGGGTAGGAAGGGCTTATTTACTTCCCAGTTCCAGGTTAGAGTCTGTCGTAGCAGGACAGTCCTAGGAACGTAAAGCAGCTAGTCACAGCACGTCTAGTCATGAGCAGAAGGAGAATAAAAACATCCATGCCTGCTGCTTAGCCAAAACCCAAACCCAGGAAGTGAGGCCGCCTACTTTCAGGCTGTGTCTTCCCACACCAGTTAAGACAATCAAGATAGTCTTCCACAGACCAGCCCACAGGCCTACCTGATCCAGACAACTCTCTTCAAATGAGACTCTCTTCCCAAGTGATTCTAGGCTGGGTCAAGTTGATAATTAAAGCTAACATCACAGTGTTCAAGAATGACTTCTGACCTCCATGTGCATACATGTACCCCAGCACACACAATAACAAAACAATGATAATAGTATGCCGTTTTTCCTCTTGATTGACTTCCCTCTACATCAGATCACCTGTTCCAAGAGGGATAGAAACAAAGGTCAGCAAACAAAACACCCTGTGTTTATCTTGCACTGTTTCCTCTAATGATTTTAAGAGGTGGTCTTTATTTTGAATTTTCAAAATGCTTGTAGCTCTAGAGGTGAAAGAAATAAAACTCAGATGTGCTTAGCAGCTGTTCTCTACCCTGCAATACAGAAAAACAGGGAGACGATCTGGCCTTGGCTCCACTTTGCCAGGAATTTGATTTTCCTGAAGGACAGGGTAGTTGTGTAGACAGAGTTTTCAGTGCATCAGTTCATGCTTGCTCACATCTTAGGAAAATATGTGCATCTTGAATAGTTGGATCTCTTTACTGTCTCTTCCACACACTTTACTTGGAATGGTGATGTCCTCAGCTAAAACCTGTAATGTTGCTACTGTAGAATGGGAACAAACAGGAAAATTCAACCTCCTGCCCATTTTTATAAATAAAGTTTTATTAGAATACAGCTGTACATATTCATTTATGCATTGCCTACAGCTGCTTTGACATCTGGCAGCAGTCAGATATTAAAACAGTGGCTCACAAAACAGAATACTCACCTATCCTCATACAGTTTGAAATTCCTCCCACCGAAGAATGAATGAATGTTGATAGACAGCTAGCATACTGCTTCCACCATTTTGGTAGAATCCCACTTAAGAATGGTGTTCTGAATTCAGAAATATGTTTTAGAGAGGCCAGAAAATGACTGGCCTGTGTTCCTTCAGCATCCCTCATAAACCTGGCTTTGTACCCCAAGATCCGAAAGGACAGGAGTCACTGAGAGCTCTGGATCGGACTCCCTGGAAGCACCTTTGCATGCTACAGAGTTTAGTACTAACGATAGTGGGAATGGTCAGAAGTGGCCATTGAGTTGATTTGGCCTCTGAGAATGAGGACTCTGTTTTCTGCCCCATCTTCACTGCATGGGCAGTGCTGAAGCTCACCGAGGACAGTGTAATTAGACTAACATTCAGCTGAAGCATGATTTTTCAGGGACTGCGTAGAACATGGCCCAGCCACTGACAGGACCACCTCAGCTACCACCTCAGGACCCTCGAGGTCCTTGAGCTTCCTTCCTTTTTGAAAACTCAAAGCAGCCTTTGGAGCCTGATGGGCTGACCCTGGTACTCTTGTTCTTTATCACTGTATCTTTTCAATTTAAAATGATGACTTCAATTTTGATTTATAATGTGTTAGGATGACAAGTCAGTCCTCAGACTTGACCATCTTTGTTCAGATGTTTCCTGCAAAACCTGTAGCTTAAGTTAAGATACTATGACCCTAGGGACTTGCTTAAATTAGCAACCTTCTGTTCACAGCCAACTTTCAATTCTAGTCGGTGAGCTTCTCTTAGGGCCTGTGTTGGTCTGGGTCATCCTCGGTTATTTGCAGCACAGCTGTGTTCATTGCCAGAGTAGAACCTACACAAGGAGAGTTTACATCTTTTCTTTTACATTTTTCACTCCCAGTGTTAAACTTACTCTCTGTTGTGAGCTTTCATTAAAGGTATTGGATGAATGAATAATGAAAGAACGTAAACTTTTCTATGGCATTTCTAATTTCTTCTCCCTTATTTCCTCTCTCTTCTCCCTGTTCGTATCCGTTCCTCTGCGCTGTGTGACATCCTCCACCTCCTTTGCACACTGTTCTCTAGTGACTGCAGTTCATAATCATCTATCCTTTCTTACTGCATTCATAGTTAGCAGCTCACAGTTTAGTACTTAATTGTTTCTTAATTGGTTCATCTACACTCTCTTTGCTTCCCAGATAGTCTGGCATCCCTAAGGACAAGAGATATATTTTAACATATTTCATACCAACTCCTTGTTCCAACTCCCTCTATCAAACACGTATGCATTAGAATTTAACATCTAATAGAATCTCAATAAATAAGTATAAATTCACTGAATTAAGCACTATCAATGCATTGTAAGACAGGCAGAACGATTAAGAGACAATATTCTGATAGTCTCTGATATTTCAAAATGTCAAAATTAGTCAACGCCCTTATAAATTGTCATACAAAAAAATGAATACATTACAAAAGCCAGAGTAGAACCTTCACAAGGAGAGTTCGCGTCTTTTCTGTAGGTAAATTGAGAGAGGCCTCCTTTATCTCTTTTTCTCCCTCCTATTGTTTTATGGGGGTTTGTTTGTAGTATTTCATATTTAAGACACAGTCTCTTCGTGTTGCCTAGATGTCTCAAACTCCTAGGCAGAGGCAGCCCTCCTGTCTCAACCTCCCAAACAGTGAGAACCGCAGGCATGCATTGCCTTGCCCCGTTGTGTTTGTGCCTAATTACAGACCTGATTTGTTTGTTCAGCATTGTTGAGACTCTATTTACTGTTGACTCAGTCCTGGCCCTGACATTAGGGTTTGCCTGTGTTTGCCATGGAGCTGCTTGACCTACTGTTGAGCTTTGGGCATTGGGAGTCTCTTCATAATAGCCATATTGAATAGCTGTTTATAAGATTAGAAAATGTTGACTGTCTCTGCTCGGAGCAGTGATAGGATCTTTTTAAGATACTCAGTGTAGTTATTAAAAAGAACTGATTTTCTAAATTGTCTTAGTTCTTTTGTTAAAGAAAATTGAAATGCATCATCCCTTTGATTCCTCTTTATTCTGCAGATTAGTCTGCCTTGAACAGTTCTCATAAATCTTGGTCATCACCTACCAGCTACCAATGTGTGGCCTTTGCTTTACCCTTAGAACTTTGTATTAACAAACAACAAATAACTTTATGAACAAAGTACCTGTAATAAATGTTGTCCTTCACTGACCGCTAACCATGAAGAAGTTAATGTTCCCTCCACCCAGTGAGCTCTTTAGAGACAGAGATGTCTGTGTAATGAGTAATTCTATGCTGCTAACCAGCCTAACCAGATTCTTGACCAGCTCAGATCAGAGGCAGGAAACTTGCCTTGGATCCTGGCCCCAAAACCTCTACTTGACCCCTTCCTTGGGGTAGGAGTTTTACATAACTATTATTTCTCCATTTAAAAAACAAAAACAAAAAATAGTAGTTCGTGGTGGTTGTTATTCTGTTGTTTTACTTTTCCTCCGGAATAGTGTTTGTACAGCTTCTGTGTGGAGCTGTGTGTTTCTGGTTTCTCCTTACCTTCCACTGCTTTTGACAGTGTCAGACAGGCTCTCAGCATGATCTAGCTTTCCGCTCCCTGGAGACTGGTCCTCTCACAATGAGGTCTTGTTCGTTTTTTTAATGAAGGCCACCTAGTTTTCATAACCTTCTTTTTAATAATTAAAATATGAAACCTGTCCAGAATTCTGTTCTGTGCCACAATTTCATCTTAATATTAGACTCGAACTTCAAATCTGTTATATTGCTGCCTTACCATGGGAGGCAGCTACCAGAGGTTGAAAATCCCCCAGCTCCAGCAACCTGCTTTGTTAACGTCTCACAGTGCTGTTTTTCACCTGTTTTGTTATGTTTAGCTGGGTTTTCACCACATGCCAGAAACCTCCTTTTATACTTGCTCCCCACAGGTCATGTTCTCCTTCTAGTGTAATTGCTGAGGTTTATATACCTTTAACTTCTACTTTGAAAACTTTTACCTCAACTATCCTGATATATTTTACCTGTCAGATTGTAGCTCCAAATCTTCTGTATTTCTTTCATTAAAAAAAAAATTTTTTTTAATTTCTTTGTTTTTCTTGGCTTAGATTTAAATTACCCTTCTAGTCATAATACTGGAGATTTTCTATTTAATTTAGAAAAAAATCTTAAGAAATAGCTTTTTGTTACACATCAAGCTGAATTATAAATGAAACTTGGTCATTAGCTCAAAATTGTTATTGACAGACTATTGTTAAAATTAAGGAACAATGGTAATGTCTTAAAATCATATCCAAAACAGAAAAGTGTTCTATTAAATTTGATTTGGGAATATTATTTTGGTGGTTTCACCTTTACTCATTTGCTTTTAATCTTTAAAGTAATGCTTTTCTCCTTTTTCGAAACTTCATATTTTTCTGTAGCCAGAAACGATCTTGAAGTGAGTTGTGGAAAGAATGTCGTCCTTAGTACACAAATGGTGGGCACGATTTCCTTGGTTCTTTCTTATATTTCATACCTTAGGATGATGCTTGTGGATTCTCACCAGGACTTAGAAACCTTGCAGACAGGTTCCCAGAGAATGACTGAATCTAAACAAACCCCATGATTCCTCCCACATATTGGTAAACTCCTTCATATCCATCTGGTGGATCTTACTCAATGAATCTTCATATCCTTGGCTTCTACCATATTGTAACAGTTCAGTGACTAGAAGTAACCTCACACTTTCTATGGGAAGGAACTGTCGGATTACTCAGTATCTCTTTGTTGCCATACTTTTTACTGAAAAACAGAAAATATATACATTTCATTAAAGAATTTCCATCAGAAATGTCTGTTAGTAAAGGCCACCTCCTCAATTTGACTGGATTAAATAGATAGAATTCCAAAGCCTGGAAGCTGGATACTGATGAGTGTGGACATGCAAATTATATCACTCTGTGGCCAGGACCTAAAGAAGAGCAGGAAGCACATCTACTAAATGAAGTTAAACCAGTGAGGCCTTTCCTTTCTCTGTTGTTTTTAAATTTGTCAGAGACATTTTAATTCAGAATTTAGTTTTTACGTAACGCAGGCCAGCAGTACCCAGAGACGTAATTACATGAAGACGGTGGCTAACAGCCCTCTGTCTCCTGTGCTGTTCCTGCCTAACCACCGCTGCATTTTCCAAAAAACAAAACACAAAACCAAAATGGTTTCAGTTTGGGTGACATGTGCATCCTCTATTCTGTATATCCCAGGCCCTTAGCCAAGTGTTGGGAATACAGGCATGGACAGGTCCTCATGGACCCAGGCCACAGAGGTTGAAAGCAGTAACTAACTAGGCAAATACATGTGGAAGAATGTTGAATATTTTAAGTTAATTATTCAGTATAGTGGAAAGTCAGCAAAGCCCTGTGAGGCTAAACCTCCTTTTTCTAACATGACTTATCTCCTAGATAACTAAGTCCCATGTATACCATGACAGCTTCTTGTCTCTGACATCAGGGAAGAGCTACTGCCAGCCACTTGTTACACATACATTACCTTGGTGATGTACCTGTGCCCATCACCGTAGCAACACCCTGACAATGACCTCGGAAGCCACTCAGAATCATTCTTAGAAAACAAATTATGGCTATAATTAACTCTCTGAATTTACTCTGCAATATAAATTTGTTTCAGCCTCAGTGTTTCTTTTTAGAAGGTTAAATGAGCGGAATAATACAACCTGAACCATCCCCATCTTCTGTCAGTTTTGCTGGGAATATAAAATAACTTCAATAGAAAATACAGTTAGAGATTATTCTTTTACCTCTTCTCAGAATGTGACAGGCATAAGCAAAGAGGGCATCCCTATCTTAGGAGCTCCATTTCAAAGGGAACAAAGTAACACCCTCCCAAGCCATTGTGAAATGCTATTCCTCCCTGAGTCCTGGGCTCCCAGGGAGGGTGGGAGAAGGTTGGGGGGGGGGGCTTTGTAGGCACAGGCTTTTCACACTGGCCCCTTCTGAGCAGTGAAAGATGCATTTGTTTATTCTCTCTCACACGTGTGTGTGCGCGCACACACACACACACACACACACATGCAAATTGTATTTTCAGTAGTGTACCTTCTGAGCACCTACAACTTCCAGGAGAAAGCCACTAATAGAACTTGATTGTATGTCTTTTGTTTGTTTGTGGAGTTTGCTTTTCCTTGTTTTTCCCTGTGTTTGATATGGTTTGCCTTTGGTTGTAAATTATGTATGCTGCAGTTAGCAGAGGAGAGTATTGTTCTTTTCAGCCTTTTCTTCTGCTAAATTGCATTAGTTTAACTTTCTACTTCAAATAAATGAGCCTCTGTCTATCATCCAACTGAGATAGCAAAAGATGTCCAGCAAGAACTGTCACTTTTAACTTAATCAAAATGTATGCAACATTTTAAAAGACTATTTCCTTCCTGACTATGAAATATATTGGTACCTAGGCAGTGATGAGACAGAACAGAATTTGACAAGCAGCAAGTGCTTAGTCAGGTGTTGCTCTGCATGAACTGTGCTGCCTTCGAAAATGAGGATAGGGCTAATGAAGAGGAAGGACTGTTCTCACCAGTGTGAATGTCTAGAGACATCTCAGTAGTATCCTGAATTCACCGAGAGATACTACTCACAGTTGTGTAGGGTGGTTGCTGAGCCTTTGCAAGTGGCTTTCCAGGTGTAGGGGTTCCCCGACTTCATATTCGTCATGCATGTCGGGGAGCTCAGTGCACCTTCTCCAGTAGATGCTGTCAGTGTTCCTGGGGTACAGCTTGACAGGTAATTTCCTACTTTGTGTACTGATTCTTTAAATTCTCCTTGGCAAACATACATCTGTACTTGGAGTGGAGTAACATTGGGTAATCTACTTGGCTTATCTTCAGGAAACAAAGCCACAATTTATCTTTACCCCTAAAGAGAACACCATGCACAAAAGAATCAACAGCCCCCTCTGTTCTGAGCTGTGTGTGACATTGACTAGAGAGTAGCGTATTTCTTAGTTTTGTTGTCTCCTTGCCATTTGTAGTTTGCTTTCTCTGAAATAGTTCTTGTATATAAGTGATGATTGTATAGATTTGAGAATATATTTCCAAACCAAGGGTCTGATAAATTAGAAAATTCCATCAATATAGAGTAGCCAGTTGCTTTTGTATCTGTGATCTGATGAACTGGTTTCTCTGTAGATGAGGTACAAATCAGCTCCCAGAACATGGGCTTCTTAACCCCATCAGTGACTCCAAGGTTATGTCAAAACTTTTACTAAAATATAACTACATTTGTATTTTCCCACCCTCTCCAGCCATTTTTGTCTTCTAGCCAGCTTTTATAATTATTGAAGGTATTAAGCAGATTCTTATTAGTTGGTAGACAGCTCATTTCCAGCTTCAAAGTCACTGATGTGTCTTTAAGGCCTCTAGAGAGTGAACTCTTTGCAGAAAGAATGATGATACTTTCTGGCTTTAAAGAATTGATACACGTCCAAAAGGCAGTAATTTTATTTCTTTGTTAAAGTCAGACTTTACAATTATATGAGTCCATAAATCTTATAGACTTAACATGATTTCTTTTTAGCATTCAGTTTCAAATTTGAGTTTAACTCATATGGAAACTCCAGTAGTAAAAATTAAATGTAAAAGATTTAATGTTAAAGCTAAATTCTATGTAGAAAGTTCATCCATCAATCCATCAGTGAATAGCAAAGTACTGTTTGCTTGGCATTAAAGCAGAAATAATTTATTATATAAATATAAATAAGACAAAAAGCTCTTATCTCCAGGTAGATTCCATCAATTTGAGTATTTATGTAATTGCTGAGTTATGACTGCCATGTATACCGAGCATTCAATGTTGCGTGCCTCAAGACTTATATATATTGCTTGTGGTCATTAAGAAATCAAAGATCTAACTCCTTCCAGCCCTACTAATGGCTCCATCTATTTTCTGTATCTTACAAGTTGTCCCTTTGTGTGGATATTTACAGTCATGTGTTTTGAAGTCTTATTTGTGCTTCATCACTTCAAGGCTAGAGGAAAGCACAGTTATTCTTTGAAATCCTAAAGATACTGCTCAGTCATTTTCATCTGGATGTCATTCTACCAAATTGTGTGGTTCTTGACATTGCAAACTGTGCTTTTCACTTCAAGAGAATAGAAAGTGTGTGGAGTAGATTTTAGAAGTGACAAAGTTATACTGATGGTAAATATGTGTAACTGTCAGATGTTAGGAGTAGAAGAGATAACACAAGTCCGTTTCTTTGTGCCCATTGGAAAGTTCTGTGACCTGATTGTGGTAATAGTTACATGGGTCTCTATATGTGACAAAATCTCATATACTCCATGTTCCCTCAAACACACATTTGCATGTTACATTTGTACAAATACATGTACACATGCATGTACATCTGTGTGCATATGTACACATATAGATATATATCAGGATACTTGTGACAGTGAGTAAGCTCCTACTACAGTGTATGGTTTAATAAACAGTTTTTCTGATTTTGATAATGTCAGATTCCTGGTTTTATTAATGTAATATGCATATATGTTACCCTCATTTAGGGGAAACTAGGTGAAGGGTACAAGGAATTCTCTGTGATATTTTTGAAGTTTCTTGTGACTCTGAAATTACTTAAAAATAAAATGGTTTTTCAAGGGAATATGTAAGTGTCATATGACCAGATGAATTTGAAGTTGGGATATTGTGGCTCTAAATATTGAGAGTATCTGACCTTAGACATTATTACTACCATAACTAAAAGTCTCATGGCTTCCGATAAATAACAGATAACTTAGGCTTTGGACAGAATTGAAGACATGATGTGCTGCTGTCTGTCGTCTCTCAGAAGACATAAAGAAACCCATTCTAGGAAAAGACTGATGTTCTGCAAACAAAGAAAAAGACAAATACTGACTTTACCCCAACTTTATTAGATGTTTATTTATGTAAATTTGGTTTATAGAAATAATTCAAAACTATTTATTTTTAAACTCTTGATTCCCCACTCAGACCTGCTAAACAAGAAGAGAGTAAGAGACTAGTTTTAATTTCTTACCCACTCTCCCTTACTTTTTGTATGGGTTCCAGCTTACAGTGAGAGAAGACATAAGAACAGTGAGCAGGCAACATGGGCGGAAGCCTTCCTAAGAGCAGTGGAAGGCTGCCTTTGTCTGTTTCCAAAACGTGCTTGTTTCTTCTTGTGACTCCTTTGCTCTGCCCTTCCATGGGTTCGGAGTGACGGGTACTGACTTGTTGTACCTTCCCTCCTCCAGCTATCTGAACGACCTGGACCGTGTTGCTGACCCTTCCTACCTGCCTACCCAACAGGATGTGCTGAGAGTTCGAGTCCCCACCACAGGGATCATCGAATACCCCTTTGACTTACAGAGTGTCATTTTCAGGTAGTAACTAACTCCATAACGCCTACTTCCAGCTTTTATGCCTTTAGTGTTTGTGAACTCTAGAGAGACAGTGAGCATGTGTAGCATTTAAAGTAGAGAAGCTTTGTGTGAATTATTATCATTAGATATTCAACAGAAATTTTATATCAATGAAAGATGAGGCAGAAGAAAGGTACACTGCATTTTTCATTTAAATTTAAATCACCAGGCAGTTCATGAAATAGGAATTTCCTATTGATACAGCATAATCAGTGACTCAAACAGTTGTTCTCATTACATATTTAACTGTATATCATTTTAACTGTGAGAACATAGAGTGTGTTTTTAGAATTTTATAAGAAATGAATGGTATTGGTGCTAGAGAGATGGCTGAGCAGTTAAGAGCCCTGGCTGCTCTTCCAGAGGACCTTGGTTCAGTTCCCAATATTTACATGGTAGCTAACAACTGTCTGTAACTCCAGTTCTGTGTTATCCAATGACCCTTTCCGACTTCCAATGGTATTGCATGACACAGGTGTACCTTCTTATATGCAGGCAATACACTCATACACATAAAATGAAAATAATAAAATATTTTTAAGATTGAATGCTGTTATGATCCTATCAATAATAGTGATTATATGTTTCGGTTTTTTGTTTTGTTTTTTAAGACAGGATCTTATTCTGTAGCCCAGGCTGACCTTGAAGCCACAGCAGTCTTCTTACCTCAACTTCCCAAATGTTGTTTTATATTCTTAAAATAAACCACTTGGGAATTTTCAAAATTCATGATTTCGAAAGTGGAGTGATAACGTAGTCTAAATTGATATAGCCGGGGACCATGGAAATCCGTCATTTCCCTCCCTGCTGTGCTTGTCTTGATACTTGAATAAAACAGTTTTTAAGATGAGAAAAGCAGTACTAAGGTATTCTCCCGTAATCTAATTTTTGGCAATCACTTAATTGTACTTTTAGTCAGAACACAAACCTCTTGGTGCTTTGAAGAAAGAAAATGTCCATGTCTTTGACTTGAGTGTTGAGTTGAGCCCTCGAGGCAGCTCACGAATCTGTACAGCGTCAGGAAATGAAACAGCCTCTTGCAGCCTTCTCTGCAGAACTGTACTTGGGACTCTGCTGGGCATGCACTCTGCTGTCTCTTGCCAAAGCACCATTTTTTTTGCTGTAATCGTTCTTTGCATCTGTGGTCTAATCTAGCTGCCACATACTGCTCTAGAAGATGGACTGCCGGGTAGGTGGCACTTTGAAACTATTTCTGCACCTCTGTTTTTTATTTAGAAAATGGCTGTCTGTCATGCCAGCATTCTGTGTTACAAGATTTGAGTTTATAACATCTAGATATCTTTGAGAGAACCAGACTTCCTCCTTTTTATGATCATATTACCTAATATTTTCAAAGAACATATAGCATTTCTTGGGAGTTTTCACATCTTCTGTGACATATTTATGTACAGACATTAAAAGATTTTTTTTTTTTGCGACTTCAATGGAGATAATGATTTAGTTCTCTAATTCCTACCATCCTCAGAAGCATAGCATGGGACTCCTGTTAACAGGAAATGAGTGTCGTGTTTGCTTGATGGCACCTGGAAGGAGCCAGCATATTAATGTTAATCAAGGCCTAAAATTTTCACTTTTGATGTCTGCAGCTCAAGGTCTCTTGAATCCATTGTTTCCTGCTCTGATCTCACTTCTGTACTTTGAAACCTTTTAGAACCAGTCACGGAATGATCCTGAGTTCTGAGTTGGGGAGATAGATCAGACAGTAAAGTGCTTGCCTGTAGACCCCAAGAATCCACATAAAGCCAGAGGTTTTGGCATGTACCAGTAACCCAAGAGTTGCAGGTTGAGGTTAACAGAAACAGAAAGGTCCCTGGACTTACTGGCCATCTGGTGTAGTCAGTTGAGCTCCGAGGTCAGTAAGAGACCATGTGCCCAAAAATAAGATGAAGAGCCATCAAGGATGATACTCGGCATCAGCCTCTACACACATGTGGAGATGCACACACACCTTTACATACACACATGTTCACACGTGCACATGCATGCACACACACATAAAAGAAAGAAAAAAATCTTTGAGTTCTTAGTTTAGGTTTAATTGTGAGAAAGTCTGAGAACACCAAGACAGGCATGGTGTTCAACAGATGCTTAAGGAGCACCACTGTGACACTCCTACCTGAGCCTCTTGTCTGCCGAGAGCGCTCTTACCTCTTCATGTTGAGTGCATCAGTCAAGATACAGGTTCAACTATCGGGTGAAAATGAATCATTTGAAGCACTGCTAGATATGTGCAGATACACATCGCCATTCAGTTGTTGATGTCAGTGCTGGTGTCTCAGGTAACTAAGCAGAGTTACATGTTAAGAACAAACACTGGAGGTGGTTCAAATGATGTCTCTGTGTGGGGCAGTAGAGCGTCTTGGTGTCTTACACTACACTTCGTTTCCAGAAGGGTGGCAAGCTGGTTTGTGTCTCATGTTGCCTGATACAACCAGACCTGTCTCAAACTACTATCAATACTGAAAGAAAGAAAAAAAAGTCCCCAAATCCTTATTGTACAGAAGGAAAGATGAGTGGGGTGGACATTTAGTTGAAGGGTCAACTCCTCATATGAAATGTATGGCATCCTGTGTCCTTTAAATGTATTCATGGTGATTCCTGGTGTCCTTAGGAAACACAGGAAGGTTTTCGCTCCTACTGTCTAGAAATTGAAAATGAACTTCACTGTTTCTTATTTGGGCTTAACACAAATGAAACTCTTGTGCCTGCCTTTTCAGTGCATAATCAAATAAAGTAATACTTTGTTTGGCACAGGTAAGGGATTTTTTACATAGTTATAATTTTCGTACATATCTGGTAACTTTCCAGTAACCACAGTAATTTATTGCCTAGAAAGTCTTGATTTTCTGTTTGGCAACAAAAATTTAGTAGATATTCAATGAGTATTAATTGGCTTGGAGATTGCTGTCTCCTAGTTTGTAAGTAGTGTATTATAAGTAGTAGTATTGATATTTCTTAGTTTTTCTTTGTTATTAATATGACTATTGTTAACTTTGCAGAATGGTGGATGTGGGAGGCCAAAGGTCAGAAAGAAGAAAATGGATACACTGCTTTGAAAATGTCACCTCTATCATGTTTCTAGTAGCGCTTAGTGAATATGATCAAGTTCTTGTGGAGTCTGACAACGAGGTAAGTGTTCTTTGACTAGGCAATGAATTACCATTTTATTGTCTCATAGAAATAAATGGTGAGAAGGGAGTCGGAAGGGCAGTACACTGGAGCTCATTACTTCACCATGATATCAGGATCTTTTTACTTATTTTGTTTGTTTTTTATTACATTATTTATTTTGTGTGCATGCACATGCATACTATGGCACACATATGGAGATCAGAGGACAATCTGTGGGAGTCTGTCCTCTTCTTCCCATGTGTGGCCTCAAGGGATCAAACTCAGGTCATCAGACTTGGCCACAAGTACCCTTACCCACTGATCCATCTTGCCAGCCCTGTGGAACCACATGACACAGAGTGGTTAGCTTTTCTGTCAAGAATATAAACGGTTCTGTGTGCTTAGATCTGAGTAGAACCTGTTTGATGATGCTTTTAACACTATGCAGAGGCTCTGGACTGATCGCAAGATCATTTATAACCTTCCTGCCACATAGAAGTGGGAGTATTGAGTGAGTTTTTGCTTTATTTTGTTCAAATGAGTATTTGTACGATAGGTGGGGCCTGGTGAGTACTCAGAACCAACTTTGCATCTGGGCTCAGATCAGTTCACTATGTAACCATAAAGTGATTGGTGCCATGATCTTTCTGCTCCTAGTGTCCTGTGTAGGCTGTTGTGTAATTTAGTAAGCAGGGAGGGAGGAATTCATGAAATGTTCTTTATACGCCAGTTTGGAGAGCTGGGTCAGTGTTATGACCTCTGCAGCAGGTTAATTTAATAGGTATCAGTAGGGATGTTGAGGATGGTAGAGGCTTGATGATGAATCAGTTGATTGTAGCATTTCTTTTGTATGTAGGATTGTGGGCTTCCACCAAACAGGGTCTCATACAGAGCTGTGGACTCCCTAACCACGCATTTCAGCATCTTTCCTGAGTTTACCAGTGTATAGGGTTTGGGTCCACCAGAGAACTCAGGCTTGTTAATCAGCCAGCTGCTTCCTGAGCTGTAAAGCAAAGTGCCTACAAATAAAATAAAATACATGATTGTCAGTTGTCAATATATTTCACTGTAATATCTTCATATATTTTCTGTACCCGTTGTTACAAAATCCTTGGAGACTGTATTTTGAATCTATTGCATATTTTAGTCCTATTGTAAAATGTTTCACTTCTTTGATTGGTGGATCAAAGCCACAAATACTTTGTTGGTTTGCCTACTATGTTGTAGATACCAGGTATCTAAACAGACACAAAACTGGAGAGAAAAATTAATTTTGCCCTGAAAGAGCTTTTAAAGCACATATGCTTTTTTATTAGAATAAGGCATAAAAGGGGAAGAAAACCTTTCTATGTAGATTATCGTTTCTTAAGTCTGCTACCCACTAAAATAAAATTTACATATGTCAGCTACACAGAAAGTAGAAGAAGCACATGTAATTTCATTTCTATATTTACATTATAGCCGAGGAAGGTGTTTGCCAGTAAAACATTTTATGCAAGATAAATGTGTTTCTACAGAGAAATACATGTTGTGATTTAATGGTAATCAATTTGCCACTTTGAAGTTAGCAAAATTAAAAAGAAGTCAGTTCTTTAGGGAACTTGTCAACCAAGTCCAGCAAAGCATTCAGATCCTTCCTTTTTCTTATATCACAGATTTCACTGCACATTGTAATGAAGATTGCTTGTTGTTGTTGCTGTTGATTTGTTTTGTGTGGTGGTATAGGGTTATATTAGTTCAGTGGCATTGCTTTGCTTATTGGATGTCATCAAATTTCTTCAGTAATTTGTCAGTCAATATTATAGGTATTAATTATGTCTAAAAGTATAATCCAGTTCCTTTGGTTTTTAAGGTAATATACCATGCAATAGATTAAAATCACAAGGCTAGCTAATTTTCCATCTGGATTCTCTTGTCACTTTGGAGTAATTTGAAAGCCTAGAATGTAATTCTGTGATGTAAGTCTAGTTTGTGTTTGTTTTTCTCATGTCTTTAAGCAGGCCTGCACAATAAGAAGAGTGATGTCTATCACTTTCTCTATCCATGTTAGCCATGATCAGCACAACATACTGTCAGAAATATTGCTAATACTAGAATGCTCTTTTTTTGAATTTTCAGTTGTACTAATATATGAAAATGCCATTGCCTCATCTTGTTAAACCCTAAGGTAATTCAGAACTCCAGAATTATAGTTTCCCAAACTTTCTGGTTTGTGCAAGTCAAAACAAGAATAAACTCCCAAGACAGTTTGGGTTTGGTTCTAACATCTGATAGTCATAACTTGAATTCAAAGAAGACTTTACTATGCCTCCTTTGGTATATATCTGTGAAAGAAATTCACCCGGGAGTGAATTCTCATAGCCTTTTTTCTTTCATGGGGAACTGTGAAAAATGTTCTGCAGACCACAAGCAAAAATAGCTAAGAAGTACTTTAGGGACTGGAAGTAAAATGCATGAGGACCACAGTTCAATCTCTAGGACCCATCACAAAAAGAACTGAGGTGCATGAAAGCACATGCATATAACCCTGACTCTGGGGAGACAGGCAAATCCTGGGGCTTGCTAGCCAGCTAGCCTGGGCTGTTTGGTGAGCTCTAGGCCAGGAGAGTGGCAGATGTGAGTGGAGCCTGAGAACAACACAATACCTGGCCTCCAAATGCACAAGTACACAGAGCTTACACGAATATTCTCTATGGTTTAGACATTTGCAAAGCTTTACTTATTAATCTCCACAATTTTACATAGACGTGCTTTTGTCTGTGTAGATCTTCAGCCTTTCTGTTGATTTGAAAAATGAATTTCTTTCTCTTTTGTCTCCAAATAAGGAAATAAGTCATGAGATGGTGGACTGGAGAAACCAAGGTTGTAATGATGCGCTGATTTCTGAATTCTTTTTTCTCTCTTGTTTTCCCTGTGTTAACATACCAGCATGTGGCCAACTATTCTGTAATCCTTTCATGGGCACACTCTTTCAGAGCCCCTGAAAGCCAAGAACAGAGTAAGATATGCAGTGTGTATATCAGTGTAAACTCATACACAGCTTTCAGTCTTTATTTCTCTGGCTTTCTGGTTCATGACTGTTTGAGCATTCATGCAAAAATGCATTTCTCAGGCTTTGCCTGAAGTTCTTCCAGATCGGACTCTGTAGAGTCTTAGGGAGTGAGACTTTTTTTCTCCTCATTTCCTTTTAACATAAGCTTCTACCTTAGTCCCTTTGAACTGGGCATGATGAATTGTGTTATTACTTTATTAAGTTGTCTAGATAGTCCCCCCAACTGAGACCTTCATTTGTCCAAGATGGATTTCTCAACATTGGTTCTCATAAACATTTATCCTTCAATACTGATTCTTGGAGTTGTCAGTTGGTAAGTCAAAAGAGAGAGTACACATTTTTTAATACCTTAGTATTTCATGTCTCTTTAAAGCTTGCTAAGTCATTACTCATGCATTATAACAAGGATTATGGTTCTGGCCAAGGTGCCCCCTCAATTAGCCACACAGAGAAAAAGCAAGTTCTCAGGTTGCCAAGAGCATGGGAGCAGAGCGAAATTCTTTTCATTCAAGAAGGAACTGAAATGCCTTCCCTCAACCTCTAAGTCCTTATTACATTCATAGTAGTAGCCCAGCAGAGACCTTTACATGTTCATTTGATCTTGAACTCTTAAACAAGCAATGCAAAATGTGCATTTGTTTGGCTATTTCTCCTGTACTATATTTTTACATGAACTCTTCTGAAGTTTTAAAATTGAAGTCAGCATTTTCTTGAAGAGTGTGAGACATCAGAGGATGGGCCTTATGAAATTTTCCATCCACACTAGCATGTCAGCTGGTATCATTATGCAGGTCTTATTGATACAGACATGTTGTTGAAATTTCATGGGTGCAGCTTCCCTGTCGTGTCTACAAGACACTATCTGAAGGGGACGTGTCCTGATCCACTGGCTCACCCTTAAATGAAGCACCACAGCAACCAGCAACTGAAAGAAAATCAGTTTTTTTCCAAGGATGAGCTCCCTGGTTGGTTATCCAATCCCAAATGCTCAGTGCTAAATACATATACATACAAGTGCCACTAAACAGACTCAGTAGGTTATACATGGATATATACACACACATATATCTGCACGTATTTTATATGTGTGTAACAATGATTAGAGAAGAAATTGAGAGAGGGACACATAAGAACATTTGGAGGGGGATTATATAAATGCAGTACTCATATGAAATTCTCCAAAAAAGTGTGAAATGTGCTTTTTCTTTAAAAATTCTGAGTGAGCTTTTGGAAATTTTCTTCAGATAGCACATAGCTTTGCGGGAAAACTAACTAAATAGTGAAGAGAAAAACTTCTAACTCTAAAGGAAAGATCTGAAGAAAACTTACAAGAATTTAAAGTTGAGCTTGGGTTAAGGTAACTGGTCTCAGGTCACAAATTGGATTGATTTTTAACCCTCTTTTATTGACTTATTCAAATTACATACTTTGTACACTTGGCTCAAATTCATGGCCTTGTTAATAAGGATATTTCTGAAAGTTACTCCCTCTTTTTGTGAAGCCTCTTGTTTCATTTCCTGCTCGTTTTCACCACTTGCTTATTCCTTGTTTACACTCATTGTCCTGTCCTTTTTCTCTCTCTGTTTTTCTGTTTCTTCATCACTGTATTCCCTCTCCGTCTCTCCTTTTTTTTTTTTTTTTTTACTTAAACTGAACCCACGGCATTGCACAAGCAAGCCTTCTACCCTGAGCTACATTCCCAGGCCTTACAAAGACATTTTTGATCACCATTTATGACTTTGAACCAAAGTCGTGGGCTTAGTGCTACTAACAGTATTGAACAGTAAGCCCATCTATCCTTTCTCCACTAATTTATTTTTGCATATTTAATTGTAAAGTAACATACACAGATATAAAACATACAAATTCGTATGTAGACCTGACTGGCCCCTGGCTTATGATGGTACTTGTGTTTGACTCCTGAGTGCTGGGGCTGCATATGGTAAGCACCACCATACCTGGCTAAGAATATCTTTTTTAAAAAGTAGGCAGAGCTGGGTGTAGTGCTATATACCTTTATTCCCAGCACTCTGGACGCCAAGGCAGGTGGGTCTCTGTGAGATTGAGGCCAGCCTGGTCTAGATAATGAGTTCCAGGCTAGCTGGGACTACAGGAAGACTTTGTCTAAAAACAACAACAACAACAAAAAAAAAAAGTTGTAGGGGAGACTGTCTTTATTTTTCATGCAGGACTGGGAATGTATACTGTATTTGAGCACTTACCTAGTATGTTCATGTCCCCTGCATTCAGTCTCTTCCACCAGAAAGTATTCTTGCAATTCATGACAGCATATTTTCTATAATTTTGTTCATTTGAGAAAGTTTGTTTTTCCTTTCCATTGCTAGAATAGTTTCATAAGGCACAGAAATCTAAGTTGTGAAGTTTTATTCTTGTCAGAACTTCATATATAGTTTTTCCACATTCCTTTTCTCTTTCATCAAAGAACAAAATTTATTAATAAAAAATAAATTATTTTCCTTAAAAAAAAAAAACAAAAAAACTGACATAGCACTGTTAGGTTAGTCATTTTGTCAGGATCTAGTTTAGTGTTCACAATACTGAGAGAGGGTTTGTCATTTTGTCAGGATCCCCTCTCTAACGTCACTTTCGTACACCCTTTCTCAATAGTATTTGAAAGGAATGATTTTTTTCCAATATAGTTTAATGAATGGAAATCATGATCTACTTCAGTGAGGGAGGAATAAATACATTCATACATATTTGGAAGTCTTCTGTCCACACCCTTTTTTGTTTGCATGGTTTCTCAGTAGAGGTAAAGTATAATTTTTATCTTTGGCTCATTTTAGGTAAAGTATTTTTTTCTTGACTTTTGATTTTCTGAAGTTTACATGCCTAGACATAGTTATTAGAGCCAAGGATGGTCATTTATCCTAGTTGATGTCTTGTAATTTTTGTGTCTGGCATCATTTTGAGGAAATTTCTCATTCATTATTGCTTCAAATATTTCTTCTATTCCTTTTCATTTACTCTTTGAATTCCTCTTACACATGTATTACAACTTTCATAGTTGTCCCTTACATAGAACTGGGTGGCTAGTATATAGAGAGTATCCTAAGTATAGTCGTATATCACTTAATAACACTCAGTCACTGATTAACTGAATATACTGTGGCACTCAGTATAATATCTAACAGTGCTGAAAAATTCTTCTCACCTACTATTTTTCTATATTTCTCTGTCCACGTGGAAGGATGGAGTTGGTTGAAGCTGGCAGTTTTCATACATACACACCACACATACACACACACACACACACACACACACACACAGGGGGTGGGAGGGCTGATAAGAGCTGGATAGTTTAAGTTCTGACAATTTTTCAAGGACAGGCTTTGTTCTTTGTTAAGACAGAACATCTGAGGTATTTAGTAATGATTTCTTCTCATGAGGATTATTCACCCAATTGCAGATTTTATTATATAGAAGATTAAATTGGAATTATTTTCAGAATTGTCCCTGAACAGCTGGTATATGGATAGTTTTGATTTTATGTTTTATTCATTTTGCTTATTTACATTTATAATTTGCCGTGTACACATATGCTATGTAGATTAACCATATATAGATTTTTAAAGTTAAATCTTTTTTAGAGTTTATCAATTAAAATCTAGTAAAATAAAATTATTCCTTTAAGATTGTTTTGTATTTTTCTAATTGCTTTCAGAAAGACGATATGGAGATACAAGTGAGTGAAGAGATAAATGCCAATGTCCAGTCAAGGAAGCTCAGTAGCATAGGAAACATTCATTTTCCGTCAGTATACTAAAAATGTCTCAAAACCGAGACCCCTTTAAACATATTGCAAATTAAGGTGTGTTTGAAGTTAGAGAGAATTTAATGAGATCAGGGTTTATCCCAGTACTTATCCATTCATTTCAGATGGAACAAATACAGAGTTTCAGCTCTGTATTATAGATTTCCAATGAAATGCCATGGTTCCCCATCCAGCAGAATGTGGACCACCTGGTGACCCTGTTTAACCAGTTGGGACTTTAAGTACTATCTGATCCTCTCTTTGGTTTAAAAGAAGAGTTTATCTTCTAACAGAACATTCCAAAAAACTTAAACCTGCTCGCTGAAGTAATAGCATTTGTGCCTTTACAGGCTTTATAGTTAATAGACGGTCTAGGTTGTGTGGAATGCCCATCAGAGACTGATTAAAACATGGGTTTAGGGCATGTAACTGCCATTTTCCAGGTATCTTATCTTACTGCAACTGAATCTGCTATAATAGTATTATATAAGGAATGTAATCAGTTCTTTTAAATTTCTAAGTAATATGAAGTGTCACTTAGAAAAAAAAAAAAACAAGGATGGATCTGCAAAGATGACGGCAACAGTAAGAGCACTTACTCTGCGAGCATGAGGGCCTGAGTTCAGATCCAGATTTGGCTGTGCATGCCTGTATGTCTAACATTGGAATCAAGAGAGGCAGGCAATTCCTGACAAGAGTTCACTAGCCAGTCATCTCACCTAATAAGTGAGTTTCTGGTTCACTGGTTGACCCTGTGTCAAGGCAATTGGAAAGAAAACAATGGAAACACCAACTTCCTGCTCATCCTCCGCATGGGCCAACACTGCACGCAGCACACAATACACACAGCAGTAAGACAGGAATTTTTCTGGGACATTTGGGCACTTTCAGTGATGCACGTCTGAACAGTCCCTGGCAAAGTAACCAGGAAGTAGAAACAGTTGGTCACAGGCTGAGTTGATAATCGAGTTACTTTGTGTCACCCCTTTAATGCATTTTTTTAAAATGAAGATTATGTTAGTTATTTTCTCATTGTGCTGAGAAAATCCATTACAGAAACAACATAAGGAAAGAAAGCTTTATCTAGGCCTCTGGTTTCAGAAACTGAAAGCATGGCAGCATTCATTGTGGCAGAAATATACAGCCAACTCCTCATGTTGCCAGACTAAGTGAGCAGAGCGCTAGACAGGAGGAGGAGAAGGCATGGCCCTCAGAGGCCGACCCAAGACTTCCCAGGAGGAGAGGGCATGGCCTTCAGAGGCCGCCCCAAGACTTCCCAGGAGGAGAGGGCATGGCCTTCAGAGGCCGCCCCAAGACTTCCCCAGCCAGGCCACACTTCTTAAAGGCTTCACCACCTTCAAATAGCATCACAGCCTAGGAACTGAGAGTGCAAACATGAGCCTGTGGAGGACATTGCAGATCCAAATGATGACAAAGCTGTCATGTCTTTGTGTCCTGAGGACTATTAAAAGAAGATAAGATGTAAAATCTTTGGAACACATACATGTTCAGTAAATGATAGTTCCTTTCGTCAGCTTTTAATAGTAAAATAAATGCTGTTGTAACTTGTATTTCTAAGCATCATCATCTACTACTAATTTAGTCTTAAGAGAATTCTGAGTCTAATAGAGTGCATTATTATTTATTAAATAAGATTAAAATAGGAGAAAAGATATTTTGTTTACATAAATGCTAAAAACAAAGAAGGCTTTTGTTTTAGAAAATTCTTTTCAGACTAACATGAGAAAAGCTATAAAAATACCACAAAATGGGGTGGGGAGTTGGGAAGATGACTCAGCAGTTAAGGGCACTGATTGCTCTTATAGAAGACCAGGGTTCAGTTCCCAGGACCCACATGGCAGCTATCCGTCATCTGTAACTCCAGTTTCAGGGGATCCAATGCTCTCTTCTGGTCTCTGTGGGCATTGCACACATGGGTGCACTTATATACATGCAGGCAAAGCATTCATACACACAAAATAAATAAATCCAATTTTTTTTTAATGAAACAAAATGGGAGGTGCTAAAAGCAACATGGTTCTTAGGGTACAGCTAATGTTTGTTATCTTTTCAGTTGCTCCACTGATTGTTCTGTTTGTATTAATCATGACTTTGTGGTTAAAAAGGCACAGATTCTGAGAAACTAGCCAGAGATGACAGTGGCCAATGTAACCAAGAAGAATCAAAGGGACTCTTACCAAACCCTGATCCAGCCAGGAGCTGACTTGCACTCTGTCCTCTACTCTGTGCCTGAGGCAGCCCTGGCTTATGTCTTCTTAGCCTGACACCCAAGGAAAAAAGGAAGTTTCACTCTGCCCTAGTTTGAGTTGAACTTGAGTGTTTCCTCCAGGAGTCTTTCTGTTAGAAGCTTAGTCCCCAATGTGATGGCACCAAGAGGTAGGAAGTAGGATCTATTCAAAGGTGCTTAGGTCATTGGAGGACTTGCTTAGAGGAAATTAGTGCTGATCTCACAAATTGAGTTCCTGCAATAGTGAGTTGTTACAAGACTGGGGGCCAGAGAGATGTCTCGGTGGTTAAGAGCACTGGCTGCTCTTGCAGAGGACCCATGTTTGAAGGACCCAGAGGACCCACCTATATGGTGGCTAACAACCATTCACAGTTCCAGTTTCAGGGGAATGTAATGCCCTCTTCTGATTTCTGTGGGCATTGCATGACACAGGCACACTTATATACATGTAGGCCAAATGCTCATACACATAAAAATAAAATAATAAATAAAATATTTTTTCAAAAGAGCAAGATTGTCCCCGTGCCTTCCAGCTTCCTGACCTGTCCTGTGGTTTTCCCTCTCACGCACGCTCCTGCTCTGATCCCTCTGCTGTGAGGTAGCAGGTCCTCGACAGAGGCCACCTTGATAGAGCTACAACACTTTGTAATTATTGCCTCCAAACATTGGAGCAAGTAATCCTCTTTTATGAAGTGTTTTACTTGTAATATTTTATTATAGCAGTGGAAATTTTGATTAATATACATTCTAATTCCAAAGCAAAAAAAAAGAATCTCAGAGGAGAGGGATAATGTCTGTGCAAGTGAACATTGACCCTGTGGCCAGAGGCAAGATGCATCCTCGAGAAACTGACTGGGACATAGCTGGAAAGTGCACCTGGCAGAGAGGAATAATAGCCATTACAGTGTTTTTCAAAGTGTGGCCGCTCGCTCAGGATGTGGTGATGTGGTAGCACGTGCCTTTAATCCCAGCCTTCAGGAGAGACAGAGGTAGGTGAGTCTCTGAAATCAAAGCCAGCCTGGTCTACATAGTGAGTTCTAGGTGGGCTGGGACTAGGGAGACCCCATCAAAAAAGTAAAAAATGTGATCTCAATACATTGAGTGAGTTAGAACACTGATTGAGTTGTGGTTTCCATTCATTGAGTCATGAGCATTATCTTTAAGAAAGTAAAATGGAATAGATTTAAATGGAATTACCAGAATATTGCAATCAGAAGAATTATTGTTTTGTGAAACTGTTGTTTCTACTTTGAGTTGGCAGTTGGTTGAGACAGGGTCGCATGTAGCCTAGTCTGACCTCAAATTCTTACATAACTGAAAATGTCCTTAAATCCCCAGTCTTCCCCGCAACTGCTGGTATTACGGTTATGCAGCACCACACTAGCTACATCATGGGGTGTACACGTGTGTGTATGTGCACGCATGTGTGATGCCCACACACAAGGGACAGATAAGGTAATCCATTTGTTGCTTTAATTACTCATTTCTCTATTCCAGTACAGGCAACAGGAGAAAGTGAGCATACAGCCTTGCGCAGGAGCATAAGGCCCTGCGTTTGGTCTGACACTTTGCCATAGTTGCCTTAATAGTGTGTGAAGGAGAGCCTCAAAAATTTTACTTTGCTTTTGCCCGCCCCCCCGCCAGTCCTATCAACAAAACCCAGAGCTAGGAGATTCATAGATCACACAGAGAGCTGTGGCCAGCTTCTGTTCTTCCTGTGACCACAAGGCACATGATCCTTACAGGAGGACTGTATCTTTTGTTCTCTGTTGACCTACTTTATCTCATACCCCTTCGTTTTAATTATCTTTTTAAAACTGTATTAACCATTCCTTTCCTGATTAATGTATGCCGTGTTTATACATACTTTAAATTAACATCTGATTTCTGCCTCACTTACTCAGAGATACTGTACTGATGTGCCCAATGAGATCATTCAGAAACTGTCATTGAAGCCATGGCAGTCCCAACTGATAGCTTAGTATACACCCCATCTCTCCCATCTCTTCCCTGTCCCCCGTCTTCTAAATAGCTTGTCAACAAAAGTGAAACGGCAGCATAGAATCTAAAAGAACTTGCCCTACAGTTGTGTGCTGACCAAACTGAGTTTCTGACATGCCCATCAGTGCCTCCTCCCCTCCCATCAGAGTTGCCCTTTGAACCAGAATGATGAGTAGACCCACCCACTGCAAACCCACAAATTAAGGATATGAATAATTGGATTTTAAATACTTGGAAAACAAAAATCTTAAAAAGTTTTATCCTTGCTTTGGCTAAACAGCTGACACTCAGTAAGTCATTTTGCACAGACACAAGTTTGTGACTTTCCATCGCTCAGTTTTAATTCAGCATTCACAGCGTTGCCCACAGCCCCATGCTGTGCCCAGTGAGTAGGAAGGGAGGGTCTCTCCCAAGATCTTACTCTGGGACTTATTGGACCAAGAGGAAAAACTTCTAAAATGTTGAAGCCATCTGACTAGACTGCTCATGGCTTGGCATTTCAGAAGCCAGCTAGTAGTGAGGTGGAGTTGTCTCCAAAGGGAAAAGCGCCCAGGAGGCTGAGCCCTTCTGACCAAGGCCTGTTGTTGAAACTCAGATAAGTTTTACTTTGTTTTTAGCCCAGCAGGTACTCTGACCTCCGGTTTGGTTGAGATTGTGCTTGGGGCTTCTTGCAATGGGAAGTAAGCCTTTGCCTTTCCTTTTGCAAATCCTCCAAGTGTTAGGCAATGAGTGAAGTAGAGTGTAATTGTTTAAAAGTCATTCTTGGAGCTGGAGAGATGACTCAGCAGTTAAGAGCACTGACTGCTCTTGCAGAGGACCCAACTTCAATTCCCAGCACCCACATGGAGGTTAACAACCAACATAACTCTAGTTCCCGAGGAACCTGACCTTCGCAGACTCTGGTGCACTTACATACATGCGGACAATATACTCACACAAAATAAAAATAATAAATAGAATATTTTTTAAATCATTCATTTTGCTATTAGCTAATAAATGCTGCTCATTGTTAGATGATCATTAACTGTCTCTTTTCTTTTTAAGCTTGCCTTTTTAAAAAGATAAAATTCTAAACCTAATCTTTGCTAATAGCACACATACACAGAAACTTTAAGCCCTCAAGTTAATTTTGAATTCTTACTATTCCAGATGATATGCTAAATTTTAAATCTAACATGACATTTCTCAGTGTTTTCTGTGATTGTTCAGAAGTAAGGATTTTCTGAGGAGGAAGTGGTACTTGTTGCTGTTTTATTATTCAAATACACTGTCCCCATTAGGATCTTGTTTCTTTGTCTTTTATTCTGAAGAAAGGGCAACTTTTACTGGAATTATTATCCATATTTGTTTTGAAATAACTGTTTCAGTACATGAGACTTACATACCTTCTTTTCTAGCATTCTTCCAGTCTGTGGAATTCTGTGAGTGTTGAGTGGAGTCAGAGCCTGAAACTGAAACTGAAGCATCTCCGCTTCTCCAGCCTTTCTGTCATGTTTGGCAGGTATCTTCTTACAAGCAGGGCTGAGCTGTTTAATCTGCATGCTGCTGCAGTGGAACTCAGGAAGCAGAGGTTTTGCTCTTTTATGGGGAATAGGTCCTGGATGCCCATGGCCGGAAGAGATGAGACATTCCTGGCTAACTTTCTTTCTTACTGAGTTATCATCAGAAGGAATCTATTAAAATTTGCCCTCCAACCAGAAACTCTACTCAGAGCATTATTAGGCAAATTAAGAATGCAGCACCAAAGGTCTTTATGACGATGGTATGATGACGGGCTTACACACACACACACACACACACACACACATTGTGCATTGTGCATTATTTATTAGTTAGAAATCATGAGGGACAAAAATGTTGGTTTATTTTCTCTTAGAGTCATCCAAGTAGACATTTCCCCTTTAAGAGTGCCTTGGTAGTTATCAAGAACAGTTCATTTTCTAAGATGTGGATTTGTTATAAACTGACACATATGAACTAGAAACTACTGGAAAAGAGCAAGGAAATACTACATATAAGAATTGTAAGGGAACAAAGACAGGTTTTTCTTCTTTTTTTAAACACTTAATTTTTTAAATGACATTGTTTCTTCGTGCGTGTATATGCATGTGAGTATAGGTACCCTGGGGAGGCCAGAGGTGTCAAATCCCCTGCAGCTGGAGTTACAGGTGGTTGTAACTGACATGGGTGCTGGGTACCAAGCCCAGGTCTTCTGCAAGAACGGTACATTCTCTTAACTGCTGAGCTGTCTTTTCAGCCCCAAGTTTTTCTTCTTCAAAGGCAGGCTTTAGATAGAAGACACCCATCAGTCTTGGCCTTCATATACACAAATATGTTCACACACATAACACAAACTTAGAAAATAGGTTTGCTTTATATTCATGATGATAGATATCTTGTTAATAAACAAGGTGCACCTAAAATGAAATTCACTATTTTGTATACTTTTAAGTATAGTATATACTTAAATTCAGAAGTATTAGGAATATTCGTATTGTTGTATAACCATCACCACCATTAATTTCCAGAACTCTTCGTCCCAAACTGAATTGCCATATGCATTACACGGTGCATCCATCTTTTTTCTATACCTGCTTTACTAACATAAGTACCTCAGATAAGTGGATTCATACAGTATTTGTTCTTTCTGACCGACTTATTTTACTTAAATAGTTTCCTCAAGATTTGTGGTTAGGACTTTGTTCCTCTTTAAAACCGAATCATACTCCATTGTATGGATGCATTGTTTCCTCCACCCTTCTACCTTTTGCTGCTGCTATGAACATGTGCTGACTTTTTGACTTCCTCATTTCATCTGAGTATGTCCCAAGAAGTAGAATTACTGAATTCCATAGTAATTCTTATTTTTGTTTCTTAAGAAACTGTCACACTCTTTCCATAGCAATGTGTATCATCTTATGTCCCTATCAAAAAGTACAAGTGTTCCTTTTCCTCTACATGCTTGCCAACATTTACTATTTTCTTTTCATACAATGGACATCCTTAATGAGTTGGAAGTTGTATCACATTGTTGTTTTTCTCTTGTGTTTTCCTCATTAGTTGGACATTTTTTTCATATATTTATTCATCATTTGTTTAACTCCCTGTAGAAATGTATATTGAAATCCTTTGCCCATTTCTTAATCACATAGTTTTTTTGTTGTTGAGTTGTAGGCATTCATCATAAATTATAGATATTAGCCATTAACAGAGATATACTTTGTAAATATCCCCCCTCAGAAATGATGCCAATTTTTAAGTCATTATTTTTATAGTATATCAATTACCAGCCATCACTCACTTTTATAGAAGAGAGATTCTCGTGTAAAGTGAGAAGAAATATGTCCTCTAAACAGCCTTCCAGACCTCTAAGTTTTTTCTTTTTTGTTGTTTTTTTTTTAAATCTCGTTTTTTACTGAATGATTGTTTGTATCATTTGTAAAAAAGGGAATATTTTATTACTTGGATAGTTAGGTTATCCAAATGTCCACTAGGTGGTACTCTAACTACAGCATGAAATATTTTCATAAAACTGAAGATAAATCACAAGTTGTCCCAACAGAGACAATTTATTTTGTAAAGATAAGCTATTCGTGTTAATTTGGACAAGGTGGTCACAACTGGAATGTTAGCGGTGAAAGTTCTTAGAAGTTGTACTGTGTCCACTTTGCCCTGTTATGAGAAAGTGAGATCCAGTGGGTTAAATGGTTTGCCCAGGGTCACAGCTACAGTTACTGCTGGCACCAGACTCTGATTCAGAGCATTTGTTCCTATTCCAGTACCTCTTCTAACTCTGCCTGTTGCTACTGCTGACTGTTAGCAAGTCTCCCGGAGGATATTCCAGTATGCTAGGGACCCTGTTGATAAAGCTTAGTCCTCAATAAAGAAAACTACCAATATGTGCAGAATATTATATGACTATTTGGAAAGACCCATACATATCATATTTCTACTAATTTGCTTATCAGTCTTATGAAAATTATTTCGTTTCCATGACTTGGTACTCTCACCTTTGAATCAAGGAATTGCGTTAAACAGAAACTCTTTAGGCTGAGAGCCCCAAACTTCCCCCAGTCAGTCTTCCTTATTCCAGGGAATCTTCTTTTCTTTTTTTGATCATAAAATGAATGGAAAGTTACATCTACTGTTTCTCATGGTGTGAAATAAAATTTATATAATAGCTTACTTTTTTAGAAACTTTTTGCAGCTTTCACTGTTGTTGGGATTAAACATTTTCAATAACCTATAAGCCTTCAGTGAAAACAAAAAGAGCTAATAACAATAGTTATTTTTGTGCTGTGTTGTAGAAAGTACAAAAATAGCATGTCTGTGGAGTATCTGTAGAGGCTCCAAAAGCAGCTTGCATTTGCTAATCATTTATTGACTTTTACACTCTGTTTCTCACCCATCTCCCCAAAAGAAAACTGCCTCTGCATTTCCAGTGTCATTTGCTTTACACACTAGGTTTATTTGTTTGCTGAATCATCTCACTAGACAGGACACTTTCCATTTCGTGTTTGTACAGTTCTGTCATTCTTGGATTTATTTGCCTTTTAAGAAATGTAAATCTTATCGCTTTTCATTTGATCTGACATAGTGTAGTAATTCTCACCAAATTCAGAGTTATTTTCCTAGAAAATGTATCAGTTAGCATAGTCACAAATAGTAACCCTCATGGAAGAGGGATGGAATATAGGAGATAGTGACTTCACACATGCATTGTTATTATCACAGCACTCCATCCTTAAAGAGGGTAATTGAATGCAAAGCCCCATTCCCTTTTTATGAGCTCCCTTATTCAGTACACACCTACAGGCTGAGCTCTGCTTGTCACATCGCTGTTCTAGCCAGTACTTCTGGCTTGCCCCTTTCCTTTGTTTCCTTCTTCCAGTATCAACAAAATACCTGTGTTCTATTCTGTCCTTTCTACGTGTTGTTTGTTATTGTTAGGTTAGAGTTTTGTTTGTTTGGGCTTTTTGTTTATTGTTTGTTTTGTTTCTTTGAGACTGGGTCTTGCTGTGCAGCCCAGGTTGGCTTCAAACTCACAGTCTTCCTGCCTCTCGTCCTAGGATTATAGGCCACAACCTCCCCTCAGTGTATTCTTTAATATTGTGTTGTAGAGCACTTCTGATGTTGTCTACAGCTTCAGATTCCATTGTTTTAATCTGTGTATGTTGATGTCTGTGTGGAACAGCCTATATAAGAGGAAAGGCTCATTGAAAATGAGCTAAGGTAAAACTGAAAGCACATATTCCTTCAGGTCACAGCACACAGAGAACTGAATTTAAGGTTTGCAGGTAAACTTTTCTTTGACACTGACTTTTTATGAAGTATTTTTAGATTAAGTGTTCATTCAAGAATTGTTATAGTTGAGTTGATATTTGTACCTTTTGCTGTTAGAATTTGGGGTCTATACTTGGATTTAGCAAGGTTAAAATCTGTCAAAACATTTGAAAATATATGATATTTATATGTTA